>ML133374.1:0-600000 GCA_003864495.1 Nemopilema nomurai
TTTTAAATAAGGGACCATGCTGGTGGTAATGAGGGATTGTGTTCAAAGGTGCAAGGGCTCAAAGTTTACGGAGGTGATCAGAGAATTGATGCACTCACCAACCAAGTTAAGCATGGTGACAGCATACAGGTATTCAGATGATTTTTTGCAGAAATGGCGTGTAAATGTTTGTAAGTCTTTTGATGTCAACAAATAAAAATTGTTTTCCACCCCAATTTGGCATTGTCTGTACTTAACTGTACTCTATTACCAATTTCATCGCGTAGCTTTCGATACCACTCCTACAGTAGTGTTTCAAGAAATGTCAGTAAATCTCCATATATTTCTGGGCAGGTTGGAAATCTGAAGATAAATTGTTTGTTCACGCCATGCCACACTTCAGGACACATTTGCTATTTTGTGGAAGAAGACGGAAAATTGCCGCCCAGTGTGTTTACAGGTAAATCTGAATGTTTCGAATTTGAAGGCTAACGATGTATATTCTTGTATGTTCTGTTAAATTCGAGATTTACAATAGTGATGCTCGTTATTTGACACAAATCGGGATTGGCATACAGGCCTTAGATTTCCCACTGCCAAATTCAGATGGAATTAGATTTCAACAGATTTCTTTGTTTATGATTTGACCCATTGAGATGTAGCATTGTTTTTAATATTTTTCCAAATGCTCCTATAATGGTGGATTTTAGGGAAGCCATTTAACTGTCATAAAATCATGAGGATTCATCGAAGCTGATTGTGTAGTAAATAAGGCAGTCAATATTAATGTTCATGTAAAATTGGATTACTTTATATTTTTACGGTTGGCCCTAATTTGGTTGCAGGTGACACCCTTTTTGTCTCTGGCTGTGGTAAATTCTTTGAAGGGACAGCGGAACAGATGCACCATGCGTTGATAGAGGTTTTGGCAAAACTTCCACCCACAACAGTGAGTTTATGTAACTTTTCAATTTTTTTTAGTTTACAGAACATAAGGGAGAACATTTCGCACCTGTAATTCCCAAACTAATAAATGACAATGCTAATCCAGCATCAGCCTAATCTTACTCTACTCGTATCCCTACGCAATCTGACTTCACCAAATTGAGTCATTCGCTTTGCTTGATTTTCCATTCAGAATGCCTCTTTTTGTCTTTTAACAAAGCTTAAAGCTACTTTGTCTTTTATTCAAACTACAAGTGGGTGTTTCCCTCGTAGACAGTGTACTGTGGACACGAGTACACCACGAGCAACTTGAAGTACGCCCTTCATGTTGAGTCTGATAACCAGGATATCATTGAGAAGATTGCATGGGCAAAGGTAGGCCATTTTGCTTTTAAATCGACATTCACTATCTTCACTTGTGGTGCGGCTGCTGTGTAATTCAAATAAGATAGGATTCTTCTACCTCTTCACTTTTCTTGCGCCTTTGTCTTTCAGTTCTGCAGCTTTTTCCACTTCTCTATTTGTACACTTTTGTTTATACGCTCTCAGTGAGGAAATACAGAAAGTTAAGTAAGAGGCGCATTTGCCACAGGAATTTAAGAGAGACACTACTACGCTGGTGATCTTCACGATTGCTCCCGATGAATTAAAGTTCAAAAGCACAGACGTCATTCTACGTGGGCGAGGCTATGAAAATCGGCACTCGCCTACTGAATTACAGGTATGAGAGGCCCTAAGAAAAGGAGCCACTTATAAAAAGCTTTCGCGGATGTAGTTTGGTTCTGTTGAGGTATTGTAGTTAGTGCTAGTTAGTGAATGGCAAGGTATGCCAACACATCATTTGATTTTTAATAGAACAGACGGGAAAGTAACCTGGCGACTGTTCCGTCGACCATTGCGGAGGAGCTTAAGTGTAACCCATTCATGAGAGTAAAGTAAGTTGTCTCTTTATGTATTTACTTTATACTGTAGATAATGATTTATCCTATTTCTTGCGAGACTTCATTTCACATCTGTTTTGCCATCATTCTCCAAAGTTTGTAGCTATCTGCATACCTTTTCTAAAACCAATGCTGAGTTGCTTACATTATCATTGGTCTTTGATTTTCCTTTTCCTACTCCATTTCTAAATGTTTGCTCGAATTGCTTGATAATCGTCACTTTCTTCTTTCTAAATTTTCTAATCTACGTTTTTCGTTAATTAGGCCATTTCCCAAGATTCTTTAATTTTAAGAGCCTCGAATAGAGAGCATCGATGTTTACAAAATTGTATCTATGTAAATTCTTAAACTTGAATGTTGCTTCTTGCATTTTCTGGATTTACTCTTAAAAGTAGTATTTATCTTATTTTACCTAATTTTTCATTTCCTCAATTTGACGCAGCGAGCCGAGCGTTCTTCGCCACACAAAAACAACGGACCCTATTGCCGCAATGGCGGCACTGCGCAGAGAAAAGGACAGCTTTCGTCCTAAGATGTGAACTTCCATTCAAGATCGCTCCTCGCGCTGCAATTCTCAAGCTGTCAAAGACATCCAGTAATTCCCCAGCAAATCGCTTAAACTGCAGCAACGGGACGCTACTCTTTGGACATAGTTTTATGAATGTACTCTCTCGACTGAAAAATATCACAAATTCTTTTCAGATTTGATTTCTTTCCTTTCAATAACATTGCTGGCCAACTTGTGGGACATATGAAATCTAGGGACTCATAAATTTACTGAAAACATAAATTTTGAATAATAAAAAGTGTTGAATGTGATTGAAATATGATAGATGAATTTGAATAATTGTGTGGTTTTGGCGTGGGAGTGGTTTTCGCGTATCTTCCTATACACCCATAATTGCCTTCTTTCGTCAAAAAGATCCACCTGTTACATCCTTTTACCACTTCCACACGAACTGATCTCACTACCCAAAAAATTATCAACGACAACTGTATTCAATCAATCGTTAGTCCCCATTTTCAATCTTGCATTTGAATCGCAACCCTTTTTAAACACCCTTTACAATTCTGCTTTGCGATAGCGATAATGCTCGATTTTGGGCTTTGGCCCAAGTTTGTTGACAATTCCTGAGACGGTGATTGGCTAAGCGACGAGGGAAACCACTTGATTTAGCCAAACTCTTAGCCAATCGAGATTTGAGCAAAGCTAGCATTAAGATATGCTTGTTTTGCATGCTGATCATACAAAATTGTATTTTTATGCGATGCAGTGTATTCTAAACCTGTACCTCTATGCCATATGGTTCTCCTATCTATTTCTTTATAACTCGAAAAATATACGTCTTCCGCATTTTTTGCCTGGTCCGAAGAGATCGGAATTGTACGAGTTTGACTTGACCACTCAGTTCAATTCCATTCATCAGTTGCATTGAGATTGACCACCGCTTGTTGCCAAAATGTCTTTTTAAGTGAACATTCTGTTGGCATGGTCTTGCATCGAACTCACTTTGTTTTACCTTCACAGTAAATCTATTTGTTGTTCTCGTGCTTAGAAGCTGTTTACTGATGCCATGATTTTTTGCTAATTTTCATTTGAAGCATCCAAAACCATTTTGCTTTGCATTGGACTTTGATTGGACAGCTTTTTACGGATACAACGCCTGCTTCCTTCATTTGCTCTCCTTGAAAATAAATAAAGTGTTCAGTTTGGAAGTGTAGGGGCTGTATGCTATTTTCAGGCCTTGGTAAATGACCCCAGGACTTTCTCTCGAGGTTAAACACTGGATAGCGCCAAGTGCATTAAGACACCAATTTCCACACTTAGTGATGTGCTCAAAAAGTTCATGAAAGAGAAAAAGGAAAGTTAACCCTAGATGCTACTTTTAGTCTTTGGTAGAAGGCTATGAAAGAAACTTGACGTACGGGCTTTTTAATTTGTTGATGAAAAATGGAAATCACCCGAGGTCAAATTACCGTTGAGCCATAGCAAATTAATGGAATAACAATTTTATAAAAGTGTAATATTTTTAGCGTCTTTACACATTTGGGTTCATTTGGATTTTCTTTGTAACTTATAGATTAATCAAACTTATCAATAGCTAATTATTTTCAGCCTTGGTTTTCCCAGCTCAGTCAGATAAGAGTGTAAAGCAAATTACCTAATGTAAGGTAAAGCAAAGTACCTCAAAAACTCAACATACTCTCAAAGCTTCACGACTTATTAAAACCTTTCTAACGTAGAGATAGAATTTTCAACAGAGGGCTGTGGTAAAGATCCCCACCCCATCCTATAAGAAGCATCTGATTTTTTATTTTTCTGCATACGCTTCATGTTTCCTTCACTGTTCGGTAACTATCTTTGCCGGGTCGCCTGAGTGGACGACTGAAGCCTAAAGATCGAATCCAGTCTATTTTAACTTGGTTCGTGTACAAACTTTCATGAAAGTATCTATGAACTATCAACCAGAACTATCTGGAGAGAATTGAAGTTTCAACACGAGGCTAGTTTTGAAAACGAGATTGCTGCATCATGCTTCAATCTGCTCTTCCAAAAGGCCTTTCTCTATAAATTCTGATCGAAAGCGGTAAGTGAATTAGAAAGTTTTGGTAATCTAAAGTGATCGAATAACCTGTGAAGTATAATTCAAACCAAAGAGTTAAAATTAAAACAGCAGGAGATAAACTACCATCAGGTAGCCATATTTGTTGTCTATCAATTACTTTTTCGTTTTGTTTTGTAAAACTCTGTTCAACGCCTCTCCTTGTTGGCCTAATTTTCGAAGATTTCTTCTCCATTTCAGATCAAAATGGGTCGCAGACCAGCAAGATGGTAAGTTTATGCGATTTATGTAGCTTGTAGCTGCTTTTTCTATCTATCTGTTTGTCAGAAAATGAAAACTTTTCTTTAAAATTGTTCTGTTGGAGGTACGATAAAAGATGATGAAGGCATGAAAATCTTAAGTTAAGAGGAGTGGCAGAGGTTTTCGTTCTCCTGAAGCTTTTCGCAGTATCTTAGATAGACACTCCAACCATGTCGTCAAATTTTAACTGTGTGTTTTCTATTTCCAGCTATCGTTATTGTAAAAACAAACCTTACCCCAAGTCAAGGTTCTGTCGTGGTGTTCCAGGTAACAATAACGTTTCTTACCTCTGATGTAGTTTTGAAATAACATCACACAAGAAGTCATTAATTTTCATCATACAGACCTATATACCATAATCACATGAAGATGGCAAGGTTATGGCACTTCAATAACAAATTACCTGAATGCGATTCAAACATTTTACCTAGTCACTTTTGTAACTATTTTTGTCTCGCAAACACCTGTTTACAAGGATTAATGTTATGGATTGACCAAACAGTCAAATTCGTAAGATATTTCTTAAACTTATTAACCATAATATCTAACTATCCCTAAGTCAATCATAAAACTGTCCCTAGAGTTCTCAATAGCTAAATATTGTTGCAAAATAGCCACATGCTATTTTGTATTAGTTTCCAGTTGTGTCAAGGTTTTCTTGCAGCTAGATTTCTTGTTATCTAGCTGCAAGCTAGGACTTGTTATGTTTATAACTACAGTATTTATTGTATTTGCTTACATCATAAGTTTTCATGGACTGAAAGGCAATTTAAACATCAAATGGGAAAAATTGCCTTGACATGATGGGAAAAATTGTCTTGACATGATTATTTACAATGGATTGCCACTTAGTAATTCCTTTAAAAGGTTTGTTGTCTCAGAAGGACATAAAGTTTTTTTTCATAATTAAGCTAGAATGTAACAGTTAACAAATTTGATTTGTGTTTAAGTAATGGTATATATTGAAAGAAACGTTTTTTAATAATTATGTTGTGTTATCAACACTAATTTCTTAACACATAAAACTCCCTTAATATAAGTATATATTGTTGGTATGAACAATTTTTGTTCTATGTATATTTGTATTAATTTTTTTCCATGGCAGACCCAAAAATTAGAATTTTTGATCTTGGAAGAAAGAAGGCACCTGTTGATGACTTTCCCCTTTGTGTGCATATGGTTTCTGATGAATGGGAACAGTTGTCAAGTGAAGCTTTAGAAGCTGGCCGCATCTGTGCAAACAAATACCTCATCAAGATGGCAGGAAAGGATGCTTTCCACATTCGCATACGTCTTCATCCTTTCCACATTGTCAGAATCAACAAAATGTTGTCGTGTGCAGGAGCTGATAGGTACTTTCAAGTTGCTTTCTCTAATGTTAGTTTTATCATTAGAAATGTTATCATTATTGAAGTAGGAACATGGTTTCATATATATTTATAGCAACAAATATATTGCAGATTTTATAGTCTATTCTAACTTGACAGTGCTTGATGTGCAAAGGCACAGAGTGAAATGTCCTTTATCATCTTTATCACACATTTTTAATTTATACAGGGGTAGCAGGAATAGTCTGTTTGATGATATATATTTATGTGAATATATATATTAAATATATATATATTCTAGATTTTTTTGTCTATTCTGACATAAAAGTGCTCGATATAATATATATATATAAATACTTTCAAAAGCTCATGCACTGAGTGTAATAAAATGATATAGATATTCAGTAAAAACACTATCTCTTAAACTCGTAAATAAATATATATATATATATAATTATTGTTTAGCATGATGACGCTGTTGCCATTTTGGATAGATTTTGAGTTTTTGTTGAAATTTTCCTTAAGGCTCCAGACTGGTATGAGAGGTGCCTTTGGAAAACCACAGGGTACAGTTGCACGTGTTCACATTGGACAACCCATCATGTCTGTGAGGTGCAAGGACAACCATAAAGGAATTGCAATCGAGGCTTTAAGGAGAGCTAAGTTCAAGTTCCCTGGAAGGCAAAAGGTAGAATGTCTATACATATATATTTGATAATGTATATATATGTGCAGATGTATATATATTGATCGTTTGGCCATATTGCAGCACAATGGATACTTTTTAAGATGTTTATGTGCACTCTTTGTGTATGAATGCAATTATATTTGTATATCATGTATATATGTATGTAAAACTTGCTCATAGGAGATAACTATATGGTTACATTGTTTTTATTTATAACCACTTGTTTCTGACAAAGCTATATCTTGTGGGTTTTTCTTGCTAATCTTCACTTAGAAAACTAAAGCCATTTGAGCCATGATCTAAGTTTTGATGTCTTGATTTTCATTTTAGATATTTATCTCTAAGAAGTGGGGATTCACTAAGTGGGAGCGAGATGAGTATCTTGCAAGGAGGAACGATGGAACTTTGATGCCTGATGGTGTTCACGCCAAGTATCTTCCCCCAAAAGGCCCTCTCAGTGCTTGGAAGAGGAGAGTTGAAATTAGTGCCTAAATGTAAATGAGAAAGCAAATTACGAAAATTCAGTCAAAGTTACACCCGTCATGTTGTTTTACTTCTTGTTTCTTTTGCTTTTTGCTACTAATTTGACTTCCAGGTCCCTTTATACTTCTTGTGTCCTGATTTTTTATTGGAAGTTATTTGAGAGTAATCATAAATCATAAAATAGCTTTTTTGGCCACATTTCAAGTTTAAAAGTTATTAATTTACCACCAAGATGAAGCAAGATCCTTGTATAGTTATGATAATTTGTGATCCCTTTCATAGACCAAAATTCTACCTATTTTGTAAGGATTTCAAAATCTTTCAGCTAGACAGCAAAGCGGCAAGACAGCCTTTTGTTACTGCTCTGTAATTTAGACCGGAAGATGATACTTAATCCTATACAACTCAGGGGTGGAAAAAGCAACAGAACCTGGGATCGTAGTGCCCGGAAATTTTTCTAGATGCAAAGATTACCAGAAAGTTTCACAGAAAATGTATCAAGTATTTAAGTAAGTACGAAAATCTGGTGACGAGTCCAATCAGCAGGAAATATTATTTCAAATTGCTGTGAGCAACTAAATTTGAGCTGGCAAAGGATATTTGGGCATAGTTTCTTTCCTATAGAAAGAAATTGTTTTGCACATCATTTAGACTCACCATCTCACAGAAATCTCAACCAAAATCACGAACAAAATTTTTTGGCAGCAGAGATTTTGAGACAAACCACAATAAAGGGACTGGAATTTTCTTTCATAGAAAATATTTGGGTTACTGGCATGAGCAGCATTGATCATATGTTAATATACTGTGACACGGCCAAGGTTTCATGGGCGTTTGCTGCTAACAAGATTATGATTATCCTACGGCCCTCCCAACCTCCAGACTTTAATATTATAGGAAATGCATGGCTTTTCATTTAAAACTAATCTGGTAACTGATAAAGTTTTCACAACCTTACAAAATATTATTCGTTGAGTCATCAAAATATTGTATTCATCAATCAATTCATCTCTGACTCTGTGCTGTGTTGTTTGTCACATTGAAATGGAATACTGGACCTGGTTTAAGAAATACTGTTAACCTTTTTTCCATTTCTTAAATTCTTCCATGAGGAGATAGCAAGCATGCAACCTTCATTGACCATTAAACTGTAAAAAAATTCACTTTTAAAAATAAAATGCACTTCGGGGGCGTATTATGTCTTTTCTCAGAAATATGGCCCTAAGTTTATCTGGACCGGCAATGTTTGGCGTTCTCCGCTATCTGATTGGACAATCGGGTTGGTCTTGTGACGACAGTCGCTATATGCGCACCAAAGGAGATGGGGTGATCGAAGGGAAATAACCCTCAATGGCGTAGTCACCATCGGCCTTTCATGCAGTTCGGAAGCACGTTTGCAGTAAACAGGTTGCAAAAGTATGGAACAGTGCGTAAAAGGAGCAGATGGAAGCATTGGTTTCAAAACAACAGGTGGTGTTGTTTTATCTTGTGACCAATTTTCTTGGCCGCGTGGCCGGGTTTTGTGTGAGAAATGTTGTGAACTGGTGACAACGGCCTACAGTAAATTGTCCACATCTCTAAAGCGGACAAGTACCGCCGCACCCAGTTCAACAATTGGTATGTATCCTAATTGTATTTACTTTTAAAGCTTAGATTTTGGAGTTTAGGGACAGGCTCAAATTTGGCTCTAGCGCGAAGCAATCGAATAAACAGTCAGACAATCCAATCGATTAAACATCAAAGAAACAAAGGCTCGTTTTGAAAATATAAACCAGAATCTTACAAGCAGAGGGCTAAGAATTGAAGTAAAATCAAATATATATTTCATCGTGTCCTTTCGGAATTTGGACTACACGCTTTTTTATAAGAACCTACCACAAGGCCTAGTTCCAAAGTTCCTTATTCGTAGACCTGTAGTGACTCTATTTAGGCCTGTTTACATCAATTTTTCCTTCTCATTCATTCCATCATTTTCCCACATTCTCACATCGCAGCACAGGCATCCTCTACGTCACTCTCATATCACGTATTCGCTAATCCCTATTGTTTACTTAATCTTTGCCACGCTATTCAATTTACTCATCACCTTCACTCGCCCTTCCTATCCTTTGTTTTCCTTACATCATTCGTGCTAATTTTAGATATTCATTTCTGTATATAAGCATGTTAATTTTTATGTAAGTTCAGTTCAGTTCAGAGTTCAGTTACAATCAAGCAACACACTGTCTCTCTCTCTGGCTCCGTGTTCTCTGCACGTAAAATAAGACTCGCTGGGTTTGGAAATGACACGATAGTCGATGGATGGTTTTATTAGTGAACGAATCGCATCTAACAAGGCTCAATACTCGTTACACTAAAGACCTCAAGTCATCAGATTTTAATACCAAAATTTCCTTAAAAGTTTCTTAATTTTCACTGCACATCAATAATAATTATAATCCTTAACACTTAATAGAGAGAAGGGCGAGATAGACTATGCGGAAACTACTCGATAAAGCACTTGACACACGAATAGCAAACTTTCTATGCGAGCATTGGCTGCAACTGCCTTTTTAGCTCTTGATGCTTGCAGTTATAAAAAAATTTCTAAACGAAAAGTTCCTTAGGGATTTCATTTTTAGTAGCATAAGTTCTTTATATATTTTTGCCTTCTACATGTAGGTACCTTATAAAGTGGTTCCTTATAAAAAAAGCGTGTAAGCATTATTTAGCACGATTTCCCACGTAGGTCTTGTGGTAAACATTCGCAAACTTCTGTATCTGTTTTTGAGCGAAAATGCCCATAAATCGAATAAGATCCGGCCAAGAAACCACCCTAGGTGTGTCTTAAATTTTTCTGGTGATAATTCGGGTCGCAGTTTGGAAATTCACGGCATGACAGGTTTGGGAAAGAAATTTTCACAAAAAAGTGGCTCACTGTCCATGCGCCGATCCGGGACAGCCTGAGCAATGGTCAGATATAATGACGTAGTTTTGACGATGAATGACGAAGATGAATTCATAAAACATTTTGTAATCTATTGTGTAATGGATCAAAGTTTTTCACAAAGTACTTAAAAGATAAAGACAAGCTTTCTCACGTTTGAATTGTTCCCGTCATATTCATCATGTGACCCGCTGTCAGTGCGCAAACATATTCTTTCTCCTGGATTGACGTCATGTACCCTTGAGTAAAAAGCGAAAGACGTCATTCACATCTTGAGTGAAATGGGGGGGGGGGGGTGGGGTGGAAACATGGAATTTAAGTTGCAATTAGACCAACAAACATAGCGCTTATGGCAAGACAGTAAATTGGCTGACAAGAATTAGCCGCTTCTTTGGCCAGGAGTAAAATTTCTGTAAAGACTTCCTTTCTTTGCAATTTTTTTAAATAATGTATTCATTCTCTCTTTAACTTATGATAACATCACTGCATTCAAACTGGGTAGTCATAGCCCATGGGAAGTAAGATCTGCTCTTTGCATAAAAAGGAATTTATATATACAAAAAAACCATTCCTGCTTATGTGTACCTAATTAAGTATTTGGATTCCTGTTCGCTTGGGAGAATCACATACCACATACACTTTGTCAGGTATTAGGGAGAAATTTTTTTTGTTTCAGTGTCTATCAGTTAATACTTCCTTGCCCCCATATGTATCTTCAATTATTGCTAGTTACATCTGCACATCCTAAACTGCAGCACTGAGAAGGAGCTATTTACTACTGAAAGCAGACAGAAACCGAGCAGTAATAGGAGCAAGCTGATCCTTATGGACAAGATTAAATTAGTTGGGCCATACAATATTACCACACCAAAATATACTTAGTTATGTTCATGTTAATGTTTTACATATATGTGTTATAACCCCATATCCTATCTTTCAACTTTAGAAAAAGGGTATAAACTGTTTATTTGGGTATCTTACAATTTTGTGGGTTTAATGGAGAAAATGCAGATTCCTAAATTTCCAATTTAAGCTAAAATGTTATCACATTTTTTTGTTTTGTTAGCTAAGTGGTGGTGTAAAGTATCTTGCAGTTTTGGTGCCTGGCCATTTCCCTTATACAGAAAATGCGAAGATTTCTGCATTTGAAATACCTCCTTTTTGACATTAATAAGGAATATTTTTTTACTAATTTGGTACAGATCAGGTTTACTGTTTTACTGGTCAGGTTTTTTCAAGACATGGAGCTATTTGATCACCAGGCCAGGTGATGGTGTGAAAATGAAAATTTGAAAAATTCCTCAACGAAAGCTAAAAGAGTACTTTTATTTCAAATTTTGATGCTAATGATATAAGAGGGATATTAAGTTAATTGCAATTATTAAAATTCAACGTCTTTAATTAGCCATCATTTTGGTTTTCAGGGGTTGCTACAAACAGTGGAAGCTACTCTAGTGGTGGAAATGTTGGAATGCAGCCACAAGTGATTTTTGGCATCTCTTTGGGATGCCTCCTAATCATTATATTATGTGTATTGATAGGTATGTGCAATTAATTCTTGTTTACATGAGTAGCTTTTGGGAAGCTATTTTACATTGTTAATTGAGAGGAGTGATGTGGCAATGGAAGAAATGACAACATAAACATGTGAGACTAAAGATCTCTGTACTTTGTAGAAAGAACTCACAATCTTATAATAACAATAATAGTAAGTAAAGTAATGAATCATGACCAGTATATCTAATTAGCTCTTTACCTGGCTGCTTAAAATACTTCGCAAGGTTGAAATCTCTTAAGAAAGAAAGAAAAAGCAATTAACAACTTTTATTGACTAGGTTTGATTAATGATATAAATTAAGATGCAGAATAAAGTAAGGCACCTAAATAGAGAAACAATGTTACCAGGGGCTGACAAATTCATTTGACAATGAATTTTTCCAAAGTGAGAAGGGCTCAGTTAGAAAAAAAGTAGAAGTAAATTTCGTTTTTACCATGAAATGTGATCTAACATCACAAGTGCTCCAATGCTTTATGAGGACAAATCTTCTCTAAACTCATTTATCTACAGCTAATGGTGTAGCTTTTTATCGAATTTTGAAATCTTTTGAAACATGCTTATAATTTTGAGCACTGTTTTCTTTATTTGAATGACATCTAATGTGACAATGAATGGCAAAACCAAGGCTAACAATTGTTGCTTTTTAACCTTGAACCCCTGGCTGCGATTGTCAATGCTAAGATCATGTTTTCCGTAACCAAAAGCAGCTGCATTTCTACCTAACAAAAGTTTTAATGTTGCACAAATTGTGTTGCCCATGTGAAGCTTGGTATGCTAGACAGAGCACAGACAGATCAGAAAAAAGAATACAGCAATCTATTCCCATCAGCCAATGGACTAAATTCCCTTGCAAAAAGAGAACAGCCACCTGGATATTGTAAAACACACAATGTCCAAGTTAAAAAATGACTTTGCCTTGTCATTGAATCCAGATTGTCTCAAAATATTTACTGACAACGATTCAAGCATCTTTCTAGTGTCGGTTTACTTAATTTTTGCCTTTCACTGGCAGTCGACGGTCGTTTGACCTCATGACCTTTTGATGACCTCGGAAAAATGAATTCAAATTCCTCTGCGTGATACATCATTTAGATCAGGGTTGTCCTTTTCTGTCCAGCCATTTTCAGGCTCAGGTCATAGACAGGGGGCCACTTATATGATACATGTCGCGGAGAGTGAAATTTTTAGAGAAAATGGAAAATCGACATCTGTAACATCATAACAAGGAAGTGTTTTATATAAATGTACATATTTAGAGGCTTTAAAGAATGCCAACCAATTGAAAGAAAAAGCACATCTCTTTATCAGGGATTCCAATTCTTCGAGACGTAATTGACCTTCGAGCTTAATTTTAGATACCAGGTCCACGCCGTCCAGAAACCGTCAGATTAGCCATTTTTGCGCCCTCGCAGTTTCCCATGAATAACATTTATCAGACAGTTTTTAGATCATTGATGAATAATGAACGCCTTCTGCAAACCAGCTTAAGCTAGATTTAGAACAAAAATTAGAAGATGTGATTGCTTGTTGGTGAATTCATCATGAAAAAGCATTGGACTGAGCACGGCTCAGAGGGAGACCAAACGTACTTTTGTTTTAGCCTGTATAATTACGGGTCCCCAAAATTGTTTTGTTCTTTATGCTTGGTTTTATATTGCAAATTATTTCCTTTTAAAGCAGTGCTTGCTAACAGAAGAAGAAAACATAGAAGAAATGCTAACCGCGGGAAGCAAACGCTGGACACGAACGGGGAAAGAACGGAATGCATCGTTAGCCTTGATGGTCAAGTAGCCTTGTATGGCAAGGAAACCATTAGGCCAGTTCAGCCCACACCGGATGATGCACTCATTGACGGCTGCTGACCAGCCTAGCAAGTGTATCTTATAAAGACGCTTACATGTCATACCAAGGGCAGCTGGAATGCTCTATAGGCTTGAAGTTGGAAAAAGAGGACAGTGTCCTAACGATGACGTAATCAAAAAATGTTGTTTCCAAGACTGGGGCCAACTGGTTAAACTAGCTAGTTAAGCTGAATTCACACTGGACGCGTCACGGCGCGGCGCGTCATGACGCTGACCAAATATGGTGGGATTAATTTGACGCTATGCCCACGCATCGCGTTTTTCCAGCCTAGCGTCACGATGCGTCAAAGTTAAATAAATTCAACTTTGCCGCGTGCTGACGCTTCAGAACAATAGAAAACTTGGGGAATTGAGCCATCGTGCCATTCTTTCATAACCGGAACCTCAGAGCCCTGTAGTTTTTAAACATCGCTTAAGTACGGGGACGTAGGTAGCACCTTAATGAATGGGTTTCTTCAAAAGGCACATTCCCGAGGACACATTTTCCGACTTTCAGAGGAAAGCTTGTTGTATGAAACTGTTGATGGAGTGAAAGGGAATTAATCGACGATACAAAACGCCAAAGAGCAACCAAAATAGTTGTTTCCTCATTTTTCAAGGAAACTTTAAGCTCTGGCTTTGTTTTGTGTTACAAGAACAACAAGGCTGTCTTTGTGATAGGCAGACATTGTGTTGAGTCATCAAAATATTGTATTCATCAATCAATTCATCTCTGACTCTGTGCTGTTGGTTTGTCACATTGAAATGGAATACTGGACCTGGTTTAAGAAATACTGTTAACCTTTTTTCCATTTCTTAAATTCTTCCATGAGGAGATAGCAAGCATGCAACCTTCATTGACCATTAAACTGTAAAAAAATTCACTTTTAAAAATAAAATGCACTTCGGGGGCGTATTATGTCTTTTCTCAGAAATATGGCCCTAAGTTTATCTGGACCGGCAATGTTTGGCGTTCTCCGCTATCTGATTGGACAATCGGGTCTTGTGACGACAGTCGCTATATGCGCACCAAAGGAGATGGGGTGATCGAAGGGAAATAACCCTCAATGGCGTAGTCACCATCGGCCTTTCATGCAGTTCGGAAGCACGTTTGCAGTAAACAGGTTGCAAAAGTATGGAACAGTGCGTAAAAGGAGCAGATGGAAGCATTGGTTTCAAAACAACAGGTGGTGTTGTTTTATCTTGTGACCAATTTTCTTGTGGGCCTTATGGCAAGGCCGAATTTTGGTGTGAGAAATGTTGTGAACTGGTGACAACGGCCTACAGTAAATTGTCCACATCTCTAAAGCGGACAAGTACCGCCGCACCCAGTTCAACAATTGGTATGTATCCTAATTGTATTTACTTTTAAAGCTTAGATTTTGGAGTTTAGGGACAGGCTCAAATTTGGCTCTAGCGCGAAGCAATCGAATAAACAGTCAGACAATCCAATCGATTAAACATCAAAGAAACAAAGGCTCGTTTTGAAAATATAAACCAGAATCTTACAAGCAGAGGGCTAAGAATTGAAGTAAAATCAAATATATATTTCATCGTGTCCTTTCGGAATTTGGACTACACGCTTTTTTATAAGAACCTACCACAAGGCCTAGTTCCAAAGTTCCTTATTCGTAGACCTGTAGTGACTCTATTTAGGCCTGTTTACATCAATTTTTCCTTCTCATTCATTCCATCATTTTCCCACATTCTCACATCGCAGCACAGGCATCCTCTACGTCACTCTCATATCACGTATTCGCTAATCCCTATTGTTTACTTAATCTTTGCCACGCTATTCAATTTACTCATCACCTTCACTCGCCCTTCCTATCCTTTGTTTTCCTTACATCATTCGTGCTAATTTTAGATATTCATTTCTGTATATAAGCATGTTAATTTTTATGTAAGTTCAGTTCAGTTCAGAGTTCAGTTACAATCAAGCAACACACTGTCTCTCTCTCTGGCTCCGTGTTCTCTGCACGTAAAATAAGACTCGCTGGGTTTGGAAATGACACGATAGTCGATGGATGGTTTTATTAGTGAACGAATCGCATCTAACAAGGCTCAATACTCGTTACACTAAAGACCTCAAGTCATCAGATTTTAATACCAAAATTTCCTTAAAAGTTTCTTAATTTTCACTGCACATCAATAATAATTATAATCCTTAACACTTAATAGAGAGAAGGGCGAGATAGACTATGCGGAAACTACTCGATAAAGCACTTGACACACGAATAGCAAACTTTCTATGCGAGCATTGGCTGCAACTGCCTTTTTAGCTCTTGATGCTTGCAGTTATAAAAAAATTTCTAAACGAAAAGTTCCTTAGGGATTTCATTTTTAGTAGCATAAGTTCTTTATATATTTTTGCCTTCTACATGTAGGTACCTTATAAAGTGGTTCCTTATAAAAAAGCGTGTAAGCATTATTTAGCACGATTTCCCACGTAGGTCTTGTGGTAAACATTCGCAAACTTCTGTATCTGTTTTTGAGCGAAAATGCCCATAAATCGAATAAGATCCCAAGAAACCACCCTAGGTGTGTCTTAAATTTTTCTGGTGATAATTCGGGTCGCAGTTTGGAAATTCACGGCATGACAGGTTTGGGAAAGAAATTTTCACAAAAAAGTGGCTCACTGTCCATGCGCCGATCCGGGACAGCCTGAGCAATGGTCAGATATAATGACGTAGTTTTGCGATGAATGACGAAGATGAATTCATAAAACATTTTGTAATCTATTGTGTAATGGATCAAAGTTTTTCACAAAGTACTTAAAAGATAAAGACAAGCTTTCTCACGTTTGAATTGTTCCCGTCATATTCATCATGTGACCCGCTGTCAGTGCGCAAACATATTCTTTCTCCTGGATTGACGTCATGTACCCTTGAGTAAAAAGCGAAAGACGTCATTCACATCTTGAGTGAAATGGGGGGGGGGGGTGGGGTGGAAACATGGAATTTAAGTTGCAATTAGACCAACAAACATAGCGCTTATGGCAAGACAGTAAATTGGCTGACAAGAATTAGCCGCTTCTTTGGCCAGGAGTAAAATTTCTGTAAAGACTTCCTTTCTTTGCAATTTTTTTAAATAATGTATTCATTCTCTCTTTAACTTATGATAACATCACTGCATTCAAACTGGGTAGTCATAGCCCATGGGAAGTAAGATCTGCTCTTTGCATAAAAAGGAATTTATATATACAAAAAACCATTCCTGCTTATGTGTACCTAATTAAGTATTTGGATTCCTGTTCGCTTGGGAGAATCACATACCACATACACTTTGTCAGGTATTAGGGAGAAATTTTTTTTGTTTCAGTGTCTATCAGTTAATACTTCCTTGCCCCCATATGTATCTTCAATTATTGCTAGTTACATCTGCACATCCTAAACTGCAGCACTGAGAAGGAGCTATTTACTACTGAAAGCAGACAGAAACCGAGCAGTAATAGGAGCAAGCTGATCCTTATGGACAAGATTAAATTAGTTGGGCCATACAATATTACCACACCAAAATATACTTAGTTATGTTCATGTTAATGTTTTACATATATGTGTTATAACCCCATATCCTATCTTTCAACTTTAGAAAAAGGGTATAAACTGTTTATTTGGGTATCTTACAATTTTGTGGGTTTAATGGAGAAAATGCAGATTCCTAAATTTCCAATTTAAGCTAAAATGTTATCACATTTTTTTGTTTTGTTAGCTAAGTGGTGGTGTAAAGTATCTTGCAGTTTTGGTGCCTGGCCATTTCCCTTATACAGAAAATGCGAAGATTTCTGCATTTGAAATACCTCCTTTTTGACATTAATAAGGAATATTTTTTTACTAATTTGGTACAGATCAGGTTTACTGTTTTACTGGTCAGGTTTTTTCAAGACATGGAGCTATTTGATCACCAGGCCAGGTGATGGTGTGAAAATGAAAATTTGAAAAATTCCTCAACGAAAGCTAAAAGAGTACTTTTATTTCAAATTTTGATGCTAATGATATAAGAGGGATATTAAGTTAATTGCAATTATTAAAATTCAACGTCTTTAATTAGCCATCATTTTGGTTTTCAGGGGTTGCTACAAACAGTGGAAGCTACTCTAGTGGTGGAAATGTTGGAATGCAGCCACAAGTGATTTTTGGCATCTCTTTGGGATGCCTCCTAATCATTATATTATGTGTATTGATAGGTATGTGCAATTAATTCTTGTTTACATGAGTAGCTTTTGGGAAGCTATTTTACATTGTTAATTGAGAGGAGTGATGTGGCAATGGAAGAAATGACAACATAAACATGTGAGACTAAAGATCTCTGTACTTTGTAGAAAGAACTCACAATCTTATAATAACAATAATAGTAAGTAAAGTAATGAATCATGACCAGTATATCTAATTAGCTCTTTACCTGGCTGCTTAAAATACTTCGCAAGGTTGAAATCTCTTAAGAAAGAAAGAAAAAGCAATTAACAACTTTTATTGACTAGGTTTGATTAATGATATAAATTAAGATGCAGAATAAAGTAAGGCACCTAAATAGAGAAACAATGTTACCAGGGGCTGACAAATTCATTTGACAATGAATTTTTCCAAAGTGAGAAGGGCTCAGTTAGAAAAAAAGTAGAAGTAAATTTCGTTTTTACCATGAAATGTGATCTAACATCACAAGTGCTCCAATGCTTTATGAGGACAAATCTTCTCTAAACTCATTTATCTACAGCTAATGGTGTAGCTTTTTATCGAATTTTGAAATCTTTTGAAACATGCTTATAATTTTGAGCACTGTTTTCTTTATTTGAATGACATCTAATGTGACAATGAATGGCAAAACCAAGGCTAACAATTGTTGCTTTTTAACCTTGAACCCCTGGCTGCGATTGTCAATGCTAAGATCATGTTTTCCGTAACCAAAAGCAGCTGCATTTCTACCTAACAAAAGTTTTAATGTTGCACAAATTGTGTTGCCCATGTGAAGCTTGGTATGCTAGACAGAGCACAGACAGATCAGAAAAAAGAATACAGCAATCTATTCCCATCAGCCAATGGACTAAATTCCCTTGCAAAAAGAGAACAGCCACCTGGATATTGTAAAACACACAATGTCCAAGTTAAAAAATGACTTTGCCTTGTCATTGAATCCAGATTGTCTCAAAATATTTACTGACAACGATTCAAGCATCTTTCTAGTGTCGGTTTACTTAATTTTTGCCTTTCACTGGCAGTCGACGGTCGTTTGACCTCATGACCTTTTGATGACCTCGGAAAAATGAATTCAAATTCCTCTGCGTGATACATCATTTAGATCAGGGTTGTCCTTTTCTGTCCAGCCATTTTCAGGCTCAGGTCATAGACAGGGGGCCACTTATATGATACATGTCGCGGAGAGTGAAATTTTTAGAGAAAATGGAAAATCGACATCTGTAACATCATAACAAGGAAGTGTTTTATATAAATGTACATATTTAGAGGCTTTAAAGAATGCCAACCAATTGAAAGAAAAAGCACATCTCTTTATCAGGGATTCCAATTCTTCGAGACGTAATTGACCTTCGAGCTTAATTTTAGATACCAGGTCCACGCCGTCCAGAAACCGTCAGATTAGCCATTTTTGCGCCCTCGCAGTTTCCCATGAATAACATTTATCAGACAGTTTTTAGATCATTGATGAATAATGAACGCCTTCTGCAAACCAGCTTAAGCTAGATTTAGAACAAAAATTAGAAGATGTGATTGCTTGTTGGTGAATTCATCATGAAAAAGCATTGGACTGAGCACGGCTCAGAGGGAGACCAAACGTACTTTTGTTTTAGCCTGTATAATTACGGGTCCCCAAAATTGTTTTGTTCTTTATGCTTGGTTTTATATTGCAAATTATTTCCTTTTAAAGCAGTGCTTGCTAACAGAAGAAGAAAACATAGAAGAAATGCTAACCGCGGGAAGCAAACGCTGGACACGAACGGGGAAAGAACGGAATGCATCGTTAGCCTTGATGGTCAAGTAGCCTTGTATGGCAAGGAAACCATTAGGCCAGTTCAGCCCACACCGGATGATGCACTCATTGACGGCTGCTGACCAGCCTAGCAAGTGTATCTTATAAAGACGCTTACATGTCATACCAAGGGCAGCTGGAATGCTCTATAGGCTTGAAGTTGGAAAAAGAGGACAGTGTCCTAACGATGACGTAATCAAAAAATGTTGTTTCCAAGACTGGGGCCAACTGGTTAAACTAGCTAGTTAAGCTGAATTCACACTGGACGCGTCACGGCGCGGCGCGTCATGACGCTGACCAAATATGGTGGGATTAATTTGACGCTATGCCCACGCATCGCGTTTTTCCAGCCTAGCGTCACGATGCGTCAAAGTTAAATAAATTCAACTTTGCCGCGTGCTGACGCTTCAGAACAATAGAAAACTTGGGGAATTGAGCCATCGTGCCATTCTTTCATAACCGGAACCTCAGAGCCCTGTAGTTTTTAAACATCGCTTAAGTACGGGGACGTAGGTAGCACCTTAATGAATGGGTTTCTTCAAAAGGCACATTCCCGAGGACACATTTTCCGACTTTCAGAGGAAAGCTTGTTGTATGAAACTGTTGATGGAGTGAAAGGGAATTAATCGACGATACAAAACGCCAAAGAGCAACCAAAATAGTTGTTTCCTCATTTTTCAAGGAAACTTTAAGCTCTGGCTTTGTTTTGTGTTACAAGAACAACAAGGCTGTCTTTGTGATAGGCAGACATTGTGTTGTGAAAGCATCAAAATCGAGTGACGTTTTATAACGCTAGGTGACGCGCCGCACCACGACGCGTCCAGTGTGAATTGAGCTTTAGTTAGTGATTGAACTCATCACATTGATGTTCTGTCTTTAGAATTTATTTAAGATATTCGTTTTCATATGTCAGCATTAATTATTTGATGTAATTATTTCGTTCTTGGTGCAAATTCGTTTTGATACAAAGAATAACTGAAAATGCTCAGCCTTTGTGTTCTGTAGCATCTGCTATTCATTGTTCATTGTGTATTTAACAGACTCCACCTTAGGGCAACACTTTTTGAAGAATCCATTATCTATTTTGGAGAATCTATTATCCATAACTTAGATATAACTTCAAATGTGTCACGCTCTCGTGTTAACACACTTAACTAACGCTGTATACAACTACTTCGACGAATTTTCGTCCGTATTACTGGTATTACGAACAGAGGACCTGCAACGTCCGACTGAATCAAATGCGTGTGCCTCGTAAGCGAGAAGGTCTGGCAGTTGGCTCAGTCCGCAATTTAGAATGCGACATTCGAGTAGACATTCGAGTAGACATTCGCGTTCTCGTTTACACATTCGGATAATTTTGGCTCGGTGTAGCAAAACTAGTCTTGTGATAGAATAACCATTTACAGAAAATTAAAGCCACACTATTGAGCCTTGTTTGACTTGCTGTGAAATCTGAGGAAAGTCGCTCGGTTTTCAGAACACACCTCGAATGTGACAGAGGAATCACTTAGGCCCAAAAATAGACATTCGCAAAGCTTGACGCACATTCGAAGCAAAAGGTCTTTCTCCAGAGAAACAACGCAATGTAAGTGAAACCTCCAAAGAAAACATATCGATAAATTATTAAGCCATACTCACCTGAAATATTTTTTAATTTACCAAACAATTTCCAGAGAAATAAATCAAAATCAACACACCACTCCGCGTACACATTCGAAGAGAAAAACAGTCCAAAATTCGGCTTTTTGTACTCGAATAACTTTTACAAATGTAAGCGGAATTGGCTGAAACTTCACAAAACACCTTGCAATAACCTACTACAGATGCTTCTCGAGGTTATTTGTACCTCTGACATTCTGGGGGTAAAGTTGAGAATTTGACCCCCATACTGAAGCCTTATAAAAAGGCAAAAATGTGTCGTTGTACTCGAATAAGTTTGGCAAATAGGAGTGGAATTGGCTGAAACTTCACAAAACATCTTGCATTAACCTACTACAGATGTTTCTCGAGGTTATTTGTACCTCTGACATTCTGGGGTAAAGTTGAGAATTTCACCCCCATACTGAGGCCTTATAAAAAGGCAAAAATGTGTCGTTGTACTCGAATAAGTTTTGCAAATGAGAGCAGAATTGGCTGAAACTTCACGAAACGTCTTGCATTAACCTACTACAGATGTTTCTCGAGGTTATTTGTACCTCTGACATTCTGGGGTAAAGTTGAGAATTTCACCCCCATACTGAGGCCTTATAAAAAGGCAAAAATGTGTCGTTGTACTCGAATAAGTTTTGCAAATGTGAGCAGAATTGGCTGAAACTTCACAAAACATCTTGCATTAACCTACTACAGATGTTTCTCGAGGTTATTTGTACCTCTGACATTCTGGGGTAAAGTTGAGAATTTCACCCCCATACTGAAGCCTTATAAAAAGGCAAAAATGTGTCGTTGTACTCGAATAAGTTTTGCAAATGTGAGCAGAATTGGCTGAAACTTCACAAAACATCTTGCATTAACCTACTACAGATGGTTCTCGAGGTTATTTGTACCTCTGACATTCTGGGGTAAAGTTGAGAATTTCACCCCCATACTGAAGCCTTATAAAAAGGCAAAAATGTGTCGTTGTACTCGAATAAGTTTTGCAAATGTGAGCAGAATTGGCTGAAACTTCACAAAACATCTTGCATTAATCTACTACTGATGTTTCTCGAGGTTATTTGTACCTCTGACATTCTGGGGTAAAGTTGAGAATTTGACCCCCATACTGAAGACTTATAAAAAGGGAAAAATGTGTCGTTGTACTCGAATAAGTTTTGCAAATAAGAGCAGAATTGGCTGAAACTTCACGAAACATCTTGCATTAATCTACTACTGATGTTTCTCGAGGTTATTTGTACCTCTGACATTCTGGGGGTAAAGTTGAGAATTTGACCCCCATACTGAAGACTTATAAAAAGGGAAAAATGTGTCGTTGTACTCGAATAAGTTTTGCAAATAAGAGCAGAATTGGCTGAAACTTCACAAAACATCTTGCATTAATCTACTACTGATGTTTTTCGAGGTTATTTGTACCTCTGACATTCTGGGGGTAAAGTTGAGAATTTCACTCCCATACTGAAGACTTATAAAAAGGCAAAAATGTGTCGTTGTACTCGAATAAGTTTTGCAAATAAGAGCAGAATTGGCTGAAACTTCACAAAACATCTTGCATTAATCTACTACTGATGTTTTTCGAGGTTATTTGTACCTCTGACATTCTGGGGGTAAAGTTGAGAATTTCACCCCCATGAACTAAACAGTGACTATGGATAGAACAAAGCAAATTGCATGATACACATGAAGATAATTGAAGATATCTTGTGATGGTGATGCTTATCTTTTGCATCGAGTAGCTTTTGCAAATGATAACATTCGATATACTAATTTCAAAAGGGTTACTTGTTTCTATTAAATAAAACGCACATATCGCTAATTTTCATTTAAAGGAAAACCCGATTTGCCGGAAACTCTTCTTCCTCTAAAACGGGCAAAAGAGATGTTAAAGGGCCGTTATTTTCCCGTATCTTTTCGGGGAAGTGCAATTCGAGGCAGGAAGCGGAACTGGGATGGAAGCGAGGACACTGAGTTGTCTAATCTTGCAGGCGCGCCCGAAAAGTGAAATGAATTGGGGAAGAGGAACATACCTGAGTTATCGCGCTGAAGCTTGCCATTATAGAAACACAAAGCAGGTTCAAGTTCAAAGGTATGGATGCTTTTAGACAACAGATGAAGGAATTGGCAAAGGCATTTCAGCAACAAGCAAAGGAAGTTTGGCTTGGCGTTGACCTCGTGAGAAGCTCTGTTTAACCCGACACCATTGCCTCCCTCAGTATAAACCAGGTATCTTTTTAAAATTTCCACAACGGTTATGTATGCTAGTTTTCTCTCCTTTGAATAATGGTATGCTTATTTATTCGTTACCCTCTGTATCAACGGCCTAAATTCACTCAAAACATTTATAAATCACAATACAGTAACCTACCTTTTTGAAACTTCAAACTTTATCTCATCAATTAATAGTTCTTTTAAAACGGCTCGGTTGACATCTAGCATTTCAGCATAAGTCGAAGTCAAATCCAACATCAATACTTTACTCTTGGCAGCAGGTCCAGAAACAGTGAAGTATTACTTAAATAAAATGACAGCCTTAACTTTTTTGAAGTGTGTATCCTACAAACTCTTGCTTCTCCTTTATCTTAATGTGATGCAAGCAAACTGCCAGCTAGTGAAATCTAATAAATAGGCAAGCGCAAAACAAGATGTCTTCAAAAAATAGAAGGATTAAATTTTCCATTGAGCTGCACCAAACTGCTTTTGATAGACAACTTTCAAAAGTCTCCTATTCTGCTTTGAGAAAGCCAACAAGTCCATTGTTAATGGAAGATATCAGAATTGCATTACAATGTGATAGCAAGTGTTAATGGAAGATATCAGAATTGCATTAGAATATGGTAGCAAGTGCTATTGGCAGATTTCAGAATTGCATTAGAATATGATAGCAAGTGCTATTGGAAGATTTCAGAATTGCATTAGGATATGATAGCAAGTGTTAATGGAAGATATCAGAATTGCATTAGAATATGGTAGCAAGTGCTATTTGAAGATTTCAGAATTGCATTAGAATATGGTAGCAAGTGCTATTGGAAGATTTCAGAATTGCATTAGAATATGGTAGCAAGTGTTAATGGAAAATTGCAGAATTGCATTAGAATATGATAGCAAGTTTCACTTAAGTATGCACCATGTTGTCCCTTTTACAGTGGGGCCATTCCATGCCAAGTGGACCAGAGGTCCCAACTTTCCTCTAAAAAAAGTTGGTGTCAGGATGGACTTTGAAAACTTTACAGGGCCATATCTTTGGAATGGTTTCAGATATCAAGCTAGAATTTTCAGGGAGTTCCTATCTTATATAAACAAACATTTTTACAGAGTTAAATCTGAGATGGTGCATGTGGGACCTGATTAAAATCTGGATGACTTGGCATGGAATGACCAAGTGTTGATTTTGTAATCATAAAGGTGACATATTCTTTTAGGTCAGCAAATAAAATGGCAGGAACCCTTTACAACAGATTGGTGGATGCTTGTGTTGTGGTTGGTATGGACGAGCAAACAGGACTGCTACCTTTACCCAATATAAGTAGGGGAGATCAAGATTGTTTCAATAATTCTGATGTACTAGGCCCATTTCAACTGAATGTTCTTGGTGTTCTTACTGGTTCTACAGCATTTTTCCCATGCCAGCAAGAACAACTTTCAGGTATGTTTAAAAATGACTTATTGATATGATTTGCAACTGCTTTTAGTTCCTCACAATCAATCAGCTTGTTTTCTCATTTCTGCTGCAATGCATATGCAAGGAAGACAGTCGTGAATAGCAACAGAGCAATAACTGCTAGATAGTATGATTCCAACTTTATGTGTAGAAGTGGAGAAAATTTAACAACTTTTACTTAAATTGAGAAACAGCTCTTAGTGCATCTTGGCTCACCAATCAGTATTGTGAGGTAGACCAAGGTTGGGTGGTCCTTTGATTCACCTCTCACATGTGTTTGATGAAGTTGCTTAGCACCCGCTGTTGCAGAGACAAGACTCTAAAGCTAGAGAGAGCATGAATTGATGTTTTCTCCTTCATAACAACCCAAGAGATCTTTTTAAAAACAAAGTGAACTTGCCAAAATAATGGAAGGTGCTGTCAATGCTAGAGCTGATAGAAAGGACTGGGTTCAAGCCAACAACCTGGGCTTTTAGTGATTACAACATATGCTAACGATGACAGGAATGAAATGTAACATTTAGTAGAGATGAAATTGTGTGGTTTTGTGATACACTTTCGGTGTGGTTTAATGTGGCCTATGAGTTTCTATCAAGTCTGAGTTTTTCTATCATTGAATTGATTTTTCACCATTTTGCTTGTCCTAGTGAGCCTAGTAGGCACACAAGTGATATTTAACCTTTACTACACTGTTTTTGTTTTTTACGTTGCTCTGGGAGTTTTCTCATACCTATAACCATGCAGAGAAACTGCTTGCAAGAACATTTGCATGAAATGTGTCCTTTGTCTCTTACTGAGAAAATTGAGGTATTAAAGAGTAATGAAAAGTACTATGTCATATTGCCCAATCGTTGTGTGCTTTAGGTAAACATTTTCTGCTCCATGAAAGTTAGTGGATCGTGCAGAGAAGTTAAAATTTGATGGCATTGTTTATCTTGGTATTAAGAAGGCATACCTCATAAAAAGGCCTTTCTTCATTTGTTTGGCTACTACATTATGTCACGTGGTTTGAATTGTGTCACGTGGCCGTTGAATAAACATCGTGTAACTGTAGAACTTAATCATGAATGAAGCCTGTTCATTTCTTGCTTCTTATCAATTACTCATTGATAAACTTATGTACAAAAGTCTTGCGCGTCATTTCAGTTGCCGCGACGTGCAAGATTCGGTCCTCCAAGAAGTTTGGAGAATCCTCAAATTTCGCTTAACCTTTCTTCTTCTCTCTGTTCACGTAATCACTTTTGCTTTTTTGTAATGCAATCCGCACAACACACATAGGCCATTCTTAGAATTGAAACTTTGTTGGCAAGGCAGAGGAGAAAAGCTGCTTATACCTGGACGTTTACCATATTTAGTTCTCTTAATCTAAGCAACATCAACCTCTTTTTGTGATCGGTCAGCTTGTCTTCCATGATGAATGTTGATGATTTCCACTAGGTGGTGATTACTATTCCGAATCCAACGTGATATGCCCATGCGTCGCTTCAAACGCACCCGAAGGCCATGGAAGGAAATTGCGACGATCGATGTCATATGCACCAACTGCAATGCCTTTTTCAGCAGAGGTTGTACAGAGTTTGCCCCCGTTTTGTTTCCCTGATGGTGGCTTCGCCTATAAGACTGCCCAAGAACCGCATATGCATTACCTTGTTTTAACTAACATGGACGGGGGTCGTACATACTGCTGTGGGCTAGTAATGACAAGGAAATTTGGTGCCACGGAGGTAACCCAGCTTTCGAATGCTTTTGACCTGGTTCTGGAGACGGACAATAAATCTACAGGCAGTTTGCACATACCGTTTTGTGTGTGCTTGGTTTCAAAATGGCCGTACTTCAACACGATGAAGGACCTTTTGTCTTCGCTGCTGGCCAAATTGCGTACGAAGGTCTTCGTTTGGCCGACCATTATGAAATTCACCTCTCATGTAGCAGGCATCATGGCACCACCCCCGGCAACCTGTCCATCGAAGTGGAGCTTTTCAAGAACACCATCTTTGTGCCATCAGCTGACAAGAGTGAAGAGTCAGTGGTGGATCTTGACCTACAACTCCCGTTGTTGCTGTTGCCGTTTTCGGAAATCATCAAGGTCATATCTTGCATCCTGACAGAGCAGCGCATGATCTTTATCTTCGGAAACCAGGCCCTGATTCCAATTGTCATCGAAAGCTTCTTCACCTTCATCGAGCCTTTCAAGTGGCGGCGGACCTATGTCCCGGTACTGCCCCATAAGCTGGCTGACCTGATCGAGGCACCTGGTCCTTTCATCATGGGCTGTCACAGCCGCCTGCGGAACCACATCAAGCAGGTGATTCGGATGGAGGAAATCCCCAGTATCGTCGTCGTCGATCTTGACAGAGGCATCGTGGAGGAAAGCCCCAAGGAAAAGATAGTATTAATGCCGGATAACATCGCACAATCATTTTCTGTACGCCTTCGTTTAATGAAGTACCTATATGACATCGAGTGCATTAAGATTCCAACCTTCTATGACGTAATCGAGGCTAAACTACATAAGGATAGGTTTAATAGAGAGTTCAGGCAAAACATTAGAGATGCATGTCTGGAAATGATGGTGAGTCTGTTTGCGGAGGTGTCTCTTTTCACAAGAGTAGGACAGAAGATATTCGATAAAGAAGGGTTTCTGAAAGCAAGACTGGAGCAAGATGAGCTGTTTTTTAGGCAGGTTTCTGCGTCCGATGCATTCGAGCGGTTTATAGACGATAGGCTTGAAAATCCAAGCCAGCGCGATACGTTTGCAGTTCTTGCAGAAAAAGTTGTCAACACCAGCAACTCACTCACAAGGAAACGAAGCACAACAAATCTGATGCGCAGTGCACTGAAAACCACACACTCGCGCAGCGGAGGCGAACTCATGCCGAAGACTTTCTTCAAACAGCCAAAGTTCTTGAAAGAAGGCATTCACAATGGAAAGTATTTCGGAAAGTGCATTAAGAAACTTTCTAGCGAGGTTGAAAATAAAAAAGGTATTGCATTGAAAGCATCGTATCTGTACCTTCGGGGCATGCTTCACTTGGCTAGCAACCAACTGATCGATGGCCTAAAAGACTTTCACGCCCTCTACTCCGCCAACCAAGAGCTTTTTCCCAGCGCCTATGTCCAAACGGTTGTTGCTGATCTGGACCCCTCCGCAGAGGAATCCCTCAAGCAGCAAGACTTTTACATGCGTGCTGCTACGCTTAGGATTTTCAAAAAGAAGACGGAGGAGCAATCCTCCGGGCGCCCATTGCGAAAGCTGCCGTCCTCTCCGTTAAATGACAAAGAGTTCGAGAAGCTAACTCGGGGCCTACAAATTGTTTTCAGCAGTGAAACAGCAGAGCGGCTGTTTGCCGCCCTGACTCACAAAAAAGCGAAAGAGGTCACGCCGGACCAGTTCGCACAGCTGTATAACACGTTCACAAAGATCAAAAGAGAACTGGAGGTCTTGGAGCTGCCTGGTCTGAGATTGATAGGAGATGAAGAACTAGTGATTTCTTCGCCGCTCATCAACACGACAAGAGGCATGGGCAGAATCTTCGTCACGACAACTAATCTTTTCTTTGTGGGTGATGGGGTGCGCGATACGATATTCATCATGAAGTTGCACGAAATGAAGGAGGTGTTGCGATATCAGCACTACGTTGTTTTCCCGCCAGGCGTTGCGGCTCTGCGTGTTGTCAATAAAGGTGAGTTTTTAATAAACTTGTTTAGGGCACACTAGTATTGCAATGTAAAGCCACAGTTTACTTTTATTCGTTTTATGCCCGACATAATCATTATAAACTATTGGTGATGTCAGTTTTTATATCTGACTTCAGCCTGAAATAACTGTTTCTGATTGTTCGCTTCTTTCAATTTCGACTTTGTTTATTTCTAATTTTCACATTCCTCCCACTTACGAAGACTTCTAGCTAAAGCAATTTGGCAAACGTCCTTTCGCTTCGACCTGTCTTGTTTGATCCTTTTAGAGCCAAAGTCAGCTACGTTTTTTGCCTGCCTGAAGGACAACAGAGACTTTTGGGTGACAGTTTTAAACGAAATGGCGGGTGCCAGTGAGATCGCATTCTCGTTCAAAGACAGGAAGGTCGTCTTCCAGGCGGCCAACAATGTCACGCTAATGAACGCGCTGGTGCAGATGGGGGTTGCGGAGAAGGTGGCCGCCGCTGTTTGCAGCTTCGCGCGGAAACGCAACGCAGATCACGAAGAGCTTTCTGACGAAACCCGCGAGTCACTGGAAAGGAGGCTAGACCCATGTATCCGCGAACCTAAAAGAACAACCGTCACCAGCTTAACCTACGTTTCTAGAACAACCCAAGACGAGGCCGAAACAATATGGTGTGGCCTTGGATCAGGCACTATAATCGTTTATGAAATTGAGGAATGGACAATTGTTTCGGAGCTAAGGTTTGAACTTGTACCAGTATCTAGACTAGTATGTAAAACCTAAGGAAAAGTGAAATAGCTCAGGGCTGGAATTTATTCTGCCGAACTAGGAGGCTAAAATCTCAAGAGGTTGAATTATGTATTTGTAGCGCAAGGGTGCAAGGAGCTATTAGTTGGAGGTATGGGTAGAAACAGGGCGAAAACTATCAATCCATTTAGAAACTAGACTGGGGAAAACAAACTGAATATTTTAGAAGGTGGTTTCGGGAGAAACTGACTGCCCTATCCAGCGCCGCTGAGGGGGGCAGGGGGGCACTTGTCCTGGGATCTCAATTTCTAGGGGGCCCCTTGTTTTGCCCCAGGGTTCTAATTCCTCTCGGTGGCCCTGACCTTACCAAATAACATGATGCTCCTTGATGGTGCACCACTAAAGGAATTTCCTATTGATAACTATGGGATACGGGGTGTCATGTTGATGCAGGATCAACGACAGAAGACGCTCCGGAGGTGCATTTTGTACTTCAGGCTCACGACTCTACTGTTCTGCCCTTCAGGTATGCGAGCCACCGAATAAGCTGCCTGGTGCCTGTTGGAATCGGAATGGTTTGGGCGGGTTCCTTCGACACCGTCATCTACGTCATCAATACTACTACCAGGAAGGCCGAGCAACAGCTGCAACAACACACTGACTTTGTATCGGACATTGTTTATTACGAAAGCACAGATGGAGAGTACGACGCGGTGTGGAGTGCGAGTTTTTGCGGGCAAATCATCAGGTGGGATCCCGAGAGTATGGAGGTGCGGCAGGAGATTTCTCTTGGTACCCGCACGAAGACGTTGTCGAAAATCATGATTCACGGAGAGAAGATTTGGTGTGGCTCACTGGATGGGCTGTTTGTTGTGGATGGCAGATCAGGTGACGTCATCAAAAAGCTGCAACGTATTGATGACATAGGGTTGCCGATTCCAATGGAATGCTACTCGACAGTGTCCGAAAAAAGAATCTGGGCCTTCGGAAGGCAAGCAGGGGCACTTTATGCTTGGGAGACAGATACGCTTAAGTGCCATTATTTCAATTTGGGTGAGGACCTCAAAGCCAGTACGATCATGCCAATTGGAAACAAAGTTTGGATTGGAGACAAAGACGGGAAGGTCTTCATTTTGGATGCGCACAATTTCACGGAAGACCGCAACCTTCACGCACACACTGACAAAGTAACGTGCATTTGCGTGACTGAAGAGGGTCACGTGGTTACAGGCTCTTCATCGAAAGAAGGCAAGCTGTGTGTGTGGAACACCCTTGTGAAGAATAGTCGCGAGGAGGCGCATTCGCTCGGATACGACGTCCTTGATGGTCGGTTGGAAGTTAAATCGAAGTTGCGTCCGAAGCGTGAGTCAAAGCTCTGTTGAGGTCATTCACAATGTAGTGAAGATCGGAATTCATCTTCACGCTCTGGCCCTGTGCAAGACAACTGAATTGACATTGAATTATCTTGTGTCTTAAGATTGTGTCTTAAGATTGTGTCTTAAGATTGTGTCTTAAGCCAAGGTTTGGTGGCTGGCCAGCCCCGTGAACACCGTTCCAGGCCCTGAGCAAGGAGCCGCGACTACTCAGAAATTGGCACAGTTGTATAATTCAATCTTAGAAGTTTAGGTTTAGGGTTTCTGAAGTTTTTAAAAGACATATTTTTATGTGGAATTTTCTCAATTTGGTGTTGGATGCTTTTGATTTATATGGAAAACATGGCTTTGCTCTGTAGGGGACGTAAAGAAATGACGCAATGTTTAAGGGAACCATTGCGCCTGGGGTTTGTAAGCTGTAATGACGACTCGCAGGCAAAATTGGGGGAATAATCCGCCTTTTTAACATCGTACTAATAACTGTTGCACTGCATTGATGCAACACCATTTTTATGCAGTACCATTTTTCTGCAGTACCACCATGTTCCTCTCAAGATGTCCTACGAATTTCTCTACCAAGGCTTTTTTGTATTAGTCAGAATCTTTAGTAAGAGTATAGACTACAACTGCAAGGTAATATCAGCAACAACAACGGTGCCATATCAATCTTTTTATTACCCACATTCTGAAGTTCATTTCAATTACTGCGAAAAATTAATTACAAGAAATTTCCAATTTAAAGCTGGTTGTTTGCAAGTAAATTTCAAGGTCAATCTTCTAATGAGACGCAGTCTTATGCAATCCATGAAATCGTTAAGAAAACTAATGTCAACGTCTTAAAGAAGGGAACGAAAAGAGCAACTTCCCCGACAAGTACCAATGCTTTTCCCTTTTCAAAAGCCCAATATGCTTCATTCTGCCTGAAGTCAAGTAAATCAGTCATTTGAATCTGAGCGAATATAGCGAATTGTATCTGTTAAATGACTACTCTTCTAATTGATATTGATGTTAATGATGTATAATGAAATTTTTATCAAATCAACCCATACTAGATGTTTATCATCTATCATTCACCTGCGATTCCATTGACCTAGTCGCGTGTCTATTTTCCTTGAATAACCAATACCTTCTGAAGTTTTATTTGAACAAATTTAATATTTTTTGTCCCCAAGGTCTAAAATGCCTATATGGCCATCTCTTTCATTTCAAGCAAATCACATATTTGATATTTTTCCTTTTATGGTCCAAGCCAGTAAATAGAAACTTCCAAGAAATGTATTTCCAACCTTTTCTCGGCTGATAGATTTACATTTCTCTCACGCTGAGTTGATAAAAGCGGCTTCAGAGTTTACACAAAAACCCTTTCCAAAACCCTTACCAAAAAAGTCTTTAGGACGCAAATACAAAATTTTTCAATTTAAACTTTCCAAGACAATGCCAATCAAATGCTACGCATCTAACAACTGTAAGCCATCAATTGTTATCTGTTTTAGACTAAAAGAATTGCATCAAAAAGGACCCCTCTACAAAGGCTATAGTCATATTACTTTCCAGAAAAACAGTCAGGATAAAAGTAGAATCCTCTTCCAAACTACACTTTCTAATGGAAAACATTGGATTCCTCACTGTCTAAAGATGGTAATTAACCAATTATTACTCATTTTGGGTGAAAGAAGTTCGATAAAACAGTCAGGATACACGTTCACATTTTCTTTCAAAATACATTTTCTAATAGAATACAAGTTGCTCACTGGGCACCCACAAGACACAAAATAAACTATTATTACCCGTTTTTGGGTTTAAAAAATTTGGCACAAAATGGCTCAATTCAAAAGGCTATAGTCTTACTTTTTTGCCTAAAAACAGTCAAGATATACGTTAACATTTTCTTTCAAAATACATTTTCTAATAGAATACAAGTTGCTCACTGGGCACCCACAAGACACAAAATAAACTATTATTGCCCATTTTTGGGTTTAAAAAATTTGGCACAAAATGGCTCAATTCAAAAGGCTATAGTCTTACTTTTTTGCCTAAAAACAGTCAGATATACGTTAACATTTTCTTTCAAAATACATTTTCTAATAGAATACAAGTTGCTCACTGGGCACCCACAAGACACAAAATAAACTATTATTACCCGTTTTTGGGTTTAAAAAATTTGGCTCAAAATGACTCAATTCCAAAGGCTATAGTCTTACTTTTTTGCCAAAAAACAGTCAGGATATGTTACATTTTTTCAAAATACATTTCTTATAGAATACAAGTTGCTCACTGGCACCCACAAGACACAAAATAAACTATTATTGCCCGTTTTTGGGTTTAAAAAATTTGGCACAAAATGGCTCAATTCAAAAGGCTATAGTCTTACTTTTTTGCCTAAAAACAGTCAAGATATACGTTAACATTTTCTTTCAAAATACATTTTCTAACAGAATACAAGTTGCTCACTGGGCACCCACAAGACACAAAATAAACTATTATTGCCCGTTTTTGGGTTTAAAAAATTTGGCACAAAATGGCTCAATTCAAAAGGCTATAGTCTTACTTTTTTGCCTAAAAACAGTCAGGATACACGTTCACATTTTCTTTCAAAATACACGTTCTAATAGAACACAAGTTGCTCACTGGGCACCCACAAGACACAAAATAAACTATTATTACCCGTTTTTGGGTTTAAAAAATTTGGCTCAAAATGACTCAATTCAAAGGCTATAGTTTACTTTTTTGCCTAAAAACAGTCAGGATACGTGTTACATTTCTTTCAAAATACACGTTCTATAGAACACAAGTTGCTCACTGGCACCCACAAGACACAAAATAAACTATTATTGCCCGTTTTTGGGTTTAAAAAATTTGGCACAAAATGACTCAATTCAAAGGCTATAGTTTTACTTTTTGCCTAAAAACATCAGGATACACGTTCACATTTTCTTTCAAAATACATTTTCTAATAGAATACAAGTTGCTCACTGGGCACCCACAAGACACAAAATAAACTATTATTACCCGTTTTTGGGTTTAAAAAATTTGGCTCAAAATGACTCAATTCAAAGGCTATAGTCTTACTTTTTTGCCTAAAAACAGTCAGGATACACGTTCACATTTTCTTCCAAAATACATTTTCTAATAGAACACAAGTTGCTCACTGGGCACCCACAAGACACAAAATAAACTATTATTACCCGTTTTTGGGTTTAAAAAATTTGGCACAAAATGACTCAATTCGAAAGGCTATAGTTTACTTTTCGCCTAAAAACAATCAGGATACATGTTCACATTTGCTTTCAAAATACATTTTCTAATAGAATACTGTTGCTCACTGGGCACCCACAAGACACAAAATAAACTATTATTACCCGTTTTTGGGTTTAAAAAATTTGGCTCAAAATGACTCAATTCAAAGGCTATAGTCTTACTTTTTTGCCTAAAAACAGTCAGGATACACGTTCACATTTCTTTCAAAATACATTTTCTAATAGAAACCAAGTTGCTCACTGGGCACCCACAAGACACAAAATAAACTATTATTACCCGTTTTTGGGTTTAAAAATTTGGCTCAAAATGACTCAATTCCAAAGGCTATAGTCTTACTTTTTTGCCTAAAACAGTCAGGATACACGTTCACATTTTCTTCCAAAATACATTTTCTAATAGAATACAAGTTGCTCACTGGGCACCCACAAGACACAAAACAAACTATTATTACCCGTTTTTGGGTTTCAAAAATTTGGCTCAAAATGACTCAATTCCAAAGGCTATAGTCTTACTTTTTTGCCTAAAAACAGTCAGGATATACGTTCACATTTTCGTCCAAAATACACGTTCTAATAGAACACAAGTTGCTCACGGGGCACCCACAAGACACAAAATAAACTATTATTACCCGTTTTTGGGTTTAAAAATTTGGCTCAAAATGACTCAATTCCAAAGGCTATAGTCTTACTTTTTGCCTAAAAACATCAGGATACACGTTCACATTTCTTCCAAAATACATTTTCTAATAGAATACAAGTTGCTCACTGGGCACCCACAAGACACAAAAAAACTATTATTACCCGTTTTTGGGTTTCAAAAATTTGGCTCAAAATGACTCAATTCAAAAGGCTATAGTCTTACTTTTTTGCCTAAAAACAGTCAGGATATACGTTCACATTTTCTTTCAAAATACACTTTCTAATATAATACCAGTTGCTCACTTGGCACCCAAAAGACAAAAAATAAACTAATTTTTTCGGTTTTCTGAATAAAAATGACCAATTTCCAAAGGCTATAGTCTTACTACTTGTTCTAAAAACAGTTAGGATGCAAGTTCACATTTTCTTCCAAACTACACTTTCTACTATAATACCAGTTGTATTATGGGCACCTTAAGACAGAAAAAAGCTATTATTACTCGTTTTTGGGTTAAAAAATTCGAGTGTTACCATCTATTAATATGCTGCTTAAACAATTAACAACTAGCTAGTGTGCCACAAAATGTTTGTATTTGCTCTGGTCCGTTTTCTAAAGTCGTAAACACCTATAAGAGGGAACAAAATTGTTTGCAATTTTGACAGAGTATAGCTTTAAGGGAAGAAGGAACTTTAAAAATCTGAGACACATCTATTGAGAAGAATCTCAACATGTAAAAAATGGAAAACGTATACGATTAAATTATAATTTAAATAGAATAACGATGAAATCTTGTCAAAAGATAGAGTGCTCGAAGAAGATTTTGAAAAACTTTGAAAATCAGTTCTTTCTTCAAAAGGTTCAGTGGAACAATGCGCATCTAGTTGTTAGCAGCAACAACAACAATATTCTTGATTGAGACTTGTCTTCGTTCAATGGAGTGTCTTTCTTCATCTTTATTCATCATCCCACTGCTACCAGTTCAATTGATCGATCGAAAGAGAAAGTCGTTCTACGTGATCTGATCAACAATGTCACACATTAGCTTCAAGTTCGTTTTCTGTGAGTCGCTTCCATCAGATTCTCTATGGACAGTTCCATCTCCCTGTTGGCAAAATGACAGAAATTCCAAGAAATTAAACTGGAGGGGGAACCGGAACCCTGTTCACAGCTACCTTACGTAAGAACTGATTAAATCGAGAAAGAAGCATGTTATTAAACAAGCAATACCTACCTTCTCGTGATGATTTGAAACACTATTGGGGATTGGTTCCTGTTTTATTTGCTGTTGTTGTTGTTGCCCTGTGTGTAGTGGCATTTTGCTGAAGACCGCTGACTGGCAGTTCCGGAAACTCGCTTTTGCTTTTTCAACATGCCTGGGACAATAGGATTCTATTTAAGACGGACTCTGATTGGAGATACAAAAAACAATTTCTCACCAGACAAAACAAAGACGTCAAGAGCAGAATTCATTCAGGATGACATCTAGGCATATGCAGATATTAAAAGCATACTTGGACAACGAGAAAGTAATAAACTGATTCCAATGAAATTTCCTATCAAACAGGTTACGGATTGTCTATCCATCTGGCTTATCTTTAGGCACCAGGCTACGTTGCCATTGACCAGTAACATTGCAAGAAACGACAACTGAGTGAGACCAGAACTGTGTAAAAGTGCTGAGCCGAGAAAGAAATGAGAAAATGCGGACGAAAAGAAACAGCTGGATTTTGGCAACAGAAGAAAAAGGGGAATCACGAAGCAAATATTAATGTAAAATCCCGTTGTGGACGGAAAGAACTCATCGGATTCTCAAAAGGATGATGTGACGTGGACGCTGATTGGTCATTACACAGCCAATCAGACGCTTCCTCTCACAACCCTCCCATGGCTTTCAATCCACAACAGGCTATTTATTTTGTCAGCGTTTTTGTCCATACTATTTTGATGGTTTTTAGCTTCAAGTATTTGTTCACCCTGATGTTTTTAATAAAAGTAGCACAAAAAAGTCATGAATACGAGATGAAAAGTAAAAAATAATTCATGCAAAGCAACAATTGTGGCATGGAGAAAAAAGAACATTGATAAAATGAGAACTCCCTTGATCAAAAAATAATTACTGGAATGCTCACAAGTTAAAGGCATGTTGGAAGAAGCAACATTTGTTACCTACATCAAGACAGTCTATTACACTATAGTTGTTGTAACTGAAAAAGTATCAAGAAATAAAAGTAAAGTAAAGTATCAAGAAAGTAAAGTATCAAGGGTCCCGTCTGAAGACAATTCTTGCTCTTCTATCGCCCTTATTCACACCAACCTCATGGCAATCAAAAAAGGTGATTTCAGTCAAGAATCCGTCTTTGCTGCTTCTGTGGGTATGGCCTGAGGCTGGCGGTTTCTTTCTGTCACCACAATACATAACATGGTAATACCAATCTCACTGTTACAGGAATGTTCCTAAATTTTTTAATCCATTTGCATTGCCCTCAAAACGCCCTCAAACCGCGACTTTCAACTCTTTTCCTTCATGAAAGGTTGCATAAAAATCAGGCTGAACTTTTGATAATACTAAAGCCTAGTGCAACATGTGGGTTTTTATCAGTGATACATGAGATTTTTGTAATTTGGAGAAAATCTTTAATTCACACAGCACAAATTTTATCGCCAATCACGAAAAATCTAATTTATCCTCCCTAGCAGAGGGTTTTGCAGAGCATATGACTTTTTACTGATCGCTGATTTGTATTTTCAGGGGGCCTTTTAAGATTTTTATCGTCAACGCAAAGCACGGTTTTTGTTCTTGACGTCAGCAACAAAAAATGTCAAACGTGTTTGAACTGAAAAATTGTTGATGACTACAAAATACTTTATTTCTTGTTGCTGCATCACATACACAAAAACCATGTCTATTGCCACTAAAAATCTGTTGAGTGCGCTAGGCTTAAGAAAACAAGGAACATAACTGACCCCTTACCTTGCCAGCTTTTCAGCAGTTTCAAGCCTTTGAGTCCTTTGTCTATGCAGCATAACTCTCAATGTTTCCCGAGCCTAATATTGACAATATTGACACTATCCATCATCAATTTTGATCATCATTAACAATCAAAGTATTAAAAAGGAGTGATGTCAGGAGACTGGGTGTAGAAACATGTAAGTAACTGAGAAGCAAATATGAATATGCATTTTAAAAAAAGATAACTGCTTTACCAATACAGATTACAAACTCATCCTTGTGGTAATACATTTAAACATTTTATTGCAAAAATGAGAAAATAGATGCAATTACAAATCGTATCTAAGAGAAAAAAGATACAAATTAATTTACTGTTACCTGGTGTGGTCTAAATTCATTTATCAAATGATGAAGATTGATAAACAACATATTCATATCATCCAATTTAAGTTGCCTCTAAATAGGATAGTAAAAATGTGCTTAAAACACTCAATATGTACAATGAACATGTGAATACAATCATGCTAAAAAATGTTACTGAAATGGAATTCTGACTGCCTGCACTTAAACATCACATAATGAAAATGCTAATTAATTCAAAAAAATTTGAAGAAAAACACCTTCAAAAAGAAAATTTCTTGATTTGACTTTTAATTCAATGAAATCTTTGAGTTGAATTTATTCAGATGTAAATAGCTTCAAAATTAAATCAAGCTTTTCTGAAAAATGTACATTGATACAATCAAGAGTTATATATAATATCATTACATTTTCCTTAATTTCTTAGGGTCATACAAACCCTAATAACAACACAGGCTCATACATTAACATTCTTATTAAAGTCTCAGTAACTTTTCTTGATGGAAGGTTTCATCACAATAATAGTGTTTTGTAATGAAAACTAGACACAAATTCAATAAAACAAAAAATTAATCAGATATTTTATGAAATACAACAGCAAAAACTCCCAGACAATATATTCATGTTTATACGACTAGAGTATGAAATGAATGGACTGCTTACCTCTCCTGAGATGGGGCATCAATCAGAGTATCAAGCGCTCTAGGAAGCTCACAAGAATAGAATGATTTATTTTCTTCATCTCTGCTAGTATATCTGTAGGAGAACATTTCATGTCACACAACAAGTGATTTGGTGGGAACAGTCTTTTTATGGAGTTACAACAAACATAAAGAGATTTCAAATAAGAGAAATGATGTTTACTACACTTGACATCATTTTTCACAAATCAGCATTAATCATTAAAGTATTTTAACATAGTAATGTTTTTGTATATTTAAAGTTATGATAAATATTAGGCTCATTAGACTCTACTTACCTATGTTTTCATCTGTTGGGTACAGTCTAGGTATACCTTGAGCTTCCAGTGGTCTTATGATGTCTTCATTTGCCTAAACAGAGTTTTAGAGGAATGCTGAAATCAATATAGATCCTGTTGTGCAGATAGGTAAAAATGGCTTGAAAATCCTATAAATGGTACTTTAACAAGAGCGTCCTAAAACCTGGTTTTATTTCATTTTACAGTATGTGTCAAAGATTGGCAGCTTAAAAGTAAGCAACAGACCTAGGAGGATAAACATAAGTAAAAATTGTTGGATGAGATATGAGAAAGCAGAAGTGTTTGGAATAAAGTGAGAAACTCATTGCAGCTTATGTAATTGTTCCAACTAAACTTAACAATTCAAATGATTAACAGAACTTCAGATAATCTTAAATAGTACTAGTAAATTTAATATTTAGTTTTTATTTTACCTAGCATTTTTGGACCATGTCTTATAACTACAGCAAGTCTAGGAGACAGAAAGTCGCAAAAGCAAGATATCAGCTCTGGCTATTCAGTATTACTGCAAAATTTGAAGAAAAACCAGGTCTAAAGAGGGTCGAGCTGCCATCAAATGGCAAAGAGGGTCGAGCTGCCATCAAATGGCAAAATTCATGTACTAAACCACCATATCATTTTCATTATCTATTCGTCAATTTCCCACTTTTGAGAATACTTATACGAAATTTCTAGGATTTTCAAATATGTCAAACTTCCTCTATACTCAACCTTGAATATGATGAAGAAAACAATACAGGCAACTTACATCGTAACTGTCTCCGAATGATGAATAGGATCCAGTAATCACAGATGGCGGTGCTGGTGCTAGCCCAGCGGCTAAATTTTCATCTGTGTATTTACAGAAATATTTGACTGGTGGTAATGGAAATGACAGTTGAAGAGACCCTTCAGCAACATTACTATCGGATCGTCCTCCCTCAGACGCCATTTTAGTTGAAACTCCGTTCGAGGTCAAACCTCGCAACCACGCACCATGGGCAGGTCAAAGTAAGGAATGGTTGGTGAAGGCGATTGGACAAAAACTTAACAACACAATCATGAAATAATTTCATTATTTTGGCCTTATTTAACCTAATTTCAATTGTAGTTGTAGCAATTCTAAAATAATTTAAATATTCAACAGGTGGGTTCAACAGCTACGGCGACGTCAGGTGTAAAACGCAGATAGCATGGGCCATGATATGGTCATGGGGCTGGGGTCGTCGGCTTACAGCCGTCAATGGTTGATGCAGCATTACAACAAGAATTTTGAGATCAGGAAAATTTCAAATCACAAAATAAATTTCAAAATCCTGAAAATATTTCAAAATTGCTAAATGTATTTCCAAATCCTGAAATGTTTTTCAAAACCTCGAAATAAAAAAGCGCGCCAAAATGATCTTCCGCCTGTTCGCCTGTACAAAATGGCGCATTAATTTGGCCCAGCTTGTGGTTAGAAAATAGAAGATTATGACCGATTTTATAGGCATTAAGATGACCAAGGAAGTTAAGGAGTCAGCTAATGGGTCAAATACATCTTCCCTTGCAAAAGTCATGGTTGAAAACTGAAAAAAGATTATCCCGTTTCGAAAGAAAAAGAAAGAACGATAGTTCTGCAAATCGAGCCCGGCCTTCCAGGCATAGGACAGATGGCCATGGACAAGGGCAAAATCCAAAGAAGAAAAATAACGAAAAATAAACGTTTTGAGCTGCAAATAAAAATGATCAGAAAAGGTTCTAGACTCAAAAATTTCAAAATGTCATGACTCAATGCCTTTAAAATACAATCCAGCAAATCTAAAGCTTCTTTTAAACATAACAAAGCATATAATGGAGATGGTTGCTCTGTAGTTGTAGTAATTAGCAACAACTGTAAACAGGCCCGTATGAGCCGGGGGCTCGCGAGGCTGCAGCCCCCCCCCCCTCCCCCAATAATTGTCAACTTCAGTTTGTTTCCTTTATAACGGTGTACTGAATGAGAGGGGTTGAAATAGGCCGCTCCCAAAATTTATTCCGTCGGCATTGGTAAAAATGGTATTTTCGTTAATAGTTGGTAGTTTGCACTAATAATAGGGCATTTACATTTTATTCGGCAGTTAATAATAGGGAAGCTTGTACTTAGCTTAACTTATTTCCTTTATTTCATAGCAGTATATCTGCGAGGTATTGATAAGTTATTTTTCAGATGAATAACAAATAATAATAATAAATATAATAATAATAATAATAGATGCGCTTTTAAGCATTGGTTACCTAAAGGCCCAGACATTACGAGTATTCAAAAAATACTCGCTCTAATTTTCTCCGGGGTGGATTTGCCACCCCATGGCTACGGGCCTGGTTAGAGGGAGAGCATTAGGCAACTACGAAGCAAAGTTGTTGACAGGATCAAGAATGAACATCCAAGATGTTCACATGTTTTGAAGGACAGTTCGAGTCTGTAACTCACATGGAATCAGAAATCCACTCTAAATACAATTTAAGCAACGCTCATTTTGTACAAGAAACAGCTCATGAGCAACTAAAGCCTTATTTGTCAGAAGTTACGAAACCGTACTACCTGGACTGAAAAGCTAAAAAGCATTAGCAATTTGGAGTTTCAATTTCCCCATGTAAATGAGGAATGTTTTGACTCTGTAGACTCTGTACAGTATAGCAAACTTTGTTGACATTGATGTAAGTGTGCTTTAGGTTATTTATTCTTCTGAGACATTACCGATTTGGAAGTCCTTCTTCTAACGAAAATAGACTAGCCGCACTAAAGGGATCAAAAGTATAAGAAACAAGCCACTTGAAACCTTCGCTATCAAGTCTTATGATTTAACAAGCTGCCAACCTCACCAGTCCCAGATCAAGCATTATAAAATGAGTGAATATAATAAATCATAGCCCTTCTGTTTTCAAGGATACTTTAAGTACATTTTAGAAGTATACTGTAAAAGATAGCGCAAGTTTTCATTTGTATATTTGTCAAGTAAGATTCATGATATCTCAAATTGTTCATACACAACTGTTCTTGTTTTTATCGGCTGACATTTTCGGCAGCACGGGCGTACACAATCATAACGTCAAGTTGTGGCTTGCTGTCTTTTGTTGCAAAGAAATTTATATTTTTGACGCTCACCTAATGTCAGATTAAATTCACCACAGCCATTTTGTAAAATCTTACATTTTGATTGCCTTATTTGAAATCATCTTAAAACGGTTTTTCGACGAAATTAGTTTGGAGTTTTAAATTTGGAATAAAATTAGAAAACAACACCTCGAAATGCTGAGTACTTCTTTCTCGTGTCAGGGCCCACTGTATTCTTAAGAACTAGCGAGAATTCAATTTCGCTTGGTGATACTTAGGAAGTGCAGCTTGCAAACCCTCAACCACCCAAGCCAGTTAGAGTGAACAATTGCAGATTTTCTAAAGAAACAGCATAATTCGATCAGACTTTTTGATGATTAAATAAAGTAAACTAAAAAACTAAACTGTCTTACTAAACTATTACTAAATATTTCTATTACTAACTATTTCTAAACTATTACTAACTATTTCTAAACTATGGTGCGAGTTCAGCAGAATATCCAATGGTAGCAGGGGCGAATGAAGCATCAACTGCAGGAAGTCTCTTGGGATGGTGCTGGGTTGGGGCCAGGTGGAAAGCATGCAGATGCGGGAAGACTTTTGCCATTGGGGAAGATAGCGCAGTGGACCACGGTGGCATGGTGTTACTGGTTCAACAAGCTGCGAGAAGTGGGCCAGGTTGTCGAGACACACTGAGGGTGATGATCAAAGGAAGAACAGCAATCATGGGTCCTTGGAATGATGACCGTCTGATGGGATGCAGCCGAATTGATACAGCTGTACATCCTGGATCTACCATATATAACAAGGATGGCAGCTATACTTGGTCCTGGGAAAACTGGAATGCACACATTGGCGTCGAGCGAAGCAGAAACTGAATCAGCTCGAAGGCATGGAGAACATCTGTGTTGCGGATCTTGCGCGCTGCGAGGGAGATTTTCCCACGACCGCCTGTTTTTAACCATAGGACATTACTATTTACGTACTAACCAAATTTGAATAGTTCTTATGTTATGTTTGCGAAACTAATGGAAAAGATTAACCATATAATACGTTGCATGTGATTGGTTGTTCTATAATCTTAGGAGTGATGCATGTTAACCGTAATGTTTTGTTGATAATCGAGAGTCACGGTATCGTTGCCGTAGAATGTAGACGTGGAAGGATTGAAAATATGTTGAGAGGAACTTGTGTTGTCTTCACTGCTTCTTATCTCGTCAAGATCCAAAAGAATGTGAGGGGTTGCGATTCCTCTACATAAAAGTGGTCCACCGAGCCGGATGACGCCGGATGATATTATAAACATGATGTAAAAAGAAATGCTAACTGGCATACTATCGACCTATCTGTTTAGCAACGTGGCAAATTCGCTTGAAAACAATGCATTTACAATACATCTCTAATCAGATATCATCTCTAAAAATGTGCAGTTTCATATAAAAAAAATAAAGTCAATAAGAATATCGAGGCTCAAAATTGTTGAAATTCAAGGGTAATCTGAGAAGAATGCCAGGCTCAACTGTCATCAAGAAAAAGATATCCCCCTAATATGGGTTTCTCCCAAAGCAAAACAACTGTCCCTTACAAGTTGTTCTGTCTGCTCTTGTTGAAATTTATGATTAAACAAAACATTTAAAAGCAATTGATATCTTTGCACTTTCGTGCCTCTATGTTTTGGTGACAGAAAACTATTCTTTAACCATGAAAACTAGTCTAAAGCACCGGTCAAACGCATCAAACAATTCACCCAACATTTCATTTCCTAGCTATGCGAATAATCCCAACTTGCTTGTTATTTTCGCACAAAGTTAATTCGAGTTTGATGTGTGAGTAACTATTTTCAAAATTATCGGACGAAAAAGGAGAGCCTCGCGCCCTTTTACTATCACAGTTACCCTTAACAACGGACAAATTTCATGAAAATTATTTTATTCCCATCGTTAAGATATATTTCATTATTAGATATATCAGGCTTCATTTTTATTAAACTCCTTTTTATTCATAACTCCGATATCGATACTTGGTTGCCAACACACGATGCGAGAGAATTTCCCAGTCATTTGAAAAAGTTCTACTTATCCATTGATTTGTTGTAGCTACAGATGCAAAGTTTTTACTTTTCAGTTACTTGTGAAAAATCTTTTATCGTGGCTTCTACAAATAAATAAATGTTCGGACTTTCAGATTTTTGATAAAGGCTCTGTCTATGCTCTGGCCCGGGGACCCCGTGCGGTGCTTTATTTTGCGATAAAACGAGACAGGAGACTTGCAGGAAGGTAGGAAGATCAATAACTTTTCTTATTTTGATTATTATTAGAAAAATTTCAATTACTGTACAGGATAAATATCACTGGCGACTTGAAACCAAAAATTAAAAAAGGCGTAGTCCTTGAATCTTTGGCTCCACATGAATTCAGCCAAGTAGTCTTCAATCATGTTGCGGTTAGTCGGACCGTACATAGCCTTGAATTTCGCTTTTGCCCTCTGCCACATCGCCTCCACTCTGTTTGTTGTTACCCCTGTTAAAGGGGCGACGAAATTCAAACTGTGATTCACAGTGCCATGGGCATACCCCAACTGTGGCAGGTTCCGATATGCTGCCAACATGTCGGTCCATACCGTGCTGTTTGGTTCCTTGTTGAATGATGGGCAGCAGTGTCGCCTGATCCCTTGCATCGACGGGTACCAGGAAGCCTTTCTTGGCATCTGCCTCGTACCCGCCAAGTATCCACTGCTCCCTTACAATGTGACCCCGCTCGTATTTGCGTCGGGCAAACAGGCTTTCGTCGATTTCGACAATGCGTCCATTTCCCCCAGACGCTCTGGGTGTTGCACGAAGTATTGCACAGCCACGTCTCTACAAAACTGATTCCAGTCGACGATCGTATGTTCTGCGTTTATCTTGAGCTCTCGCATCGTCTGTAATACCGAGAGTCCCCTCGAGCAACCCGCACTTGTGGCCCACTGGTATATCAGGCCGATAACCTGCCATAACTTCAAGTGCGACTGCTCGAAAAACTGCCCTTTCGTATGCTGATGGTTTTCCAGCAATTTGGGCATCTCCAAATAATGCCATCGATGCCGCGTCTGTAAAGCCCTTCTCTGCACGGAACCTGGCATACATTGCAGTCTTGTGCAGCCCATATTGCCTGCACCATGCGATGGTAGCCTCGTCGTTATTTTGAAATCTACGTCCAATCGCCATCAAGTTAAAGGACTCGAATTCTTGCACTCTTGGTACTGGAGCTTGAGCCATCGTGATGTAAAAGCATCGAGTTGTACTTGCAACGCACTTTATATACATGTGTAAATCAATAGTTTCAACACCTCTTAAGTTACAAACTGTTACAAATGCACTGTCCTTAATCAGTCTCCATATTATTTCTAACTCTTGAGCTTTTATGGAGTGATGTCCAGGGTGGTGATCATCAACATTCCTTCAAAGAAATGGAGACATTCAGGAATTTAATTGCTGACATTTACTAATATTTGCTATTCGTGTGTCAAGTGTTGAGTAGTTTCCGCATATGCTGTCTCGCCTCTCTCTCTATTAAGTGTTGAAGCTTACTGTAGTCAAAGCACCGAAAATGAGAAATAAAGGAACTTTTTATTGAACTTTTGGTACTAAATCTGATGATTTGAGGTCTACGAATAAAGAACTTTTGGAACTAGGCCTCGAGGTAGGTTCCTTATAGAAAAGCGCGTAGCACTGTTCAGGTTTCTGTAGAGCCTCCAACTGCAAGTGGATTTGAAGGTTTCCTTGAAAACATCTACGAGTTTGCAGACAAAAGTTTGGATGAACCATAGTCATAAGAGAGAGATAGTCTGGAAGCGAACAATGCGCTATTGTTCTAGCTCTTTGATAAAGATTTTCCTAGCGCCCGGACCTCCCAAGGTGCATACGTTTTGTGCGTCGCGTTGTTTTGTGGTGTATGGTGTATGCTTTTAATTGCCTTCCGAGTATGTTCGCCGTTTTTCCAAATGCCTGAAGCAAATTGTTCGATCTTTGGATGTTCAACATCAAGAAGAAATAAAGAGCTTAGTATTTTTAAGATTCCTTTGCCAAATAGCGAAACCAACAAGAAATGGAGAAGTGAATTGATTAACGCAGGGGAGTAACTTAGCATTTTTCTTTGCGGGGGTGTTCATAAGATTTTGCCCGATATTTTCGCCACTGCCCAACTAAAATGTTATGAGATCTGTTTTGGGAGAAGCCTTCGTGGTATTCCTTCCATGTTTTAAAACATTTATGAAATTTGTTGTAAATGTAATTTTCTGAGATTTTATTATTTTTGTTTCGTTTTGTATTGGCCTTTGAACCATAAGTCAATGCCTTGCTGTTCATATGTTTATTATGAGGTCAGTTCACGAGTAGACAATTTGCAGTTCAGTCGCGTTAACTTCCTTTCGTAAAATATTGCAATGGCAACGAGGATAAGCGACTGTTAACAGCAGATGATTTTATTAGGTTCCTTCGAAAATGAGCCTTTGGGTTTCGTCGTCCAGACACTGGTAAAATTGTGGCATCCAGGATGGCTAGACCACTGATGCTGGTACTGGACTCATTTAAAATCATGATGAAAAATGTATTACTGGGTCGCAAAAAACCAACGCTAGTTTTCAAGAGTGGTTAGATAATAGGCGTTTAGGCTGGTGGAGTCACTCCAAATATTGATTTATTTAAAATATCGACGAAGAAGGACTAACGTTGTCACTAAATATCGGGTCATTGATCAGAACCTCCAGCGTCAAATTGATACAAACAAAATATATATTTGTGAAAGACACTTCTCCGAGGATCAGCTTTGGATTTGTACCTAATATTTATGTTTTCTTTATCTATAACTGCTCAAAGCTTTTGATATTTGCTCTCTGATCTGTTCTGTGTCCAGTCTGCAGCAGGGCATTTTGTAACATACTGAGTGGTGGGGGAATTGCCCCACCGGGCCCTACGAGTTCCCCTACCACTGAAAAGAAAAATGCTACATTTGCCCTAAATGTCGGCCATTTTGTGGCCCTTAGAGATAAAAAAACCGGTGTTTCAAAAGGTTGGTAACAAGTTTTGGGGCTCAATCAATTTTGATAGCAATCTTTATATTACTATAACTCGATTCATTGCTCGATTTACCAAAATCTTAGTGTTTCCTTGCATTTTTCAACCTTACTCAGACTGAGATATTGCCTTAAAATTAGTATATTACAAGTGTCTCGTGTTTTGAGCCCATTCTTAGCATAATAGCCACCAGTGCTTACGGTTGCGTCATAGCTTGGAGGCAAAATACTCAACCCTAAAATAGTTCAGTATATAGCACAATCTGAAGCCCCAATCCTAAAAGTTCTGTGTCATTCTCTACGTCATTTCTGGTAGTGTAAAAGTGTAACGGTTGGCTTAGTGTGTAATGTTTCGTAATATCTCAGTTGCATGTTAAAGTCGCATGTGCTGTTGAGTCATGTTGTCAGTTAACGCCATTCTAATGGCAATGTGTTTGTTTGTCAACATGTATTGTGACGTTCATATTGTTCTCTTAATTACCTTCCGTTCATGTTATGTGTGTGCGTTGTTCACTTTAGAGTTAGTCTTGCTGTTGAATGAATATAGACAACATCGGAATAGAGTCTCCCTCTTATGCTTCGTTACATAAGTGTGGGCCCTTTAGAAAGATGCCCCACCACTCAAAAATCCTTAAAATTGCCCTGGTCTGCAGAGTATGGCACTTTTCGACGAGATCTCAGGTGTGCACGAGCAAAAAGCCTGGTGTGCCGGTGTGCACCACCAACAATTTCTGGTGTGCACCAGCTTTTTCCCCTGGTGTGGTTAAAATTTGTTAATTTGCATTTCACTTTAAAAATGCGAAAAAGCCTTGCGTGCCTTTTTCTTTTGCCCGCCCTTTCTTCTTTTTGTCTGGGTCATTCCGGAAGCCCATTAGCAATGTGGGAGACTTAATAAAGACTGACGTCCAGGAATTTGTTTGGAAATAAAATTGTCTCAAAAATGTTTGGTTAAGTAGGTAATCATTAAATATAGAATAAGGTCATTCGCACATTCGTGCTGACAACGTTTGCTCTCGGACTGTCACTTAAAACCTTTGCTAGCAAGTTTTATGATTTAAGAAGCTGCCAACCTCCCAGTCCCAGATCTAGCATTATTAAATGAGTGAATATACAAAATCCTAGCCTTGCTTTTCTCGATTCCGACCATAATTCAACAGCATCATCATTTGTGAACATAAATAATTCCTTCGAAAATCGTTCTCGCAAACTTGAGGGAAAGCATTCATCTGAAGAGATCTTTTCGGCGCATTTCAATACGATGGCTTTGAGCTGTAGTGGATGAAGCTTTTGACGACTTATTTCATCGGCAGAATACTTAGAAGAAGAAGATGTTTGTGCAGCACTGTGCTAACATGACGATGTTTTGAATTTGTGTGCCTTGATAGCCCATTGTTCGCTTCCAGACTATCTCTCTCTTATGACTATGGATGAACTTAGCAGAAGAATTTTGCCATCTCCGAACACTGAACACGCAACATTCGCCCTGAAAGGTTTTAAAACAGCTTGATGGTACTTGTCATTCATCGCGCACGTGGAAATACACTGGATATGGAGTCAGTTGTCAGTATGTTTAAAGCTAAGTGCCCCAATTGTAGGATTGCCCTCTGATGAATTTTTTCCAGCATAAGACTTAACCTCATCTACATGTGTATAACAATAATCATGGACAATTTTATTGTAAAAATAATTTAGATACTTGCAAATAAAGCAGTACTCTGACGGATGTGTTAGCTAGCTGCCTAGTAATCTGTGAAATCCATCACTGCTTTTATCACGCATTATTTTAGAACATTAAGAATATAGAAAAATCACTTACGGTACTAACAAAGAACTCTCTTAATTGATGTCTTTTTGCTTATAAGGGGCATTTTGTAAAAGAAGCGAGTCTATATAAAATGCAAAATTGTTAAACAAGCTCCAAATCTGCTATTTCTTTTTTGCGAAATTCATGTTATGTCACATTCTTTTTTCTGCGTCAAACTACAATTGGGATCCCTTGTTTTCTCTCTGATTGCCTAGCCCTGGTCTAAAGCCTGAAATACACGATCAGTTTTTAACTGACAGTTTTCAGACATCAGTCAAAAACTGATCGTGTATTTAGGAAAAACTGATGAAAACTGATGCTTTAATGACCTTCAGTTTATGACTGAAGAAGTTGAACACGTCCAACTTCGTCAGTTTTTGACTGATGGAATTTCTATTCATTGATGAACTCCATTGTTTAAAGCTGGCGCCCCCATAATTCCCTTGCGCAAGATTGCCAAATACCTTACAGTGGCTGCTAGTTGAATACTTGCAGGGATAGAATCACGCATACACGTATTTTGAAATGTCCACCTTAATCAGCTCCAACAACTCGTCAAAATTTTCAGGCGTCATTCTCAGAAATTTTCTATACTCTGCTTCATCCTCCGATCTTAACTCTTGTAGAAGAGTGTCGTAAACACCGAGGTTAGTTCTCCTACTCAACCATGGCTTTACCCAAACAGACATTGCTTTCTTTTTTCGATATTTTCGCCTTTTTTGACGACCAGAGCCGCAGCCAGAACAACAGCAGTTGTTTCTTGATCAAGCTCCATTGTAAAAAGAGCCGATCTAATCAAAACGTGAACTCATTCCAATTGGTTTTTGTGAAACCGAAGACTGTCAGTCAAAAAACTGATAAAAACTGATCGTGTATTTCAGGCTTAAGGCACCGTTTAGACGGAAACGGATCCGCATATATCCATACCCAAACTGGTTACGATAGGCCTTGCGTTTACACGGGCACGGTAGGATCCGTACCTTGATCACGCAACTGATGTGAAATCGGGTTGCGTAGGAAGAAGTGCTGGTAGGAAAAGCTAAATTCGAGACGACCACTCGTTAATGATCGGATTCACTGCAAGTTACCAATGCTATAAATAGGATTCTGGTCTTACACGCGCAATTAGCAAACGCTTGAACTCGGTGAGCGTCGAAGAAGTTCTCAGTTCTTCATTAAGGAAGTTCCAATCAAATAATGTATTATGAAAGTATGCGTTTGAAAAGCGTGCAGTTCTGGCCACATTTTGAGCATATGTGCGCGAATGTCTCTAGTTGTATGACTCTGGCCTGAAAGGTGGAACCTCAGCAAACAGGAAGTGCGGATATTGAAGTTTTCTTAGGTTGAGAAAATAGCACAACCTTCTGAACCACCTCCTATCGTTCAGGGTTTCCCACCCGAGCTCTTTGTACAGCTTGTCTCTGCTTGTACCTTTCCAAGCAGCGGTAGCAGCCAAGGCAGCTGTATACTGGGTTTGTTCAAGCTTACTCGTGAGATTTAGACGCATACTAGGATCGTTATTGTGACAAATTATATCCCCATGGTCAAGATGAGGCCTTACATAAAGTTTATAGGGTTGGGTTAAGACATCTCTAGACACATATTTACACAGATGCTTCACCATTCCAATACCACGCCTACATTTGGCAACCCCTCCTTTTAAATGACTTTCAAATTCTAAACTCAAGTCTAACACCATACCAAGATGTTTCTGTTCCTGTTTGGGAAATAAAAGTATCACCAAACTTTAACGGGAAATGATCAGGCTTGATTCTTTTAGCGGAGAATATCACTTCCTCGGTTTTATCTGTGTTCATATGCATTTTCCATTGCCACGGTCATAGTTTAATTTTTTCAAGGTCACAATTTAGTTTACGAGCAGTGTTACGAAAAAAGTCTTACGTCACAGCTCACATTTTCAACAAGATTGTTAATGTATATTAGAAAGAAAAGTGGACCTAATACAGAACCTTGAGGAACACCAGCTGAAACAATTAACCAACCAGACGATTTGCCATTCAATACAACGCGTTGCTTATGGTTATTCAGGAATCTTTGAGTAAAACTAGAAGATCACCAGGTATTCCATTGCATTGAAGTTGTATATAAGTCCTTCGTGCCAGACCCTGTGAAAAGCCTTCGACAAATCTTTGTGCTACCTCAATATAATCTTCGACATTCTTTCAGCTACATCTGCGATCCTCAAAGGCAGTCAACGACCTTCGACGACATATGGACACCAACCAGGCTTTTCTGTCTACTGGCCTACGCTGTCAACACACTGCAATTGCCATTGAATGAGCAAATGTTTTGCTCTCCATGGCTTCAAAGCAGCCCAGAACAGTAGAGCCATAATTTTCGTGCCAATTTAGTCCACATCACAAAATGACTAAAAGCTGACAGAAAGCAAAATGCTGATGGAAAACCACGAAAGAAGTTGTCAGAAGGAGCGTTCGATTCACTCGTACGCTATCTTTTCGCTTGGTTGCAGCCTGACAAAACACAGAGTAAATATCACATGATATTTTGCAGTATACTCATTGGCCAGTGACCTGCAATCTATTGCAACTTCACCTTAAAGCAGGATCTTGGTCCTAAATTAGTCGCAGGTTGCAAAATGAAAGTTGCAGTAAGTCGCACGTCCAAGTTTACGCGTGAAAGTCTTCAGTCTCATCATATTGGTGCAATAAGTCGTATGTGAAATGTTCAATGTGTAAACCGTCCCCCTCCTGGAAATACCAGAAGATTAACAATTTCTCTTAAAGAACATAAGCGTAATCTGGGCAATTTGGCAATTTCGAAGAGATCATTTAATTCTGCAGAGGCTGGAGGATCAAATTAAAAATACAGCGTCAATTCATACGCTCGTGGAAAAGGGGATTTCACGGGTATTCTGTTGCAAACCGCATTCATTGACTTGATAATGGATCAATCAATGCAGATTTTAGGCCAGGATTTCCAATGTTCGATATCATAGGGTTCAGTACCTTCTTCCGATTGCTGCCTCCAGCGTCCAATGCTCCGGGAATCTACGTCTCAAGCTGCATTTACACGATGCCGGATTCATTTCATATCGGATTCGCTGCACCGTCGTATCGGATTGGTTTCATACCAGATAGGGCTCCTGTTTACACGACAGTAGTTACTCCGCACTGCGGGGTACAGTCTCTTGTTTCGGAGCCTCTGCGTTGGTATTTGAGTCGCGCCCATGTAAGCAATGATCTTGCAGGCTTCACTCAATACCTTAGTGTTGTTATCGTGTTTAGACCTTTCCTCCTTAGTTTTTAACTCATCGTTGACAATGAAAGTTTTCTTTCCAGCCCTCGTCTTCTTTCAGATGAATAATATCTTGAAAAAAGATCTTTGAGGTTGCTACGTATCTGAAGAATGTGTGCAAGACCAATCACCGTTGTGAAGAAAACTGTATCAGCATCAATCTGGTTTTCTTCAATCATCAAACCATAATTTGTTGAAAACCGCTCCAAGCCTGGAGTTGAGACCACAAGGATTGTAACTGAGGTTGCGGATCCGGATACGAGCGTTTACACGAGCATTTTACCCAATCAAATACGTATCGGATTGGTTTCATACCACTTTCGTGGCTGAGTGATTACACTCCGCAAAAGCGGAGCGGAACCACTCGTCGTGTAAACGGAAGGCCTATCTGGTCTGAAACGAATCCAATATGAAGTGAATCCGGTATCGTGCAAACAGGGCTTCAGGTTGGAGACTTCTTCATTTACTGAAATGCCCACACCACAAAATTATCCCTTGGTCCTTTCATTGATTCGATCTCGTATCGACCATTGAACTGCACCATTGAACTGCACAGACAGTTTTTATCAGAACAAAGAGACCGACTTCTTTAGATTCGGTTTCTAAATTCACACCATTTCAAACGAAGCTATCAGTAATTCTTCTCTCATGCTCGAAGCTGTAGGCTGGCAAATAACCAACCAATCAAACAACTCCACATTACTTTTTAGGCCTAATTGAGGAGCAAGGAACAAATAGCTCTTATTACGAAATCTCAGAACAACATTAAGTTATGGAAACATAAGATTTTTGTATACTTGAATTGCTTTCTCGTCTTTTCTCCAGATGGCCTTGTTTAAACTTCCGATGGCTTCTTTCTAAAGTATTTAATCATGCAAACGGTGAAGTCGCCTGTCATCTGCCAAAAGTGAGTTGGATGCAGGGTATAGGTAGAACTGCACACGCTTGCGATAAAAACGCACGCGACCGTTTGACTTGGCGAACACCAGGCAACAGTATCTATTCGCCGTTTGATACTTGTATGATCGTTTTTCCTAAAACATCAGTCTAATACACCCTAGCCAAAATGCTGCAAGTGCTAAAACCACAGAGGACGAGGGCAACCCGAAAAGCCGACAAAGTAAAGTTTAGGACGATCCAGATCCACTTTCTGTGAAGATTGTTCATCGCGATGTCTAGATGAAGAATGATTACACCGAATGACTGGCATTCAGCAAAATGTCCAACGACTGACAGGAAAGAGACAGGCATCTTAAATGGCAGTAGCTACTTTAATGTCAATTTGCATTTCGACAAAAGCTACTTAGACAAAAGGTTGTTGTAGGTCACAAATAACGACAGGCAAGGGGGTTTTGGTCGGGTATTTCGATTTATACCACTTTTAAGGGCCTGGTGCCATACAATCTGGAGTGCTATTGCGCTCTTTGAAGCTACAATCATTGATGTGGTTGATGGACGCTTGGGACGCTTGGTCAATATGGAAACAAAATAAGAAATTGTCTGAAAATAAGGCACCGTAATTGTGCAAGATAGCAAATTGTCCTGGTTAATAACTAACTAACCTCTGGTATGATTAGTTTTGCGATCTAACTTAAGCAAATCAACTGTTACTAGTTTAATTGATTATAAGAAGCCCAAACACTCTGAATGACATCAAATTTAATTATCATACACTGACAGAGTCGATTTACTCGATATATTAAGCAAACTTTACGAAGACAACAATTAGAAACCTTTTTACACTTGAAGTCTAAAATAACAATAATACAAACATTAGAAAGTTTGCACGATGGCTAACATAAAATTTGGCTGTGTAATAGATTTAAAAATATTCACATCACGTCGAAAAATATAAGACACTTTTTGTTTTCTGATAATCATGGTCAACTTGTTTATCATTTCAAAAGAAGAAACCATCATTTTACATTTTAAGCAAATAAATCCTGGAATAATTACCATAATTTTTTGAGTTTAGATAGTCACTGCTGCCAGGATTATTGCAACCAAAAGACGTTATTGACCTTTAATTATTTAAGCGAACGGTACATGGGTTGCTCATCTGACCTTCCCTTCCATTAGAATCAACCGGCAGAACTGCAAAATGGTAAGAGTTCCCCGACACAAACTGCGTCAGAGTGCATGCCATTGGCAACGGAAGCGCCTTCACAACTCCGATTTTCTTCCACTCCGCCTTGACCGTTGGAGGGTTGGGGCTATCTTGCGACGCAAACAAGTGGTAACAATCAATAGCCGGTATATTGACAGGCGGCTCGGTTTCGAAGTCCCAAGACAAAACAATTCCATTTCCTGACACAGTTATATTCACCTGCAACTTTGGTGGAACCGGTGCTTCGACTTGGACTCTCGTCATTTGGTACGGTGGCGGAGGCAACTGCGAGGGAGCAACACCCGGTCGAGCTCGGTACTCCCCGTGAACAATGCCATGCTGGGGTACGCCCGGGGGCATCTGGGGCCTCATCTCGGACGGGGGTACTTGGGAGGCCATTCGGTGGCCGCTCGGTGGCATGGTGTGCGACATGAAGCCAGGGATCACGTTTTGCGGGATATAATGCACTGTCTGTGCACTGGAGCCTTGCATGCGAATGAGATTAGCACCGGGGCGCGAAAGTGGGCCAGGCTGCGACAGCCTCGTACCCATGCCGCTCGGCGACAGGATGGGGCGCTGATTAGAGTGCTGTCCCGTCTGCTGTGGCTGCGGGGGATGGTGGACATCCTTGGACCAGTTACCTGCACTGGTTGGGTGGTGTAAATGACTTGTCCGCCGCCGGGCCTAGCGATGAACTCCATTCCGGGCGCACGTGGCCTTTGGCTTCCAACTTTCTGCACGACAACTCCATTTTGTCCTAAATGAATAAACTGCTGCGAAGGAGCCGATGACCCAATACTGAGTCTCTGAGGAACATACTTAACCTGGGGACCATGCCTCGTCCCTGCGCTACCTTGACTTGCAAAAGAGGCAGAACTCTTGGCGTGCTCGTTCAAAACGATATTCAAGTTGGATGAGTTTTTCGATGACGGCCGTGAAACTTCCACAACCTCTCCCCTCGGCCTTACGGTAGCGTCTCTATGTCCGATGCCTTCGAAGCTGCCTTCTCCCGTCGCCTTTTGCACGTGGTAGGGGCTCACCACTGCAGATTGTCGACGGATTGGTGAAATCCCCCCAGTTTCTACGGGCAACGGCGGCATATTGATACTATCAAGAGCCTCTCTTATTCTCGACGAAGTGATGTTGTCATCCTATACAAAAACAAAAGACGCGCATATCTAAAATGAGCAGAGAGGCATCAATTCGGGTTGGTGTAATCGATTTTTTATCTACGACTTTTTCTCAAAAATGAACATCCGAATTGTAATCTTCATCTTTAACTTAGATTATACTGAACAATTCATGTTTTTTGGACACTTCGGTCGCGAGTTTCTTTGTTTTTAATATTTAGATTTTTCTTTTGATTTAACCGCAATAAGAACTTCTTTTACTGCAGCAGCAAAGTCCATTGAAATTCGCAGCTTGAAGGCCCACACATATTGAAATTTTCGGCACAGACTTATTTCAACATGAAGATTCTAATTCTATGGTGCATTTTTGCCAAAGGCTAAGATAAAATCGCCCGAATCAAAGAATACATTGCTGAGAAAGTCAAAGCGCACTGCTTATCTTGCCAAACACTGCAAACACCATGGTTGTATGTAAATAATTATTTCCTAAAACTACTGAGATCATTCTGTGAGAAGCGGCCGCAGAAAGGATAGCTAGTCCATATTTCTTTACAAAGGGCAAACTGCCATCATTACACAAAGCAGATTAATAAGAATTAGATTTCACAATGGCTAGAAAAAGCGGAACTAGTTTTTGCATACTTAAAATACTTTTTTCGTCCGACACTCCTCAGAGTATGCAAACGTCGGAAGATAACCAAAAACTGACCGAATAAATAGCCAGATGCGGATCGAAAACACTAGAGGGTGATAAGCAGAACGCGTGATTGGTTATAATTGACCAATCTGCAAAAAGTACTTTTAAGTATGCGAAAACTAGTTCCGCTTTTTCTAGCCATTTTGAAGTTTTGTACCACAAAGCACTTGTTAAAAAATTAGATTGAAAGGTGTGGGTTTTTATTGTCGATTCAGACTCAAATGAATTAGTTGGCTGAAAAACTGCCAGTACAATTTACAAGAAGACCATTACAGGTGATTCTGATCTTACCGCCTTCAGAGAGTGGATGACCGCGTCCAACTTGTCCTGCAGTCGCCTGGCGTTTCTCCGCAAGTCTCTGTTTTCTTTTTGCAGCTCAATCAGCTTGCCGTTCAGGACGCTGTCAGCGACGGCGTCGAGAATTAGTGACTGCTCCAGTTGCTTCATTCTGCGGATCACCAGACTTTTCACGATCTAGTTGCATGAACAGATGGCATACAAATCAATGACTGCTTAAGAAAGCCAACCGGGGACCGCAGTAAGGGAATGCCTTGAACAATAAAGGCAACCTCTCCTTCTGCTTCGTTTTCAAGGCGTTCTAGACAAACTGTTATTCAAAGGAGATAAATTGTTTATCAGAACTGGTTTGGGTTTTTTTCTGCATAATGAATGTCCATTCGAGGGTGACATTCCGTAGATGGCTTTAAGCAGGTAACAATTCATCGATGTTCCTTGATATAATTCAGACGTAAATTGCAAGCTGTTCAGTAACACAATAAGCCACCGACTGGAAATAAAGGAAATGATGAACAAAACATCTTTCAAAACTTTCGAAGGAGGCTTGATATAAGTTCAAGGGTAAAGTCCGCATTGGGTTGTAATCGTATGGCCTATAGAAGAAATTTTGGCCCTTCAAACCATAGGACGTTACCTGAGAAGTTAGGACCGTATTTCCCACGAGAGGGAATGTCTGCTGGATTTAAGGAACCAGGCAATATTTCCATCTTCCTTAGCAGAAAGAGTATGTATTTGGTCAACCCAATTCCTTACAAATTGTTTCCAAGGCTTTTCATTGACAATCCAACACGACGTGGCGACTGAATCTACCCAATAATACGTGCTGATGGGTGCCCCTAATTCCTCTTCTAATATAGTTCGAACCGAGTGAACCAATTTTGCCATCAGACCTGCTCCAATTAATTCAAGGCGGGGAATGCTCTTACGTTTTAATGGGCAAACCTTAGCTTTGGAAGCTACGAACTTAACATCACAAGCTGCGGAGGAACAAAATCTGGACTGCTTCAACTTATAACCCTTTATTTCTCACCTGAATGAAAAAGCCGCTCTTATTACATAATTATAGATATGCACGCAAAACACCAAATAGAAATCATATTTTGATGGACAATATTTGATGTAAAAAAGCCCTCTGTCATCAATTTGAGTTAAATTGTTTGATAATCTAATTTTCTTAATTCCTGTGACGATGTCCATCTCATTTGGCAACGTTCCAACTATAAACTTTGTCACTTGCAAAGTGGGATAGATATTGTGCATGAATTAGATTTGATTACAATCTCCATTGACGTGAGGTATAAACAAAATTAACATTATTTTTAATAAAAATTTAATGAAATCCAGTTTCAGTACAGAGTTTGACAGAAGTTCGCCTACAATTAAATCTGTCTAGACAAAATGCACATGGCTGACTAAAGCCCAATATCCACTAGGCGGAAAATATGGAGGCGGAAAATATGGAGGCGGAAAATAAGGAGGCGGAAAAATTCCCTGCGATCTAATTGGCCAATTGAAATTGTCGCGGCGGAAAATGCCGACTAGCGAAAGGTAGAAAGTCATCCAACTTTTCGCGGCGCGACAATTTTCCACCTAGTGGAGATTGGGCTTAAAAAACCAGTAAAATTAGCATTTCACCTAGCACCTGTTTTAGTGAAGCAAGATATTTTAGCAAGGCAAATGTTTAAAAGGGAAAGGAAGCTCCATCCAGGTACAAAAGGAGTTCTTGCTGTATTAATGGTGTGTTCCTCATCTCCTGTTTTCAATAACATCCTTAGTTCAAAGCTAGCTCTTTAGTATGTTGAAAATGTGAATGAAAGTATATAGGCTGAATGGTTAAAAGTAGAGTTTCAAAGTAAACTCAACTGTAGCACATTTCAGGCAGATGCTGAAGATAGAAGATTCAATAGATGAATGGAAGCTGATCTTTAAGAACTATAAGTGCCAAAAATGGTTTTGGCATGTTTAAGGTTTTATAGATCTCTAACAAGGTCACATTTGGGTGTTCAGGATAAATGAGAGACTGAAATAGCTCTGGTTCAATCAAACATAGCTTTTTCTACCCAAGAACAATTTAGTACTACTGAATACCAAATCGTGGCTAACACTTCTCACCCACTTCACAAAATGTCTCAAATGAATAAATAATTCACCATTGAGAGTGGTAGCCTGATTTCCTAGACCAGGGGTCTGCAACCTTTATAAATCAAGGGCCAAAGTTTGTTTTTAAGATGCATGAGGACAAAAAAATGAATATGTTTAAATCTTAATATACAATACTAATTTTAACATGCAAAAAAGTACAAAAGAACAGACACCTTCAAGTTTTTTGTAGTTGACAAATGTGAAGTTTCATTTCTAATCAACACTGTGTGCTTATCAGGGTGGTAAGCAGAGTTAGAAGATTGGGGGTTGGGCAAATAAGGGAAATAGGAGGGGGTTCTGGGCTCTTCCCCCCAAGATTTAGAATGCTGGAGAGTGCCCTGGACTTTTGAAATTACAAAAACCCTATTCTTACCTCCAATACTCTAGCATAAAAGGCCACAGAGCCTTTTGTTAATTGTCCATGGTAATCTTATGGAAACATAACAGAAGATTTTCAAAAAACATGTTGTTGTCCTTTCCTAATACTTCATGATATATCATATTATATATTTATCTTATTGATTTTTTGTCGTACCCCATACTGTAGGTAAATATTATTTGTAGATTTGCACTTTTCTCAGAGACACTATGCTCCCCCTACCCCTACCCCTGGCTACGCTAAAGTCTTAATGTTGCACCATGATAAACCTGATTTGTAGCACATTGACAGGTCAGTCTAGAACATGGACCACACTGCTTTCTCAACTGTTTACTTGAAATAAAATTGCAACACTGCAGCTATCTAACAACAAGCAAGTCCTTTGCATTTTGTGTGCAATAAAATTGTGTATAGGAAACCAGTGAAAATGCCAAGTGTGTAGCCTCTTTATGAGTTTAATTCATTAAAATTTAAACAGTTAACAAATTGATCTATGTGTCTATCTCTGTTGATATTATTATGTTTTGACCCATGGCTGGTGTGTCTTAACCAAAACATCTAATCACTGCCTGCAACCTAAGATGCTCTGTGTAATTGAAGCCTCTGGACAAATCCTAGCAAACAGACTTTTTGAAGACTTCTAAAGTGGATACTTATTTGGCTTATTTGAGTGGGCTGGCTGTAAAATCTTGCAGATTCATATCTCAGCATTTCAAGATCCTTTTTGCTATCAATTTGAGATGTTGGAATTTTTTCTCTCATTTGAATTTTAACACTTCTTTTCCTAATTTCAGGTGCAAGCCATGGTGTAAGCCATTTTTATGAATCTGGTACAATATTGTGTTTGCTTCATTGCTATTGATTGACAATAACCATCTAATCATGCCTCTAATCCTAGTACTGCTTTCTAGCTCTACACAATTGTAATCATCACTGTAATTACCATTACAGTCACAATCATATTTATATATTATGTTTGCTGTATTCTATGATTTTTTAAAGTAAGCTAGAGTGTAAGAAGGTTAGTTAATGTGTTGAGTTTGAGTATATGTATGTTAGATAGTTTGCATATGTATGTATATGTGCAAATAACTTTGGTGGCCACAATCAATAACAAAATAAAAAAGAAAGCTGATATGGAAAACAGAAATCAAATCCTCACTAACCTTGACAAAATCTGGAAATGTTTGGGTTGAGGCATCTGCTTTGCATAGCAATGGTTCTTCCATATTATCAGCTACAGATGTCACTGAACGATCCGAGCAAAGTCTATCAATTATGCTCTCTAGTTTCTGTCCAGACCCATTGTGCATGGTGCTACGAAAGTCTGGTTTTCCCACTGTAGAGGATGTCTTCTTTTCTGTGGCCTTTGCATCAAACTGCACTTGACTTTCATTTGTCACTTCTTCTAGTGATGAATTGACTTCAGAAAGAAGTGCCAATGAAGCACTAACATTTCTGTCAGTTGCCAAAGAAGAGCCACTACTAACTTCCAATTTTTTCTTGTCTTCACTTCTTTCTACAGACAGTTCTGTTTCCTTCCCACATTCCTCAGCAGTATTTTGTTCCTCTACAACTTCATGTTCTTTTATGCCTTCCAAAATAACTATGCAATATAAAATCAACATGTTGCAAAATTGTAATAGTTTGAGTAAAAATGATAAAAGGCAACTAGCAGAAAAAAGCAAGGTAACCTCTATACCAAAACCATAATTCTAAGCCAAATGGTGCACTGAAATAAGAAGCCTTGAGTTGTGAGTGAATCGCAAATGATAACAGAATCTGTATAAAGACAGATAAATTTTGGCATACTTCTGATGAGCTATGATTGAGCCAGTTAAAAAATGTTGAATGGTCACATTTTGAAAATTGGTTCAAGCAGAGCTTTGTTGTGCAATCAATAAATAAAATCAAAATTAAAGGATTTGATACATCACAAAAAAACACGGAACAACAGAAAGGATAAAAATCTAAAAATAACTAGTATAAGAAATGAAAATCAGAAATCATTTAACCACACGTTTCTTCATAATGAGAGAATTTGACGTGAAACGGCATGTTGTATCATTATTAAACAAAAGCAAACTTTGTAGATAATCTTGTTAATGAAAACTCACAAACAATTCAGTTGAAGATAATCAGACATACGATATTTGCATACTGCTACAAACGCCGAAAATCATCTCACCGATGGCCTTGTCATCCCCTATTTTAATCCTTTTTGGTTCTGGTCCATTGCTTTCCATGATACCTACCTAGAGATAATGAGCAATTATTTCGTTGGATCCTACTGAACGAAGGTCCGAAGACAGTAGGTTCTGCTAGGAAGCATTTGATGGCCTGGTGGAGTCAGTATGATATAGGAATGGAGGTCTGTAAGTTATGAAATATTCGGCCTCAAGAGCACAGAAAGCGCTCATAAAGGTAAATTAGCAATACACCAACAATCCACGTATTTCATAGCAGCAGTTGTGGACAAAGTGCTGATTCTTTCTTGCAGACGGGCCTAATGTGGTGGGCCTAATGTGGTGGGCCTAAACACTGCCACGGCCAATTTGCATTTGCAACAAGGAACCAATGATCGGCACTGATGTAGCACTTTGAAATTTCCGTCATCGGCGAAGCTTGCTGCAAAGTGCCATGGCCTACCTTATTTGAACCGCTTTGTGCACCAGTTGACACCCACTTCGCGTACTACCTCATTCTTCTTTTGGCACTGGCTTCGTCGAAGAAAATCCACGGATTTTCATAACATCTATAGCCACCAGCATTCACAATATGACCAAGAGATCCAATGCAAAAATGTGACATTACTCAAATCTATCATCCGTATATGGCTATTGCGACCAACGTGGGTTTGACGAGTTTGACAGAATAACAATAGGAAAATAAATCCTTTTGTTATGGAAGCGATAATCTCCGTATTCATGCGAGCTCTTGGTGACTGTGGAAACCGCAAAATTTGATTGGTGTATGCGACATATCCGGCCTAAAATGAAAACAGTCGTGATATTTCTGATGCAAGCCCAATAAGCACTGGTGAATGGCATGCAGTAGCTTAAAATCCATTAATATAAACAAGTCCTTGCAACCATCCTTGCCCCTAGATAGTCTGCAATGTATTCTCAAAGCCTCATTGCTGAATGCGACGAAGAAGCTAAATTTAATAACGAAAAGCAAATCGGAAATTTCACACTTTGGAAAAGGCGTGTTAATATTTAAAGTCTTATGGAGGAATATGGGAGCCTAATATGGGCAAAAACATGTTTTGAAGAACCAAATGTTTGACCTATGTTTTGCCTGAAGTATGTCCTATACAACTTCCACAAAGCATAGTAAACTACTTGGTCTAAATTTTCAGACCTTCAATAGCCTCTACCGACGAATTATCTTTTCATCGCTCAAATGAATATACGGGCCAGAACTGCTCAGTTCCAAAAAATTTCAAGACTCAAAGCGTTTTATTCATGGGAACCTGAGTTTTCAAATTGACTCTTACTGCTTCCACGATTGTGTAAGGGAAATGTTGCCGAATCGGTACTACTTCATTTGGGAAAAGTTAGCGTGTAAACCGAGAGAATTTAGAAAAAGCAAATCTTTACCCTGGGTCTCTAAATCCACTGGCGACTTTAAGTCTAAACTTAGTGCACTCTTACAAACCGAAAACAGTAGAAGTTGAAAATATCCAGGTTATTGGGCCATTCATGCTTTAAAACCCAAAGAAATTATTGCACATTCAAAATCAAGTTTTAGCAGATCTCATTCTTCTCTCGATCTTAAATTATCTTATATTTAGAAATTTGGACTGATTGTCTTAAATGAAATAAAAAAACAGTTTGTAATGGAAGTTTTGTAGGCTGTGTGAATTGAAAGACTCCTCAAAGTGTGCTTATGCATTCTGTTCGACAGAAACCTCAGTTGTTTGTCAAGAATAAGTCAAGTGTAGGTGTTTTGATTAAGAGAGCGATAGCTCTAGTGAGTTGTATGCTACAAGAAAAGGCAGGGGGGGATTGCTGCGCGTTGGCTGATTCACCCCGGGGTGCTCTTCTTGCCACCCAATTCGTCTCTAGAACAAATAGAAAAGGGTGTAAGAAAGGGGCACTTGACGGCGGTAATTTGACACCTTCTTTTAGAAGAATCCAAGTGAAAAGATTTGGTCATTGCGTGTTTATGCAATTACGACCAGGCTTCTTTCTTCTTGCCAGAGTTTTAGTCCTTATGCTCGTTGGAATATACTCTTTACATTTCATACTGCCTTTGACTAAACACGTTTTGTTGGGTAGAGACGCGATTCTTAAAAATGGAAAAACGCGTCCTTAGCATCTTACTATGTCACTCGTGGGTTCACCATCGAAACTCAGAAATTCGGATTTCTAGTCTTTCGTGAAACTTCATTAATTTCAGGCAATTTACTCAACAAGACTACATTTTATTGCCTTACATTCAGAGCCTGTTTTATTTTACAGCGAATCATAAGCGCCCTGTGCACTAAAATTTGATGAGGCCAATACTCTGATCTTCAGGACCAAATATATTTTGGCAACACGAAGTATTGACGCAAATCAATATGGTCTCATCTAGGAGCACGTTGGTAAACAGCTAGCTATTCAGGGGTGTCGGACGACAAAATACTTCTAGCATGTTGAAACATTATTCTGCCTTTCCATGCCATTTTGAAGGCCTGGATTGTAAAACATTCGTATGCAACTTTTCAAGAAATTTGCATACAGAAATCTAAACATCAAATGGCTTGCTTGTAACTGCAAACTTAGGCCTGTTATCCTGGACACAGTTTTATTTGGAATTGTTTCTTCTTTGCGGCACGATTCTTCAAAATATATCCCAGATTTTCAGCCTAATGAATTTTCCAAAGAGCACACAGAACATTGCCCTGGATGGCCATTTCGCTCCTTAAAAGCGTCTCAAAGACATTTATCTACTGATCCTGAGTCAATCACCTTGCTTTAGGCAAGCATTCGTTTATCTCTTTTCCCTTTAATCAACTCCAAAAAGTCGAGGGGCAAATCACTCTAAGAAAACCTCGTACACCTTTTGTGGAAAACCTAATGTTTTATCTGAAACTCCCCAGGAATCTTACTGTTTTAGAAACCTCTCGTACACTATTTGCAAGAGTGAATGGCCTCTCGCAGAAAGTCAGAAGACATTAAACCTAAACAGATCCTTGCCAGAGTTTAGCAGACAGGTGATTTTCTTTATTGAGCGTCTAGATGTTTGAATCACTTTATTACCTGCAGGTAGATCTGCAAAGAGTTTGTTGACAGTCTAATGCTCTGAATTAGGTCGAAATAAATGATTTGATTTGGAGAAAGAAATTACCAACGATTTGGAGAACTGGCTGAAAGTATTAGCGAGGCTCAATTTTAGTTGTAAGTAATCGCATGCGCATACAGGAAGAGGTCACTTTTAGAGAAACAGTGCCTCTTTTTCACCACACAAGAGCATCCAGACTACCTTTGTACAAGTAGTTTCAACCTTTTCCGAGAACTTGAAACATTCGTGAGGTGCACGAATTCAGGAAAGCTGGAATTACGGATCAACCAAGACTTTAATTTATGACATTAAGTATAGGGAAAAGCGATACAACTATGGTTGGACGGAAGCCTCAAAAACAAGTTTTATACATTGATAAACTTACATGCACAGTCAGGGTAATGGAAATCGCGCAACAGAAGGGGTAAGAGGGGCACACCCAACGAATTGCACAGGAAATAAATGTTTTGATGGTTATAGTGAGCAAATGCAAATTGATTATCTTCTTCTTACCGTTAGAGTACAGGCCGGAAAGGCAGTGTTATGGATTGAAAATTTAGTAAGCAGTTTTGAACCACTTTTGTAACAAGAGGAACAGTCGCGATTGGCCGTCACGCTCTGAGGGCCGTTTATTTCAAGTTAATTCAAACGGACACAAGCACATTAACCATGAACTCGCCAACAAATACAATAAACACAGATACAATTATATACAAATACGAGCGATACGCTTTAAAGAATTCAGACAGGATGGGCCCCAAAAATTAGTATCGCTAGGAGTAACATTGTGTGCAAGTGGAATGTTTACGGTGGTTTGAGAATGGCATGGCTTGCTTTGCAGAATGGTTCGAGTTTCGTTGACTTTGATGATGCGTTTGGCTAATGGGCCTCTATCGGATGTCCCAGGTGTAATTTGTCCCTTATTTAATTTTCCATATCCTGATTTTAACACCAGTGCCACCGAACCAGAGAGTGAAAATCAAATTGGAAATGCCGCCCCGTCAACTACACGCTTTTTTAAACTGCAAGCACCAAGAACTAAAAAGCCGGTTCCATTCATTTGCAGCCAATACTCACATAGATTGTTTGCTATTCGTGTGTCAAGTGCTTCATTCAGTAGTTTCCGCATATGAAGTCTCGCCCCTCTCTCTATTAAGTGTTAAGGCTGATTGATGTACAGCGAAAATAAAGGAACTTTTGAGGAACTTTTGGTACTAAAATCTGATGATTTGAGGTCTACGAACTTTTGGAACTAGGTCTTGAGGTAGGTTCCTTATAAGCAAAGCGTGTATGGTAAAAGATGCACAACATAAGCAAACACGGGCCTAATCGGCTGGCTGAATGTTCCGTCTTCACTGGTTCAGACTCTGCTCCAAATTGGATACCATATAAACACATAATGGAGAATATTCAGTGCCGTAAGTGAACAGAGAATGGTTGTCACGGAAAGCAAACAAAGGAAAATAAACGCGGTCTTCATTGGAGCAAATATCAGGATGTCAATGCACATGATTATTTTGTGGGCATGTAATAAGGTAAACAGAAGTACACAGAGATCAAATTGTTTATCAAAGCTGCACATAATCGAGTCTCTACTCACACACCTTTTTATTGTTCTCAAAAAGACTGGTCTACCTGGTTATATTTGAATCCCAATGGCAGCGAATCCAAGTACGTGGTCAGTGAATTGGAGCGGGAAATTTTAGGTTAACATGCATGGGTGATTGAGGCAACAGGCTATACAATTCATAAATTATACGCCGGCAATATTCATCATAAAGGCAGTAATAGTTTGCACGTGTAAACAATGAAACAGCAAACAAGCGTATTCTTTGCTTGTGAAACTGATACAAATGCACTCGGGAATGGGGACTAGTGGGTTTACCTTGGAGACATCGGTTCAAAGGAGGACCCAATAAAAATGCCGATGGTACCCAAAAGGATTTCAGCCAAACATTTTCTTTGCTCTTGATAAGAACTAGGAAAAACTGCTAGACCAGGGGTCTCAGACTCTGCCTTCGGCGGCCCCTAGGGAAATTGAGTTTGAGACCCCTGTGCTAGACTATATTTGCTGTCTCAAGAGGTAAATTGCCATACGGAGGCGATTTTAAGCTAATTATAAAAAGCTATAAAAATCTGGGAATACAAGGAAAGCAGCATTTAAATGTTCTCTGCTAGCATCGTAAGACGAGTCCCCAATTTTAAGATCAACCGTATCAGAGCACAAGGTAGAGACACCAGGTGCGGATCTAAACCGGTTGCACAGGTTTCAAAAACTGGTTAAATTCTCAGAGCTATGTTTCTCTGCGAATTTTGAATTGGTATCTAGAAATTTAATTTCAACTATATATTTCTTTACCCTTGACTGATTATGGCTGAGATTCCTATGTTTAAACACTGAATGAAAGCAGGTCATAAAACGTTACAGAAATACCTAAAATCTTCGAATTAGCCCCCTGGGGGTTTATTTATTTTGGATATTCGAGGGGGGGGGGGCTTATTCGAGGGGGGGCTTATTATTTTAGTCGGAATTTCTTTATGAACATTTGTTTGAAATATTAACAAAAATACAAATTTTTGTGGTAATTCACTAAAGTTCCAAAGGCAACATCAAGAGTCGACAATCAACAAATTGAGTGGGGCTTATTCGAGGAGGGGGGGCTTATTAAAAATTTGTAGTTCTAGGGTGGGGGCTTATTCGAGGGGAGGGCATTTTCGAGGGGGGCCAATTTCGAGGATTTACGGTATATCAACAAGATGAAGTGGAAGAGGACACGTGGCCAGAAGCTTTATTAGCTTTCTTTCCGTGTCGATCGTTTTTTACTTCGATAGAATGGGGATTCCTTGGTGCAAAGAAGTTCATTGGTCTAAGGCTTCGTCGGCAGTCGAACCGGGATAAAGTGCATTTCAAAATGGCGGAATTGAATAAGCATGCACTTCATCCGCGAATTATCTCACATGTACTTTAAGTGACAAAATCAGCTTTAGACATCAGCACGAAACCGTGTGCCGATGTCGAAAATTTGCTTGGTGGCCTCGCGTGCCTGCATTAGATGTTCGAACATATCGTTAGAAATATTAGCCAAACTTTTAATGATTGAGGAAACCTCTGGCAAGAAACCTGGTTTGGTATAATGGTAGCAGTCGCTCAGGAGGCGTCAACCACTGAACGATTTGTCATCATCAATCTTCATAGATAAATGTCCAGCTATAAACTGGCCTTATTTTAAGCCTTGATACGAAATAGAAGCACTACTATTAGTTCTTCTTCTTCTGTTGCTATTGCTGCCAACATCGATGCCATGTAGATAGAAACTGTACATGCTAATTGGTTTGTTTAGGCAACTTTGATACTTCCAGTAGTGACTTCCGTCTCGTTAAACGCAACACAAATGTCGCAACACATAGCACAGCTACAAATGCAAAACATAGTCCGCTGCTTTCAAAATATTCACCTTTGCTGTCCCGCGTATCCGATGCTTCTTGCAAATGGAGATTTGAAACAATATCTGACATAACGTAGAACGAAAAAATTAACAATATCTTAAAGAGCCATTTCGCTATACAATGATTACAAAAGAAAGAAGGCATTGAAAACTTATTAGCCATTAGAAACTAAAAATATCAAAATTTTGACTTCAAGGCACTGACACCGCTGGGACGCTTTCCTCTATGAGTAAGAAGAGCTGATCAAGGAGAGCTGAGCAGGGAGAGCTGAGCAAGGAGAGCTGAGCAAGGAGAGCTGAGCAAGGAGAGCTGAGTAAGGAGAGCTGAGCAAGGAGAGCTGAGCAAGGAGAGCTGAGCAAGGAGAGCTGAGCAAGGAGAGCTGAACAAGGAGAGCTGAGCAAGGAGAGCTGAACAAGGAGAGCTGAGCAAGGAGAGCTGAGCAAGGAGAGCTGAGCAAGGAGAGCTGAGCAAGGAGAGCTGAGCAAGGAGAGCTGAACAAGGAGAGCTGAGCAAGGAGAGCTGAGCAAGGAGAGCTGAGCAAGGAGAGCTGAGCAAGGAGAGCTGAGCAAGGAGAGCTGAGCAAGGAGAGCTGAGCAAGGAGAGCTGAGCAAGGAGAGCTGAGCAAGGAGAGCTCTAACTACTCCGATTCACATACTCTCAGGGTAATAATAATATATCTTATTTGGGAATTATGAATGATACGTTTCTTGGCTGAATCTTCTTTTGGGGCCAACGCAACCGCTGACAAGACAGGCGCTCTTGGTGCTAGAGGATCATCACTCATTCCACTTTGACTAGGCATTCCTTTTCCATACAACTATTATACAGAGTGCAACCCTGCTGTAGAACTCCTCGCGCGGTTCTAACTCCAAAGGTGATAATGTCCGAATTCAAACGCTTAGGCTTTAAGCAAACTTGCAGTAAAGAATGAATGTCCAATTTGGTCAAAGTTAGAGCGGAAGCCTTTCTCAGGGTACTTCAGAAAGAGGCTCTTTGCTGCGCCGGCCCCAACTACACCGCAGGCTCAAAGAAACATCAACAATTTGCCAGCTATCATTAATTGGTGGGACAGATGATGGATAATGGTGGATTTTGAGAAGCAAAGACGACAAAATCGCCACCTAATCATCACTGAGTCAGCATATTGTGCATAGTCAAAATATCAAAACGGATATTTTGGGTATGCACACTGGGTATATTTTGAGTTGGATATATCAAAACACTGGCTCTGTTAGGCCGCACCTGACAGTAAACACAACAAATTCAAATTCAAATCACACAATAACAAATATAAGAAACATTCGATACGCACAAGAAAATATAGAATTGATTCGATTGGTTTCATATTCACATACAAAAGACTTATACAGTGACTTATAGGCATAGACATTTTGAAGAAAAGAAGGATAATGCAAACGTTACAGCAGATTCACTTGAAATTAAAGTATCAACAGTTGAATGTATGACTAGACGGAAGGGATGCCAGAATACAACGTCGAATTAAAGGGAAAGAAAGTGAAATCGTTAAGCTCCTTAAGTCTTGCTGTTTATATAGCTCTGTCCATTTCATAAGAACAAACTTCAAAATATAATGCTTCTCTTTCTTCTCTTTCATAAGGCTACTAATCCACCATAAGCGACGGTCTCTACTAATCTTTAAGTTCATCTCGAACAAGGGAACATGCAAAGAACAAAATGGAACGTATTCATTGGCTCTCAAGTTCATATTTTGGGCTTTTGAAGAAACTTTTGCTCAATTTGCAGCATCGCATGGTAAAAGCAACAACATATTTTCAAATAAAAAAGGAAACTAGAGCAAAACTGACGTATAATGGAACCTGAAACAGGGCCACAATTCAAACTATAAAGCGGTGTCATATATTATCTGAGCATGTATTGTCCTCTCCTTTGCCTTCTTCGTTAAAACCCAATCTTCGAAAATCTTCTTGGTTCATGAGGTCTCTGGAATAAAGAGAAATAAACCAGTTGATGGCACAAGATGCAAAAGGCTGAATGGGTCAGGGACGCTTTACCAGGAACTTGGGCCTAAATTAGTGGGCCCCCTGAAGCATGCCAAATAATTTCGTGCTGCTCAGATTATCAACAGCACTTGATTAGGGCTTTTCAATTTTCAAGCCTTGGAAATTTAAAGCCTCAGGGGGGCGCAATGCCAAAAGGCTTGCGTTAGATGTGACTGAAACACGTCACAAAAATTAAGAGTTAATTGACGATTCCTGAGCAGGACAGAGTAAGACCTCTATGAAAATTTGTTATCGAAACATGAGAGGTTCCCAGCAAAGATTGCTCTAAGAATCATCACGAAGAGCACAAAAACATGATCACGAAACGTAGCATCTTTCTGTCCTACCAGTTAGACGACAAACTCTGACAGAGCTAAAACCTCGATTTCGCTTTACAGACAAAGAACCGAGGCCAAAGGAACATCAACACAGATTCCTACGTAACAGCTTCAATATGACGTCACATTTACAAACAATGAAAGCGAGTTGTAGAGCTTCGAGTTTGTCTTTGCATCGAGAGTAGCAAAGGCACAACACACGTTCGAGAGCTTATCAAATTTCAGAGAGAGACGAACTGTTAATATTGAGGAACAGCAGAAAACCGGTACGAGCAAACTAGTCATATTCATTCTAGCATTTTCGATTGCGAGAAACGTCTACGAATGAATACGTTCTGGAAGGTCGTCCAGACCACCGTCACGTTTGGAGTGGTTGGATACGCCGCGTATCTTTGGTATGACATCTGGCGAGAGGAGCAGCGAGAGGTAGGCCGACTCATCAGCATTTTTCACATTTAATTTCCCCTGCTCTCACTAACAGTGAGACGATATACAGGGCAATCGCGTCATTTCAATAGGCGTCCGATCAGGAGGAGCGATCGAAAGTCGCAACATGATTTAATTTCAGCAAATCCATTTGCGACAATTTTAGGCGGAGCTGCGCGAGCAAGAGGAGGCCAGAGCAGAAGCAGAGGCCGCCGAGAAGGAGAAAGCAAAGCTCAACTCGCAAAATGGATCACGTGGTTATTGTGGGTTCAAGAAGGGATTTCTTCTTAAGTGAAAGGTAGCATTTGCTCCTACTGTCCCAATTATTACACCACCATGCCAACGGTTATACCTAGTAAGGAAAAAGCCACAGCAGTTTATGAGAATGATCTGTTTTAATTATTCAGCAGGAGAAGAAGTAAAATCATTGGGAAAACAGCAAGTGGAAGAGATTTACCATTCTGGATTCCTGATGTCCAAGCACCTGAAGAGCACTTTACTAAGCAAGACAGAAGAACTTATCTAAAAACAAAATGGCAGCAGATGAATCTCCTTCCAATTCTTTTCCTTGATACATCTTCCTTGATCTTTCTTTTCCGCTATGTAAATTTATTAGCACTGTTGGGGCTTCTCTTGGGCACGATCATGTTCACAGAATTAAGAGCTGTCCATTATCCAAAATCATGGAAACGTGGCACTATTTAGTCAGCGTCAAAGAGTCGAACAGCATGCGCATTGGTGTCAAATCACTTTTCCGCATGCCCTTCGACAACAAGACAATGACGTAGTACAGTCGTTTCCAGGGCCCTGATTCGATAAATAGGCAGAGAAGAACAAAGAGCACACCTTCAACGTGCCCTGACGGCATTCTGTGACCGGTAGTGGCACAGACTGCTGTTGGCCCCATTGCCTCATTGGCTTCCCCTTCAGGTGGGAAGGGAAAGGAAACGCGGAGGGACACAAAGGGAAGCCAACTAGCAGGCCATCAGATGTCTCCTCATTGAAAGGCTCAATGTTTCACGACAAATGCAAAACTGTCAGCTGCATCGATTGACCTTCTTTGCTCTGTCTTGTTTACCTGTATTATCATTCAGGTTTCACTAGGCCTAAACACGTTTGCATTCATGCCCTATTTGTTATCGTGTATTTGACACATGGCTGACTGCTAACTTGTACCCTAGGCCTAGTAAATGCCTTGTAGTGTCGTCCTTGTTCTGTAGTACAACTGTTCCATCTTCCTTCACTCTTCATTCTTCTCCTTCCAAACTGTTCGACTTCAGTGTTTGCATGTGTTGTGTACGCTGTCACGTGATTCTTGTTGTCTGCTGTCCTGTGCACTTTCCAACCACACTTGTCCTCTGTTCCTCTCGTTGTGCCAACTAGTTGTACTATTTCTTTTTCAGGCTTCATCTCCTTCTTCCATTATCTTCAACTTCTTTCCCATTTTCGTTGTATTCATGTAGTAACTTGTCTTTTTTCAGCAACCCGGTTTTGTGACGTAAAGCCTGCTGTACTTAAAGTAAATTAACATTTACATTTTATTGATATTTATCTTGAGTCTTTTCTAAGTTGGGTAATTCATCTATTATTCTGCATTTTCTTCTATTGTTATTTATTATTTACCTTTTTAATTATCTTATACAGAATGGATTGCTGATAAAAAGTAACGTATAATTATCTAAAAACTAGCTCTGTAATATGTAGCACTAAACATAACTCTAAATATTCCTACTATAAGTAATGTACAATGTAACTGATAATAATTTTCTGGGCCTCTAAATATCATAATTTTTAATAAGTTTCAATTAAATATGTAATCTATCGTAGATAAAAAGCTGCAGTCCATTCTTAGATTGATCATATATTATGAGTTCGTCTTTGTCTCGTTGTCCACTGCGGGTTGCATTTTCAGCCTGGCACGGCCCTTGCATTGTCGTGAAACAACAAAGCCTGGATGAGGGGCATCTAGCAATGGTGGGGAGAGGGGTGGGGGTGTTGGGTCCACCAGATGGCCTGCAGTGTAGGCTGGGCCACAAGGGTGCGTTGAAGAAAGCTCTTTGTTCTTCTCTAGATATCAAAACTTTGTTCTTCTTTGCCAAATGGGGACATGTCTTTCATGTTCACGATACAAAGTAACTGCCCCTTTTTTGCAAGCCCTTATTGATAGACAACTCTAAACAATTCTGTGATAAAGACGTGCCTTAGAGAAGCCCTAATGATCTTACATTTTCCTCTGTAGTTTACTTGTGTATTTCTGCAAGTTTCTCTACTTGAAAACATCTGCTGTCAAAAAATGACGACATCTGTTTGGATTTCAATCTGCCATTTTGATAACACAAGATTAACCAAACACAATTCGTACTGAACAAAAACTCAAAAATACCAAAAAGAAACTTCACCTTGAAACATCGACAAATCGAATCGTGCAATATGGCCATAAATAAATCTTGGGATTTCTCATTATTTTGAACAAAACTCATATTCTAGCAGATAATTACACAACTGCAAAAGAAAGCATGTGGAACCAATCTTAGTTCTGAATCTGGAAAGAAATATATGACCAAGAAAAACACTTCTCATTGAAGCCAAATAAAAGAGAAGAAAAGCAAGGAAACTAAATACTTCCACTGGTTGTGACCTTCTTTGCATAAATCAGTAGCAAAACCAGAAAGTCTCAAAGGGAATAAGTGAGAAATAACACACGACTAAATGAAAAGAATAAAAGACATGTTACTAAAGAGGAGGTTGAATTTGGCAACATGGAAGGTAAAGTAGAAATGTATGATGTTAAACGTTATACACGGTTGGAGTCATCAGTTTTCAATTTTATTGAAGCTTGTGCGAATCTAATCATGCTGCTCGAAAAAGTATTTGTATCTATATAAAATATTAAAAGTTTTTGTATCTGAAAAAAATATCTGTTCAGATATGAAACTGTCATTTGATCTCTGGACGGTCTTTTAATAGCATTTTTCTTGTAAAAGCTTTCCCACCAGTTCTTATAGACTTTGTAATCAAAAAGACTTTTAACATTTGTAAATGTTTACAACGACCTACTTAGGACAAATGGTATAAAAAGTGCACTTTGTCGTCCGTTTGCTGTCGAATAGGAATTTCAATTATTTGAGTGGCCTTTCTATCTGCTCGCTTAGGTTGAAAAAAGAAATGAACTTCATTTTTAATGAGGGTTTCAATACCCCAGACACGAAAATGTAGTTTTATATCACTCAAACAGCTATTAAGAAAACACTCCAATAGTATTTTCAGAGTGGGACAGAATCGACAAAAAGCAGTCTTTAATAACATCGCGTATCGCGTAATACATTATCAAAGAATAGCTTCTTGTCTAGAAAAGGCTTCCGTTGGCACCTTTTACTCTTCTTCATTTGATACTTAAAACGCAAAGTAGACGCCTCCTAGTTCCCCATTTTTGTTTCCTGTGATTTACTATAGTGCCGCAAGGAAATGTTGAAAACGCAAAATTTCAGACGAAAACCAGTGTCTTTAGGAATATACATTGTTCGCCATGAATCTCTTTATTACATATAAGCAAATAAGAAATAATATAGATTGACATGCGTACCCTTTCTTATCAAGAAATTGAACAATTCTCCAATCATAAAAGGCATGTTTTTTCATTTTCAGGCAGATTTTAATTTATTAACAATCCTTTTTGCTGATAGTTTCAAATACCTTTTCAAATAATAAAAATTTTTGCAACTGTTTACTTTTTTTATTCGACCGATAAAATTGATATTGCACGAAATACTAAACATGGTCATTTCAATTAATTCTATTAGCAATCGAAAGTTGTTAAGGTTTATAAATCGTATAAATAAGGTTAGAATTTGTGGCTAGTGAGTTGGTTTAGTCCTCCGGTTCGATAGGATCGAAATTCCCGAACGGTTTTCCAAACACTTGGACCCGGGTCTAGTGGGCTTATGGGTAAATTCGTTATTGACGAATACTTATATTTAAACTGGGTGAAATCATTTGACAGTAACATTTGAATGGATGAGACAAATTCTACTTCTTCTTCCTTGGATAGGACTTTATCATATAATATCATATAAGGCCCACACTAAGCAAAGTGTAATACTGTTAATTCTCTCTAGTCCATTCGTTTGATTTTCCTTACCTAATCACTATTGGTAATGATAAGATTATGTAAGCAAAGATAAACCTGGGTTGAAATTCTCAACGAATATAGTTTATTGTTGATGATAAAGATCAGATTAGGTGGGCAAAGAGAAAGCCTAAAGGGTTGGGCTGCGATTGCTACATACTAATTATGCTGACAGTTGAAAAGATGCGAGAGAACTGGAGCCGAGAGAAGTAGTCTCATATCACCGGGAAATAAAATGAATTGGACATCGACTGTAGAAATTCAAGGGTACGGCAAGAGGGGACGTGCGCCAAATGGAAGACGCATCCGTCACGCTTACGTAACAGTCGATTTTTGTGTCGTGCAGAAGCCCGTGTGATGAACCTGTTACGAGGATTAGGAACTGGGGGATGACATAAACAACACTGAGGTCACAGTGGTTTTGACACTTTTCAATCATAAATATTGTCTTTAGAAGCTACGTATACAGCGTACTCAGAGCGATGGGCAGCAGACACGAAAGAAGTTAAACCGAGAAAGACATCAAAATGGAGAAATTGCTGAAGCTGATGTTTACCACTGCAGTGCTTCTGGGTACTTGGTGCTGCCTGGCTGCCCCTCCACCAAACAGGTATCGTCACAATATCTTGCTAACAAGTTGCAATTATGGTTTGGGTTTATAGTGTTATTAATTGGAAATAAATTAGCCTTTCTTGCCTCAAGTACAAGTTGCATTTACGGACAATGCTTTTCCCGCTAACTCAAGTTCTTAATGGCATATTTTGAGTTTTGAAGTGACATTCAGAGACTAACCTAAAAAAATTAAGCTTGAAGCATCCACACCAAAATACCAGGGATACAGGTGCTCCCGTACCGTTGAGATCCCGTTTGCAGCGCGTTTGGCTAGGCCAATTGGACTTCTATCTTGCGTGTGTCGGGTGACTCTACATGCGAACCTATTGCCAAAAAACGACATAAATAAGGGCCTATGTCAAAGAAGGGCAACAAGGGCAAAGAAAACGAGCGGATTCCAGGGTGCAAGTTCCTTTGAATGCTTTTAGTGAATAATGCTGCCGAACTGCTGACCTATAAACGGATAACCTACACCGCGATTAAAATTTTGGGACTGTCCCCCCATCCCAAATCCCCCTCCAAACCCAAGGTAACTGAGCAGGAAAGACGTCCCTTTTTATTTAAGAATAAAAAATCCAAAGATAAAAGGCGCTGTTCAGCTCTTTCCCCATTGCAGCCAAAACATTCCCAGCATGAGTCGTGGACACCATGCCAGAGTGCGTCTGGCTGCAAAGCCTCCTAGTCGCTTTTTCAAAATTTTGAGGGCCGTGATCTGAGGCTGCAAATACGCAAATACCGGGGCTTTTTCTAACGCTAGTAGTGTAATTTTGAAGAAAGCTGTCGATGATTTAGTACAATGGTAAAAAAGGGTAGCACCTTGGAAAAATTTATGTAGTCTTACTTTTGTTGTGACGACATAAGGGCAGTGATGAGGCGAGAAGATTGATTCAATGATTCGACTGATGTAGTAAGTGATTCTCTCCAGCCCATTCTAGACCATCCACCTATTACGTCGCCTTAGATATTCCCATGTCTTATTTCTGCTGCGATGACATTAGGGCGGTGACGAGGCGAGAAGATTGATTCAATGATTTGACTGATTTAGAAAGTGATTTTCTCCAGCCCATTTTAGACCATTTACCTATTACGTCGCCTTAGATATTCCCATGTCTTATTTCTGCTGCGATGACATTAGGGCGGTGACGAGGCGAGAAGATTGATTCAATGATTTGACTGATTTAGAAAGTGATTTTCTCCAGCCCATTTTAGACCATCCACCTATTACATCGCCTTAGATAGTCCCATGTCTTTTTTCTGCTATGACGACATAAGGGCGGTGACGAGGCGAGAAGATTGATTCAATGATTCGACTGATTTAGAAAGTGATTCTCTCCAGCCCATTCTAGACCATCACACATATACACCAAAGAAATCCAGTTGGGATGAAGTATTAGAAGCATTGCGGTTCGCAAGCTAAAACAAGTTCTTCTCGACTTAGCCATTTAGGGATCTCGGGAAAAATTCTTGTAAAGTGATATCCATGTCACATTTGTCTATTGAATATTAAGCATTGAAGGTAAATAGATGCCATGTTATGTAAGGTAAATTGATGCCAGGAAGATTTTCGTCAGGTGAAAAGAAAAGAACGGTTCTATAGGTTCATGTCACATCGTTTATTGGCCATCCTCTGCGCTTTTCAAGGTCTTGACAACTTGTTACACCAGATTATTTCACAGGATTGGTAATTGTCAAGTACTGAAGTCTGGGCCCTAGTACTCGAGTCTTGACCCCAACGGACACATTAACCTATTTAATCTAATTTCTTTTGTATTCATTTCGTTTCGTTTCGTATTCGTTCCGTATCACACGTTCTGCAACCTACGCTTTCTACGTGTTCACGTGTATCGTTACTTAGAATACGTCAAGCTTATAGTTTCCAATCATTGCCTCTCTCTGTGCTTCACAGTAATATCTTTTGCATCATTGCTCAGCAATTCTCACTCAGCATTATATGACACATCTTGACTTGTAGCGGAGTGCAGAGTGCGGCGACCAATCCAATGAGAACGTGTAAAGATGGAATGAAAATTGTGAAAAACTATCTGGAAACGAGTAAGGTCGAACTGATAGACAACATCAGGGCTGCCAAGAAAGTACAGTGCAAGGCTCAAGGTAACTAGATGCTTTCAGTTTCTCTTTACCAAGTGTTGCCAACAACAATCGAGTTAAAGCTCTCAGTTATGAATATGATTCATCTTCAATGGCGTGTGCTCTTGTGACCTGAAAGAAAAACAAACTACTTCCTTTACAACAGCATTGCACTGGTTTCCATGTTAATATATCTATGAATAGCTATGAATGGGTCGCTATTGGCTGAAGTAGTCAAATAAAGCTTTTCACCAAAGCAGAAACAGCAGAGTCGTTTCAGGGTTCTTAACAAAAAAACTTTTCTTCTAAATTCACATAACATGTATTTATTGGTAAAAATTGAATTAAGAAAATGTTGCTTTGAGCAAACCAATTTTTTTTGACAAGCCTGGAGAAAAGTTGACTCTTCGATGGTATTACACACCCACAAAGATGGAGTGACATTGGGTATGTACAGCGACCCAGATGGCAGTCTCTATGTCAATGCCAAGGTGACCAACAATGGGTGCGGTAAAGGGGATCCGTCCTACTCTGTCATTCACATCAAAGGGCATTGGCAGCAGATCATGTACACGCAGGTGTTCAAGGGTGCAGCTTCCTGCTGGCAGATATTCGGCTACAAGTAAGTTTGCAACATTTCACACGCTTGCAGGCATTCAGAGAGAATCTTTAGTATGTTCTCAAATGTCACCTACAGGACTGAATGAAATTTTTGAGTGGTCACGTCAATGTAGCTTGGAGGGAAGATAGTTTAAAAAGAAGGTATTTTAGAGTGTATTTTAATAATCGCGTTCTCCATAATGTGCAAGATCATAATGGCTTAGATATATGGACAACCTTCGTTTTAGAAGGTAAATCATCTCTGTGCAATAACTTTTAGGGTACCAGACTCAGTCACCAGTAACAAAGCTGGACTGGAACCGTTCAACCCCACAAAGGGGGACATCATATTTGGTCAGAGCAAAATGGGCTCATCAACAAGTAAGCAAAACTTTCTTGTTTCATTAAACAATTACAGTGTTGTAATTGATGGCAAATGCAATGACTACTCTGTTGTTTTCACTGCCCAAAATTTTCAGGACAATAACAAGAACCACAATGCAGATAATCATAATTGTCACATTCACTGCTGCTTACACCTTCAGCGTACGCTGAATGATTTTGGTTTATGCAATTAAGCTCCTTGAATCAAAAACTGGTGGAGTTCAAAATACGTTCTGTTGTGCCTCGTCCTGGTAGCGAAAAATCAGGTCCACACATCTCCGACACATGGGAACCCTCATTGGTTTCCCATTTCCATATGCAGGCATACAAACTTCATGCCCACATTAGATCGACCGAACCAAATCGATCCTGAAGAGGCCGATGATTACATCCACCTAGTTCGGTATGTGGTACCACCCCGAGGATAGATAGGGACTGATCATTCTTTATTCTTGTTCCAGACAACTTTTTTGCTGGTTCAACTGGACGTTGTGACAATGATGCTGACAATTTTTGGCACAATAAGAATGGTGTTGGCGAGCGCCAAGCGACCGTGATGCTGCGAAGAGAAAAGGGTGCAGAACACGCTGGCATATACACATACACTTCATGTGGGACGCCAGAGTACGTCATCAAAGATATTTACGTGCTGATGTGACTCATGCAGGAGAGACAGTCACTTTGATAGAGATACCTTTTGCTGTGCTTGAAGAAAATCGTTTATTCATTCTTAATACACTGCTTTAATTTCATGATTAACAAAATAGATGCAATATCAATAATTTGTGTATGAATTCTGAATTAGACATTAGCGCTTTGTTATCTGACATCAAGAATTATTATCATTAAATTTTTAGAGTGGTTAAATTTGTTATTAGGATTAAGAGTTATCTGACAAGTGTTTTTGTTACATTTTGATGTTTTAATGCATCTCAATCGAAAACCTTATGCTTTATCTTGCTAGAGTGAAAACAGATATTTCGAATGATCACTAGGGCATGGAAATTTATTCAATCACTTGTCTTTCAAAAAAAGTTTCAATAACCTATGAAAGATCTTCATTAAATACGATGTCAGTCTGCAATCGGAACTTTTTGAGTCAATCAAGAAACGTCTTATGGAGCCTTTTTTACTATTCCAAGACAGCTTCTAAAAAGATGTATTAATTTCTCAAAGATTTGCTTATCATCAGTTTGCGAAGAATTGCAATGCTCAATTCATGTCCATTTTGAATTTCCTTTCTCAATCGATCACTTCGCCTTGTCCAAACAACAATTGTTACAAATACAACACGAGGAACGGCAAGGACAGTAAGTAAAAAGACTGTCGAAACTCAGTTAAACCTCGATTGCGTTTCTGACTGAGCAGTCTTTGGTATCTACGAGAAAGTTACAGCTTTCCAAAATGGTGTGGAAAAGAGTTTGGCTAAAAGGTGCATGGTAAAAATAAAATTGGTTCAAGGCAGGTCCTTGGCCTACACACACTGATTATAATAAAAGGGAGAAAGGCAATGCAGTCACTGAATAGACAATGAACTTGAGTATAACCTCGATTACGTCCCATCAAAGAGAGGCCAAACATATAAAACATCATCATTAGCTTCAATGTGACGTCACATTTACAAAAAATGAAAGCTAGTTGCAGAGCGTCGAGTTTGTCTTTGCATCGAGAGAAGCAAAGGCACAACACACGTTCGAGAGCTTATCAAATTTCAGAGAGAGACAAACTGTATAATATTGAGGAACAGCAGAAAACCGGTACGAGCAAACTAGTCATATTCATTCTAGCATTTTCGATTGCGAGAAACGTCTACGAATGAATACGTTCTGGAAGGTCGTCCAGACCACCGTCACGTTTGGAGTGGTTGGATACGCCGCGTATCTTTGGTATGACATCTGGCGAGAGGAGCAGCGAGAGGTAGGCCAACTCATCAGCATTTTTCACATTTAATTTCCCCTGCTCTCACTAACAGTGAGACGATATACAGGGAAATCGCGTCATTTCAATAGACGTCTGATCAGAAGGCGCGATCGAAAGTCGCAACATGATTTAATTTCAGCAAATCCATTTGCGACAATTTTAGGCGGAGCTGCGCGAGCAAGAGGAGGCCAGAGCAGAAGCAGAGGCCGCTGAGAAGGAGAAAGCAAAGCTCAACTCGCAAAATGGATCACGTGGTTATTGTGGGTTCAAGAAGGGATTTCTTCTCAAGTGAAAGGTAGCACTTGCTCCTACTGTCCAAATTATTACAACACCAAGCCAACGGTTATACCTAGTAAGGAAACAGCCACAGCAGTTTATGACAATGATCTGTTTTAATTATTCCGCAGGAGAAGAAGTAAAATCATTGGGAAAACAGCAAGTGGAAGAGATTTACCATTCTGGATTCCTGATATCCAAGCACCTGAAGAGCACTTTACTAAGCAAGACAGAAGAACTTATCAAAAAACAAAATGGCAGCAGATAAATCTCCTTCAAATTATTTTCCTTTATACATCTTCCTTGATCTTTCTTTTCCGCTATGTAAATTTATTAGCACTGTTGGGGCTTCTCTTGGGCACTATCACGTTCACAGATTTAAGAGCTGTCCATTATCCAGAATCATGGAAACGTGGTACTATTTAGTCAGCGTCAAAGAGTCGAACAGCATGCGCATTGGTGTTAGATCACTTTTACGCATGCCCTTCGACAACAAGACAATGACGTAGTACAGTCGTTTCCAGGGCCCCGCGATTCGATAAATAGGCAGAGAAGAACAAAGAGCACACCTTCAACGCGCCCTGACGGCATTCTGTGACCGGTAGTGGCACAGACTGCTGTTGGCCCCATTGCCTCATTGGCTTCCCGTTCAGGTGGGAAGGGAAGGGAAACGCGGGGGACACAAAGGGAAGCCAACTAGCAGTCCATCAGATGTCTCCTCATTGAAAGGCTGTACATTTCACGATAAATGCAAAACTGTCAGCTGCATCGATTGACTTTCTTCGCTCTGTCTTGTTTACTTGTATTATCATTCAGGTTTCACTAGGCCTAAACACGTTTGCATTCATGCCCTATTTGTTATCGTGTATTTGATACAAGGCTGACTGCTATTTTGTACCCTAGGCCTAGTAAATGCCTTGTAGTGTCGTCCTTGTTCTGTAGTACAACTGTTCCATCTTCCTTCACTCTTCATTCTTCTCCTTCCAAACTGTTCGACTTCAGTGTTTGCATGTGTTGTGTACGCTGTCACGTGATTCTTGTTGTCTGCTGTCCTGTGCACTTTCCAACCACGCTTGTCCTCTGTTCCTCTCGTTGTGCCAACTAGTTGTACTATTTCCTTTTTCACGCTTCATCTGCTTCTTCCATTATCTTCAACTTCTTTCCCATTTTCGTTGTATTCATGTAGTAACTTGTCTTTCTTCAGCAACCCAGTTTTGTGACGTTAAGCCTGCTGTACTTACATCAAATCAACAATTACATTATTATAGATATTTATCTTGAGTCTTTGCTAAGTAGGGTAATTCATCTATTATTCTGCATATTTTCTATTGTTATTTATTATTTACCTTTTTGATAAGCTTTTACAGAATGGACTGCTGACAAAAACTAACGTAAATTTATCTAGAAACTAGCTTTGTAATATGTAGTGCTATTATTCCTACTGTGAGTAATGTATAATGTAATTTATGATAATTTGTAAGCCTCTAAATTTTACAGTTGTAGTTAAGTTTAAAATAATTCCGTCATCTATCGTAAATAAAAAGCTGCAGTCCATTCTTAGATTGATCATATTTATTTTGAATTCGTCTTTGTCTCGTTGTCCACTGCGGGTTGCATTTTCAGCCTGGCACGGCCCTTGCATTGTCGTGAAACAACAAAGCCTGGATGAGGGGCATCTAGCAATGGTGGGGAGAGGGGTGGGGGTGTTGGGTCCACCAGATGGCCTGCAGTGTAGGCTGGGCCATAAGGGTGCGTTGAAGAAAGCTCTTTGTTCTTCTCTAGATATCAACAATCTTCTTTCCTTTGCCGCCAAACGGGGATAAATCTCGCAAATTCATTACACAAATAGCTCATCAATTTTAGAAGTCCTTCAAGATAGACAGCTCCAATCATTTTTGTGATCAAGGTGTGCCTTAGTGAAGCCCTAATGGTAAGCCTTCTTCTCTGTAGTTAATTTGTTACTTTGACCAAAACTTGTGTATTTCTGCAAATTCCTCGCATTAAAACATCTGCTGCCAAAAGCGATCTCAGTTGTTTACATCTCAATCTGCAGATATTCTTTTTGACAGAATTTCCATGCAGAATTGTACAAGAATGAAATGCTATTCGGTATTTATACAAGCAATTTCTGCCCTAAATGATTTCACTCCAGGTTGTGAAAAAACTCAAAGAGCAATGAGCTCTGCGACAGAAAAGTACTGATTTGCTACTTACATGGTGCAGAAAACTTCAAATTTGTAAAACCAACATTTTGGTCAGACTATATGGCAGTTACATGAAAGAACCAGTAACAAAATACCTTTCCATTCTGCATTGCAGGTACTCTTTGGATTCAGTAATGCACATTTCATATTTGTTTTTGTTCCTTTGAAGACACTGCATGTATGTTTTCATGAAACTTTTGCATTCACCTAAAGAAGTCGCAAAGAAGCACTAAAACAACAACTAAAAAAGGGGGAAACAGTAGCTACTTAAAAAAAACAGTTAACAGGATCAAATACAGAATCTCCACTTCAAGACAAAGTCTGAATTAGAAGTGTACGAACTCAAGCCATATGTTTCCTATCACTCTGCTTACAAATCATATTAATAGATGTGTTTGCATTAGGATGGAAACTGATAGTGACAATTCGCTAATCCCTTGATGCATTAAATGTGATTTGGCTCCTTATGTAAGAGACAAGTCTATACAAAGCTTTGAATGGAGTTCATCTTGAAAAATTCCTATTTATTGGGAAGGATTACAAATTCACAGGGAAGAGGTACAAATTCACCAGACTGGAAAGTTTGCCGTGTGTGCGGACAAGCTGACAGAAAATTTCCTCAATTGCACATCCTCTTCAGGATTTCATAATTTTTGTGCTGCTGTAATAAATTGATACAGGAAAATGGCCCCCTATTTTTGCCAAAAGCTTTTGCTATGGGTCTTTAATTTGTTGTTGTGTTGCAAAAAAACCACAAAGTTTCACTATAAATGCGCTTAAAGACTATTTCCATAGCCACATTCACGTTCAATTTGCGTGACCAATTTTGAAACACATGCCGACAGATGTGTGAGCAAGATATTGCTGGCGTGTAGCAATGTTTCCCGTTTGGCTTCACAGTGAAAAATGACAATGAAGATGGTTTTTCAAGACTTAGGCCAGTTAGCTCGTCCATTTTTGCTTGCTCTCTCCAATTCTCCAGGTTCTTTAAGATTTTCTCCCTGTGTTTTCTTTTCTTTTAGTAGAGGTTTTCTTATGAAAAAAAGATTGAAATGACTTTGTTTGTGGTAAAGATTTTTTACAGCGTTTGCAAAATAAAAGAAGCGATGAAAGCCCTAAGGAAGACCCTACCCATGATATTTTTTGTCATTAACTGCTCGGTCACCATGACTTTTTTGACATGTATGTTTTTAATAAATCGTACAAACAGGGGAGTAACTAGCATTTTTCTTTGGGGAGTGTACATAATATTTTGCCCGACATGTTTGCCACTGCCCGACTAAAATGTTATGAGATCTGTTTTGGGAGAAGCCTTCGCGGTGTTCCTTCCATGTTTTAAAACCGTTATGAAATTTGTTGTATTTGTAATTTTCTGATATTTTTACCTATTTTTGTTTAGTTTTTGTATTGTCCTTTGAACCATAAGTCAATGCCTTGCTGTTCATATGTCAATCAGTGTTTACACGTTTCTTTTATTATAAGAAACCGGTTTATAAGAAGCCTATCACTAGAGCCCCAAAAATTGAAGAAACTTTTAAATCTAAATCAATATTTTTAAGAAACTCAAAAAAAGGCTGACTTTCTGAGCCGGAAAATAATACCTACCGGGTGTCTCGGTAACAATATGAAAACAATACAAGAAATTAAGCGCAGTATACCGGGTGTCTCGATAAAAGTACCCTGTTTCCATAAGAATAATTAACAAGAGATACAATATCAAATCTTACTGTTGTGTTATAAACTTTAATACATTTAATATACAAGAGAAGGCGCAAAATTTGCTCTTTATCTAAAAATAAGAAACTTTTAGTACTAGAAACTAGTGAAAAATTAAGAAAAATTTAGTATTAGGACCGAATCTAGGTTTCTTATAAAAGAAAAAGCGTTTATTATTAGATCAATTCACGAGTAGACAAGCTACAGTTCAATGAGGATGAGCGATTACTAACAGCAGATGATTTTATCAAAGTTCCTTCGAAAATGAGCCATTGGGTTTCGTCGTCCAGACACTGGCAAAATTGTTGTGTCATCTAGGATGGCTAGGCCACTGATGCTGGTGCTGGACTCATTAATAATAATAATAATAATGGAAACATTTCATTTTCAATTCAACTTAAACTACAACTACAAATCTCACTATTACAAGGTAATTTGCAATTGGCTAGCCTGGTTTTACAAGAAAAAACTATAACAATCGTAAGGTAAAAGGAAAAACTGAGAAAAATAAAATAAAATAAAACAACTAAAGTTAAAAAGGATGTAATTCCGGATTTGTCCATGGCTTATTTTTGCAACAAAATATTTAGTACCTAGTAGGGATGGCAATGTTGGAAAGTTTAGAAATGAGATACCGTTTTTGTTGCTGATCGATGGAGAGAGAGTCACACATTTTGAAGAATGAATTGCAGGAATTGCCGAAAATGCCAAGAGAGCTCATAGAAAGATTCACAAAAGAGACACATTTGAACTTGAACGCTGTAAAACAGATAGAAGAGAAGCATACTTGCTGTGTTTTCTTGTTGCATTTGTGTCAAGATTTGATTCAAAACCAACAGTAAGCTCTAAGATGTATAGGCAATTGTTGTTAGTCTTCAAGAGAAGATCTGGGCGAAGGTTTTCTCCAGTTATTATTGATGGTGAAAGATAGCCAGGTATATCAGCGTAGATGGTAGATTCATTAACAGCTTTAAGAGACGCAGCTAGAAAGTTTAAGATAGAGTTATGACGCCAGGTGTATCGGACTTGTTCCAGGTATGTTTTGCAGCCAGCAACAACGTGAAGGAGGGATTCTGGCAGAAAACCGAAAGAACAGTCAGAAGTCTGGCTCAAGTTCCCCATTTTGGCGGATGGTAAAGTTAGGCTGAGTCCAAACTGGTTTTTAGAAAGAATAATGCTACTCGAGGTAGCACTTATTGGGAGGTCGAGCCACTGGCGGATGTATTTGGATACGAGGCTGTCAAGATTCTCGACAACCCACGTCTTTGAAAGATCTGCTACAGTAAGGTTCCAGACGATTTTAGAAAGACTAAGTTGTGATAAAGAAGCAGCTTAATTTTTGCATGCAGAGGCTGGGAATCAATTTGTTTGAGCATGTTGGACAGTGATGATAAAAGATCAGATTTATGTTCTTGATTTGTCATTTCAAAGTCAAAATGACGACTGAGGTACATAAAAGAGTTTCCATTCGAGACAGGTGGGATAGATTTGTTGTTTATGAAAAGCTTAGGTTGATACTGAAGAGAAAGTGAGGAAAATTTCTTTATTCCAAAAGTGATGCATTTATCGACACGTATGATCATGTTAGCCCATTGGCACCAGCGAGTGAAACAATTCAGTAGAAGTTGGTTTTCTTTCTCATTGCTGGTGATAACGGCAGCATCGTCTGCGAATTGAAACCAATGGACTGGTTGAAACATACGGTCGTTCTGATCATGTGGGGAGAAACCTAACTGTTTGTATTTTTCAGCTTTAATGTACTGTAAGAATGTGTTGAAGCATAGATTAAATAGTAGAGGACTGAGGCAGTCGCCTTGAAGAACACCGTGACGGACTGGAATAGCAGGAGTATTATGATGATAGAGGTTTTAGAGATAATAATAATAATATTAGTAACAATCTATTATATTAATACAGGATAAAACTTAAAAGCATGATGAAAAATGTATTACTGGGTCGCAAAGAACCGACTGTATATTTGCCAAATCTCTCTCTCTCTTTCTCAACAAAAATCTGAAATCTCAAGATTTTGAAAATTATAAGTAGAGGTACAAAAGAGTATCGGAACCTAAAGAACGGAGTTCATCAGGAATTTTTTCAAAATTATAAGTAGATATGAATATCTAATGACAAGTCAAATTCCTTTTCCATATAACTACTATACAGAGTGCAACCCTACTGTAGAACTCCTCGCGCGGTTCTAACTCCAAAGGTGATAATGTCCGAATTCAAACATTTATGCATTAAACCAACTTCCAGCAAATTATGAATGTCCAATTTGGTCAAAGTTAGAGCGGAAGTGAACATTCAGTCTTTATCAGCGTACTTCAGAAAGAGGCTCTTTGCTGCGCCGGCCCCAACTACAGCGCAGGCTCAAAGAAACATCAACAATTTGCCAGCTATCATTAATTGGTGGGACAAATGATGGATGAAGGTGGATTTTGGGAAGCAAACACGATAAAATCGCCTCCTGATCATCACTGAGTCAGCATATTGTGCATACTCAAAATGTCAAGGCGACCTTACTGTTGCTAAGAACAACGGATGGCAAACATGTACTAAACTACTGCGACACAGGACCTGACAGTAAACACAACAAATTTATATTAAGTCACACAACAAAAAATGTAAGAAACATTCGATACGCACAAGAAAATATAGACTTAATTCGATTGGTTTCATATTCACAAAAGACTTATAGAATGACTTATAGGCAGAGACATTTTGAAGCAAAGAAAGATAATGCAAACGTTACAGCAAATTCACTTGAAATTAAAGTATCAACAGTTGTAATTAAAGTATTAACAGAATGTATGACTAGACTGAAGGGATGCCAGAATACAACGTCGAATTAAAGGGAAAGAAAGTGAAATCGTTAAGCTCCTCAAATCTTGCTGTTTATATAGCTCTGTCCATTTCATAAGAACAAACCTCAAAATATAATGCTTCTCTTTCTTCTCTTTCATAAGGCTACTAATCCACCATAAGCGACGGTCTCTATTAATCTTTAAGTTCATCTCGAACCAGGGAACATGCAAAGAACAAAATGGAACGTATTCATTGGCTCTCAAGTTCATATTTTGGGCTTTTGAAGAAATTTTGCTCAATTTGCAGCATCGCATGGTAAAAGCAACAACATATTTTCAAATAAAAAAGAAAACTAGAGCACAACTGACGTATAATGGAACCTGAAACAGGGCCACAATTCAAACTATAAAGCGGTCTCATATATTATCTGAGCATGTATTGTCCTCTCCATTGCCTTCTTCTTTGAAACCCAATCTTCGAAAATCTTCTTGGCTCATGAGGTCTCTGTAAGAAAAAGAAATAAACCAGTTGATGACACAAGATGCAAACAGCTGAATGGATCAGGGACGCTTTACCAGGAACTTGGGCCTAAATTAGTGGGCCCCCTGAAGCATGCCAAATAATTTCGTGCTACTCAGATTATCAACAGCATTTGATTAAGGCTTTTCAATTTTCAAGCCTTAAAGGCTAAGGGGCCCCTGGCCTATGGGTAAATGCGTCATAGGAATTGGTAAGGAAAGTAAAGAGCCAATATGGGGATAGACGCAGAAAAATGTCAGATACTTCGTTGGTACTGGGAGCCACAACTGGGTCGATGAATTTCACTGAGTAGAACAAATCTCCGGTATAAGGGCATTGAAGAAAACCTTTCCTGTCCAATGCTTTCACACTTTGGACGAAAAGACTCCAAACATGTACGGAAATTCAAAAAAAACTAAACACTTCAGTACAGACCATTTTTTAACAAACAAGTTACTGGGGGAATTTCCCCAGCAGGCCCAAAACCTTCCCCAGTAGTGACGGGCAAAATCAGAAAAATTCCCCAGTTGTTTGAGCCCACTCGATAAAAAATACACTAAATAGTTTTTGTGCCAACAAATCTGAACTGTTTTTGTTCTTTCATCCTTTTGAACTATTACCAATAGCGCTTTTAAAAGATTAGAAAATTATTCACAAGGGGTGTTTCTCAGGCGTGTAGGTGACAAAAAATGTTTAGAAAAGCGGCATCGTCTATTTTCACTGGCCGAGTCTTTTGGATAATTTGAGAACGCAAACTCTTAGTGCAACAAGAACAAAGTTCAATTTGATTTGCTGTGACCTGTAAAGGTATTTTATGATTCTGCGTAGCGCAGTTTTGTAAATTTGCCACTTAGTCCTTTGGCCCTTGGGTAAACGGGAGAAATAGTAGGGCAATATAACATGCACAAAACAGTTATTTCATCGACAATACCCGTAACCATATCCAAAAGTATTTTCATAGCCAACTGGACCACGATATCAATATTTTTCTGATTTGTTGTTAAGGGAGACTGAAATTGGGATTATTGAAAGCCAATCATACGCTATTCTCACCACCCTCTTGTGATTTCGATCCATAACTGGCTATTTATTCTGTCAGCTATGGTCATTTTTCGAAGTTTGCATACTCTGAGGAATATGGGACAAGAAAGTAAGTATGCGAAAACTAAGCATATCCAAAAGAGCTAGCACCTTCCTAACAGGGCTACAAAAAGTTATGAAAAGTTATTTTGCATATTTTTCTATTGGTATTTATTATTTACCTTTTTAATTAGCTTATACAGAATGGACTGCTGATAGAAAGTAACGTAAATTAATCTAGAAACTAGTTCTGTAATATGTAGCACTAAACATAACAGTAATTATTCTTACTATAAGTAATTTACAATGTAATTCATGATCATTTTTTAAGCCTTTAAATTTTACAATGTTAGCTAAGTTTAAAATAATTCTGTAATCTTTCGTAGATAAAAAGCTGCAGTCCATTCTTAGATTGATCATATTTATTATGAATTTGTCTTTGTCTCGTTGTCCACTGTGGGTTGCATTTTCAGCCTGGCACGGCCCTTGCATTGTCGTGAAACAACAAAGCTTGGATGAGGGGCATCTAGCAATGGTGGGGAGAGGGGTGGGGGTGTTGGGCCCACCAGATGGCCTGCAGTGTAGGCTGGGCCATAAGGGTGCATTGAAGAAAGCTCTTTGTTCTTCTCTAGATATCAACAATCTTCTTTCCTTTGCCGCCAAACGGGGATAAATCTTGCAAATTCATTACACAAACAGCTCATCAATTTTAGAAGTCCTTCAAGATAGACAGCTCCAATCATTTTTGTGATCAAGGTGTGCCTTAGTGAAGCCCTAATGGTAAGCCTTCTCCTCCGTAGTTAATTTGTTAATTTGACCAAAACTTGTGTATTTCTGCAAATTCCTCTCATTAAAACATCTGCTGCCAAAAGCGATCTCAGTTGTTTACATCTCAATCTGCAGATATTCTTTTTGAAAGAATTTCCATGCAGAATTGTACAAGGATGAAATGCTATTCGGTATTGATACAAGCAATTTCTGCCCTAAATGATTTCACTCCAGGTTGTGAAAAAACTCAAAGAGTTAAAGCAATGAGCTCTGCGACAGAAAAGTACTGATTTGCTACTTACATGGTGCAGAAAACTTCAAATTTGTAAAACCAACATTTTGGTCAGACTATATGGCAGTTAGGTGAAAGAACCAGTAATAAAATACCTTTCCATTCTGCATTGCAGGTACTCTTTGGATTCAGTAATGCACATTTCATATTTGTTTTTGTTCCTTTGAAGACACTGCATGTATGTTTTCATGAAACTTTTGCATTCACCTAAAGAAGTCAGAAAGAAGCAATAAAACTAAAATGAAAAATGGGGAAACAGTTAACAGTCTCAAAATCAGAATCTCCACTGAAAGACAGAGCCTGAATTAGAAGTGAAAGAACTAAAGCTATATGTTTCCTATCATTCTACTTACAAACCATGTTAATAGATATGTCTGCATATACATATACATTTGATTAACTAGCATGTATGTTAAATATTTATGCATTAAGGAAAGCTACATCTTAAATGTCAAGTCAGGTCTAGTCAGTGTTAGTTTCGTAAAAAAATATCTTGAATTTATTCAGCTAAATACAGTACATAATTTTTTATACAATATAAAGATAGATGAAAGATATTTAGCCATAAAGATACAAAGATGCAAAAGCTTACTATGTTGCTAGATTTTATGATGACATTCTGTCAATCGAATGATTGTTACAATTAGCAATAAATTAGCAAAGCTACCAGCAATCCCCACATTTGACAATTATACACTATATATATAAAATGCAACTAGGCATCAGAAAAAGTCTCCATCCATGCCCTCTCCTTTAACTTTTTAGAGGAAGATCAGACAAGAAATGGTTTTTGTCACAATATCTATGTTGTGGTTCCAATAATGTTTTCAAACTATAACATATTTGAGTTCCCCAAGAGATTCAAGACAAAAAAACTTTCAATAAAGAAACAAACGTGGATAATTATTTGTCTACCCTGAAGAATCATGCAAAAAGAGCCAGATACTTAGGTTCCCAGAAAGAAAGAAAAAGTCCACCCTTGCAGGTCTCAAGACTGATTAACAAGATGGTGATTTGATATGTCTGCACACTGAAAGAACCATAATAACAGGAATGAAAGCAGCATTTCCTTCTTTAAGCCAGCCCTGGTACCTCTCGACTTGATCGCCTTTTACCAATGCATACATTTTAGCTATGTGGTCAACTGATATCTTTATGTATTTTTGGTTCTTACAGCAGAAACGGGCCTATTGCAATATAGAAATCCTTCAAAGCTTCTTTTGGAAACCTTTGCTGCTCGAGAAAAATTTACTTACCATCGTGATCCAACGGAAAGCTGCCTTTTGCTGGTGGTGTTCTGTTGAAAACCTTCAGCGGGTTGTTTCCAGGGTTCATTTCGATGCCCCCACCATTTGAGTAACAAGGACAACAACAACAACAAGTGTCATCTTAACTGCAACCACAACAATATCGGCATGGCTAACAACATCAACCACTTTAAACTGAAGTGTACACTTTCAATATGCAGCGAAGAATGATTCTAAGATTTTTTAATAGGAATATTCTGCGACCGATAAACTTGCACAATGGGATCAGATCAATTGGTATATGCCATGAAAAGTTTTCTTCAGATGCGACTGACTCAAACAGTGGCCTGAATTTTGAAAATAAGGCAAGGACTCTTTCGTTCCCTCTCAGACCTTTCCATTTTCTTGGATGAAATGTTAGCACTTTCGTTTGCAATATTGTTATTTCGTAGAATTATTTTGATAGAAATTTGAACTGTGCTCTTTTAGATTTTAGAGGACTTGAATAGCCTGCCTGTAGAAGTTCTAAAAGATTTCAAAAACTTTGGAATAGAAAAGGCAAGAAGAATTGACAGTTACAGAAGACTAAATGGGTCCTTGCAGTCAATCAAGGAGCTGGAGAACATTGTTGGGTTCACCCCTGCCCACATAAAGACAATTCAACAAAAAGGGCTTCTTGTGAAACAAAAAGGAGGCTACACTAAGATTCTGAATGAATCTGAGGCTAATGTACGTATGGTTCTTTACTAGCAAAGTTTAAAATAGAGTTGCCAGAAGAGCCAGGTTGGAGAACTTGCACCATTTTGCTGACATGTTTTTGCGACCAACAGCACATTATTACCTGCAAGAGGAAACATTTGAGCAGCAAGCAATGATGTCTGCTACATACATAACTATAATATAACAGACATGACTTCATTGATGTTTGGGTGGAATATGTCCAACGTGCAAGCACATGCAAGTTTTCCGACCTGGCAGAAGAGTGTTGCAAGAACATGGCATTTGCTTTGTTCATAATTAGCTATCAGTTTTGAAAATTTGAAAAACTATAAGTACATTAAATGTTGATCTATTGCTATTTTCTTTCACTTACAAAAGTTTTCTGAAACTCATTCTTGTAAAAGAAGTTAGATGTGAAGAGCCTATGGAGTAGGAAGCTAAAAAACACAAATTACTGTTTAATTCTATTAATCTAGCTTATTTGAAAATTCCTTAATTTGACTGCACTAACTACTTGTTGTGTGAGAAAATTGTACTGAAATTGTTTCCTCAAATTGAATGTGGTATATTTTGATGTTTGTTTCAGGTTAACAGATTTTTTGCAAAGCTATGTCCATATTTTGTTGTTGATTGTGATGCTTCTTTTGTCATTTGCAGCAGGTAAACTCAATAACAGCAATTTCAATTGGAAGTCATGAAATATGTTGGTGTAGCATTACAAAGAACCTACATGTTGTTTCCTGGAAAAGTGAGGAATGGAAAAGGGAAAAAGGATATGTTCCAAAAACATTCATTTCCAAGGTATATTTGCATTATTGGATAGATTAGCTTCAGGCATGTACTGAGTATAAACTGCATTGGATGAATGAGGAAGGAAATTAAAAGCTCATCTTTTCTTTGTAAGGTGGGGGCTCCAATGACCATGCGTAATGCCATGAACAGTTTTTTATTTTTTTATTCTTACTCTTCATTATTACCTTTGTTTCTTTTTCCAGGTTGAGCAACTAGTTGACAGGGTTCCTCAGAGTGACATAAATGTGATCGAATTGCAGAGCTATAAATCCTCTTCACGGGATCCTTTTGTCTTTCCATACATCTTACACAGTCGTTTGACAGAAGCTTTGCTACATTCGCTATCAAAAACTAAAACTGTGTCATTTGACCCAAATATTATACGAAAACATTTTGACCTGTCTAAAGGGTTCAACAAACAATATTATTCTGTTGCTGTGGTAAATGACATTGTGACAGAAGAAAGGAAAAGAAAGAAGAAAGTGTCTATGGAAGAGGTTGGAGAAAATTTAGACATTATGAACTCTTTACCTGGGTCTTTGGAAACTGTTTCTCAATTAGTAAGTGTGAATGGTGAAAAAGGAGCTCTGTTGAACAGCCACAAGATTTTGAGCAACTTGACTATTCCAGAAGACTTGGTTGAACTTTATATCAGTAAACAAAGAAAGGAAGGCCTTGGAAATGCCATTCTGCTGGCTTTAACTTTTCTTGAACTGGAAATATTGAATGAGAAGAAGTGATTTTATGTTTGATCTTGGTAGTCATCTCACACAATTAGACAACTGTATGTCCATTGAAGCCATTCATTTGAAGCCATCTATAAATTTTTTCAAGTGTGTGTAGTAAAGAAATTGATTTGCTTGGAAAAATTTAAAACCTTGTAAAGCAAATGCTTTGATGAACTAGAGACTTGGAGCTTGCTAAACTTTGTATAATTGCTGCAGTCCTAACACTGCCCTCAAATTCATTCCAAGGCCAAGGTATGAAACTCATGTCTGACTAAACTTCCACTAACCAAGGGTGGACATTTGATTACAACCTTTCATCAGTATTCTAAATATTCAATGTATTAATTCTACACTAGGGATGTCAAGACCAGACAGGCACGCTCCTATAACATTTAAAAAATGAAACATGCTGCTCTTGCTGAGATAGTATGCCTCTTTCTTCTTTGCCCCCCCCCCCAAACATTGTTCACTGGCTATTATTTGTTCAATTTGGGATGAGGCATTTTTCGAAACAATCTTGACGAGTTTTGCTGCAAAACACCATATAAAAACTTTTTGAAATTGAAATAGGGATATGAATTCTAGGCATCGTTTTTATTAAGAATAAAAAAGGTTGTATGTAGAAAAATGTGTGTAAGAAAATGCATATTAGTAACTACCGTAAATTCTCTTTTAAGCCCTCCCTCTTAATTAAGCCCCCCCTTTCTTATTAGACCCCTTTTCGGAAGGTAGAATGAAATAAACCCCTCTCAATTTTGCCCCCCCCCAAAAAAAATTATCTGATGCCAAAACTACTCCCCGTTGGTAATCAGAGGGATGAAGTCGACCCTTCTGATTGTTTTTATTTCAGAAGACGACATGGCCCAAGAAGACATTATTAAAAGAGTTAATAATTGATGATGATGACAATGTTAATGGTGTCAAAGCTTGGTTATTTTTTTTTCTTTTTTGCAAATGATAAAAAATCAGTCAGTTACTGAAATGGTTTTTAGTACAAAATATTAATTTAATATTAACTTTTTAACAACCTCCTGGCATCTTTTCTTGTATCGAATGAGTTCCAAGCGAGCATTTCGTCCAACCACACAACGATGTGAGGCAAAAGCTGCCGTGCAACCAAAACTGATTCATCTCTTTCGACAAATCTTGTTTCGCAGAGGGTCACCAACTGCCGTCGCTGAAGCTCTCCAATTGATTCTCGTGCTATGACTGCTTGCAAATAGCTGTTTCTTTTCGCATGCTTGAAGAAATTGCTGATATCTTTGATGTCATCCATGCAATGTCTGATTGCTGGTATCTTTCTGGCTTGAGAACAACTTGGATTTAGCGCGTGCATGCAGCAGTGGAAGTAGTCAGCGAGTGGCGCGGCAGATTTGATGAAGGAGCAAACACCAACTCGCTCACTGGACATCGATGCAGCACCATCATATCCTTGGCCAACGAGATACTGCAAATCCAACCCAAGCTCACTTACATGGCAAAGTATAGTTTCCCCTATTGCCTTGCCACAACGCTTAATTTCATTGTGCCCTGTTTCTTCTGATTGATCACCGCTTTTTATGTCTGCAATCAGATCTAAAATTGCGACCGGTTCTTCTTTGATTATTTTTGGCACACTTTTTGTGTCAACGTAATGCATTGCAATGACCTTTGATGTACAGTCTCGACACAGTCTTGGGTTTCGCATTACCCCATTATTGTCCAGAAATTTGCACTTTTTACATCTCTTACTATGTCCTTTTTGATAATATGTCCTGCACAGGCAATTAGCTCGTTTTGTATCGTTTAGCTTATCAAAGAAGCATCGCGTTTGCAAGATATCAAGTGATCTTTCAAGTTTGTATCCCCTCCCCGTATTCTTAATCGCAGCAATGCCCTGAAGTTTCCATCATTGTGCTTGGGTTCCTTCCCAGTTGAGTCAACTGGTCCATCATCATGATGGCCTCTAAGCGCAATATTTTGCCTGGCGCATGTTAGAAGGGTGTCGATGATGGGAACCAGCGCAGTCCTCTCTCTTTCAATTTCTTTCTGCCTTTCAATGTTCAATATTGATCGAACGTCATTCTCATTCTCAGGTGTTGCACGGCTAAAGACCTCCGTGTACTTAATGGCACATGTCTTATGAAAAGATGTTTCTTGGTGACTTGTGAGGGCTCCCTTTTTCCCTGCCAAATCTGAAAAATCTACAAGAGGCTAGTTAGCAAGTTTGCCCATTGACTGGCCTGCTCCTCCTCCGTATTGTGCACCTCTTCCACCTCCACTCTCGCACGTTTTGAATAAAACGCAATAAACATACGAAGCACTGCAACATTTTGGCTCTCTACTGACAGCTAGCCAGGGAAAGGCTTTCAAATGATTTTCACCCAGAAAACGTTTAGTTGTCGAGGACATACCAACTCTGAGCTGATTCTTTGGTTTTTTCTTTTCAGAAAATGGGCATTCATCCTTCTCTGCGGCACCCATCTCTTCGATAAATATGCTTCCCTTTCGTTATCTGTCAGCTGTTCTCCTCGTTTGATTTTCATTATAGCTCTACCAATGTCATATCTATCAGATACTGCAACATTTACTTGTGTCGCCATAAAACAGAGGTCTGGGTGTGTTTCTTCTTCAGGACAATCCTGGACTACCGCAACTTGGCTTTGTGTGTCGAATTCTTCACCAGTAGATTTTGATTCAAATTCTTGACAAGTGATAGTTTCACATGTTTTAGAGATTTAAGGGTTATCTGAACTCGTGCGGCTACTTTTTGCGAAGAATGATTCAAGAGTTCTTGATTTCTTTGGCGGACCAGACATTGTAATCAAACCTCTAGTCGGCTTTATTCTCTCGCTTTCAGTGAGGCAATAAATTGCAAATAGATGTGTAACACAAGAATTACGATAAGCCCAAAACAATACCGTAAATCCTCGAATTAGCCCCCTGAGGGCTTATTTCTTTATGATATTTTTGGATGGGGGCTTATTCGAGGGGAGGGGCTTATTCGAGGGGGGGGGGCTTTTAAAAATTTTTGGAACATGCCACATAAAAATGTAATTTTTGAAATTTCTTTCTTTTCATAATATAAAAAATAGCCTAAGTATAGAGTAACATTTGATTAAATTATTAACAAAAATATAAATTTTTGTGAAAATTCACTAAAATGCCAAAGGCAACCTCAGGAGTCAAAAATCAACTAATCGAGGGGGGGCTTATTGAAAATTTGTAGTTCTAGGGCGGGGGCTTATTCGAGGGGGGGGGGCAATTCGAGGATTTACGGTAGTTCAATGCACAATTAGGGTTAGTGTTAGGGTGATTGCGTTTAACACATATCATAACTACAATCATGAATGAATGACGTCTGCAAATGTTAATGGCTGAGAATGTTAAGGCCTAAAATGGGTTACAGTTCAAACATTGCTCATCGTGTTATTGCGATTGTGATACCCCAAAAGTGTCACTATTTCCAACAAAAGCAAAACAGTACCTATAACTACTCAGCTTTGCCTGTTATGCTGTGATGAATTTTTGGTGACTACCCATTTTGAAAACTGACTGTTCAAATCACAGGCGCCAAATACGTGGGGACTTTTCTGTGCCAGAGTGCTCATTCTCTAAAGCTTTTTTCATCTTAAGGGTAGGTGTCGTATGCCGGCTCCTTGAACACAGGAATTATAATGTCATTCACGAACACTGATGCGTCATAGTTCCCCTCCCAAGTCATGCGCGAAAGCAGCTGACCACCAACATGTTGTAAAGTTGTCACTAGCATTATCACATCCCGCAATATGAATATTTGTTATGGAAGTTTCTCACAGCAATGAAGTTTCTTAATTTTCAGTGTTCTGAGAGTGTAGCTTCTTATGAATTTTTTTGATAGAAAGGGCGTTTCCCGCGTTCAGCGAGACTTTGAAGGGCGTGTCTATGAAATTTTTCCAGGCCTCCTTTTTCTTCATAAATGGCCCTCCCCAAACTCAAACGCTGGATCCGCCCCTGGTTATTTTAACCAACAGCTCACTTGCACCAATAGCAACAAATTGCTGTCCTAGTATGAAAGTCCCTTTATTATTATTTCCTTGGCCCTTATCTTCGAGCCACATTCCTTTCCCAAATTTTGCAAAAGAATAACAGACATACACGCATGACACCATTTGGACAAAAATTCAAGTACTTTGCTTGCTTAGCTGACAGTACATTTATTTATCTCTTCAGGTAAATAACGGCCGGATTACGACCTTGTTGAAGCGTCCAGGTCGGCCTCGACGCCACAGTACAAATTTATTCAGAAAGCAGGACATTTCCCGACAACGGGCAAGGTGCCACTTTCAATGTCTCGAAGGAACACCTCTATGATTTCCACAAAGAGACTGTCACATTGATTGGACTGTCCTTCACTGCTGTCCTTCTAGTTTGAGTTTTGTCCTTCAAGTTCTTTTTCAGCTGCCTCGTCTTCAATACCGATCCTCGCTTTGATCGTTACTCTCAGGGCGGAAGGGAAAAGCGAACCAGATTCCCTGCAGTGTTTTTGCAAAACAGTGCAGGCTCTTCACGAGAAATGGATTCAAAAGGGGTTTTAGAAGAAATATCTGAGAAGAAAAAAGATATCGAACTCAAACTTGATGCGGAACGTCGAAATCTGTCATGGCTCAAGGAGACGCTGGCCAGAGGAAACCAACTGGCTGGATCGATGTGCGGGATTTTGGATGCGTTTGAGGATCATTTGTGTAAATTGGAAGACACGATATTGCCAATTCATAAAGAAACGATGGACTTGCAACGAAGGCAAGGAAATATTGACAAGACCTTAACACTGCTTGATCAAGTACTAAACTACCACAATGTGTCAGGCAGCGTCAGGAAAATCATTGAGGATGGGCCTACCGGGTTTCTTGACGACTACCTGAAAAGCATGGAGAAAGTAGAAGATGCAGTACAATTCTTCAAAAAGAACAATCCAGAAAGCATCGAGCTTTCATTGCTTAACTCACTAAATGATACAGGAAGGGATTTGTTGAGCAGAGAGTTCCGCACGCTGCTGACGAGGCATAGCAAACCTGTACCTGTGGTCACCATTTATGACATGCTGAATTCAATAGCGGAAAGCAACTTGAGTGACAGTGTCAGCCAAAGCTCCGTGGAGGATGTCAGCATTGATCATCTTCCTGAACGCACAACAATAGAGCTGAAAACAATAGCTAGGTGGCTTACAGACCATGGCACAAACACAGATTTTATGAGTGTTTATTCCCAGATCAGATCCACTACCTTAAAGCTTTCTTTGCATGGTGTGAGAGATGGCGGTACTTCTACCCCTAATCTCGTCACAGCAGTGGGGCGTCAAAAGGCCACTCCCACCCCAATCAACCCAAAAAGACCTACTAAAATAAGAAGAGATGGGCGCAAAGGGTCAACCAAGAGTCAGGACATAAGCCACCGACGTCAACCAGCATTTCCTGCCACAGACAATGTGCTTCTGGAGGAGGAAGAAAATTCAGAAGTTACCAAATTCATCACATGCACAACTGCTTTTCTTAAGCTAATGCAAAGTGAAAAGACACTTTTGCAATCTGTGATTCCAGAACAGCATCAGGTTCCTATATTCAGCCATCTTTTACATGAAACAATCCAAGCACATATAAATGATGGTGAGGCCCTTTGCAGTTCGGCTAAGAGGCTGTTCAGCAAGCTTGACCACTCAGCAATACAAATCATTCTGCCTGTATTAAAGCACTTGCGGGCACTGAGCCAAGAATTTGATACTGTTCTTCGTACAGCCAATGTTGAAGCAAGAAAGAAGTTCTTCACACTTTACTCATTATTTGAATCAACAGGCTACAAAGCAATGGATGAGTTTATTGAGAAGTTGAAAGAAACAGAGAAGCACATCACAATGCCAAAAGATGGGACAGTTCATGAGGTTACCACTAATGTCATGGTTTTCTTGGAAGATCTGGTGAAGTTCTCAGAAACAACAGGTGTTATTTTGTCTAGCAGAGAAGAGTCATCAAGGCATGGTAGTGCAGAATTTGATAGGTTTGTTGCCAATTACATCTCAAAAGCTTTGATTTGCTTAAGCAGAAGTTTGGCTCTCAAAGCAAAGAGTTATGACACAATTGGGCTTCAGTCGATTTTCATGCTCAACAACTATAACTATATAATAAAGAGTTTGGAGAAGACAGGCTTGATGTCACTGCTGAAGCAACATGGTTTCCCTAATTTGGAATTTGAGTACAAAGATACAATGACAGAAGAAACAAAGCAATATGAGAAAAGTTGGAATAAGGTAATAAACAACCTTCTGGAAGTAAATGCGCCACTATCGCAAGAAAAGCTAGCTGAAGCCCTTAGTAAAGGGCACTTGAAAGACAAATACAAGCAAGGCATCAAAGACAAGTTCAAGGGGTTTAATACAGATTTTGATGACTTGAAGCAAGTGCATAGAATTTATGCAATGCCTGACCATGAATTGAGGCTAAGGTTGTACCAAGGTATTCTGGACCTTGTTCTGCCGCTTTACTCAACATTTCTGCTCAGGTATCGTGATGTAAATTTTACAAAAAATCCAGAGAAATATATCAAATACTCCCTTGATGACTTCAAAAAGAACTTGATCACAATGTTTGAAGTTGGTCAATTTGTAGAGAAAGCCTGAACAGTTGCCATTAACTGAAATTATCAACAATGACATCCTAAATAGAATTTTTTTTAGAAGAAACTAACAGCAAAGTTTTGATTTACAGAATATTATTGTTGTATATTGAAAAAATAATTCTATTTTTAATTGAGAGCTATACTGAAAGTCATTCATTTAATTTTCAATTTATTAAAAAGTTTTCCTTGATGTTTAATTAAGATTTCCTCTAGAGTTTTGAATTTGAGTTGTGACTCTTGTTTTGGAGGATTTTTTATTTCTTGGTTAAACTTTTTGGAAAATCTTTTATCAGAACATCTGGTTAATATTATGGTTTCCCATTTGTCTGTGAACATTTTGAATGGTGCAAATGACAGCACAAGTCATGACGTGCATTTCATCATGTTCACACATTGAGTTAACACAAAGTGTAAAAAATATAATTGATAAGTAAATAGAAAAATGTGTTTCAATCAACAACAATATTGAACAAATAGTAGATTGAGGACTGTATGGTGACTGCTAGTGTCCTGCACTATTGTTTCGTGTTTAGCAAAAAGAATTTAGGCAAAGATTTGTTTGTGTTGTGATAATTAATAACCTTCTCAAGGTTGGCTACATCAGTACACTGAGCTTTTTGCCAAAACAGGCAGAAGGATGCTAACAAGCACAACTATAGTATTTTACATACTAACAGAAGGAGCATTCAAAAAGGGTGTAGCAGACCAAAAGGTGAATTAACTAGATAAAGAAACAATAATGAGACAAGGTTAGAATGGTTGTCTCAACCATTGAACCATTGATAATGGATGCCAGGAAAAAGGCATACCAATTTCTATGCTTTATGTTCAAACAATATCAGGTTTATCAACCTGGTTTAAACACTACTTCATTGTGGGTGTGACACTCTTGTTACCAAATTAAAAATACAGCTCATGGCTCATGAACATGTACTGTGTAACATGGAGATGTAGAGATGTGGAGATCTGTGAATCAGGCTTTGAACTGCAATTCACAAATGTAGAAGTATCATCTCTTTTTTTATTTCAAATAAAACCCTAAATGTTCCCATCTGAACTAGAGAAGAAACTGGATGACAGCAATGTATCAAATAAAAACAATAGGTTGATTAAATGAAAAATGTTGATGCATTTAATATAAAATTTGCCCAAACCTTCTAATAAAAAACATGGGCAATAATTTATTCAGCAGCACTCTCATCATTCTTTTTAAATAATAGTTTGTTGTACTCAATATTTTTTCCAAGGTGTACTTGACTTGGGAAATTCTTCCTCTTTTAATACTGAAACCCATGTTCTGGTCTTGTGATATTCACAAGTAGGACAACCACTTTCAATGATGTGAGGCAGCCTGTTTCTCACCCAACTGTGCTAGCAATCTAACTTTCCAGAAAAATTCAACATTTGTCCTAGCCATGCTGCCAATTGTCATTATGAATACCTATCATTGCTCTATCATTCTGCCTTAAGCCAAAATTATTGGGCCTTCAAAAGACATTATCTGTTTGGGTATGCTGCTTTGTATGTGCCTCTAAGATACCATGAATTGCCATATTTTTCACAAAACTCCTGAAACATAAGAAATAACAGTAAGACAAATCTGCTTACCCAAATAAAATATTTAAAACATGTTATTGTAGACACTCGTGATGATAAAAAAGCTGAAAGTGTCTCCAGATAAACACCTAAAATATTCTACTCATATAATTTGATAACCATTTTTTTAATGGTATATATGCATTACTACCACTAAAGTTATCTGCAAATTCGAACTGATTTAATCAAACATAAACACATGTACCAAGTCAAACAAAAGAAGCAATCAACTATTGCTCAAGGAAAAATGATTTTAAAACTATCATGGTACAAATTGTATTAAATCACAAAACGATTGATATTAGAGCCTTGAGATGAAAAACTGATCCCACTACCCATTTAACAACAAAATTAAAAAGAACTTAAGAATTTCTATTAGTTTATTATTGTTAAGCAGAAACATAATCAATGATTGTAAGAAATAATTTTACCCCAATAAATCTTGGGAAAAAATGGTTTGTTAATGATGAGCCAAGTTTTTCTTGACACCGTTTGATTATATCTGATTTCTTGAAACAGAATCCTTCACTGAACATTGAAATGACAATCTTGCGATACTGCAAAAAAGGAGTGGACTTTTAAAAATCAATCATCATTCCACAAATTTAGATGCAGTAAACTAGAAATTATCAACTGTAAATAGCCATGACTCATAATGCTTTCAGCTTCAAATCAGATGGAGACGTAATTCCAATCTAAATAACAAATCCCAATAGCGTAATGTGTAAGAACATGACAACGACATCGGGAAATCTATTTTGGTCAGAAATTAGCCAGCAGAAACTCAATTTGAAATGACAGCAAAACTGAACAGCCAGCTGCCAGCTTTTTATAGGCAACTTATCCCAGCTCAGGTTGCCAATAAATCGTTTTTTACAACGCAGCTTTGTAGAATCTCAAAGGTTGTTGTCACTAAACACAAACAAACGAATTGGGAGGAAATGGCAGGGTGAATTGGAAAGAGGAATGGGGACGATACATTGGGAAGAGTTGGCAGCTTCTGGAAAAGACGGGCAACCATCTTAACGGCATCGATTTCGGACCCTTATTCACTCGGCACCTCAAGGTAACAGGCATTTGGGCAATGTTGGTACTACTATTACGTCTAATGTTGGTTTGAAATCAAACTTGAACGAGTTCTGGTCGGTGCCACCCTAAATGTTTCGGCACTGACCAAAAAAGAATTCTCATTAGCGTTTGGTGTATAAGATTGCTTTATCGAGCATTTTAATTTGTTATAGAGAATTTTCAAACATGAATGTTATTGTAGATTGGCATCATATTATGAGACCACCAACACATAACAACTGGGAAACTAACGCCTGTTACATAACTGAAAACCTTTTTTCTGGATTCAAATCCACAACATCGAGGTTTAAAAGCAAACAGCCAGTATAACCTACAGCCTGGACAGTAAAATTATTTTCTATTTTCGTTAAGGAATACAAACACGAAGTTGCTGGAGCCACATGGATTGTTTGTGCTCGTACCCCGCACAAAAGGATTATTACCCCGGGAAACTGATGCATAATTGAGAAAATCACCACAGAGAGTGGTCGGGCCTTGTAAACGAAATAAAAACAAAGCAGCAGCTGAAAATCCGATACTTTTGTCCCTGACTGTGAAGTATATCAAAACAAGAGACGAAGAAAGAAAATGAACTGTGAAAGTTCTTCCTTAAATCGCATTTAATCATCCAAAAGCCACGTGATTATGTTTGCAGCAATATTTGAAGCAACCGTATTTAATTCTTGTCACTTGTTATTAAACCATAGAACCAGCGACTTTAGCGGATCATGCAAGGGCAATATGCGATTCCAAAAAGGCTTTGGAAATTTATCTCCAAATCGACCTTGAATTCCTGGGTGAACTAATCAAACATAAAGGGAGATAGAAGCTGGAAAGAGCCACATTGCAAATGCATGAAACGTCTATTGATTTAATACATTTGGCACTAAAATTCCATCACTATCATTCACACACGAACCAGGGAAAGGAATGTCAAATATTGAAAAAAGGGGGGAGAGAGCAGTTCGTATCCTGGTGAGAAGGGTTTACGACGTTTTTCAGAGATTTGCCTATCAAGAGTTCTTTACAGATCTTCTTAATCTTACAAAATCCTAACAAGTGATACCTTCATAATTTAGTAATTACGTGATGTGTAAATAATCATATGATTAATTGGGTTTGAGCTGGAAAGGGCGTTACATGTGATGCCAAGGAGAAAAAGGAAAAGAAAAAGAATAAATCAAAAAAGGCCTGCGGAATCTCCAAAAGCTTACCTAAGTGCATTCTATCAGTGAGACCAAAGAAAATCACTCTAGATACTTCATCAAAGCAAACCAATGGATGTGTTTCCAAATAGGGAAAAGTTAAAAGGTTTGATATGTTGAACAGCTTAAAATACGTTGGTACAGTAAAAATAGGACTTTCAGTGAACGTCACATGACAACAATGACAAATGACCAACTGACCTTGTCCGTATCGTCACCTATTTTTGTAAACATGTACAACTTCTTCCTGTCTAAGCTGACAGCAACACCATCAGGCCACTAAAATAGATCATGGTAAATAACATCACCATCTCGACAAAAGAGTTGCAGAAGGCATAAAATTGATACAACATGAGGTATGACATTGACGACAAACGAAAGATTTCTGCAAAATATGCCCCGCAGCATAAAAATTCACGTAAACACTAAGCAAAATTGCTTATTTGAAAAAGATGTCTTAAATGCAATGAAGTTAATAGCGAAAAGTGTTGAGGGCTGGGAGAGAATTGGGTGCAGGGAAATAAACTGAGTGTAGGGAAATAAACTGAGTGTAGGGAAATAAACTGAGTGTAGGGAAATAAACTGAGTGTAGGGAAATAAACTGAGTGTAGGGAAAGAATTGGGTGCAGGAAAAGAGCTGAGCGTGGGAATTGCAGAACGCACGGAAACTAATGAGTGTTGGCAAAGAACTGAACACTGGGAAATAAACGAATGCTCAAGAAACTGCTGTATGCACAGGAATACGTAACGTAAACGCTGAACACAATTCAAAACACATCAAGTATGAAACGAACTTTGACGTTGAGTTGACAAGCACCGGATTTGAGAATTTGTTGCTCCAAAACATCATCCGAAACACCACTGCACAAAATGTTTCCAGGCTCTGTTCAAGAAATAAACGCTCTGTTCAAATCATTTTAGAATCGTCCAGACACCAGGACCACAGGGATGGAAAAGAATCATGCTTTAACCCTAAACTTCTGCAGGGTACCGAGTGATGAATCAAGGCCACCTATTAAGATTTCACTAGAGAATTAGCTATAAAAACGGCATTACATGACTGACTTTAGACGATAAACTACGTTTAGATTTTAGCCCAAACACGTAGTATGACTTAACTTTGCTTATGTAAAAGCTTCTACAGATTTCAAATGCATTGAAAATCCACCTAAACAAGCATTTTATTTCATTCTTTGAGAACTTTCTCACCATCATAGCTTAGGCCGAAATTAACCACCTTTCAACATACCTTGTTGACTTAACTGAAGTATTTCTTTGAACTCAGCTAGGCATAAGCAACTGCCTTTTAAAGTAGTTTTGATAAATTTTTCTAGTTCTTTCAGAAATATCTCCGATGGAGGCTTGTCGACCGCATGTAGAGTCTTTCCTGAAGCCGCGGGAGGAATAAAGGGTGCAGAATTCGAGCTGGAGTTGGAATCACCGTCAATAAAATAGGAAGTAGTAGGATTACTTCCATCCAGCTCCATTGGCATTTCATTTGAGTTCCCTGTGTGACCACTGGGATCAAAGGGCTCATCCTTGATGTATGGGGTATCGCAAGGCTCTTCTTTAACCTTGATATTTGCTACTTCATTTATCACGCTGCTCGAGTCCAGCACATCTGTTAGTTTATCGTTGTCTAAATATTCACAGTCATTTCCATGTGCAGCTTTCCCATTGGTGACTGCTTTTTTCGATGAAATATCTTCTTCTTTACCACCGACGCGCCTGTGTTTTTCGATACTTTCTCGCGACTTTGATCTGCCACGATTTATCTTGTTGCGAACACTAGCATCTAAACCGGGGAGCATTTCGTTGCTCGGAATAATAAGGTCCTTGGAGAGATTGAGCGATTGGTTCAATCTGAAAAACAAAATCAACACATAGAGAATAAAAAGCACATGATATAATATAAAAAATATAATTTCATATAATATAATATAATATAATATAATATAATATAATATAATATAATATAATATAATATAATATAATATAATATAATATAATATAATATAATATATGCACCGACATTGACAATCATGGCAGTCAAGATATCTTTATCCTTTGTACTTTGTAAGATTTTATTCTTTGTAATGTAATAAAACATAATATGATATAATATGACCTAATGCGATATAATATAATACAATATAATATTATACCTTGCCACCAAATCTTGCCAAACCCCCATTTGAGATTTTACCACATCTTGGTGCCTATTGAAATTAAAACGTACATTAAAAACATCAAAAAAAATTCTTTAATGATGGAGCAAAGAAAAAGTCTTCGAATTGGCTCCTCATCCTAATATGAGAATTCAGCAGGGAAGGGTCTCATCAGACTTGTGCATCTAATGTGCTTGAATAACGAAAATAAACAAAGGCTTGAACATTGTTATTTGAACAAATTTCAAAAAGAAATAATTGAGAAATACTTGGCCAAAAAGTCTGTATCAGTCGGAAGCAGGAATTCCCAACTTTGCGGAGGCTTCCGACGTGCGATCTGGAAAAACAATCGTTCGTGATTTGATACACCGTAAAAGGTGATTCATGATTTAATAAGCCCTAAATAAAAGGTCATTCATTATTTGATACACTGTAAAAGGTGATTCACGAAAGGTGATTCATGATTTAATACACCGTAAAAGGTGATTCACGAAAGGTGATGCATGATTTAATACACCGTAAAAGGTGATTCACGAAAGGTGATTCATGATTTAATACACCGTAAAAGGTGATTCACGAAAGGTGATTCATGATTTAATACACCGTAAAAGGTGATTCACGAAAGGTGATGCATGATTTAATACACCGTAAAAGGTGATTCACGAAAGGTGATTCATGATTTAATACACCACAAAAGGTGATTCATGATTTAATAAGCCCTAAATAAAAGGTCATTCATTATTTGATACACTGTAAAAGGTGATTCATGATTTGATGAACCGTAAAAGGTGATTCATAAATTGATACACGGTTCCTTATTCGCAACCAGGCCTAGATGAAAAAATTTAGGCATATTGATTCCCATGGTCTAGAAATGCACCTAACTTTAGTGAAAGGGAAAAACCAGGTTATGATTTTTCAAAATAGAAAGCAAAGGAAGGGGAGTGATGAAAATGCTCAAAACCCTAAAAGATGCATCCCTGGTGACTATTCATCAATATATTTATGTTTCTGTTACTCAATATAAATCACAGTGAACACAATTATACATTGCAAAGCAGGATTTCATCTTTTCAGGTTCTAGTCAAAATTCGTAAAGGGGAGCCTTTGGTGGCTGGACAGAAAAAAAGCTGAGAAAATAAAATTATTGCCTGCTCCAGTATATCCCGCAGCTCTTCACTAGGAACCTGGAAGAAATATTTTCAACCTATTATAATGAAAACTCTGCAAAAATAGAAACTATTAAAAAAGCAAACTATACCTCTTATTATTCAGAGCAAACTCATATCAGAGCAAACTCATATCAGAGCAAACTCATATCAGAGCAAACTCATATCAGAGCAAACTCGTATCAGAGCAAACTCATATCAGAGCAAACTCATTATTCAGAGCAAAGTCGTGAAGCTCAACTATAAAGTCTTAATATTAATAATAATAAACTCAACAAAATATTTCTCCGAAGCCAAGAGTATTGAAGAGCTATAAATGTGCTTTGCATAGAACTTCACGGCAAAAGATTAACTGGGCTCAGTAACGCGACAGAAAAACCATCCTTTTCATAAAGCTACGAAAACTCCTGCGTGCTTAACATTGGGTGCTCCAATAAACTTTATTCAATTCAGTCTCCAAACTACCTCGTTAACACAAGGAGATAAATTTGTAAACTATGAATAGCGATGTCGAAGACACCAATGCACCATGTAATCCCACAAGGTGCTGTGTACGGGGGTTGGCGACAGGAAACAAGGCGCACGAAACGCCATGCACTGTCTACAGGGCGGTCCAGCAGCGCGGCCCAGCAGCGCGGCCTAACAGCGCCATAATGCCTTCTTCTTCTAGAAGCAGACAACAACGACTGCGCTTAGAGGCAACCAAGCTGCGCAACCAATGAAAGCATGATACCACAAGGCACGTGACTCACCCGCGTAACAGAGGTTAGCTCCTTGCGTTCGATCACTCTTTTGTGATTGAAAAGCCAAATCTAGAACGATTCAGGGAAAATGTGAGTTTTAATGGTGTCTACGAGCCATTCAGTTGACGTGGGTGGAATCTCGCAAGCTTCTGAAATATGTTTACGCTACCTACAACCTACCGGTTGACACCTTGAGCATTTGACGATCGTTGAATTCGCCATGCACTAGCATATCTATTTATGCACTAACATATTCTACTTTCAAGAGACTCTGAGCCTTGCATCGCCTGCAAAATCACTCTAAGATATACAGCAAAACACAAAGCGTCTTCGTGCATTTGCACCATGGTACACGTGAGACCAGCTTGTAAATGGCTCCCGGTGGCCACTCGAAGCGTGAAGAACTTCACCAATCCACTTACAATGTAATCACGCGCCGGCCATATCGTCTCTCCATCTATTCCACTCACTTGGGTCTTGCTTCCTTTTGGGTAGAGGACATCACTGAAACGTAAAGACGCAGACCTAAGAAAATCCTTGTTTACCTCAAAAAGTCTTTATATTTCTGATACAAGTTTGTGAGAAAACATCGTGGAAAGCACGCATGTTCCAAGAATTTCTTGTAGTAGGACCTAACTTGGTGGTGTAGGTGTAAGGTGGAGTAAGACCTACCTTCTTCTGACAAAAAATAGGTGGTCCCCATTACTAAAGAAAGCCTCTATTTGAAAATAAATTTTACCCCAATTTCAATGCTTAGTAAATCTCACCAATAACCCCAAGAATGCAATCCTTTGCCCAAGGTTCCTCGAAGAATAAAAATCAAGAAGCTTGCCACACGAAAGGGTGATTTTTGAAAACATCCCACAGAGTGTGAAGGTGTAACACCGTGCTCGTTGAAAGCGTGCATCTTCCAGGCACTGTTGTGTCGTTGAAGTTGATCCAACCAGGCAACTATAGCAGCCCCTGGGGTTCATGGCACTAGATCAGAGTAATTATACGGAGTACTGGCTTAAACACAGCACAACATCGGTAGCGAACGCGTGTTAACAATAGCAATCGAACAAATTCCAGCACGTGGGACAATATTCAGACGAATTGGGTGTCTGCACAGAATCGCCAAGTTATCCTGTCACGTTAAATGCCGCTGCAGTACCCATTCAAACAGCTGCTACCTAGCAAAGTTAGTGGAACACCAAGATCTCACATAGGCCATAAATCTAAATTTTGGTACAAATATTTTGATAAACGTTGGAGATTCAATAAAGATAACCGTGTTGACAAAGTTTGCTCCATGAGGTCAAATAGTTGCTTCTCACGCTAAAATAATTTTGCCTCGAGAAATGTTTCGCTTAATTAAAATCTAATTTGTAAAACATCCGGGGAGGAACGAGGCCATTTTTGTCTTACCTTGTGCCTATCGAGGCCTCTTTCTGAGTTCAGCCTCGAAAAGCATCAAGAAGAAGATTAGACAGGATGTGTTTTGAAATGCAATCATGGAGACAAAAAGGGGAATGCGATTGGACGCATAAATGAGGATAGTTCCAGTCCAAGCCGTGTTGGTCATGTTGGACTGCTGGACCAAATTGGCCAGGTGGGTCAAACAGTTCGCCTGGCAAATCCGACCTTGCACAGGGTATCAATGTCACAAGGATTTGGTTGACTTTGTTTAAACTTTTTGCTCAGATAAAACAAAAATCGTCTTCTAAGCTGGCATCAACAATATCACTGGACGATGACAGCCAGAACGTAGTTTTACTGAATCCAATCAAGGACATTAAAATACTGACTTTCAAGATCAAATGGGTTTTCTAGACTGCTACATTTGAGTAATTGAGCATCTTAATAAAATTCAAACAGGAAAAGAAAGCGTGGTAGGCCAAAGCTGAGATGGATGGACTGCGTGAAGAAGGACCTGGATTCGGTTGGAGCAAAGGAGGAGGATGCCCTGGACCGAAGGACCTGGAGGAAGATGACCGCCGCAGCGACCCCACAGGGTAGTGGGACAAGCTCGTAGAAGAAGAAGAAGAAGAAGAAGCATCTTAATAAAATTGGGATATATAAAAAAGGAAATCTAGAGTTGAAAAATAAACGAAACAGAAGTAGCAAACCTTTTTTATTAAGCTGGATAAAAAACAGCACTCTTAGAAGTAGAGCTTGCAATATCCCTACCCTTGCCTTCCCTGGCCCTTAGAACATTAAAAAAAGGATCCAAATGTTAACAGATGTATATATAGTTAGCTATTATTTGGAAGAATCCTTTGTGAGAAGGCAAGAAAAGGAGCTCTTACCTTTTGACGACCCAGCAACCTTGCACCAAGATCGCAAAGTCATGAAGGCCTTTTAAGACCGTCTTTTCGTCCAGGCCTGGGCCAAGCAGGGCCAACAAGTGATGAAACTGTATCACCTTTGCTGTGTACAGAAGTGACAAAAATTCACCATAGATGTGTAGAGACATCCTAAGCATCTTTAAAATTCTTTATGAACCCTCGACATGGAAACTGGTTGTGAAACGTCATACAGTGTTTGACGATATTCAAAAAGCGGTAAAATGTGTTAGCCTCATCACATAAAACTCGACGGTAGCTGGCGATGGCAATTCTGGAAGCAGTAACTTACCAAGGTTTATAGGTTGAGATACAAGATTCTTCAACTTGCATTTTATGTTTACTTAAAACTAGCATATTCGAACATAACGAGCCTCAATAAACAGATTACTAATAAACATTTGCTCCTTATCATGAAGGATATATGTTCATCTTTCAGTCCTTTATGGCGAAAGGCGCATGCGCAGATGAGACTTTAAATTACGTCACGTGTGTTAAGGCGTGAGTATGTAAATTACGGCTGTGTCTTCAAACACATGGTCGGAGTCTTTCTGAACAGTTTAGAAACTAGTTTATAAATTACACCTTAAACGACCTTAAAATGCAGACAAAGCCTATTAAAACCAATCGGACAAGCTTTGTCCTGTCCTACGTATGGCAGCGCACCTTTCCTTGACAAGAATGATTCTATATCGCAGGGGAATGATTTTGTAAATAAAATATGAGAAAACGGCACGACGCCTAAGATGTCCAATTCCAAGAAAAAATAAAATATTCTGGTTTCTGAGGCAAATGAAATGGAAAATTCAGCATACAAATTTAATTGGATAAATGAATTATTTGGAAAGAAATTGAATAAGAACTTTACCATTGGTGAGAAGTGCTTTGATTTGGTCGGCGACATGCATCTTGCGCAGTGAGGCCATCGACAGAACGCCGTGGGGAAGCTCGACTTGGTGGCTAGAAGAATTCAAATGCACAAGATCAAAGGATTGCCCTCGCTTGCTTACATTACAGGGTAGCGAGCCGTCAGAAGCTCATAGAATCAATGTCTTCTTCGGATTTCATTACACATGTGTTAGCTACGGTAGTGGACATCGGTTGACCAATCGATTATAATCATCATCATTCTAACCTTTCCTTGCCTTCTGATTTCGGCGTCAATATTTTGAGATACTCCCTACAATTTAAAAATACATTGATAAATGTTGTGCTTCGCAATTCCTACCAAAAATAATATAAACTATAAACAAAAGAGCTTGTCTTAAAAGAAGATTTAGCAATGAACAGGATTCAGACAACACCAGGCAACATGCTTCTGGCTTACAAATCAAATCAAAGAAGACATCTTAGTGTGAAAAGGTTTTCAAAGAAGACAGGAAGGATTTCAGGTACAGGCAGACAATGACATAGAAAGGTGGCCCTCCAATGTACATAATTATTCAACATTTTATGTTTACCATTCAACATTTTTAAACTTAATGCAAAATTTAATATGTTTCGTCAATAAATTAATACGTGCAAGAGTTGACCATAGCAATTATTTTGTGGCAAGATTTTAGAAAACTGCCGGTGCCAAATGCTCAACATGACAAATGCCAAAGAGTGTTGATTTAATCGACATGCTACGACAAAGCCTTAAAAATCACATCCCAAACTATTAATAGTGAGAAGATCTGAATAGCAATCTGACCGCATGGATCGTGAAACATGTATTCGTTAGCATTTCAACAAGCCTTGCAAACATTTTCATACAGTTACACACAATTGAATACGATTCTCAAATACATGATGGTTAGATACTTTATAAATCCTACAAAATCCACCGCATAGAAAAAAATCTTCAGCTTCGTCCATTATTAATAGAAGCTGCGTAACGGACACGAGAGACCATTTCAAACGAGATATTGAATGCCTTTTGTTGTAGCGATTCGAAACGAAAAATTGGAAAAGTTTGAGTAAACCCTTACAGGTTTTCGGGATGGTAGCTTGAAACGTGAACACTGGAAGGAGTTCGTCTGTATTTGGATGCCGTATATTTCATCATAGGTAAGTACTTGTTAAAATTCCAATTTATAGATCAATTTCATATTCTGATTGGTGACGGAGACGCAATTTCAGTTGCAACGAAGATTCACAGTTGAGGCAGATAAAGGCAGCAACTTTCCACGCAACGTGATATATACCTAATAGTATGCATCAGGTAATCTACGATTTGCGTTGGGCTTCGTTAAAATTAAGAGCCAATTAAGAGCAAAGAAAATACCTCGACGTGGCCGTGAACTCGGGCGATTCGAAATCCTTTTGATGACAATATAACAGCATTCTTTCTGATGCTGCTTTCGAAGACTGTTGGGAAAATCGTCAGATAATTTGTGTGAAATTGAAATGAAAGCGACATACAAATGTTGTTTGTTTGTGAAAGAAAAATGTCTTATAAACAAAGGAGCTATAAATGTTTTAATGCAAAAGACAGCATTAAAGATTTTTGGCAGAGGAGTGAAATTTTCAAGTTCAGTATAAGATATTTCGCTTTCCTCCCATATGGCTTCGAGCATTCAATGCCCAACAGATGTACTTTAGAGGTTTTCTATAAAAACAGTCTATTGCCAAGAAATGCAACTGGCTGGGGCGTCCGACTGCATTCAACTGGTTGATTAGCTTCCGTTTTAATGCATACATTATTCTGTGGGTCTTCTGTAGTTCATTATTATACGATGGAGGTATGATAGCATTAATCGCAAACTGTATGCGAGTTAGTAGAACGTCCGGGAATGATAGCATTAATCCCAACCCGGGTCCTAATTAGTATACGTCCGGGAATGACAACATTATTCCTAACCCGGGTCAAAGTTAGTAGTAAGACCTGGTTTTTAAAAGCATTAACCCTAATGCGGGTCCGAATTAGTATACGTCCGGGAATGACAACATTATTCCTAACCCTGGTCAAAGTTAGTATACGTCCGGGGATGATAGCATTATTCCTAACCCGGGTCAAAGTTAGTAGTAAGACCTGGTTTTTGATAGCATTAACCCTAATCCGGGTCCGAGTTGGTAGTAGGACCTGGTTTTTGATAGCAATAACCCTATCCCGGGTCAAAGTTAGTAGTAGGACCTGGTCTGAAAGTATTTATCCTGATCCGGGTGCACGCAGTAATACTTCCTGACTTGATAGTATTAGTCATTGGGTACTCGGATGTGTGCTAGTTACCGTTGGCTGCTGGTAGTCAACCTCGATCCAAGCCTCTTCGGCCAGCTTCTGTTCGATGCTTTGAAAACTTTGTCGCTTCTTCTTCGCGCCTTCATCGAATGAAGTCTTCGCAAAACGTGTCTACGACAAACAATCGAATGCATTGTACATTCCACATGTGCTCTAAGTCCTATGTATTCCCGTAGGCGCGTGACATCTTCTTAGTGTTTCTTAAGAACATGCCCAGGAATTCATGAGAACGCTGAAAACTCTGAATCCTCGGAAATTTCCTCCCTGCTTTGCGAACACACACGCACAAACACACACATTAATACACACATGCAGACACTGCCACTTCCTTTGAACAGCAGTGAAAACAATGCTACTGCTTCTTAAGAGTGGGCTCACTATCTCCCTCCAGCATATAATTCCAAGTGTCCTGCATTAAGTGAAACTGCTTGAAATTAAAAGGGGGCATGAGTCAAATGATATCCAAGTTCGCAAAAAACATGAATATCAAGCAACTGTGGCGCCAAAAATAAAGCTGAATGGAGCAAAATATGAAATGACTTATGCTCTCTAACGATACATTTGGCCACTTGGCCTTAACCATGTACCAATAGATTGAGGCTCGACAAACCAATCTTGGCAAGCCGGCTATGAAGAGGCTGAGCTGATCGAAAAGATTTTGCCTAACGAAATGCTGGGAAAGTGCAAGACGCAGAATTAACTCACCAAGACCGGCTTGGCTTCATCTTCCTGCTCGTTGTTCTCCTCTGTAATAAGACAGAAATGTTCAGCAACAAAAGCAATAAACTGCTTGAAATAGACATTGGGGAATATTTGTCTTCTTAATCTGTCTTCAATACAACTAAAGTTTTGAGACATGAAATGATATATAAATATTTCCTAGTCTGTAGTAAAATCTCCGAACAATTTCTAATCGAAATTTTCTCAGCTTACATAGTAAGATGCGACTGAATCGGTCTGTATAACAAAATATAGATTTGCAACAGCCTTTGCTGAATTTAAACAAACTTATCCCTTCAAATGAACGCATCTCAAATGACCTGAGAGAGGGAGAGAGAAAGAGAGAGAGAGCAGAGAGGGCATGGAGAAAGGGATGCTTTCACATCTCGCTGAGAATCAGCTGATTATCAAGAACCACGTGATGGTTATTCACAATGAAACAGACGCGCTCTCGAATTCCACGGCCGAACCTGCGTCGTTTGCGAAATGAAAGCGAGAAAAGATGCGATTCAACAGCACGAAAAATGCCATTAAGATGCAAAGCTACTCTGATTTCGTTTGTGGCTTCTGTATGCAGCAAAAGTGTTTATAAAACTGCAATTTTTTATTCGGGTTAGTAAACCGTTAAGATGTGGCTAGCGCACGCTGTGACAATCTAATTCTAGGCAACTCAATTGACCAAAAGCCTTCAAAGACACGTCGTACACTAGCAATGCTTTTTTCAAGTTCCTTTACACTGCCAAGCGAATGTCAGAAAATATCACAGCAATTGGTAATTTTGCACGCAACATCTCGCGAATAGTAAAATTTTTCTACAACACTTTTGATTGGTTCTGAAGCCATGCCTAAATCGAATTGCTAGAGATTCATAAATTGCCACTGCTATAATCACTGTTTGTGTGCAATAGAGAATCATTTCAGAATGCGCAACCAAGGACATTCTAAAAAAATGCCAATTTCTTTATAAAATACAGTATACAATATACAACTGGCATATTCATTTGTATTTAGGTGGTGGAGAGGTTGAAATGACATTTTTTCCAAGTGAACTAAAGTTTACTTACCCATACTAGCACTCGAAGTTGTTTGCTTGTTGTTATCTGCCTTGTTAAGATACTCAAACGAAGGTCGAAGCTGGACAAAACCGTGTATTGGGGTCAAGTGGAGCGCACCTATTGCAAAATGAAAGCTATTTAGCTATATTCATCACGCCACCAAAAAATACTTTTAACCAAAAATTCTTTTCAAAACAGAATCTTTTACACTAACTTCTGGTGATTAAAATTTCCACCTAACATGAGCGAAACACAATTTCACATGGTTTTCACCGACCGATTGTATAATTATACTAGAGCATTCTACAACCTTGTAACAACCCTAATAAGCATCTTATTGCATGCATGTATGACTGTATCATACACGTAATTGCATATATCCCATGTGGAGGGTGACAAATCATTTGTGAAGCCGTTAAAGAACAGCAGACCAAGGATCGATCCTTGTGAAACACCAAGGGGGAGTTCTCTTAAGGTATTTGAAGACCGATTAACTCTTTGGCATTTTGATTCCTTTCAACGATACGTAATAAATCACGGCTTAATCCATCAGCGTCTAATTCGAAAGAAGGTGGCCATGTTTAATACAATCGAATGATTTGGATAAGTTGTAGAGATCGCGTCAATATAATCTCCATTGTCTAAGCTCGTTTTCCACTTTGCAAGCATTCATCCCATATTATCAATAATCTTCTTGTCCAGAAGCCTTTCAATATCTTGGAGACAGCGGCAACACACTCACAGCTCTTTAATTCTTCTTCTTAGTAATCTCTCCTATCTTGGAAAGAGAGGCAACATCTGCTAAAGACAACGGGCCTTCCTCTCTGACCAAAAAGAGTCTTCCTCATTAAGAATTATTTGCCCTTTCCATGTGCTTTTTCAAAATTCACTATGACCTCATTTGATGGGGAGCAAATCCATTGATTCAAGCTCAGTATCCAAGATAGGGTGGGGGGGGGGGGTTGGTTGTCATGCCTCCATGCTAGAAGCCCTATGCACCTGCACAAATGCTCTCACGCTGCTTTCCCTGTGTTTTCTTTTCGACTTCAGTCATGAGTTGCCTCCCCTAATAAACGAGATTTCATCTTCGTCCAAGACAGATATGAAGAAAGAGTGCCTCCCTCTTTTGTCCATTCGAAAGATAATGCCCCCTGCTTCGAGTTCACAAAATTTGTGATTGCAACATTGGCTTCGTTCTCATATAAATAGTTTGTCGTTATGATTTATGAATCAGTAAAATTCCTTCATCATTTTTTTCTGTAAAAATCTCGCGATCCGCCATAAGACATAGCTGATAAAGAACCCCTTTGTTGCCAGAAATCCAGGCATGCGACACGGGGGCCACGCGATAACGCATTCATTGGGAGCCCAGAACAGTCGAAAGTAGAAGGCGCTGATATGGTACACCTGTTCTTAGGGAGCAATCAGTTACCTAGCAACAACTGTATTCGGCTCTTGCATGGTGTGTACGTTTGACAGTTGTTTCTTAGTCGAGACAACTAGTAAAAAGAGAAACTCTCTAAAAAGTGAATCTCATTTAAAGACTTTGGTCATTGACTGCTGATAACTGTACCTGCCTAGATTTGAAACAAAGTTGAGCAAAATATCAAACGACTACTGACAATAAAACAAACCAATGCTAGCCTGAAACTCTACCGGCACCGTGAAAATTGTCAAGATTGCCAAATGTTTGTCAAGGTCAGAGAATGAGCTTCACATACGCCGTGATTGATGACAGGAAGCGAAGGTACCAATGGGTAAGAGAATGAGACTCATTAAGACTATTGGAGCCAGCAAGTGAACCCGGCTTATCAGTTATAAAATTTGTGTGGAGTCGAATAAACAAGCATTTACATTTGGTTTGGGCTGATGACTGCCTTGATCTGGTCAGTTGCTTAGGTTCCGACTGGCATTAAGTGCCAAACTTAGGTTGCATTATGAAAAATCCTCGCACCAGCAGCATGTTGTGCGTTTGCCAAGCAACATCGATTAAAGTCATAATGCAAGATTGGATTTTTTCACGCGCAGCAAAGAATACAGACATCTGTCTGATCCGAGATTCTCTCTCCGCGAAAGACCTTTGAGAGATTTTCAACAAAAGTTCGTAAAAAGTCATTACTAAGCTGATCTTTCGTGATTTTTCAAAAATCTTACTGTAGAGAATCTCTGTCGAAAATCAAATTCAAAACGCTGTTTACTCTGTGCAGCTTAGTCGAAAAAAGATGAGTTTTTTGTGCATTTCAAGAATTGTCTGTTGCTTGCGAGCTATGAAAAAAAGCTAAATGTGAACCATACTAAAGGCTGCTTACTAAAACATGTTCTTAGCTTTAAATACGGAAAATAAAAATTATAAAAAATAGCTCTTCATCATTTAAAATTTGCAATACAAATTTGCATCTCATAGAATAGGTCAATGCTAAATGATACAGACATGAAACTGTCTCAAACTAAAAGAAAAGATGATACTTCAAAAACCATTATATTGAAAGACAAATAATTTTCAAGTAGGTCACTTACCATGTTTTAAAACACCAGCAACATATCTGCCAGTTGGTTCAGATGCCTTTACTGACGTGAGCACTTGTTTGTCCATAAAACCACTAGTAATGATCAAACAATGCAACAAAACAAGGAAAACAGACGATGCGACCAAACAAGGAAAACAGACAATGCAACAAAATGAGGAAAACAGACAATGCAACCAAACAAGGAAAACAAACAATGCAACCAAACAAGGAAAACAGACAATGCAACCAAACAAGGAAAACAGACAATGCAACCAAACGAGGAAAACAAACAATGCAACCAAAAACGGAAAATAGACAATGCAACCAAACGAGGAAAACAGACAATGCAACCAAACGAGGAAAACAGACAATGCAACCAAACAAGGAAAACAGACAATGCAACCAAACAAGGAAAACAGACAATGCAACCAAACAAGGAAAACAGACAATGCAACCAAACAAGGAAAACAGACAATGCAACCAAATGAGGAAAACAGACAATGCAACCAAACAAGGAAAACAGACAATGCAACCAAACAAGGAAAACAGACAATGCAACCAAACAAGGAAAACAGACAATGCAACCAAACGAGGAAAACAGACAATGCAACCAAACGAGGAAAACAGACAATGCAACCAAACAAGGAAAACAGACAATGCAACCAAACAAGGAAAACAAACAATGCAACCAAACAAGGAAAACAAACAATGCAACCAAACAAGGAAAACAAACAATGCAACCAAACAAGGAAAACAGACAATGCAACCAAATGAGGAAAACAGACAATGCAACCAAACATAGAAAACAAACAATGCAACCAAACAAAGATATTGGCTACTGTAGTTTATGTTCATTGTCTTAGCTACTTTATTCCTCAAATCACACAATATTTCAGCAAAATAACACTTAAATCAGTAAAATTTGAATCAGAAAAATGGCACTACAATTTTTAAAGCATTTATGCAGAACAAATTAAAAAAAACCTGTCAATGACATAGACTAGTGGAAATTTCCTGCTTCAAAACTGTCAAAAGGAAAATGGGAGCAGCTCTTTACTATTTGATAACATTAATCATCCTTCTGTTAAATGCAATTGCTTCTTCAAGGCCATACTCTTCCAAACTATTTTCAATTAAAAACTTTTTAAATAAACTTGGGCAATTACACTAATTCATTAATAATTCAAAACACATCAATTAATGTTTTTTGGTGTTCATCAAGGTTATTATCTCTTTGTGGTGTCTACCTAAACATTTTGGCTTAATTTTGATTTGACATATTTGGAAAGTTTGCCAATATATAGGTACAATAAATAGGAATGACTGCTTTTCAGAAAGTCACCTTTGGTAATAAGGCTCTTGAATTCTTGATGAGGTTGATGACTCATCAACTGCATAAGCAATTTGTTCTCCACGTGGCATGCAATATGTTGAGCAATCACTGTTAAGGGCCAGTTCAATCTCAACCTGTTAGAAAATTTATCACGTCAAAAACTTCACTGCAACTGGCATCTATCTTTTTCTTGCCCATGCTAAATACACTTGTCAAATTAATAAAATTGGATAACCAAACAGTTTTTCTAAAAACTTAAAATTTGGAATATCGCACCAATGGCTACAACCCACAATGGTTTGAAAATAGACCAGTAGCCCAGAGCAAAAATTTACAGAAAAAACAACATGACTCAATGTGAAAACATCCGACTGTATAAAAACAGCACCAAAAAGGCCAAACAGCAGCAAAATGACATAATCAATCTTCAGTCCTTCAACCATCTTCTACTGGGTAACATTTTGCTTTGCTTTTATCATATAATGTTAATAATGGTAACCTGCTTTTCTGGCATTTCAAAAGGCATTCACTAAAGAGGGTTAATTTTCAAAGTCTATTGTCTTCCCAACACAAAGAAACTTGCACCTTTTGGCTAAGCATTGGAAATTGAACACTTCAAAACAGTCACTTATAGAAAGACTGTGAGTATGCAAACACATTCTTTGAGTTTATCCTCACCTTTTCGTTCTCTTCTTTTCAATCACAAATTTCAATATTTACATGATTATCTTAATCATATCATCTCAAAAACTTTGATAACAAACTTTGGACAAGCATTTGGGAAATTGGCAATGAGTAGATTAGAATGACCAGCTTTCTTAAATATAAACCTTAAGAGTTGAGAAGGCCCATCACAGTAAAGAATGCTTTTGGACTTGGGTTATAAACTACTAGAAATAAAGACAAGCATCAAAATCTAATGTAGAAAAACAATATAATGAATAAAGAAATGAAACATCAATCACTTTTTGCTGTTCTGGCTTGATTCTTGCAGCAATGTGATTTGTCTCATCATAAGACAAGAAAGAGGGTCTAACAGGATACTGAAAAGTAAGATGTATACATCAAACATATAATAAAGCTCAATAATGCATAATCTCAAAAATTAGTTAACACATCAAATTTTCCAATTAAAACTCTCCTTTCTAAAATAATCTCAAAATTGGTCTGTAATTCATCATTTGAAGCATGCACAGAAAAAGTCATCACTGCATTAGCTTTGCAAATGAAGCAGGCAAAGTTGTAAATAGATAGCTCAGTGACAGTTAAATTGATAGTCAGTGTTCATCAAGAAAAAAGAAGTAAGTTTTTGAACTAGTGCCATTCAGATTTGTTTTATGCTGGCCATCAAAGGAGACCAACTTCAGATAAGAACCTAGGTGTGCATGGTCAAAGTGTGTAAGCACTGTAAGTAAGCACTGCAGCAAAGTGTGTACAAATTTGCTTTACAAGGACAAAACTTAAGACAAGGACCTGGATGGCAGAGTGGGAATCAGTGGAAGTGTACACAAACACAAAATGCCCCATATGCAAGGTATTGAAAGTCAACAATTACTCATTTTATCTTTGAAAAGTTGAGATATATCACCTACCTGGAAGAGGTAAACCCTGTCTGCTAGTGCTTTGGCCATGAATACATCAATCTGAGATATAACGAAACTTTCGTCGAAAAATGGAACAGGGGCCAATGACTTTATTTTCGCGAAATTCTATTATATGTTTTCTCAACTGGTTTAAAAACATGTATGTATATTAATGGTACTTGAATTACTATCGCATAAGTAAATCAACATCAATAATTTGAGATGGATCAACATTTACAGCATGGTATACTTTTCGTTTTTTGCTTTATATAACTATCGACAACAACTATTTTTAGAAAACTGCAGCTTACACAATGTTTACAGAATTCCTTACCTCTTGTACGACTGGGTCATCGTCATCTGCATTTTGCGCCATCTATACTTTTACATTGATTGCCAGCTAATAGCTATGATTTTGAGGATTCAGTTTCAAAATGGATTTTGTCATCAATAAAAACGACTTTGCATTTCACTCTTGGTTATATTCTGAGAATTTGATCAAATCTTGGAATAACTAAAAATATCAGCTATCTTTTCTTCTCGTAATACTTCTGTATAAATATAGTCCAGCAACAATCTGGCACATGTCTTCAATAACTTCGTTCCTCGGTACAATTTAGGCCACTCGAATCTTTCTTGAAGGCGCAAAACCTCGGTTCAGCATCGAGCCTCGATATCAAGTAATGCACAGAACATGCAGCCCGTGAAAAGTGGGGACGTTTAGAAAATGTTGCACGACCACACCCACTAAGCTCCTAGAAAAGAAGGGTGACGCCCTTATATAGGTGTATTTTATGCGAGGTGAAATTCTATTGCTGGTGAAATGATTTCGAACTATTACTGGATCTGATATAAGCCTCGATATATCTGCTACTTTCTTCTGTTTATCTAGCAAACACTGACTTCTGCATATGAACAAGGAGGAACTTTGGAAACTTTGTAAGGAGGCGTAGCGGGTGAAGGGTCCTCTACTTGAACTTCAAGCAGTTATTACGGGGTTTACACAGCAGGGAACGTGGGATTGAACGAGGATGGTTGTTAATAATCGTCAATAATGTTAGAATGGAAGCGACAGAATAGACACAAACATTAATATACATCGATATACAGAGAACAGACAAAAACTATAAACAATAGGATTTTGCCCTCGATATCTCAACTGTATTGGGAATTTTTCCCCAGTGTAGGGCGCCCCAGTATGGGGCCAAGCCCCACCCAGTATAGGGTTTTTCAATCAAAATAAGTTCTCGGTGTATAGAATTTATTTAAGACACAGCGGCATCTCGGCCAGCAAACCTTCAGCCACGTCAAGCGGCCATTTTAGAAACGTGCATGAAGAACGTTTGAGAAACACACCACCTACAAACTTTTGAATTCACTGAGTGTCACTGAGATCAAAACTGTCTCGATATTTGTATTGTTTCTCTTTCCAAATTGTGTTAATATTTTGATTTGTTTATGACTTATATTGGCTCCGTCTTATGAACTCGAAACTTAAAAGACGAATGTTTTGCTGTGATATCAAGGTTGCAACTCATTTTGCCTGGTGAAGTTTAGCGCACTGAAAAATCAAAGCCGCATGTGAAATTTTGTCATTTAGGAATTTATGCTTGCAAAGGAGATTTATATGCATGACCTTCCTTTGAATCTCCCTGTCATTTTCTGTTACAAAAACTTTTGTTGACTTTTATGCGGGTGTATTCTCATAATATCGCAGTGCGCGTCCAAACATCCCTTTGCCAGGCTTGTCAAATTCAGTTTTTCATAAATTCTGTTTTGATACACAACTCTGCTCCTCTTACTTTGCAAATACTTTACATCCATCAACTTTCTGAGTTGATTCCTGTTAAATGCATCTAACTGATTCCATTCTTCTTTGTTGAGCTTCGTGTGATTGAATTGTACAGTAGAATTGTTCTGATGATTAATTTATATAATTTCAGTCCTAATCTTTTCTTGATCCTATCATTTTTAATCCATATATTGTTCATCTTGTTCAGTACTGCTTACACTACTTGATATCCTCTATGATGCACAGAAGGGATTCTTGGTTGTGCCCCAGTTCTCAGTCCTATACGTCTTTCTAGTTATCTTCAAATCGTCTCTCAGTTTACAACTGTAGCCTTAGATGAATCTTTATATTTTGGTTTCTTTTGTTCTACTAACTTTCAGTTGAAGGTTTTTCTTTTTGCACCTTTGATGCTCTTCTGTAGTTTTTTTTTCTTTTCGTGCTCTTTAGTAATAGAATCAGCATCATCAGCATGAGTAAATTCATCTGGCAACATTGTTAGTGGCCTGATGATTAAAGTGCGTTTTACTAGCGGTGTCTGAAGTTGCATAAATCCAGCTCCAACATTCTTTACAAAGCTCTCTCTCACTTCTATCATATGCTCTCCGCACAGGGGATCTTTTTAGTATCTCTTACTAACAGTTTCAGATATCTGGTGTTTTGTCAATGCCACACCAAAAGGTGTCCTACAAAAGAGGTCTAACTCTTTGTGCAGTGGTATGCATCTTATATTCCTACTTACTTCAAAGCCTTGATAAAGTTTCTCTGCCTGTATCTGCTGCTCAGCCAAGAATCAAACTTTCTTTATTAACCTTCCGGAATTCTTCCGGATATCCGAATGCCATTTTTGACCACGCTCTATTACATAGATTCGAATGTTCGATAACGGTAAGAAATGCTCAACACTTCAATCTAGCCTTAAAGCAAGGCTACGTGATCTTTCTTGACGCTTACTTCCTCGATGATTCTAGTGCTAACACGTGTTGTATCGTGCTTCGTCCCGGTCCAAAGCCATTCTGGTTCGGGCGAAGTTTACTGTCAAGTGTCGGCCTGATTCGTTCCAGTAGGATTCGGTTGTACAGTTTTGCTACTAGAGACATGAGGGCTATTCCGCGATAATTGCCTGCTAAGGATGCGTCTCCTTTCTTGAAGATCGGCACGATTTGCGAGACTTTCCATTCTTCCACTCGTTTTGGTATGCCTCGTTCAGGATGAGTAAACGGCGTTTCTGGACAGTTTCCAAACGCAGAATTTCAGCTGGTACTTCATCAAATCCGCATGATTTGCCAAGCTTCAGTTTGTTTGCTCCACTTCGTACTTTGAGAAGGGTAAACGGGCCATCATGCATGTTTTGGGATTCGAAGACTTTTGCGACTGGTAGGTCGACGGAGGGTGCTCTTGCTGATATAAGGCTTTCGAAGTATTCTTTAAGTTTCTGTGTCCGTTCGGCTGGTGAGTTTGCTGCTACGGTGCTGCTTTGTTTTCTGCCTGTGAGGGTGTTTATGGCACGAAAAGCTTCTGCTGGTTTTTTCTCTTCGGTTGCAGTTTCGACCGTCAATGCAATGCTTTTGTAGTATTCGGTATGTTTTTCAACATACTTGTCGGAGAGATTCCTGGCTGTTTTTGCTACTGATTTGCGCGTCTCTGGGTTGCAGTCATTTCTGAGGGATTGTCTGGCTTTGCTCAGTTCCCTTCTGAGTTCAATAACCTCGGCGTCGACCCAGGGCCTTACTCTTCGCTAAGCTGGCACTTTGGGCGTGTGCTCCTCAACGCTTGTCCGCACGGCCGCTGCGAACTCCCGGTAGGAGGAGAAGCTCCTGTTCATGCTTGTGTCCACTGCTGCCTGCGTAGCTGCGACGCTCCTCAGCACTGTCAGGTCTCTTCTGGGGCTCCTATCTGGTTTCTTCGGGTTGGCGAATCTGAGCTTGATGGTGATACGCATCAACCGGTGGTCCGAGCAAGGAGAGTCGGGTCTGAAGAGTTAGCAGTTGAGGACTGTATTCTTGAAGCGCGTTTTCGCTATGCAGTGGTCTATCTTGAACTTGAAGCCTTTGGGGCCACGATGTGTGTACCATTGGATTTTGGGCTTTCTCGTGGAGCATATAGCTGAGTACAGTTCGTGTTCTGCTATGAAGTCTGCCATGCGTTTACCGTTGTCTGTAGCCGTGTCGCAGCAAGGGTACTTTGCAGACCTGTGATCTAATCGAGCATTCATGTCTGCGAGAGTGTAGACCAGGTCTCTTCGGGGCAGGTGGTGCGTAGGCAGTGATGAGGCGTGTTTTTGGTGCTTTGTCATTCTTCCCTGACAGCTGGATTCTGAGGACTCTGTTGGATATAAACTCGTGTTTATCCAAAGCTTTCCTTGCCTGTGGAGGGACAGCAAAGCCGACACCACCAACTGCTCTTTCATCTGCTGACGCGGTAATGAGTTCCCAGCCCCCGGGCAGAGGTGCACGCCTTACTTCTTCGTAATTGAGGTGCATATTTGACTCGGTGTTCCTGTATGGCACATACGCAGATTTTCTTCTGTTCCAAGAAATTGAGGAGTTCCGCCTGTTTCCAACGCCCTTGGGCGAGAGGGTGTTAAAGGATCCGATGCGGGTGGTGATTTTGTGACCGAATGGTGCTTTCTTGGCTGTACCGGTTGCACGGTCCCGACGTCGTCCGGAATCGCCAGTCTTCCGGACCTCTTTTGGCATTGCATTCACTTCTTCTAATGAAACGTAGAAATTCCAAAACCTCCCTGGCTCCGTCGAACTGTGGATATTTTGTTGCAATCCCATAATTCCAAGCCAAGATTTGCCTTAAACGCAATGTTGCCGTTGTTGCTATATCACAGTCCTTGTTATTGCTGCTGTTGTTATTGCTGCTGATGTTGTTGCTGCTGTTCTATTCAAATTGAAATATCTTTAGCTTTGTTGTTGAAATGCGATCAATCTGATGGTGATATTTGGGCTTTGTACAACAAAACTCTATGCTTCTCAGACCAAGAAGAACATTGAAATGTTGCTTGATCAATGGTAGACTAAAGAAGGTGGATCTCTTCGTTAAGGAACCTGCAAGGGGTTGGGGTCAAAATCTCTTCGTTAAGGAACCTGCAAGGGGTTGGGGTCAAAATCTCTTTGTTAAGGAACCTGCAAGGGGTTGGGGTCAAAATCTCTTCGTTAAGGAACCTGCAAGGGGTTGTGGTCCAAATATCTTCGTTAAGGAACCTGCAAGGGGTTGGGGTCAAAATCAGTTGGAATTTAACGATCACATGGACATCATCTGACTTTTTTCGTGCCACGTTTCATAACGAGGCTGCTTCAATCGTCACAAGTATAGGTACCTGAACGAGCCTCCTCCGGTCATATGGCAGGATGGGATGCAACATGGCATTCAATTTGATTGATTGATCGATTGACTGATTGATTGTAGTGGTTGATTGGGTGATTGTGTGATTGATTGATTCAACTAGAAGCCTGATCACTATGATTTTCTCTCACCTCACTACCCAATCAAATTGCTTAAAGCTCTAAACGTCGGCCCAGATTTGTTTGAAAGAATATGTAAATGATCATACTGTTCTACCATTCAATGATTTGAACGCTACGTTCGCCATGACAAAGGAACCTGTGCAAACCTTTTTGCAGCAACCGGCAAAAACTCTTTGCATGATGCTTTTGCGTAATTATGCAGCGGATCCCGATTCAGGCTAACCACGTGACAAGCGTCTATGCCGGCTTAGAATGCTATAAATAGATTCCAATGGCCTATGCTATCTGGTGACTTTCGAAAGGACTTGATGAGCCACAACCAGAATAACATTGATATTTTAAATACGACGATTTGTTGAAAAGCGGTCTGCCGATTGCACTGATATCCGGATGCATATCTATGCTTCGAGTGCGTGCTCTCGGTTCGGTCTCTGATGTAGGTCATCCAAATCAACTCTTGCAATTATCATCATCTCGAAGCCAAGCTATAATCCTTTCGGCTTCCTCACATCTCGCTTTCATCGACTGCGTGGTGCTACAGAGCTCTCAAGTTTGCAATTACGCATGAAACTGCAGTCATCTACAAACACATTCAATTCTGACCTGCGCAATGCTCTTATCTACAGGTTGTTGTGACGTAAGACTCTGATTGCACTAAAACTTTTAGCTCGAGTTCAACCAACTTTCCATTTGCCCTACAATTACCACAAAGTGAACTACGAACATAAAGCTGGGTGCACTCTGGCTTAATACATGGTCACAACGCATGGCCTCGAGGCTGCATTCAAAATGGCAGGTTTTAATGAAAGGAGCTTATTGAAGGGAGAACATTTTTTATCTGTTGTTAAATCTTCTTGCCTTTCATGTGCACAGCAATGCCTCGACTCTGTCATCTGACGAGCCCCAACTCGCCTGAGTTTTAAAACGTAATTTTTCAATCAATAAAACAGTAAATTTAGATTTGGTGTTTTCCATTAAAATGGTTAAAAAGCGCATGCGCGAATCTGAGGTTTAACCCACCTCCACTAGGCTTAACTAGACCAGGTAAGCTGCCTTTACATTACAAAAGTTCCCAGTCCGGGCTTGCATAAAGTCAGTTTCAACTCAGGTTGAAGGGTAGAGCTAAAGGGCAAACAAAGGAACGGTAAACCTGGTTCAAATCTTGTAGAAAGAGACTCATTGGGGTTGAGAATGGCTCCTTTGGCTTCTTGGTTGTGAATTGAGCTTGACGTCACTGCAAGTTATGAGATCAGTACGCCTTTTCGCGAACCCTGAATACACAACAAACACGCCTTAAGATTGTCACCATCGCAACTTGCTGTGTAAAGCATTATAGTCTGTTTTCAAAGCATTCGAGGTAGGCTAGCGACGAAGGACGAGGAAATGCAAAATGCGAGACGCGCAAATTGTGCAGGAACTAGCTGCATTGTGTAGTTGCGTTAATTGCATGTCTGTTACTGCAAAGCAGGCTCTATAGTGAGACTCCAAAACGAGGTTCGTTTCAATAAGAGGCATGACGTTTTATGGACATTGCATAAGGGAATATAGCATGGTAAGAAAAAAGTTGGTTTATGTGCTTTAGCAATGTATCAGTTTGGTTAAAAGGATTGAGACTTGTTGTGAGTTGAATCGGCCAGGACACTGCAGCTAAATTAAAGACATTTCGAAGAAATATAATTCCTTAAACCTCGTTGGTGTCAACAATGCCATGACGTGCTTGAGAGCTAATCCAGCAACAAAGCTAAGAGAGTCGTGGTAATTGGGTTTCCAGAAGAACCTTGATAGAGTCCCCGCGTAGCACATAGTCTGTTCTGCATCGAAGCAAAGCACTTGGAGCTGTATAAACTAATGAGAGAATGCAGTAATAGCGGGGTATTGCGTCACCTTCACCTGTCGGATGTTTGGTGAAAGCAACTCATGGGCTCTTGCGGTTGTTGCATCGAAGACTCGTTCTTGGATATGCCGAGAGGAAAGTAGAGAAAGTGAGAGGTGGGACTTCTCCACATGATCAAGGTATGACGAATCAGCTTAGGTACGTTTGATCACGTTTTTTCGCAAATGCGATAAAAAGCCAAAATCATTAGTAACCCAGTTGTTCAAATTAGTACAGCGTGTATTATTAACTCAAGCAAGTATCCTCTTGAGAATCACAAACCTTTACCATGCATCAAATCAATGGACTGCGATAAAAGTTGATAATTGTTTCTAACAGCGGAAAATATCGTGGGGGATACAAATCGATGAAGCACACAGAAAAGACGGGACCTATTTGTGAACAGGTCCTTTCAGACAACCAATTGCTTAAATAAAGGCTCAGTTTCTTAACAGGAGAAAGACTGCATTCTAGTTTCACCTCTGCTGATTGGAAGATTCTGATGAAAGTGACAATTTCGAAGTCTGACATCATCTCATTTTGCCTATAGAATAGTCTCTACAGAGGAGAGGGCGGAGTGGGAGAAGAAGGTAAGAGAAGTTTCGCCCTTTATCTGACTCTACCCTTCATTTTTACGCAGACAAATTGGTTAAATTCTCTGACACAAGGTGAAACTTTATCAATCCAGCAATCTATTTTAATTACTCATAATAGAGAGAAGCAGGTTTACCTTGTTCCAGTGAAAGTAGACCTGGTCAGACAGTCGTTTTTTCTGGCTATCGCTAGGCGTAGGTCTGTAGGTAGCAACGTCTAACTTTACTTGACAATGTTTGGTTTGCTTTCTTGCGGATCAGCAGTGCGTGTTGACCGCGGGAAACACTCGCTCGGGCTGCGAGCGTTCATGAGTGAGCTTCACAGAAACAAATCAAGCACAACAATTTAAAGGTTAGACCCTTGGGCGTGATGCACATTTCTTGTTTATCTAAAAGAAAATAAAGTATTCCTGAACGGCGCTTTATCACAGAATGATCAGATGTGGCGCTTAAAAGCACATGTGGGGCTGAAAAAGTCTAGAAGAGAAAATCTAAGCTTTATTCGGTTTTGTAAAATCATTCAGAATATGTTCATGAAAACTCATTTAAGCTTTCATTGAACACTATGACCACTGCAGAACTAAATTTGTAATGAATGAAATGGTTCTTTAGCTCATCCTTCATCTGATTCAATTTTGACGCTATCCCCAATTACTTATTCCTGTTTTCAATGTCGCTGCAATTTTTCGTACTCAAAGCAGAGTACTTATTCTGTAGCAACTATTTTCAGCTGTAGCATCTTTAATAAGATATATTTTAAAATTTCCCTGAAAAGTTTTCTTTTCACTGAACTTATGCTCTGCTCAAAACTCAACAGCGAGAGGCAATTAAACATGCTTCAGCAGCAATGGCACTTGACACTCTATCTAGAGTTCATCTAGAATTTCATTTTTTTGCATTTTAAGAGTGTAGGCCGATAAATTGATCTTCAATTTTGCATATGATCAAGTAGTGCTCGTTAGTGCTGTCTACGCTGTTTCTACGACACTCTAATCATACTGGCGCACTTCGGGGCTTCAGCATTCATAAGTTCGGGTTGCTCATTTCCCTTATCACGAAGAGACTTTGAGTTTGGTGCAAAATGTTCAAAGTTTAACTACATTAAATAGCGGCCTGGCCTTGCTTTATTATACAATAGATATAACTTCAATTAAGAAATTGGAGAAAGACGTTGATCGATGGTTGTAAAAAGTCATCAACATAAAATGTAATCAGGTTCTAATCGGGAGTTCAAACAAAGAAGAGCCTTTTTGTAAAAGACAGATGCTGAGCGTGCTTTTCAGAAGCTTTGAAGGGCGAACAGTATAATTTATGAATAGGTATACTCTAGGAAGTTTTTTAGTTGTCTTTAGTCTCTAATATGGAAGCGAGCTCTCGGAAGTTAAACTTAAAAGAATGTGAAAAGTTTTCTTTGCAATACTAGAGTCAATAGTGTGAAAATTCTTAAAAAAGTGAAGAAGGTATTGCTGCTAAAGATAAAAACCAAATGTAATGAATTGAATGCCAAAATTTGATAGCAGGACGTTTAAACCCATCATTTATAAATATTTGCTTTCGTTTCTTTACTTGAGACATAACAAACACGATATGCGTAAAATCTTCAAACCAACATGTAAAGTTTTTCTTTGAAGTCAATGAAATATTTCCATATTTTACTCTAGTTTTAAGATTATAAAAAGGCCGAAGGAAAACACGCTAAAAACCATTGCAGGCAGCTTCCCTTCATGGTTTTAAAAGCAGAAAAGGAAGCAACCACAGACCAAAACTTCAATTGAAATAATCAAAGCAAGGATAAAAGTTGGCATTACCAAAAGATAAAAATATGATAATTAAAAAGACATTATCAACTACTTGAACTGTAAATATGGAGCGTGGTTGGTGGTGTGAATCAATTTAAGCTGTTTATTGCGGTGCAGTGCTAATTCAAGGCGATTGTTGAATCCATGTCACTAGAAGAAGCCGAGTTCTAAAGCACTGCAAGCTAGCAGATCTTGTTTCTGCTCGTTAGGCAGCCACACCCTAGTCAATCGATTTTTCTGCATGGCTTTTCACGTCTTTGAGCTGTCAGCTTCCATTGCTATTCTCCATTCTTACTTTCACTGATCAAACTATGCTTCTAACAAGAAGGCAGTTCTAGCTGTAGTTGGTCCTCATCTGCCAACGTTACTCTTAGTTGTTATCTAATAAAAAAGTCTGTAACTAGGCTCTGACGCCAACATCAATAATATCAGTGTTGTTTAACAAAGAATGGAGATATAGATTGGTGCTATCAGAAAGAAGCAAAGAAAGTGAGAGAGCAAAATGCAAAAGGGAAATCTAAACCAATACGCAACAATAGCACAATGTAGAATCAACAGTTGAATGAACTTTAGAGCACTCCGTAGTTACTCCGTGTTAACTTCTGAAAAGCACATGGTGAAAAGACAGCGAACTGTCCGCAACCTTCATGTAGGGACGTACAGGTGAGCTTCAAAACCGATTATAGCTATTCAAAGTTTGACTTTTAAGCTTATTAGATGGTGATTGTTTTTGCTGCGGCATCATAGGGCAAATCTGAGCATTAGTTCATGAATTTAGTTAAAATTCGATCCTAACTGTGAAATTGAGCTTTCCGCTAGTTGTCCGTGCTTCTGAGGGGATACGTGTATTGTATACGAAGTGTACGTGCCTACAGAATATACGAAGGGAACAGGAAACTCCTTCGAGGTAGCTAATGTCGCAGTGTGATATTTGTTTTCTTTTTGTACACAAACGAATGTGCCACACCACAGCATTAAGTGGAAAATACGGAGTATATAAATATATCTAAGCATACAAAGCGAGTGCTTAGATCTTTCCGTGGAACAGTGTTCAATATCTTTGCATGATTGTCATATATGTTTAGAGTAAAGAAAGTTGATCATCGCTACCTGCCTGTTGATCATCGATACCTGCCTTTTATGAAAAGTGAATACTCAAGAAACTGGCTTGCAGAGAAACTAAACGTATCTTGTTTTTTCAGACTAAACATGCAGTCGCATTTATTTATCTTAAACATGTATTGTATAACCTTTGAGTTTGCCCTTATTCTTCATATGAAGAGCATCTGTTGTTGTCGTTGTTGTTGGGAGCAGCCAAGGTAGTTAAATAGGCTAGCTAGTGCAGCCATTGGGGGTCCTGTTTGGCTCAATAGGCACTGTTGTGCACATGGACATAGCTCCGTTAATGCATTTGGAACTCTCTCTTCAGGGGATTCGTAATTTTCATTGCAGACCAAAACGTAGCACTTGCTGCTTTGTACCTTAGCTACTGAATGTAGCCAAATCTACTTCTCCTTATTACAATGGAAAGATATAATCAAAGGTATGCTAATTGAACCAACACCCCATGAGCTCCTTCACGTCTGCTTCTGTCCTGAACACGACTGCATTTCAATTGAAATTGAATTTAACTAAAAAAACACCATAATTGTCTTCTCATATTGCTTTTTTAGACTTAATGGGATTCAGAAGCGAATTGATAATATTGTGTTTTACAACACAAGCAAAAAATTAGTAATCTAGAATCTTACTAACATGAAAGAAGATTGTTTTGAAAACAAGTTATTTCAAAACAATTTTGCTTCATGCCCAGACACAAGCCAACACTTAATTAATGCAAAGATAGAAAAAATGAGAGATTATTTGCTTAGGAATATGAGTAGCCTAAATTAGGTCTTTCATGAGACAATGATTAAAACTCGATTATTACAGAGAGTCGGATAATGAATAAGACATAAGCATCAAAGATCGGTATTATCCCAGCGCGCTCGCATTTTTTCTATACCTGTTGTGTTAAGCCATGTAGAGTAGAGAGCTCCAGATGCCAGTCCAATATGCCATACAAGAGTGCTAAAGAAAAAGGAACTAAAGAAAAAGGAACGCGACATGCTGAAGAGCCAATGACGGGCAGCATCCAAACACAACACCGTTTCATGAATAAATCATTTGACATATTGCACTTTGCGATTTTTAATGGATCCGTTCATTGCCTCTTCTGTTCAAAATTCAAAGTCTACGCATGAGTTCAGTGCTTGATCCAAGAAGGTGTCTTCAACGCATCGCCTACCATCTTCTCGTGCACGTGCGTCTGAGAAAGGACACTTTCAAATGCAATGCTCCTTTGGGTCGATGTAAATACTGTTTTCTCAGCTGCCTTTCTCGTCAGTTTTATCTGCACATGTCTACATGGCCGTCGTACAAACCCGTGAACTTGATCTATGTTTCTTGAAGTGCTGCATCCGTTACACAAGAAAGGTTCGTTCTTTTGAATAAATTTTAGTGGTCTACATTCTGCGCTTTCACTGAGACTTCTCATCCAAATTATATCATCAGTATATTTTGATGGTCACACTTGTAAACGGTTTCTTCTACGTAAGCGCTACAACAATTCATTCGAGCAACGAAGTCGATAAACTAAGGGAAGACAATCCTGTCCAAAAAACAGGACTGCCTACGCTGAAATACTAAAATGCATATGAGATTTCGGCATTTAACATCATTTCCAAAGTTGAACAATCAAAGTTAAGAATCAGTTTTCAATAAAAGAATCACATAGGGAACTTTCTGCACAATGAATAGTTTCTCAGTAATACCTTGATAGATGATAAGATAATTCAATGAGTCCAAGTCATTCTAGACAGTAAGCCTTCAAAAAGAACAATGTCTCGCCACTTATTGTAGAGTTAAATCTCATCACATCTAAGCTGAGCTTGTACATGCATAGTAAAACGAGACGAATTCTAATGTGGCTTCTTTGCAATATGCAATTTATTATTCAATTTTCATACTCATAACTAAAAAGGATTATCTCTACACGATTTACAGATTTTCTGTTAACTACTTTGGTAAGAAAGACTAGGAGTGTCTACATGATTTTAAAGTCAATTTTTTCATTAGTCAAACAGGCTATTCAAGATTTTATCAAAGCATTTATGGCTGACTTTTGCCTTAACTCTCTAGAAGGACTATGGCACTAAGGTGTCGTTGGACCAGCATAGACGTCAAATCTTGATAGGCTGCGAAAGGAATCACCGCAGTGGGAGTCCCCATCGAATCAAGCCAATCAAGATTTGACGCCTCGTTAGACCAGGTCCTTGAGACTTTCATGAAATTTAGTTAGCATTTTAAGGGTTTCAGATGCCAAGAAGTATGTTAGTGGAAGAAGATGTTCTTCAAGGGTTGCGAAAGGGCACTTCATCTCAAATACTGAAAAGTGGAGGGTGCAGGCGCCTACCACACCCTCTAGCCCCCCCCCCCCCTGTTAGTGGGTCTATGCCCATTTCCCATCTATCTGGTCTATAACATTTTACTTTAGATATGATGGGAATTGAGAACCAGTATTCTTTTGTGGTTCATACCAACCCCTGCTGTTTTGAGTATATTGCTCAATGCCAAATTTTAGCAAAAATGTCTACATTGAAAGGCATTCCAATTGCAAAAAAAATGATGCTCTCGTTAAAGGCATAATACCAGGAGAAAATAAGTCTGAATCTGTCTAAATACTTTGAATTTTCTTTGTACATTTTTGTCTTATCTTTCACACCATCATTTTCGATCCCAATAATTTTTTTTATTACTGTTTCAAATTGCGGTGGCTTTTGGTTCTCCACCTATTATTCTCTTTTTGTGAGGGTTCGGTGATGGTCTTTGAAGGTCAACTACAGGCATACCACAATGTAGAGATATGCATTAAATATAAAGAAATATTCGACCTTATCCTTCCGTGTTAGTGCTGAATGACTCTGTTGTTCCCATTAAGGTTACGGTAAACGTTTCTGGACGAAAACATCAATTTTTCGATTACTTCACATTCTGATAGCCGAATTAATAAGGTACATAATGATGCCATGCTTGAAGCTAGAAGAAGTTTTGAAAATGGAGAAAATCCCGTATAAACGAAGGTTTCCATAATTTTCTTATCAAAGTTTCTAGCAGCGGTTTTCAAATCCCTCGACCTGTTTAGCCGATTTTCCTTGTTCTGCTTCCTGTGGTTTGTGTAAGAGTATGGCACATCCATGGGTTGTTGGTTCCTATTTCAAGACGCTGATTGGTCTTAAAGCCTAAACTACTTGACCCGGATTACATTGTTGGTAATATGATCCCGATGTGTATCATCGCAAGTGCGATCAGTAAAATCCCGTTTTTTCCGGACTCGAAATTGCTCTACATACAGGTACGAAAATGCTATTTTATTTGTCTCAACATTTTTTATTTGCTCTGGTATGTCTTTTATAGCCAAATACAGCTGCGGGAGGGTGGAAAAATTGTTTGCCAATTTTTGACAGGGTATAGTTTCAAGAAGAGGAGGAATTTAAAAAATCTGAGACACCCTTTGGTAGCTTAGGATCTGCACTTCCAGCTGGTACAAGTCAGTTTTTTTTACCTCAAACGCAAGGCTACAAAATAGCTTTTGAAGGCGGTACACTTTTTGAGCAATAAATTCGCATGGAAAATAACATTTAACATTATTTGCCAATAATTTTGATCTGGCTAGATACGCCATAATCTTTTGCATCGAATGATATATATTTTATACATCAAAACGGAGAAAATAGAAAACGTTGTTGAAGATGGTAAAACCTGAAAATGGAGCGATTAAAAGACGGATCGGTTTAATGGAAACACCCTCGGAAACATCGAAAAGTAGTGACTTGAGAACACAGACATTAGAAAAACAGAGTAGTGGAAACATAGCCTTGGCCAAGAGCAGCTACCTGCCCACATAACCAAGACGATTTGTGTATTTGTTCACCTTCAAATAGCCAATTAAAAAAGCAAAAATTGCTTGTATTGCCAAATTAGCCAAGCGTTATTCTTGCCAATTTTTAGCCGTCCTTCAACATAGAACAACGCACACGCCTCAAAGCAACGCAAGAAGATCTCACTTTCAGGTTCAGAGAAAATTTGCCGACAGTTGAAGACGGTTACGGTATCATTTCGTTGATTGGGGTTTAATGCGAGGCATTAGCGACCAGCCTGTTTGTTTCTTGATTGTAAGAGTGATGATTTAACGACAAAATTGGCAGCCTTGTCGGAGCGATTGCAATGCGCGAGGCTGGTGGCAAGAGATGTCTTTAGTTGCAACCAAGGTAAGCCCTTCGTGTCAAGTAATTTCATGCTTGCGATTTATGAAATTAGAATGGTCGCAAAACAGCTAGCCGCGCAATGAATAATGAATGTGAAATCTGATTTATATGCAACCGGTCGCATGCAGCGAGCGACGGAATCGTGATGTCATTTCAGTGAATCGGCCAGTTTCTGCGCGATGACTGGAGTCCGTTGATGAAGTCCTTTGATGAAGTCCTTTGATGAAGTCCTTTGATGAAGTCATTTGATGAAGTCATTTGATGAAGTCCTTTGATCAGCCATTCGAGAACAATTTTGCCCGGGACTTAACGGTAAAGTGCAGAAATTTTTTATTTTGCTCAAGATGGCCACGAAATAGTTGACAATTTAATTTATCAATTAATGTATTATCAGTGATAGCTGCAATGGCATAGCTTCACTGTATTTCCCAAGAAAAGCAATCGATCTTAGAATTTCAATAGCCAACAATGGCCTGTTAACACATGATCTCTAGTGGGTACGTTCGATGCGGAAAGACCTCATCGAAAATTACGTCCGATCTCTTTCGACCTCGTCTGCTTTGTGTTTAGCTTCCCTTTGGCTATCTTTAGAAAAAGCGACGGGTCTGGCTCCTGCCATAAGGCCTGTATGTACTTTCAGATTGCTTTACTTTGAGAATTTCAACACCTGGAAGTGCTTTGTAGTTCTTCCGTTCACGATTTCAACATTCGCTGCTACAGCCAACCAATCATTTCAAGCGTGAAATCCGATGCCAAGAACAATTTGATGAATTCCTTCAAACATTCCACCCACGCCAACATGATTAGGTACAAGTATATGTTTATGATTACAAAAATTATAGAAAACTCCCAGACTCAAAGCTAATAAGAGCGAGAGGGATCTGGGTTTAGGGTCCTAGGCGCACACTTGCACGTTTCCAAGAAGAGAAGGGCTGGGGCTAAAATAGTTGTAATGGGGACAGCTGACTTGACAAGAAGGAAAGGGACCAGCAGATGAAACTCATTGGTATTTTTATTATCATTGTTACCTATATTATGTTGGTTAAATTAAATGCTCATCTACCATTTCCAAGAGGGGCTGATTCATAATTGTTTTTTGCCGGGAGGAGCACAAGCTTCGGATCACCACTAAAACTGAAGCCGAATTTAATATTTCCCTAAACAGAAAAAGGAATGAATGAGAACCGTGCTATGCAAAAAACATTATCACACAGAAGTATCCTCTTTCCTACATTTGATAAACATTTGTTCTCTTTTTTATTACACAGTATTTTACATATGCAAGTGTAAATCAATACAGAGAAGCAAAGTGTGCATACCTTTGTTTCGAAGTGCGCCTATACGCAAGCTTGATTCGATTTTCTACGGATTGTATTGACTGTCGAAAGGCCACTCCAATAAAAATCTCACACCGTTTGAGTAGATTATTTGATATCTTTCGAAACGCCTTGTTTAGATGAAATAGATTTGCTCTTCAATATGTCCGCGACCTTTACATTGCGCTCGGAAAATGCGACTTTTCTATTTCTAACTTTGTCTAAATCTATTTGCTTTACGCGTCGGTTGAAAATCGTTTGAAACCTCCGTTAAAGATGACACAATTAATTTCTATATAGGGTTGAAATTTTCATCTCTTCACCTGTAAAGTGACTGAACGAATGAAACACCCAATACTTCACTATGAGACCCAAATGCAAGAAAAAGGGTTGTATCTCCGTGGTCTAACTGCGGTCATCAGGGAACTAAGATATCATTTCTTTGAAAGGACCATTTGGAAAGAATCACTTCCCCTTAAGGCCAATGACTGTTAACTGTATGTAGCTTGTGCTTTTATATTCCAATATTGTATCACAGAAGAAATATCAGATTTGATCAGTCAATGTGATGAAAGCGTGCGAGTCTGTAAAGAAACATTCATGTGTTTCAGGACAAGTGATTTTTGAAAAGTTCCCAAAACACCCTCGAGCGATTTGCCAGTAAATACGTATTATGTTAATACGATTTGCCAGTAAATACGCAAAATGGTCCTAGCAAAGTTGAGAGCATAATTTCAGGTTTGGAGGAAGTCAACAACTTTTTACAGCTCTGGGGTGCTCTACAGTATAACCACACAAAAATGGCAGTGTTAATTTCCAGCCAGCTGCTAAGATATTGTTGCTCCTTTCCGAATTCCTCACAAGGCCACAAAATACCGCGCCAAAGCCAAAATCGTTATCGCACGTCACTGTGGTGGCTTCAGAGCGAGACGTGGTTTTGAAATTGGCCCTTCTGTAATCTGTATTCGTAACGGTCAGTCGCACTAAGCAATGTTTTCATATTGTTATGCAAATAAGAAAATAAGAGCCTTGCTTATTTGGAGGAGGTGGCACAATTGTACCAATGGCCAAGGCGATGGCTCGTCAAATCAGCCTTGTGTCCGGAAGAAATACAGAAATTCACAGGCTAAGGTAATGAGGTCGACGATCCGTCCACTTCATAAACTTTTCTTTCTAATTTGTCTTAAACGGTTTTAAAAGAAATGCCTAACTATTGACATAACTGTACTTAATGGCTTCTAGACGCGTAGGCTTCTACACAACATATAGACGCGTCAGGAATGCCCTGATTGGGAACAGAGCGTCCCTGTTTTAAGAGGAACATTTGGAATCGGCTCATCATGTAACAGTTGTAACAGTAACCTTGAAGAATGATTTTAAAAGCTTGGGTTGAGTCACCTCTCGACATTGACTCGGCTGGGTAGCAGTTACATTAAGACGCTCCGCTGGCTTCTACGTCATATTCCTACGCATTCTTGACCACAATGCAATGCGTACTTGCTTGTTTATAAAGCGAATCCACTGAAACCGGGGCCTGAAAACGAGTTAGCTTTTTAGAAATGAATGGACGAAGATCAGTCATGCGGAAGTTCTCTTTCCATTCTGCAGGAACAGGCAGCCCCTTTTGAAAGCCTTACCACCAACTGTCGCATCTACCTGGCCTTAACCATAACCTTCGCCGAGCCTTTTCTTTATTTGATTTGCGACTTGCCTTGCTAGATAATGCAAATATAGCCTCCTCTGCAAATCTTCGTCTCTGCATCAAATATAGCTGCGAAGTTTGTCGATAAAAAATAAAGGACAACTGTAAAATACTGGAGAGTGAGGTGACCACTGACATAAGGGCTACTTTAAAGTCTAAGCCGTCCATCTTGAATTTAGGCGCCAAACTTTGAAACGTGTTTTCAGAGTGGACTATGTCGGATAAGTGCGATTACACTACAACGCTCCGCTACGGAGTGACTCAGGAGATATTTTCGTATCACCTCCAGAGCGGAGTGATTTTCACTAGTAGCTAATCAGAGCCGAATTCTTGCGGCGTAGTGTAACCGAAAACCCAATACGATATGAAAATCACTCCGCTCCGATGGCAATCCGGTATCTGGAACCTGGAGCCACGGTATCCCTGTACCCCGTCATCACAGCTCCGGTACCAACGTGCGATGTGTCCCTACTCCATGACCAAACCATAGTTAGTGGAGCTCCAGCTTGAGCCGGCGTTGGTATAATATGACTCGCACCACACTAACCCAGGAGCTAGTATCAATGCAAAATAAAACTATTTCCATCTTGTTGGAGTGGTTGTGCTGTGGTATGGCAAGCAAAGAAATTTCCTCTATAGTTGTCAATTATGTTGTACTAATGCAGTTTGACTTCTAAGGGAAGACAATGAGCCAAGTTGTAAGGAGTATATCAGATCAATTGTGTTTTCTGGCAGATAAATCTGTTTACACTGTCCCGGGACAATTTTGTACCGTTACGGTTGGCGAGTGTTTACATTGTCGCGGTTCCAAATTGTTCCATTTAGCCGTTCCGTCTACACTGTACCGGTACGACCTTAATTCAATGGTAGAACATTGTTCAAAAGAGGTCGTATTTCGTCAACCGAGGCTTTTAGTTTGCCGCCAAAATGAACATTCGAAATTTTATGAAAGCGAAAATGGAGAAGAAGGATGAAAACTTCACTTGGACAGACGAAGAGGTTGCTTTACTTCTAGGCGCCATTTTAGACGTCGAAGAAGAATTTGACAACGTTAGTTTGATTTTCAACAGCCATCTTGACAATTCCCTCGTCTAAAAAATTGCGTCAAAATCAAAGCCTCGATTACCTGAAGCAGCCATTCAAAAGACCTCGTTGTGAATCCGTGACAAAATCGATTTGGATAGGTGTTTACATTGTTCAAAAACGGAACAGCAACGGTACAAAGTTCAAAAACGGAACAGCAACGGTACAAAGTTCGTTCACTTTCAAAGCAGGGTCAAAACTGTTCCGGATAGCGGAGCAAAATCGTCACGGTTCCACAGTGCTAGTGTAAACGGAAGGGTGAACCGCGACGGTTTTGTCATGGTTCCAAACTTGCACGGGACAGTATAAACGGGGTCTAAAGGCACCAATTTCTGCAGCAACCCCACACAGAGTTCTGCTATCATTTCCAGAGCAAAGATTGAAAAGTGCACAATTGGAGAAACAAATTCAAAAAATGCAGTTTAGCTTGAAAAGTCATCAATTGATGAAAGTTGAGAAGGAGATTTTCTTGATATTCTTGACACTGCATCAGAGAAGATGACACCTTTTCTGAAGCTGTTTTTGGAGCAGCGAATCATAATGAAATAATATCAAATTGCGGAGCAAAATATTGAAGATATTTATATTGAAAGGTTTGTTGTTCACTGAACATCACCACACAAATGTTGAGAGATGTTCCGTGAAATGTTGAGAGCATTTTAAGACATCTGGGCAGTTGAACTGACCAAGGCAATACCACAAAAATGACCTTCTATTCGTTTTTAGTCGAATTACCACAAAAATATTCAAAGACAAACGTTCTGGATCTCTTGCCGACAACCGTCGCACTTTGTGGATGCATTGCTGTGTACAAGAAAATCTTCGAAACTTAAAACCAAGTCAAAATTGAAAACGCCTGGCGGGTTTAGTTTTCATGCAATGAATTTTTATGAAAATCCATGAAAATGTGAATTTCGATACGTTTGGTCCGACCCCAGAAAACAAATTAAAGAAATCATGTAGAATTACTTCAACATATAAGATCAAATTTAAAGATCTCGAGCTGTGGACCAGCGTCTCTTTGGGTTTGTCAATGGCTTTTCTAAAGCAAAGTTGTTTGTGAATAAAACATTAGATGACCAGAACAAGTTTCGATTTCTCTGTAAGTTATTAATGTCCGTGCCAAACTGTGCACGTAAGCGATAGCAAACAGTTGCGAATTCATGGTGTATTGACAAAAAAGAAAAGGATGGAAAACGTGATAATGGAGAGCAAGATGCCTTTTTGTAATCGAAATGAAGTGATGTGAGGTACAAGCTTATAAATCTTTTGTAAAGCGGATTCTCAAAAAGTCATCTTCAAGATTCTTAAATCGAAGCCCACACGTTGCTAAGCAGCAATATCGAAAAGGTCATCTGGCAACGAGGCACAACAACCACCACTACTTTTGGACGCTGTGCTCTCGTGTAAGTGATGTGAAATGGCATGGCAAACATGTGGTATCAATGAACAACTCAAGGCTGGCATTGATTGGAAAGCACGTTTGTTGGCTGTTTAGGCACCACATCATTGAGGGATTGGCTGTTTGCGAAAAACATTTCGTCAATAATCGACAGATCATTTTCAAGTCGATTCGATTAGTTGCAACGTTGTGCACACGTTTCTGGCTTTCCTTCTTTTGTTTTCTCCGATCGCGACGCATTTTGCTAGCATCTGCAACGCAAAAACTGCTAGTCCCTACCTATTTTCACTTGTGTTTTGCACAGCTAAGGAAAATTTACAGAAATTGTGCAGAAATTATAGATATAACGAAATATTTAAACATGAGAGTTACACCATACTAGCGAAAAGGAAAGAAAACGATACATTTTCTGAGCTACTGAATAGAAAAGGATATGCTTGTGATTAGCTCGTTTTTCGGCGGACGGCCCAATACTGTTTCTGAAAGGAGATATTCTCAGAAAATGTTTTTGAAAGGCGACTTTGCACACACCGAGTGCCCATCATTCTTTTCTTTAAACGTAGTAAATGAAAGAGAGAAAGTCATCCGGTCTTCAGGCATGTAATGCTATTCAGTATAGCATGATTTTTGTAGCCATGAAACGCAGGTTTAGTAGGTTTGTAAAAGATAAATGAATCATTAGATAAATCTTAATCTTTTCAAAGAAATTAAATTAGTTACATGAAAACGGATCATCACTTAATAAGGAAACTTCCTCAAGTCCTAGTTCCAAGAGTTCCTTATTCGTAGACCTCAAATCTTCAGATTTTCGTACCAAAAGTTCCTTAGAAGTTCCCTAAGTTCTCACTTTCGGTGTTTTGACTACAGTAAGCCTTAACACTTAGTAGAGAGAGGGGCGAGACAGCATATGCGGAAACTTCTCAATGAAGCACTTGACACACGAATAGCAAACAATCTATGCGAGTATAGACTGCAAATGAATTGAACAGGCTTTTTAGTTCTTGATGCTTGCAGTTTTAAAAGTTTTTTTCAAATCGAAAAGTTCCTTAGGGATTCCGTTTTTAGTAGTATAAGTTCTTTGAATATTTCGGCCTTCTACGTGTAGGTTCCCTATGCTAAACATCAAAAAGGTTTTTAGTCAGTTCCAAAAGCAATTCTGATCCAATATTTTGGGTGGAGGCTGGTAGTTGCAACACTGGCGTTTAACTGATTCACCGAGTTGGAAAAAGGCCAAGGGCAGATTTATGTGAACTCGAGAAACCATTCCAGGAAACCGAGAAACCAAAATCCTGTAGAAAACCATTGAAAATCTGGTGCGTAGCTAAAGGGCCTTAACTAATTGAATTTAGACTAAAAAGAACCATGAAGTTATTGTTAATCTACATTTGGCTTCTCGCGAATCCTAGAAACACAAGTCTGCTCTTCAGGTTCGTATTTGAGTATTTTCGCTAGCTTTCGGCATTGCTAAGATACACAAAAGGCTGATGAAAGCACAAAAAGAAGGCAAGCTATGCTGTGTCTGATTGAATGAAGAGTAAGTGCAGGATCTGGAAACAAGGTCACTCGACAACATGGAGCCAAATCTCAAGGTCGCAACTGCGCAAGGAAGAAAAAAGTTGAAGGCAACCGGAAACCTTTTTGTATTCGATGTCATAAAATCATATGACTGATATCACTCAGCTAAAAAAGGCAACTTTCGCCGATCGAAATGCTCGTTAACACATTGGGTTGATTCGAATAGAAAACAAAGGCCACACAAAGTTTCATTAATGACTTTGAAAGATTTTCAAAGATTTTTAATTGAACCGAAGAATGCAGATTGAAGCTCGCTACCTGTAAATTTTGTTTAACCAAACTTTCCTATTATGATTTCTTCGTTGTTCAACGAACGGATGAAACCTAAACACTTTTGTTCGCTCTGTCATGTAAGCTGTCAATCAAAGTCGATATGGCAAAACAATGCCTATTGTTTTACGGCCTGTTAACAAAACATTCGATGGCGTCAAAGAGTTATAGCTTCAAGAACTGTATATAAAGCACAGCTTGGTCAAAGTAGAAGAGTTGTAGTGCGAGATCGAACTCGGAAGTAACACAAATGCATTGATGCAAAAAACGCTCTAAGTTCGCTTTTCATTAATGTCTGGTTGCTTTCTTTTTAGTTAATAATGAAATTTGGTTGCTGTGGAGTCCTTGGTTGAGAAATTCCTGAAATCAAATTGACAAGAATTTTCATGCAAGCCGAATCTGATAAAAAGATAGTTTGCCATTTCACGCTACAACAGAGACCAGAAGTATATTGAAAGGAGTATGATTCAGTCGAAAGATTGTCAAGCGATCGTCTTACAATAAAGCTCTCGCGTGGTCACTAAAAGTCGTTAACCGTTACCCCTTACCGCAAGATGGGTTGGGGCGAATTTCTAAAGAAGGTCAGAAGAGAGCGCAGCTCAACGGAGGAATACGCGTACGAAACATTGCCCACCAGCAAACTCACCGTCGATGAGATTCTTGACCTAGCAGGTTTCGGCAAATTCCAGTTCAAACTGCTGTTCATTGTGGGAGTGAGGGTGTTTGCGCACGGGTGCAGCTTCGCGTTGATGACCGTCGTCAGCACGCTGGTGCAGTGCGAGTGGAGCCTGTCCAACTTCGAGAAGGCACTCATCACTGCTTCCTTCTTCGCTGGCTTTGCCCTAGGTAGCTTTGCTGGCGGCATCTTCGCTGACAAGTATGGCAGACTGAAGACAATGTTGCTTGCGTACTCGCTCAGTGCGTTCTACTCAACTCTCAGCTCCTTGTCGCCTTCGTTCTTCTGGATGCTCGCCTTGCGGTTCATGTTTGGCATTTACGTTGGCGGAGTGTCTCTTGGCTACCTGTTCCTGATCGAGTTCATGCCGAAAAGGTATCGTCGGTGTGTCACAAGTATGGACCTTTTCTTCGGATTCGGCATCGTCTGCATCGCCCTGCAAGGTGCCACTATCCTTCACGACATAAACTGGAGGTATTTTATCGTAATTGCTGAAGCACTGCCTCTAGTTTTGGCATCTCTCTGTGCTTTGCTAGTCCCAGAATCTCCAAGGTACCTAATTTCTGTCGGCAGGACAGCGGAAGCAGAGAAGATTTTCAATCAAATCCTACGCGAGAATCGCGCGCAGTGCAAAGCAGTGAAACTCAAGGAAACAAACTTCGCGCGCTCGTCTGAAGAGAATGGCCGATTGCTTGCGCTGTTTTCGGGAAAGTACCTCCTACATACGGCCTGTTTTGCTTTCATCTGGTTCTCGGTCTCAATGGGCCAAGTTGGCACATTGTATCTGACAACGGAGTATTACCACATTCCCAATGGGATGTGCGGCAAAAGTGTTGACACGACGGGCCAACTCGAGGACCCCATTGCCTGTCTCTATTGCAAGAAGCTGTCCTGGACGGACTACATGAATCTCATGGTCACTGGGCTCGGAGGACTGCCCGCATTCATAATCTCTTACATTACAATGGAGAAGATCGGCCGCAGACTGACTGTAAGGGGTCTGCTTCTACTCATCCTAGTTATGTCCAGTATCTTAGTGTTTTGTCTGCCTCACTGGGCTTTAGTTATAAGCTTTTTAGTCGCGTACACAAGTGGCTACACATGTCACCTTGTATTGCAAGTCTACGTGTCCGAAGTTTACCCAACATGCCTCCGTGGGGTGGCGAATGGCTTCATCAAGATATTCAGCAGGTCGGGACACATCGTGGGAGCCTTCTACGCGCAGTTCTTTTTGAAGATGAACTTCATCGTGTCTCTGGGTACATTTTGCAGCCTGACATTCATAGGGTGTCTGTTGACATTCGCCATCACGCAGGAAACGAGCGGAAAGGACCTAGACGACACGGATGAAGCGTGCATGGAAGACGACGAGGCCATGCACTTGGTCGGGGAGGAAGAGGACAGTGGCTAGCGGTACCGGGCATATACAATAGTGAATTAATAGCGAATTTTTGCATTGCTTACAATTAGAATTAATAGCTAGTTTTAACATCAACTAATTTTAGAAAAGGGATGTATTATTCAGCCCGCTATCAATGTAATTGAAAAAGTCAAGATTTATAGAGGCTTAGAGAGCTGGAGGAACTGTTTGGATTGTAATGATCCCGATTAGCTGCTTAATCTGGATGCAAAGAAGAAATGAGGCCGAACACGTGTTCAAGAAGCTCACAATCAGGGCTTGGTTTCGGCAATAGGATCAATACCCGTAATTGAAAACATCCTCTTGGGATCGAAACTGGTATTGAAAACAGATTCTTTTCTTCAGCTAGAAACTAAGATAATATCAAATTAAGTGTTAAATTGAAAAAGAGGAAGAGCGTTTACCACAAGTTGTTAAGGAAAGCTAGTATTGTTTTATTCATTATCGTACAAACTGAACTTATTGAATTAATGAACAACTCAATGTATTATTTGCATAGTTGACTTATACGAATTCCCATATCTGCTAAAAGCCAGAATCTTCTTTCGATCAGTCCTGCTAATGTTGAATTGGTGTAGTTGGCTAAAGGTGCGCACAAATAGTTTAGGCGAAACATGCGGTCCTCCAAGGACGCCAATTTATTTTTGTGAATTAAGCTATATCTTTTATGATTCAAACGAAGATATTTTGTGAAGAGATTCTTGATGTCGACAGACTTTCCAAAGCTGTTAAGTGAAAAGTCCATGCAGAGAGGTGTATGCTTAATAGAAAAAAAGCCTTCAAATGATTGAGCATGGCAAATCAAAGCCTATAAGCATAAGCGTTTAAGAGACAAATCTAGGAAGACCGTTGAATGAAACATGTTTGTGTCCCAAAGGAAAGCGACATAAGGACCAACCAAAAACGTAAAGAGCGCTTTGGGAAATGGCAAAATAAGCCTTTGGGAAATATCAAAGGAAGCCTTTGGGAAATGGCAAAAGAAGCCTTTGGGAAATGGCAAAAGAAGCCTTTGGGAAATGCAAAGAAGCCTTTGGGAAATGGCAAAAGAAGCCTTTGGGAAATGGCAAAAGAAGCCTTAGGGAAATGGCAAAAGAAGCCTTTGGGAAATGGCAAAAGAAGCCTTTGGGAAATGGCAAAAGAAGCCTTTGGGAAATGGCAAAAGAAGCCTTTGGGAAATGGCAAAAGAAGCCTTTGGGAAATGGCAAAAGAAGCCTTAGGGAAATGGCAAAAGAAGCCTTAGGGAAATGGCAAAAGAAGCCTTTGGGAAATGGCAAAAGAAGCCTTAGGGAAATGGCAAAAGAAGCCTTAGGGAAATGGCAAAAGAAGCCTTAGGGAAATTGCAAAAGAAGCCTTAGGGAAATGGCAAAAGAAGCCTTAGGGAAATGGCAAAAGAAGCCTTAGGGAAATTGCAAAAGAAGGAATTGTTGAACATTACCGAGGCGCGAAGACGGCCTTAATGGAAGATAATAATTTTGCTTCTTTTTAAAACTCCACCAGAGAGACTCCTTCATAATGTTTACTGATATAGGCTAGTTTTCACAGTAATATAAATTTGCTGTAAAATTGAAAGAGCCTTGGCGATGCGCGGGAAGATTTGAGCGACGTATTTGCAAAATATGTCTTTCTGATGGAAGTCGAAACTTTGTTGTGAGGTAATGGAAGTCAATTCCGAATTCCGTTTGTGCTATAATGAGCCGTCTATGTATCGTTGTGAAGATTGTGAATCAAAGCTGATCATCTGTCCATTCATAAAGTTTTATCAGGTCCAAAATTAAATTTCCCGTTAATATTTAAGCACATCTACTTCAAGTGTTTTCTCAAGATTCGATTGCAGTTCGTTTGTAATACCGTATCGATAAGGAAACAGCAACTGACAAAGTTTAAGCGTTTGCAAGTTGTTTTACAAGGAAGCAAAGCAAGGGCCAACATCTGAAAACTTTGGATATATTTTGATCAGTTATTGTGCGAAAAAGCAAATGTACACAGGCGCAGTCTCTTCCACGAATTCCCTCCATTATACGTACTGAGGGTGCTGATGTTCCTGGAACTCCAGGTTATTGGAATGACACTTCCGGTGCAGTTTCTATGCAGTTCACTTCCGGTTTCAATTCTGTTTTGCGCATCATGCTGTCGCTTTACCCGGAACATAGTACTGCCATACTCACAGCAAAGTGGATGATCACGAAGCAAATTAAATTGAAGCTGAAAGAAATTATATCACCAATGTTTGAGTACAAAAACCTGCAAATCTTCCAAATCTGCAAAACATTATTTCAACGTTTGCATTTGTACAAGACAATGAGGTGACAATCTCAGTTGCTGGCCTTCTACTTCACCGCTGAACATCTCTGAATCGATCGAAGATTGACGTCTGACATCAAGGTGATTAAGAATGTTTCGTACAGTGTCATCAATAATCTCAAACTGTTTTGTAAATTACCTTCCAGACCTACGAAAATAAATTTAAACACGAGGCTAAAGGCGCAGGTACCTTTGAAGATTTGTTCGCACAAGATTTCGGTGAAAAATTCGTAGCAAATGTTCTTCCATTTTATAAAAGCCAAAATGATGTCAACATTAGCAGGCACAGAATTTCTACACTTCAAAAGCGAAAAAGTTTGCATACAACTTCTGTGATGTATCCCCAATTCTATTACTAGATGCATTTCAGCCGAAGCAGAAAAGGCCACCAAAGCCTAGGTTAAACAAGACATGCACGTCCTCTCTGTTTCTTTCTCTATTGACTACGTAACACCAAATTCAGGAACATACTAGAGTAACTTCAGGAGAATGGGTAGCAAGAATTCAAAATGGAGCAGATGGTAGGATGTCTCGTGGAGGTGCTGCCTATTAGGATCAACCTTTGTCTTTGGTACATCCAGGGGGATTCAAATGCTGCAAATGGCACACTTTCTGCTCTCATTTGGCGAATTTCCCAATTACAAAACATTGTTGTCAGAACTTCAGAGTAGAATTCTTGTGTTGGAATAAGCAAATGAATAACATCTATTTCTAACAAATATCTAATTATCTAGGGTCGAGACTGTTTTTGAATTTATTTAAAAAATCTTTTTCTTGCAGAGTGGGCACAAACCAAAGAATATACTTAATAATGTAACTAATTTTTTTTAAAAAAAGCGCGCTAAAAGACTCTCTCTCTATCTGCTGGTGACTTGCTGGCTTGCTTTCATTGTTTCGATGCCTTCTAAAGATCAAGCAAGCAGATGATTGGGTTAGTATTGCATCTAATTGATGGGTATCGATTTGTAGCTTTGAAATGTTAAGAAGATCTCTTTCTGGTGATCCATGGCACGACATAGCTTCTGGCCCGCCCATTAGAGAAACCAACTAGAGGAATACAAGTAGGATAACAAGTAGGATTACGTAGGAATAAAGAGAAGAGAGGTGGAAAGGCAGCAACCGAAAGAGAAATAGCTGAGCTTTAAACAGGTGGAAACGGTGCATGGAAGTCGAATTACGAAGTCGAATTACGAAGTCGAATTAAGAATGCGTTCTGCTCTTTGTTGTTGGCAGGTGTAGCCTGATTACTCCTTTCAAAAATAATTATAAAATCAAGAAATCAAATACAAAGGCCATTTCAATCAAATGACAACGACAATGCTCTCTCAATTCATTTTCCTTTCATCTACCTGAGCCCCGAAGTTTAATTACAACGATTCTGAATAGCCGGAGGTAAACCTGAAGGATTAAACTGCAGGGCATTGTACGCCGAGTAAAAGCTAGGACTTTTATCTGTCATGTCTAACATCCACATTTATTTTCGTCTCGCGCAAAATCAAAAACCCAGCGATAAATCGCTTCATCCTCAATTTCTTACCATTTACAACCATGCTAATTCAGCAATGTGGTATTATGAAGTTAGGAAACAGCACTGAGCCATTCGGAGCTAGGGATAGAAAAATCCTTTCCACACAAAGGAAGGGCGTGTTTTGGATGTTTTGTTCCAAAAATCCACGCCCACGACCTGTTTTGGATGCACGTTTTCCTGCTGCGATAGGTGGTTAAAGTTATGGAAAAAAATTTCACTAACACATTCAGCACTTGTATTAAGAATTCGTATCAGAAGCAGTAAAGCTTTTTCTCAAGCGATAGTTTAGTTGGAGCCGATTGCTCTTATTACAAAAACAAAATATAGTTAACCTTCTGCCAACTTAACTAATTTGATAAGAATCGGAAAGGACTGAATGGATGACATTGGTTATTTTGCTTAAATAAAATCCATTAACGGAATATGGTATTCATTAGACAAAACCAAGTCATAATCATTTTAAATATCGGATATCTAGCTCCACCTCTAACATTAAAACTTTAACACAAAGCAAGCACAATTGTGTAATGTCTACACATGAGATTTGATGGATTATCCAAAGTTTCGAATGATAGAAAAAATTTAGGTTAATTGTTGATGGGTAAGACCACGCCCGTGAAAATCGGCGCGACAACGGGAATTGTGTTGATGTAGCTATCAGGGCGAGTGGCCTATTGGCCTGAAACAGCTGCAGTTGGCAATCACGACTGCCGAGTTTCTTTTCAAGCAAAACCGTTGTTTGCACGAGAATAAATACATTCTTTTCACGGATATGCAGCAGATTTCGAAAAAAGATACGTCCCAGAGAGGTGCGGTACAGCTGTGTTTATTAACGTGATGATTCAAGTAACAAACAGAGCAGGATTGTCAATGAAACTTCACTAAGCCCATTCAGGTTTTATTGACATTTAAATTTCCTTTTTTAAGCTGCAAAAATCCGCTACGTCGATAAACCAACGATTTCTCTTCTGACATCAAATAGGTTTTCGCACACATTCGTTCTTCATGACTTTCCGACATTGTGATGACAACAAGGTGCTGATTTTGACACACACGCCAAACTGCATCAAATGCGAGCTCAAGTGACTTTACGGAACCCCTTCTTGTCAGCGCGATATTTCTTCACCTCAAGGCGTCTCTCGTTTTCTCTCTGAATACTGCAGTGAAAAGCGAAAATACGAGTAACAGGAGCTGATCGCATTCAAAAGTATTTTTACAATAAAATATGACCAAGATAAAAACTTCCAGAATACAATGCAGTGGTTTGTCGGAAAATAAAAATTTCCAGAATACAATGCAGTGGTTTGAATTTCGGACTGTTATTATTTTGTCTATCTCAGTGTTGGATTCATTAACATCTTTTGTTCTTAATAACCTTATTAGAATTAATCATTGTTACACAAAATATTTCTTGCTTGAGTGGACCAGGATACAAATTCGTGTAGAGAGCTTGTTACCTCTCGAGAATCTTCTTCACCGTATCATCCGATGGGCCTTTGGGTACATAGCTTGCGGCTTCTATCATTTCTCGCAGTTTTTGTAAGGCATCCTTCAGATTTCGCGACTGTGATCGATGCTTGTCTGAGAATACAATGATCTCGCCATCCTTGTTAATTCGGTTCTTTTGCTGGAAATAGAGAGAGAAGGTCAAGAAGCGAATGCTCAAGTGGATGTGTCATTCGCTGTACCTTGAATATACTGCTTACATGCTGGAGCAAATCTTTTCAAGCACACGAGCAAACATTCGATTATATTCCAACCAAACCAATACTCTCGCGTGCACAATCTGTGACACGGAACACAATAGGGGCGTACCACAATGCACTAGGCACTGCTTCATCGAATCAGCACCATCCCTGCGCTGTATATTAAACAGAGATACGTCGATGCAATACTTTAGAGCTGGCTATTTTTATTCAAAACTTTTGGTCACTTGCGAATGTTTGCATACTCGTTGGACGCGCGTTAGGTACAAAAATTGTGCTGTCCTCAAAAAGCATGAGACATTTCCCTTTGAGTAAGAAGTGAATATTATAGCATTGGTTCTCTGACCTCGGTCTCGCATTTGGGCTTTTATACTCGAAAGGAGGGCTACATACAGAAACATGATGAAAGTATTGAGGTAATTCTATCACGGACGTCTCCAGCGTTCAAGAAAACCAAGCCATGGATTTAACGCTTAAAACAGTTTAACGCGAAACTAAAAGATTTGCGATAAAACTCAAATCCTAAGATCGCACAAGTGTGTACAAATCGAGCTTCATGACTCTACTTGACAAGATTATCAGACAGAGGTTTCATGCATTCACTTTGATTAAAGTCTACAAAAAGTAAACCGCAAGGAAGAATATCGAGAAAGCATACTGTTTATGACGAAAAAGATTGCTAAAAGTGAAAAGAAATAGAATAAATTTGTCTGGTTCTCAGTGGGTCACATGCCTTCGAGATGTTTTGCAATACAGGCTGGTCAGAGTACAGCAAACACTGCTTTGATCAGCTTCGTGGTTTCCTATTAAACGAGGTTTTCTTTCACAAGGTGAATTTCAAAGTGAACTATTGCTTCACAAATTTCAAAGTGAACTATTGCTCCAAACGAACGTCGCTATGTAAAACTTTAATTCCCTCAGAATAAAACTTATGGGATGTTTGATATAAAGATACAGCTTTTTAACATGAAACACAGAAATAGGTTAAAGGAAACCAGCCAACAGGCCAAACCAGCAAAAACTGAATAAATAAACCAAGTCAGGATTTATTATTTAAGCTGTAAGTGTTACAGGAGGCTTAAAGACTCTGTGAAACCACTTATGACAATGTTAAAATATTGAATAAATCAGCGCAAAACATCATAGGTAATGATACTACCAAACACGCGTGGTGAATTGGAAAAGTCGCAAAGATCTCGGAGCATCAGGGCCACAGAGAAGTAAAAGGATTTCACTGAAGTTCCCAGCTGCTTCCACAAATAGATCCTTGGCGATAAAATTGTCTGGTTTATTCTGCTATCAGCCAAAAATCCCTTGCATTACCTTCCAAGATGATTCTAACATGGCTTTGACGTCATCAACGATATTCTTCACCGAGGCGTATCAAGATTTCACCTAAAAAACCTACATTTTCATCTTCTTGATAGAGGTAATGCAAATATCAACGAGGAATTGTTTTTTATCTGACACATAAATATTTCACCGGGCAGCAGATTTTAAATGAAAGTTAAAATAACAAATGTGGAGGCTCCTATCAAAGATTCCCATTTTATCGAGTCTTCCAAAACGATTCATTCTTTGATGGTTCTAGCATAATCCAAGGAGAGAGTCAGGCCTTGGACTTCGACGTTGTTTGCTGATATCTGCGTCATTCAAAGCATTAGAATACTCAAAAGAAGCATGAGAAACTTTTTCGCAAAAGCCAACAGTTTGATAGCTATACAAAATGGACTGTTTCAGACACTGACGTCAGATCACTTAGTTTTTCTGTCTATTCTGCTTCTCGACTTTCTTCACCATGTCAAACAGACACCGTGGGCGGAATTCATTCATGCAGGAAACGTTAACCGCGCGTACAATCAGCTTTCAATAGGAAAACTTCACATGAATTCGTCTTATATGAATGGGAACTTCAGCGTCGGCATATTTTCACGGCGTTTATCGCAATCGAAACCTAGACATCAACACACGAAGCCACCAAACCAGGGCTTCTCCGCTGGCCTATCGTCGCAGAATCAACACAAGACCAGCCACCCTTAGAAATATGGTCCAAAAATCTTCTAATTTACCATCCTTTACAGAAATCTTCAACTGGAATATTTCATAAGTGCAGCAATTTTAGCCGTTAGTATTCTATCTCTATAAATGAGAAGTAGATCTACCTATCTGGATAGCCCAAGTAACGAAAGAAAAGTAATATTAAAAATAGAGTAATACTGAAAATATAATAATTTTAAAAATAAAGTTATATTGAAAATATAGTAATATTGTTGCTACTAATATGGAATGTTTTTTGATGAGGTTGAGATTACTACCTGCAGCTCAAGCTTTTCCCTGACGTCTTTTGAAAGCCAGTCTGCTTGGGCTACGCATAACCTGATCTCTGCTTTCGTATTTACTAGGAAACAGAAAAATGCATCGAATAGGTTTCAAAACAGAGGCATGCAGTGTCAATATAGTCAACGATGGTTGTTATTGTGATCATGGTGATGATAGTTGTTGTTAAGCACTATGTCTAATGGTGATCTATTTTTCATTATTGGCAATTACCGATTGAATACACATTATTACTTAAAGCACTGATCTGTTAAATACTCCAACTTTTCTTGCTCTGAGATGCTTTCTGGATACAAACCCATTGTGGTGTTGAAAAGCTTCTGACTAGAATATAAGCTCTAGATCTCACCTATTATCGTGCTTATATTATGAAAAATGATTCTTTTTATATACTATAAACGTTTTAAAATATAAACTAAAAAAAAGTTTCTTTTCGTTGATGAAGCCAAATACCCTTGTTGGATTGAACAATATTAGTCTGGGGTGCAAGAATACACCTTACAAATATTGCAGACAAGAGATCATTGCAAGTTTGATAAAATACAATTTGGTCTGATTTCTTATCAATCGTTGCTAGATAATATTCAAATGATTATAATCAAAGTACAAGTAAACCAGCATTAGGCGATAAACTTCTGAAGACGTTTTTTCTAAAATGAATTAGCAGACTGATCGTTCATTGAGAAAAACATCAAGGAGGATTACGTCATTGAATTATGGGAACAAGACAATGACTGTGAAATGATGGACAAGCACCTATGTCTAGACATTGATCGATGTCATATGTCAGCAAAAAGAGCATTGTGAAATTATTTGCTCCTTCAAGTTGTCTTTATTTCAAAGGACATTGTTGTATGAACAATAGGCTATCACTGACTACATGTGAATCCGAAACTACATCTTCTTTTGATTACACATGTGATCTAAGCTATAGAAAGAGAGCTATAGAAACTAAGCTATAGATGCAGATTTCCGTTATTCTCCTTTATTTACCTGCACAAGCAACACATGTATGCATACAATTATTGAATCAATTATTTGAGCTTCTTCCTTGTGCACCTCATTCTAGCAGCTGGCTAAATGCTTTATGATGTATTTGCACACTTTATGTTGAGGATGATGAGGTGACTTAGACTCTTGATTCAACTACTCCTCCACTTGTCTATGGCAGCAGTTTTGCTCAAAAAGAGGGATAAAAATCTTTCTCACCAAAAAGGATCTAGATAATTGTTTAAACATCTTCCTCTTTTCTAATTCCTCTTCTTCCAAAAGAAAAAAAATTACCTTTATTAGTGTTTTGACCACCAGGACCAGAGCTTCTTACAAACTTGACAGTTATTGACTCTATGTAGATAGATAGAAAGGAATAAAGAGACAGTAAGCACAAAAAGTTGGATCATGCTCATCAAACAGCATAGGCGCTGGAGCTAAAGAGACATTTGGATGGCTGACCCTGATTCCCTTGTGGTGTGGGGGCAGCCAGTGATGCATATACCTAAGGCCTTTAATTCTAGGGGGCCCCAAGGGAAATTTCAAGCCTATATAAGTGATGTTGATAAATTGCGTAGCATGGCACAAACTACTTTGGTATATTATAGGAGGCTGCATCAACTTTGGGTAATGTGGGGGCTTCTAGCTGCCCTTTCTGAAAAAATGATGGATGGGTCTCTTTTTCCTCTCATGATCACAATCACACTTTGTTCAGAGGAAATGAGGATGTTCTATGCTAAAGGTGCATGCTAAAAAAACATTCTGGTTTGTTTTGAGAGCTAATTCTGACAATATAAGGTGCCCACTCTAAGGATTCTGACCAAACCGCATCATGAAGTGCCCAGCACCCCTGCAAAGTGCAAGCCATGGCCACAAAACGGTATTTGTTTGGATTATCAAATACTTACCCAGCTTTCCTATGCCCTGGCTATTGATGCAATGAATAAAACATTGGTCTAAAGTGAAACTATTTTTTTGACTATAAAATATTGTATACAATATGGTACAAGCTAAAATACACTTTTATCAATGAAAATTGAAAAAAATACCACTCAATGATAAAATAAACTGCTAAGATCTTCTAGTAAAAAAACCTTTTGTTCCCTTTATGCTCATCAGTTTCCTTTAAACCTCTTCCTGCTGGAAAAGGTAGTCCTAGTCTCAGCTCCTGTAAGTTGCAAGACTGCATAAGACTGCAAGAAACTAGGTGGCTGATTTTTCGCCAATAAATTTTAATAGACAAACTGACTTGGTTCTTTCAAACAGATCTTTCTAAGGTAAAACTATGAATGACATAGTCAACAATAAGGATACCTTCTAAAGGATTTGCTCTTCTTGAATAGAATTGAAGCTTCAATGCTGATAAATTTGCTGACTAGAAAGAAAGACGATCATGAACTAGCCAACATGATACAAAATGGTATCAAAATGGATCTTATGTTGATCGCTCTGTTTATCTTTAAATGCAAAATACAAGGAAAGAAAACAACAGCTTGCAATTAGAATACAATTGGAAATGGAATATTGCATTATAAGCTTGACCAGGAAAGAAAGTCATAACAGCCTAACATCTTCTGAACATCTAATGTTTGTCTAATGTAATGATGGTGACCGACTTACCATCAAAGCTGACCTTGGCAAGATTGAGACAAAATGTCTTCTATATTTCTTGTTAAGTTCATTGAAGAGTCTTAGTTTTCTAAAAACGGAGTTTTTTCCGCAATGTGAAATTGACTTGATTGAAGAACCTGGGAGAGTTGAACAGGAGGTTGGAGCTGTGAAGTTTAGAGTGTGAATTTTAGAGCCATGACAGCTACTTAGTACTACTCGGCTTGCTAACCGTCTCCCAACAACTGATACCAATCGTTGGAGAGCTTTATCCATCACTACAGTGCTACTGCATTCGGTTTAATGCCCTTGCCCACCTTCGGCTGCAGCAACTTTTTGACAGCGGCCATTGATCTGTGGTCTCGCACTTGCCGAGAATTGGAATTGAGGCTGAGCTGATGTCAACACAACAAACGTGCGTGAGACAAAATGGCGTCAAGATGGCGAACGTGGAATAAAGATTATGCGCTGGACATTTTGAGTGACCCGCAACAGCTCAACGAAGTTGCTGAACGGACGTATCTAGCATTTGGAAGAGGGAAAATAAATATCAATTTAGCTGAGTGCTGTTTACCAACTGTTGATAGAATTGAGGCACCAAAAAGCTTATCATCAACTTCGACTATTTTGACACCTCAAGGAAAGTACAGAGGGCTTGGCCGAGGAAGGGGAGTTAGATCCAGGTTCATTGAAGCACCAGGACCACTTAGCAAGCATCTTCCCGTTCCTTTAAACGTATGTTGGCTGAACACTTATTTTGAACTGGTTTTCTTGTGTACTGCTAGCAACATTACTATAGTAAAAACGTGAAGCTATTAAATATTTCAACCATTCTGAATGATGGATGCGGGAAATACCCAAGCTGCAGGCTACCAGGCTGAGAAGTTTGTTTTAACGCGTTCCCCATGCCATTATTTCTAGCTAAAAAATACTGCAGTCTATCCAGGTTATACATTCATAATCAATATGTTTAAGATGTTTTGTTTGAGCATCATCAGTCTTCATTTCTTATAAAACATATTAAACAAACTTGGTTGCAATGTATGCCAAATTTTTTATGTATTATCAAACAACAATCCGCCTGATATTCCCTCCATTTTCCCAGGCTCTGTTTGAAAATTCATCAAAGGAGTGGCCAGAATTAAGGAAAAGGTATGATATTGTGGAATCATTATGTTGGTGTTCATATCTTTTTAGTGATTTTTCATTTTGACATAATCATTAACAGCCAGTCTTCTTTTAGTGCACCTAAGGCTAAAGAGGCTCCATCTCAACAAGCGCAAAGACAACCCAAACATGACAATGAAAGAAAAGACCTCACTGTAAGAATACTTTTAGATGCGATTTTTATCCTTATGATTCTGCTTGTGGATTTCCATGTGCAAACTTTGACTTGTTGAAATCTTGTTCATTTGCTACATACTTACATGTCTGTTTTGCAAGACGTTTTCTTTGGTTCTGACATTGTTGTTTGTATCAATAGAAACAAATAAAGATCAGTATGATCAGGGCACATTGCAATTGAAAATTACCTTTTATATTGTAGATTAATAATTAATCAATATGCCAGCCAATTGATCAGCCATTTAACAAGCAAACTAACTGAACTAACCAAAATAAACTGATAACTTTCTGTCTATAAGGTCTCAATTTTTTATTTACCAGAATGAAGCATAAATAAATCTTCATTCAAATACAGTGAATGGTGTAATTGTTCTGTTATGATGCCATTAAAAACTGTTGTAATAAAAATAGATTAATTGATTGACATCTGTGAATGAAAAGCAATGCTGTGGCTCTTATCTTTTCTCCGGCAGCAAATCAGTTTTCAGTAGCCATTGTTTTTGTGATAGTGGAATGCACATATAAATCACGGTCTTGGGTGTTATCTGCACAATATTTTGGCAAGAGACAATGTCCATGGAGAATAGACCCAAAAGTAGATCTTGTTTTTGAGTTAACTTTCTACCTACACATTAATATTGCGTTAACTTTAGCAGAATACTGTAGATCAGGGAGAAGCATCAACATTGAAAGACTACTCTGAACCAACTGAAGCAGATTTTGCAATCAATCCAAGGCAGTTGACAGCAGATTTTCTCAAGGTTTATAACATTTAGCTATATGATGACTTGTTATGTTATGTTATGTTATGTTATGTTATGTTATGTTATGTTATGTTATGTTATGTTACAGGCAGTGCTAGGAATAAAATGGTAGGGGTGCAATGAATCGAACTCCTCAAGGCGTGCAATGGTGTGCAATTGCATCAAAGCACTTAACTGTACAGAAAGATGTATATAGTGTTTACTACATAACTTTACCATAAGAGAAAATAAGACAAGGCTACTTGAATCCAGACACTTTTCTTTAACAAGCTTTATACACGTCAAATCCAACATATTAAATAGGACAACATTAACAATAAGGTAGATGTTGAGTGAAATGTTAAATCATTTGACCCACTTATCCAACATTTTTGGTTCTGCACACTTGTAGTGGAATAAAGACTACAATCGTGTAAACAGTTAAAAGCTGTCAGTTAAAAGCTGTCAGTTTATACTGTCATTCCCACCTTTATAAGCAATGCATCATCGTCAAATAATGGAAAATGATGATAAGTCATCAGTTTTGCCCGATCGTGTAAACAGTTACATCTATCAGTCAAAACTGTCGAAAAGGGCTGTCCCTCTAAACTGGTCAGTTTTAACTGACCGCCTATTTTAGCCTTGTGTTTATGGAAAATGGAAACCAGCAAATCATAACAGTTATCTTTATGAAATTCGAGCTTGTTGTAATTTGTGTTAAAAATCAAAAAGGCGGCGATTATCTGGCTTGATAACAACACTCTCCAAACTCCCCGTCAAATAGAAACAATTTTGTTATTATAGCCCTTCGTAGATTTTTGGAGGATGGTAAAGAAACCACATTGGGCAGTTTTTATCAGTTTAAAATGAAATGTTCAGATTATTTGAGGCAGGCGATAAACTGCACTTCTGAGCAATGGAAGGCGTGTGCTAAGGTGTGGGTTGCAATCGTACGCCATTCCCAGTGTTGCCTGTGTTATGTTATGTTTTGTTATGTATAATGTAATTTTATTTCATATTATGTATGACTGTGCTATGTTATTTTGTTGTCAAAGACTTATATCAAATGCATAGCAGTTATCAAGAACCATATCAGAATGTCTTTTTTCATTTTTAACATGCATGCTTTCATTTTTTTTGGATACTAGTTTGTGTTCCATTTAGAATACTAATGAAAATCTATTCCTTAGGAATTACATGAAAAGGAAAGAATGATTATTCTTGATGGCGTACCAGAAAATATGGATGCTAAAAGGGTATTGTTCTTCTTGAAGAATTTCAAATCAACTTTTTAAACACATTTAGAAATGGTTGTACATTGGAATCATGTATTATAGATTATTTATTCAACTTTCAGGTTTTCGCAATTGTTTATTTGTTTGATATAGAGTTCAAAGTTTAAAAGCATTTTTCTATGAACAGCAGAATCTGATATGAAATTATGTGGTAATTTGAAAAAATAATTCACTAAAGTTTTTTGTAGAAGGCATTTAATGGTTTAAAATTTGGTGAAGTTGAGAAAATTTTTTTGCGTAAATGAAATCTTCATGGTTTTATAGGTAGCAAACTAAATGCACAAAGTATTGGCTGTTTAATTTTTTTATTGTGATTTGTTATGAGAATGAGCAAGGTAAAATTGGAATCTATAATATTATTCCTTGAAAAGGCCTACAACACCCTTTGATACCTTGAAGTAATGTGGATTTAATTAAAAAGGCACCTCTACTAATGGAATTTTTGTGCTTTCACTGTCCTTGAAGTGTTCATCTATTATCTAATGCTTCCCAAAACACAGTCTAATACAGTCTAATACAACTCTTTTCTTAGTTCTAGAGTAAAATATTTTTATGGCTCCATCAAACAGCTGTCATTGCTACCAATTAGAATGGCCAATTGTATGTAAATATTTTGTCTCTTTTTTAGGAGTTAAAGGAAATGATAAATGAATCTGGAAAAATTGAATCATTTGAACAGTTTCAGTGTGGGAAAGTCTTGATCAGGTAATTTAGTTGATCTTATACTGTTGATCTATTTGACAATTCTAATTCAGTGCTCTACCTCCACAAGTATGTTGTGTGATATGTAGCTATCAATGAATGCTGTGGCAGAAGTCAATAAACTGTCAGCTAGATGAACAGGTTTTTGTAAGTATTGCAGTGATCCTATTGATATGAAGTTCAGAATGCTCCTATTAAAGCATTATTCTGAAAATGTTTCCCTTTTTGGTTGATATTCTTTTGAGCATGCCACGTAAGATTAGATTATTGATTTCACTTTCCAAAACACTTTGCGGAAAGCAGTCACCTCATTGTTCACTTCTTCTATCGTTTTTCTTAGTTATTTCATTCTTTTGTTGGTTGAAGTTGAAATCTTGCAACACTTATAATTTTCTTTTAAAACTAAAAAATAGCAAGTAGAACTACTGGCGTCTCCTGACCTCGTGTGTTGTCAAAGCAACAGTTTAGCTCGTGCAGGAATCGACATGTGATTACCTCATCTTCAATAAAGACCTTCTTCCGTGGTGATTTAAAGCCGACACGACTTAATGTCGTTTGGTTATGTAATTTATTGGTTTTAGTACAAACATATTCTAAATTATTATCTTTCAAGCCTGCTTTGTCGCGACAGATATAAATAAATTCCGGCTGGCGGCAAACTGTTAGATTTTCAGGTCATAATGTAAATGAGATGTTTAAGCGAAAGGCAAACGAAGCTTAAATGACAATTAGATTGGCCGGTCAGTCTATAACAGACTGATATTACAGTGTTGGTCGTTTTCTAAAAGGACTCCCAATGGCACTACAGAACAATTCTTCTTGACTCATGGAGGTTTTGAAATATGCGTCGGTTTTTTTCTGGCCAGCTCACACAAAGCACACCCTTTCACCACATTGGAACGCCAAAGAAGAAGGAACTGAAATGGCCTAAAAATACGATCAAATGCAACGAGATCAAACGTGGCTTTGACTGGCGTAGGCAAACGTAGAAGTATGATGAAAGACAGCGAGAAATTATTTTAGATTAGCATTTGCATATGAGCAATAAAGGGTTGACCGTGCTCTCAAAATTGCAAAAAAAATTGGAATGCCATCGCTTGCCTGTATCTTTCAGTCACTGAAAAATATCATGCTTAACTGTGAAAAAAGTTCTTGATTTAAATTAATTTAATGCGAATTGTTGGAAAGTAAAACAACCTTAGAGGACCTAGGTATTTCAATGAATGCATTTGTTTAGAAATAATTCATGTTTTTTCATTAGCCAAAAATATGCGGACTATAAGGGAAGCTAGAGTTAGAATAGTTGCTTTGAAATATTTTGATCGCTAGATTGTGGGAAAACTTGATGACAGATTTTTGCACCTCTGATTTATGCTTGGTATCTTATAAACGTTTCAACGAAAACGAGCGGCACCGTACACATTCGTCTTTGCTGCCACCTCAGGAGATACACCTCTGAGCACATTTATAACTCATGTCATGGAAACAAACATGGAAACTCTTTGACCCCTGGCTGGCTGTACGCTGAGGGCTCATCGCATCTGGTAATGACATCAAACAGAGCGAGTTTGTCGTATTCTTAATCGACCACTATTATTCTTCCTTTTCAGAATGGAGAATGAACTTAACTGCGAGTGGATAATTAGTTGGCTCGACGGAAGTCAAGTTACAGGTTAGCCTTTTCGTTAACATTTTGCCTTTCCAAAGCTTGCAAATATATTATCTCTTTTCATTCAGCTTGTAGCACTTTGTCCTTTCTGACGTCACTACGAAATGGGCTAGTGGTAGATTTTGGAGAAAGTTCAAAGAGGCGCAGTGGGGCAAACTTGTTCGTTGGCTGCTGCAGTTGTTCGTTACTTGGCTGCGCGCGCACATCTCTTTACCAAACAATTTGATGGCTCTAAGCTCTTTATTACGCAGCTTAATATTTCTGTTTTCGAGCGAAATGTGGTTAGAAACTTTAATGTCCTTGATTCGGTTATTCAGGCCATATCAGAATGTCTAATTATTGCAGAAGGGAGCGTTTTTATTTTCAATGATTACACAGCCTTCAGCTGACATTAAAACTCCTGAAAATAATCATTTACTTTGAGATAATCCCAGACGACATTCTTAGTCGTATATCAAGGAAAAGAAGTTTTTAAGGGTTTAATTTATATTCAATGACCAGATGTATTTCTATTGATGAAGAATTGTTAGCTAGAGGTTCTTCACAATTGTGTTGTGGCTCAGTCGATCATACTACGTATAATAACTCTTTTCATAAGCGCAACGACAGAAGGCCAACAGGAATTTTGTTCTTTTTCGTACTTGGTTAACCAAGCTTTGATCCTATTTACCCTGATTTTGTCCTAACCTGTTTTTTTTATGGGAAAGGAAATTGCACTTGGAAACTGTTTTCAAAAAGAACGAGATCTCACGGTGAAATCAATTGCACAATCATAGCATTGTGTGCATACTCGACAACATAGATTTCATCTTCTTACTGCTTCGTATTGCAGCACCGTGTATTCCTTAAGAGCACTTTCATCGATACGTTTTCTCTGTAATAAATGCCTCTAATGTTTACTGAATATACAGTTGTTGCCTCTTTAACAACTAGTAAACGCCTTTCAATCTACTGGCAATGAAGTAAGCCGAACTCTGCTTTCCTTAGATGGATACTGCGCATGTCTGAGAAGCCCTCGTTTAGGAAATTCGAAAACTGCCTTTGTATAGGCACTTTGATTTTAGTGTATAGTGTGTTGGCAAAGGAAGTAGTGAAGCTGTGTTTCCAAGTTGGACCAAAATTTCGAAAGTATGTGAACTATACGGAAATTTAAGACAATTCGATGGTGCTCTACAATTGTTCTGATTTGCGCACCACAAAGTAGTCACTCCCTTTTCTGTTTAACTCATTTAAACAGATTCATGACGAACTGCCAGCTCTTTTCTTTCCATTGCCAGATGCATCGGACACAATATCAGTGCTGCGAGTGTGTGACGTGATCAACGATGAACAACCCAATGACATTGGTATGCATCTCTATATCTACGAAAGGCCTTCAAATACTAGCGGGATTCTATGACCTACGACCCCACTATCCTTTTTTAAAACAATGCTTTTGCGCTGCTAAATAAAACCAAAATCACGTGTGATATTTTCCTAAGATTCATTTACGCTGCGCTATTGGTGGGTAGAAGATATGAAAAATGCAAGGGTGAGACAAAAAAATTCGTTGCAACGTTAGGATATAGATCCAAAAAGTTTCTAGCCATCGATTGGACAGATATCCAGAATTCAGTTGCAATGTTCTCGAAGTACTTACTTCGCGCACGCGTTATATCATCATTCTACAACATTACATTGTATTTTATTGCGTATGTGAGTTTTTATTTCGTACACATTTCTTCCACTTGCTTAGGTACTAGGACGATAACTGTTTTAGAGTATATTGAATAATATGCTATTCTGTTAATTGCATTGATGCTTAACAATTCTTCAAGGCCAGTTTAAAGACTCTGTAAGCGTAGCCAGAAGCGATGGTAGCTGAGGGGGCGCAGTTTGGCTTACTGTCACAACTTTCGACCTGAAATGCAGTTCCTTCTACCTTGATGTTGAAAAGTGACGTCACAGCCTTGGTTCCCGACAGTTTCTTCCCACGATAAACAAAGAGGAGTGTTGGATTCACTTGATGCATTCCCAAGTTTTTAAACTTTCACACAATTGTTTGCCCTTGGCACAAAAACATTCAACCGACCACATTATTGACTGATATCATTCAAATGTTGTGATTTGTAGAAACCTAGTTTTAAATTCAGAGAGTTCCAAGCTTCTTGAGGGGCCAATGAAATTATAACAGAGTTCTGAAGACAAGATCTTATTGTTTAAGCTATCGACACAAATTTAAACATAAATAATCATAAATGAAGAAAACTGGTTTCTGGAGATTTACTTTCAACTAGTATATCAAGCGAGCAGAAAGGGCGAAATAAAGTCATACTTTTCTGATCATTGCAAACTTCAAGTGCCTAGAGAATCGTGTTTATCGCCAGAGGGAAGCTTCGATTTAGTTTATATAGTCACTAAAGGAAGGGTTTTACTAGAGAAGTACTTCTTGTTGTAAAACCTATCCAGTGACCCCTTTGCCGTTAATTATTTGATTAATTATTTCTTTGTATTATAGCTTTTCTTTTCACTTTCCATCTTAGTTGAGTTTTGATCCACAACGTCAGCTGACTTTTTTGTCCCTCATTCGTGCCCTAGGTGCCCTAAATTAATTTATTAAAGTTGTGGAAGTAATTTATTTATTTTCGTTCATAGTTAACTATATACGTATATTTGATATATTTGACTACCAGGTTTGATTGTATTCAATTAGAAAAAAGGTGAAGAGGGTACGGACGTTTTCACATGTCGGTGTGACATTTTTATTGTCATTTAATTTATGTCAGGAATCCCATACACGTTTTTTTAAGATGTTTTTGCCCATCTTTTATTCTTTTATGCTGATACAATAACCGTGATTAATTCTCGTGTTCTTAATGTAAGTCGCCTCACTGTTCGGATAAACCCAATCAGAAACAGTTCTTCTCATAAGTCTGAGTACAAGATAGAAATCTTGACGTGGAGTTGTATCATCACAAAGGAACATTTTTGCCCATTCATTTTTCTCCTGCGCCCCATTTGAGGATCATTAGTACAAAGATGATCAGAATTCATACTTCCTTTTTGTGCATTTCTTAACCGTAGGACGTACTAGGACACCAAGCTCCTTGAAATACGATTCAAGCTCTTAACTCTATTTTAAAAACATTTTATTTCTTGTGTAGGATTAAAAACATTTTATTTAATTGCAGTTATTAATTGTGTACATAAATAATCTGGTCGTTGGTTTGAAGATTTAGTTATTTGCTGATGGTACATCATTGTTCACAGTTGTAGAAGATTCCGATACAATGATATCAACCATGACTTGGATTCGATAAGTCAATGGGGTCACATTTGGCACAAGCAGTTGAATTAAAATTTTCAATGAAGAAAATTGAACTTGATCATCCTGTAATCCTAGCATACCTGCGAAGAAAGTATATGAGCATAAATTTCCCTGGTCTCAAAGCTATCTTCCTCATTTCATGTCAAATCAGCTATCTCTATAACAAGGAACGGCATTGGTTTGCTGAAAAAACTCTCCAGGTATCTGCCCAGGCATGCTCTAAATGAAATATATAATCTCTGTGTTCGTCCCCACCTGAATCATGTTGATGCTATTTATCATATCCCTGCATAAGTATGTGACTCCAGTGGAAATGTCGCTTTACCAAATTCAATGTAAAAGCTAGAGTCTGTACAGTATCCTGCCGCTTTGGTTGTCACAGGGACCCGAGGGAGAAAAGCTGTAGCTTGAGAAGCTGTACACGGACCTTGGCTGGGGGTCACTGAGTTCCCGAAGATGGAGATGACGCCATGAAAATATTGCCTCATCTTATTCTACCAGTTTGTAAATAATGTTAGCCTTAAGATGGCCCACAGATGCCACGACAAAGCTTTCTTTTCGCGGCAAAACTTACTTTATACTTAAAAGGAATGCATTTAAGAGTAGAGCCAAACGAATCTGCAAACGTGTCACAAATGGACGGCAGAGGTTACAACATAGACGATCTGATCTAGAGTGCACCTTGACGATTTGGAGTGGTGTAGAGTCATCTTTGCTTACTATTTCTTTGACTTAGATTAGACAGTTTTGATACACACCAATATACTATTACATTAGGTCAAGATCTACGCGCAATCCACAACATTTATCGACCATCCGTGAAATCTGCCTACCAACTTTCCAGAAGGGTAGGGGAAGGTGTACGCACCTGGATCTGGTAATGGAATATTCTCTCAAGGGACTCACGTGCAAGCAAATGTCTGTTTCTTCAGCGAGATCATGGGTGCATTGTAAGCCTCGGGTCAAGCAAATAGCTCCCCATAGGCGAATGCTGGATTATGAAAAGAATGCCGTGAGAAGGGGGGCTAGATGGCCCCCAGGGTAATCTTGAATAACGCGCTACTTGACATGATCTTCAAATGAAGGGCATTAGTGCTCTCTTCTTTTCTCACCCGTTACTGCTGCTCCCTTCAAGCGGGAATAGCTTTGCGTTGGAAATATTTGCCGCGAAAAAGTAAGTTTTGCCGTGAGGAAGTTTGTTTTGCCGCGAGGAAGTAAGGTATTTCGTGAAAAAGAAAGTCTTACCGTGGCACCTATGGGCCACAGTATAGCCCTGAGTATAGAGCACATCCAATGCCCCCGTCTTCGTGACAAGGATGTAATTGGGAGATTAAAGACGAGGACTGATAAATCCAAGTCTAGCCTCTATCCAAACTGTTTATCCGAATGGAATAAGCTTGAGCCTGAATTGAGACATTCTGTTGCTGTTTCTAAGAGAAAACTTGTGTCGATAATCCGCCTGATGTAAAATAATAGAGAGTCTTTATTTTATATATATAGTGAGTCGGGTACCCAGGGTACGAAACTGGTCGGTGTGATTGAGTTTTCCAACCTTAGTATTAAGCAGCCACCAAGTCCCTTAAAGTAAATGGTTTTCTTCTTTGTAAATTATTTTTCACACCAGACGTCAGGCGTTTTATCGTCTACAGCGAATAAGTTGCGCTTGGAAACACATTAAGCCATCGCCACTCTGACCTGACCTCTGCGGTGGAATAGAATCTAGTACAGTATCCAGTAGTTTTAATCGTTTGTAGTGTAGTCGTATCTAGTTGAACGTTGTTGAACGAAAACTTTTATAACTGAGTGAAAAGATAAGTAGTCTTTATTGTTATAAAGCAAGTCAGGTGCCCTTTTAGATAACTTTGTCATGCTTTGTCATTCCGATCAAGTAGAGTACGATTGCACGGCTGGTCTAATAAAACATTTGGTTGTTTTCATTGCGATAACAATGATTCTTTCCACCATTAAAACTCACTAACTCCAGTCTTGATAACCGCCTCTTCCACTCTTCTTCTGCGCCCCATTTTGCAATGCGAAGAGTACTGACGTCATAGATATCTCAGGTTTTTTATTCAATATCATCACACTTGAATCTTCACTAGAGAGGTGGTTTAACTATTAATTGTGTCAACTTGTATTAATTTTACAACTAAACGAAAATGGTTTCCTTATGAATGCCGCTTCGATTTTTAATCATTAGCTCAAAAGGCTGTTAAAGCAAATTGAAGATGAGGTGAGGCTTTTTCCAAAGCTTGCAACATACATATCTTTTATGTTGCACAGCAAAAGGATTTCATTTGCAGTGAAGTCGTCTTAGCTTTTACAAAAAAATACTGAGAGATTTCCGTCATGAAATAATCGCTGAATGAAATACTTGGATCAAAGACATTGCTGAATTCCGAAATAGATTTATGCGTTTGAAATTATGTAGATCACTTTCGTTAGCATTCTAGGCGTTTGAAAGGACCCCTGCCAGGGCATTATTGAAGTTGATGAGTCACGCTTGAGCCTTTTCCGTTGTGTGCAAACATGCATGCAATTGGAAAGAACAATGACTCTACGAAGAGCGGAAATCATGGACAAACTTTCTCCTATGCACACCAATCATGGACTTCAGTAAAAAGTTCATAGGCTATTTGGAGAGAGTGCATTGCGTAGGAGCGCGCGAGACGTGTTGAAGAGCAGCGGAAGGCTTCCTTTTGCAAACCCCAAAGCATGGGCTGGGGAAAGTGTCTCACTCCTCTTAGAAGTACAATCTATCATTAGTGTCGTACCAACTGCTTATTAACTCAAGAAGCTTATTAAGGTTTTTATGATTTCTTAATTGTTGGCAATAAAAGAATCCAGCTGTCGATAAACGCTATTTGCAGATCCTTGGATTTGGAAAAACGCAACTTTTGCAAAGTTTTAGAACCGATGTAAGTCCAAAAACAATTCTAAGAATAAGGTCAATAAGATATTAATTGCGTTCAAGAAGTACTATTGTTCTTTGGAAGCAAAGCAATGCATTATGCCTAGAAAATATTAGCTTTTGAGAACCAAGTTTCATTGTAAACTTTCATCGTCAGCATTTGAATGTAGAAAAATTTCTTAGAAGAGTTATAACATTTCAACCATGCCACTACGATTTCTCAAGATTGTTTTGGCTGTATTCAATGCTTTTGAGAGAAAGTAAAATTCAGTTTTATTTTCATTGGAGGAGGAACCAAGCTTTAAAAAAAGAACACGTAACTTTTGTGTCACTTGTGTCCCATAGAGAATGGCAATGCCGTAATGCCCCAATAAAAGCTTCCTTATCGAATGCAATGCTCCCCTCTGCATCATTGCTCTGGCATTGTGCATCGATAAAGGTTTCCTGCTCTTGGCTGTCACCAACCGAGCTTGATATCGGCATTTGAAAAGCTCTGTTTCCTTGTGAAAAGTATTGTTGCCTAATCTACCAAGTAAAGTACGTAACTGCTATTCAGTTTCACTTGTACTAAATTCCGGTTGCTGTGATAACGTCATATTGCATAGGCCTATTATTAAAATCAATCGTCCTATGTTTACCTCGAATAATAACGCTTGATGAAACGTAGAAGCTACTTTAACTATTCGTCAAGCGAGATTTTCGATGCGCGAACCCTTTCCTCGTGAAATTTTTCAGACAAACGCTGCAAAAAAGCGACAGCGGCGATTGGCCTTTACAGCTAAGGATCAGGCTGAGACACCATCTTTGTTCTAAAAATCTCGGGCGCGCTAAAAATTTGATGGAAATCAGAGGAGATTGAAATGAGCAGAATTTTGTACGAACGCTTCAGCGAACGCTACAAAACAAGCGTCAGTGGAGATTCGGATGTACCGTCATCATACAATCAAGCAACTTTTGTCATGCCACAGAATGGGCGGGGCGAGGTGGTGCATAGATTTCGGCAGTATGAAAATGACTGTAGCGCAGATGGTCATAAATGGTCATTGGAAAATGTACTCAGGCTTCTAGAAAACTTTATGGCTACACAAAACCCTTATACACGTATTCCTGACATAATTGTTCAGGAATTATATACATTGGTGTGGCCATTTCAATAAGGCGCGTTGTTTCGCTTCCGTTTCGAAAATTGATTTGCATTCCGTGAATAACACATCAGGAACAAATGCCCTGGCGGCGGAAACGAAGCAAGAAGTAAAAGCATCGGAGCATATCGCGAATTATTTCGCAACTCAAGACGCATCTCAGCAGTAAAAACTACAGTTACTGGAGTAAAAAGTGAACCGAGGTTTGTTATTTACTATCATATGTCTTCCGTATCTCCCTGTAATTGAAAATAAGCCTTTTAACGTGCTATGATGTCCGAATTACTTGTAAATAATGCCTGTGAGTGGGTGGGCCTACCACCTCCTACCTTCTTTTGAGCGCACTTACGCCGAGATATTTCCCCAATCATTGATTAGATTTGTATGCGAAGATAAGCAGGGAAGATAACATCTTGCTATTTCGTGTCTTGTTGGGATAAGAGGAATTTAACAAGTGCTTGTTAATTTATGGACACGGGCTGACATGTTAATTTCGACACAACATAAACAGGATCAAAGTGTGCAAACCTGCAAACCCATAAAGAAAAGCGAGGAATGGGAGGGCCTATTCCTTTTATCTTTTTATTGTCCATAAGCTGAACAAATTAAATGCTTTTGTTGTGAATATTGAAACCCGCTGTCTGAAAGGCTTCGTTTGCTGCGATGTATTTATATTTTCGTCATTGGTCATTGTACGTTCAATTATTCTCGATTCATTTGAACATTAAAAATTTAATGATCTATGCTCATTAATTTCCAATCAAGGCCGGTGACTCTTTCATCCCTGAAAGGTTCACTTCAATCAAAATTCGATTTCCAGTTGTTAAGGAACTGGATACGCTCATTTACCAGTTTGCTTTCAAGCTTGCTCGAGTTCCCTAGCTAGGCAGACATTTTTCATTTATTTTAATCAAACAAAACTGACCAATAAATCGTTTGGTTCCTAAATGCTTGAACTTGCTTGAGGGACTGCTTTGCAATATTTGTTGGTTGGTCTTATGATATGGTCATTGTCTTTGTTATCATTATTTTTGCTGCCCGTATCTCCATACCATTTTTGTATTCTGTTTTGGAAGCCAACTAACAATTTGCTTACAAAGATTTTATTGTTTAGCGATGGAAGAACGAATATTGTTATAAGCATGATTTAATGATGACTTTAAACCAATGAGTAGACCATGTTGGTCATATTATAGATTATCAGAAAGCGTTATATAGGAGCATACTTGTTTGATTGTCCAAAGGCCTTGTTGGAAAGTTGCTTCTGATTCTTTAAGTACCTATCTCATCACTGTTCATATTTATCTATGGAACACAATTAACACTTACTTATCCAGTGCTATTCTATCCTTTTACATGTACCTCTGCTTGATGCCTTGAATTATGAAGGTGATAGAGATTTGGTTCTTTATATATTTGCTGTGTATTTTTGAGATATAAAAATCACACCTTGACCTCCAACAAGTGCTGAATGATTTTGCAATTCAATTGAAGGGTTTCCCATAAATTCAATTTCCAGTTTTGCTAATTTAAAGATCATCATTTGGTGCCAGGTTGTTATAGTTGAAAACCCCCATCATTTCCAGGTCCTCATAAAAATAACATTGCCATTCAAAAATATGTCTACTCACAGAGACAAAAAGTAGAATGAATTTTCCTTACTTTTATGTATTTGTTGTGACCTTCATTTATGGTATAAACTTTGCAATCTACTACCTATAAGCAGATCTTTGCAATTATCTATTCTGCTTAACTTCTGGTTTTTTTCTAGATTCAACCATCAAAGGATTAAAAAGTACTGCTTTCAAAGACACTAGATAGCTAAAAGAACAAGACATGGTTGTAAAGGCAATAGTTTGTGTTCTAACATTTGCAGTAGCAACATGCACTGCTCTGGAGCTCAAAGGAGTGACATGCCAAGTTCATAAAGATATAGTTGTTGATTTAGATCCAGTTAAACATCGGTACTACCCTTATGTGGTAAAACTGCCACGCTGTGTGGGTGCAGTTGGGCTGTTCAAACCAAATATAAAGAAATGTGTTCCAAAGTCTTCTGTGTCCAGGTCGTATAAAGTGCTTGATGTGACCAAATACATTAACACATTCATTGATGTTACTGACCACACTGATTGCACACATGTTTGTGTTCATTCACCAAGCTCCTGTCATCCACAGTATCAGACTTGGAATGGCCAAACCTGCACATGTGATTGCAAATACAGAACAGCCCCAATGCCATCACCTTGTGAGTACCCAAAGATTTGGCAGAGCAGTAGTTGTCAATGCATGTGCCCCACTGCCCCCAAGAAATGTTCAGATAAGAAAGAATGGAGTGAGGAGGACTGTGCCTGCATGTGCAAGAAACGGTACCTGAACAGGTGCTCCAGAAAAAGCAAAGTTGTGAGCCAGGAATCCTGCACCTGTATAGAGCCTGTTGGTATGAATGTAACTTTAGCAGCAAGGGGGACCCAGACCACTTGCAGGGGGGTGGAGAACAAGTTTGTTGTCATGATTGTGGTTATTGAATTTCTCTGCCTTACTTTTATATTCTTCATGATCTATCGTTATGCACCAAGGAGTGAGGAATCCAGTAATAAACGAAAGTTTTTTCCAAAAAGATTGAGTGATATAACATTAAGAAGGAAAAAGCAGAAGCCTGATGGAAATGATGTTGAAGTTGTTCGCCCCACTCTTGAAGAATCACCTTTGGAAAATGGAGATCTTTATGTGGACAAGGAGCATCAGATTGACCAGCCAATGTCTGTAAGGGAAAGTAAAGAAGAACCAGTTGGATTTTACTATGCTGCCAGTGATGTCTTTGGTTCAGTGGGTAATGTTTCAGTAGAATCTACCAACAAAGTGACTGTTGTATAAAGAACAAAGCCATTGTTAGTAATCAGTTTCCTCAATGGGAACCTTCTTTACTCAAAGAAATATTTGTCATCTGGTACCTGATTTCAAATGAGAATAGTTTTCTCTATGCTCACTTTGAATGTAAAACTCCATGATGACTTAGGCCTTTCTGTGACATTTAGCCCATGCAAATAGCCTAGCGCTACTGCAAATTCTCCTGCACAAGTAACAATTAAGATGAAAAATGCAGACCGTTGCATAAAATGATGTAAAGCTTGCATAACAAGGTTTGTAAACTATCGCTCTTGTCAAATATAACGGCCTTTTGTCTTCAACACAGACTTGCTATGCACTTTTAAATTGAAGAATATACCCTTTTCCAACATTCCTGTCACAGAAAGTTGTGTTATGTATTATAAATAAGCAACATGATTTTAATATGATATACATTTTCAAGCCTTCTATATATTTTCAAGCCTGATTACCTGATAGTTTTGCATTTGTTACAAAATAAGGGTAATCATGTTTTAGTAGTGAATTTTGACCTGCAAGTACAGCACAATTCAAGCGTCTACAATGAGAAACTTTTTTATACTGGCAGCATTATGTTTTTGCTCCAGTTCTGCTTTCTTTGAGTTGTTTATGTTCCCTTTTTAGCTTTCCTTTTTCTCCCCCCTTATCCATGTATGTTATTATCAACTAGGATGCTTCTATCTTCTGGTAACTTTGCTTTCACTATTCTAGAAACTACAACCCCTCTTTTAAAAGATGTAAACACATTTCAGTCCTGCATATATTATAAGCCTTAGAAATTTTCCTTTTTTGGAAGTCAGTTTGTTATCTACATTGTGAGCAGGGTTCAGCAAGTGTAACTCTGACCAATGTTAATGTAAAAGTTATTTTGACTAAAGGCTGCTATTGTTTCTAAAGCAGAGCTTGCAATGTAAAGAATGTATTTGTAAATTGTTCACTTTGTATGCATGTATTTATTTTCATCATATATGTCCTTTGATAACTAATAGTATCTTTTCTTTTGTCACTTGAACTAACATTTTTCAAAGGAGCCAACTTAATTCCACAGATGGTAACAGGATCACAGGCATTGTGCTGCAATTTAGGGTTTGTGGTTTTTTACTCATAACCAGTGACCAAAGTATAAAGTGTGTAATTATCTGACAGATAAGTGGGGAATGATTTATATGATTAATCAATCCTAAATGAGTTTTATTTACAACAATATTTTCATCTTGAAAATAGGAAAAGCATTGTACAGAAAAGAAGTTCATGAAAACAGTTCCTTGAATATTTGGTGTAGCTCTTTCTGCAGTATGTTGACTGAATTTTTTTAGGATGGTTATCTAAGACCTGAGCAATCTGTTTGTATATAAGCAGCACACCAAATCTATGCTTTTTCTAGGAAGTTTGCATGGACGGGCGAAATGCTTTTGCTTTTAGTTCATTGCCACTTCCTGAAAACCCGGTCCCACCTCTGTTCATTGGGATGATGTCAGACTCCTTCAAAGGCTTCCCTGTCAATGGACATTGCCAGTCCTTTTTTATGATATTCTCCACACACTCCATTGTCACCACATCGCCTGTTGGCTTTAAAACTGCACATGGAACAGAGTTTCCTAGCAAATCATGAGTTACTGGACACATGTACCTTGTACTTTTTGAAATTGTTGGCTTGCTGTCATCATTAATGACAGGAGTGAATTTGACTGGATAGAGCTCTTTCAATTTTAGTGGTTTGCCACTGAGAGGGCAATAGACTTTGCTATCTGGTTTCTTTACTTCCTCCTTGCTAGCTTGTGGTGTAAGTGAAGGAATCCAGAAGCTTGGCAGCTTTGTAGCACTTCCTTTAACACCTTGGTAATCAAATGAAATTAAAAATCATATATATATATCTTGACAAGGACAAATTAGTTGGTTATTTTAAACTACGATCTTAATGTTAAAATTTCTCCTTGTTGTATACAAAGAATTTAGTACACTATATTGTGGGTCGAGGGGAATACACACATCAACACACACACAATACCACACATATATATATAGAGGCTCTTCTGTAACTTTTTTGCTATGCAAGGCATGCTCATTTTCCTGTAATTACGGTACGGATTTCTATTGCTTGCAGCCAGGAAATGATGTTGACTCAAGGTCATTATAAAGTCAACCATCTAAAAAAGTATTGTATCATTGCCAGAAGGGAAATTGGCACGGCTTTTCCAAAAAACAATCAATCCTTTATAAAAGAAGATACAGATATAGTGGCAATAAAAGCTTTTATTGGCGAAATACAGGTGGTATTGTTCTGTAGAATCTAAAAGCAAAATCGTCTTTGACTGGAAATAACATTTGGAACGCCCTGTGTTCAATGGGCATAGTGGATGCTATGAAACTACTTATAAAGCATCAATAAAGTACCGACATTCTTTGTACACAGCAACAGGATACCTATGTTTTAAAGATGGTTTACTTGACTATATTCTTGGAAAAATGTGACTATTTCATGGCATTCCAGCAATAGATGGAAACAGAAACATTGCCCTAAAATATATTAATAAATATGACTTGGTTGACATCTGCACAACACAAGAGTGACTTGTTGATGATTTCAGCACACCAGCATCACAAATTCATTCTTACAAACATGTTCTATAAGAATGAATATTATGTTCAATACCAAGAACTCTTTTTTTAACAATAAACTGGTCATTTGTTAAATGCTTCCCACCTTCTGTTTTGTCATTAGATGGTCCAGGTGATTGCTCAGAACCATTTTCCTGTTGTTTAGAAAATGCATTGCTTTTCTTAGTCACGATTACACTCTCTGCATTTAGAAACTTCTCAACATCTTTCTTTTTTGAAGCCAGTGATTCATCTTTTTCTCTTTCTGCAGACTTCTTTTTCTAAAATGTCAATGCAACCATATAAAGATTTTATTTCATTGCCAATAGTCTTAATAAATCTAAACTTCAACTACTATAAGAAAATCTTCTTTTATAAATTTTGAAAAATAGGCTGAGGTATGCCAATGAAGATTATAACTCGCATTTGCTTCAGTTATGCTTATTTTTAGAAACAAAATCAGATCTAAATATTTATGGTAGCTATATTGTAGTTTTTGAATGAAGCCACTTTAAAAGTAAAAACAAAGGTTGGGGAACATGCTTAAAATATACTTAGAAAATGTATTATAAGCGCTTTGTTTATTAAATAACCTATTCGTTCATATTCAAATGGATAATGTTGGTGTATTTGAACAAAAATCTTAGAGTTTAGTGTTCAAATTGATCTTTTACATTGCCTGTGGCTTATCTCAAGGTTAGGGATGGGGGCTAGGGTTATATTAGAGATCCAGCTTTCGATAAGCACACAGGGTTGCTGTCGAAATAGAAAGAGATGTGTAATATATTTTAGATATGTAATATATGATTTAGGCTCCTTATTTTAAATATGTAACATATAAAATTGCTGTAAATTTTTCATTTTTTTATATATATATATAATATCTTCTTACGTTAATCAGGAAACACATCGATAACAGCAGTAACATTGAAGTTTTAACCTGTATGAAGATTCGTGTTATTATTATTATTATTATCATTAAGATATTTTTTAGTAAAAACTGGTCCATCGCGCCAGCCAGTTAGTATTAGTAAAAACTGACCTCTTTAAATTCAACTTACCTGTCTTTCATATTCCCGTAGCTTTCTAGAATACTCCTGCTTTTGGTGAACAATATACTCTAAAATTGACTCTTTGTCGTACAGAAAGCCTTCTGGCGTAATGACAGGCTCTCTACATGGTTGTAATGTTAGGCCACAACAGTCGAAACCTTTCACAGAATCTTTACTAAGTCTATCAGACTGTGATCCATATCCAGATGCCTTTGTGTCTTTCTTCTTTTCATGATAAGAGTATACTGCACTTGCTGTACAATTCTTCCCGTGTCTGGTCATTTTTCCCCTTAAAATATAAACGAAAATCCCGACCTCCACAGAACAGTTTCCTCTCTCCGGCCGAGTGAGCTGTGTTTATGCTGGCCTCGTTGTGAATTCCACCCAGAACACTTCAGAAAATGGCGGCCTTCAGGGTGACACGAGGTCTTGCAGGGGCAAGCTGCGGCCTGAAGCAAAGTATCAGAACGTTCAGTTTAGGTGATTACAACATTTTGTTGAAAAACCTTTAACAATAACATAGCAATGGATCTTTCACGTACCACTTGGTTTTACGCAACTTACATAACATAGCAATGGATCTTTCAGAGCTGATTAATTCGTGCAACCTGATAATGTACAATATCAACCTGATCAATATTTTGTTACTGTCAACTCAAAAATTACCTTCTAGAACTACATGGGGAATACAAAACTTTAACTTTCTTTTGTAAACCTGTCATGCTTCCAAAAAGCTTCACAAATGAAGGAATCATAATATTATTTGTACCCTCCTCTGCTGATGAATTGGTTATTTTTAGGATGTAGGAACCTTCAAGAGTTCCAGTACATAATAACTGAAAAAGCTGGTGACAATGGGAATGTTGGGGTTCTGAAGCTGAACAGGCCAAAGGCCTTGAATGCCCTCTGTGATGATTTGATGAAAGATTTGGTCAAGGGAATTGAACTTTTTGAAAATGACAGCTCAATTGGTGCAATAGTATTGACAGGAAGTGAAAGAGCCTTTGCAGGTTAGTTACAAACAAGACAACATTTTGCATATATTTTGTGTGGATTTAGAATCACCATTTGCCATTTACAGGCAATCATGCACTCTCATAGCCTCTCATGTGGTTATTTGACCCATGTGTCACTATTCATTTTCTCTGATTATTAGTATATTCTATGACATTTGCATACAAGGATTATCTCAATACCATAAGTATGCAACAATTTAAATTCCTGTTTTCTGAGCTCTTTTAGAACTGACTCCAATTTTCTGAATCCTCAATCAATAATGATTTGTTTAGCTGGTGCTGACATTCGTGAGATGCAAGATTTAGACTGCTCAAAAGTTATGACAGGCAACTTCCTCACCCACTGGAATCAACTTGCAAAGTGCACAAAGCCCACCATTGCAGCTGTCAATGGATTTGCTGTAGGTACCTGATACATCAAGAGTAATAATCTAGAGGTCTTTTACATCACCTATCCACCTAGAGAGATGAAGGAACACAGTATAGAAAAATCAGCATTGATCCAAACTGTTGCAAAATTATGATTTATTTGTGCTTTTTAAATGACCACCTTTCCATCTCTCTTAGGAACTTACAATACAATGTTGTGTTTATCACTATGATTGTAGTGTAGTGTCCATTTCCTCAAACATTATGTCTTTCTACCTTTTATTTTCCAAGACAGTAACATCATACATTGCAAATGAGCTTGGATGCTTTAACTTTGTTATGATAAATTTTTTCATAGATTAATGACAGTCTCTTTCCCATGACTACAGTTAGGTGGTGGATGCGAAGTGGCCATGATGTGTGACATCATTTATGCAGGGGAGAATGCGAAATTTGGACAACCTGAAATCTTGATTGGTACCATTCCAGGTGTGCTATAGTTTTTTGAAAAATCAAAGAGCAAAGGATTTTTTATGCTTTCAACTAGGATATTAATTCCTGGTTTCCTTACACTTTTTATGCCAGACAGTTTGCTGTGAAGAGTATGAAGTCTGATGTTTGAACATCTTGGCACACTGTTTGTACCCTGATTAATTAAATGATTCAAGTTTCTAGTTCTTCAAAGCAAGATCAAATTAGGTTTTATTCTCTTTGATAAACAGAACACTATACTATACTACATTTTAAAGTGAATATACTACATTTTGAATAAATACAAATTCAGTTTTTGCATCCAAAAGTCTTGCTAAGCCAATTATAATGCTAGATCACTACATATTGACCCAGATAACCTTAGATGACATTTGCTGGAAGCCTCGTATCATCTCATTTGACTGGTAATTTCATCACTTTTTACAAGCTACACTAGATTTGTTGTTGTTGTTGTTTAACAGGTGCTGGTGGCACACAGAGGCTTGCACGTGCAGTTGGCAAATCTAAATGCATGGAAATGGTTTTGACTGGCGACAAGATATCTGCTAATGAGGCCTTACAATTTGGTAGGCTGTCCATGATACGCACTTTTGGGAACCTCTCATAAATTGTTGCTCTTGGTCCCTTGATATTTCACATTTGTGATTCAATGTTTTTGGAATGCAGGTGCAGCCAAAAGTGCAAGTTTTCTTGGATGTCAATTTTATGACGTGATTGCTGATACCTGGTTTTGAACAGCCAGAGTAAATGCCAATATACTTCAAGCTGTTAGTTATGAAAAGTACTTCTGAATAATGTTCTGTTTTCTTACCAAATGAAGGACTGTCAATAACTCTTTGGGCTCAAAATGACGGTTAAAGAATGCTTTCTCATTTTCTCAGGTTTGGTTAGCAAAGTTTTTCCAGTAAAGGAAGTCGTCAATGAAGCTATCAAAACTGCAACAAAAATTGCAAGCAACTCAAAGCTGATCACGCAACTTTGCAAGGAGGCTGTAAATGCAGGTCGGTTTGATTCCGTCATCTTTCAAGTTCATATTTCGAGGTAGTTGTGGTGTCCTTGCACCGTCAAGGCATAGCGTCAGCAGTTTTGTTTATGATATTGGGGCTTTAGCACTGTTGCCTTTCTCACAGAGTCATAAAGTGCATTCTTTGAAGTAGCAATCGTTTTATGATACAACAAATAATTCTCTGGCAGTAAGTTATTTTTATCATTTACAATTGGTCAGTGATTCAAGAATCTCCGATTTCGTACTGAAAGACAGGCAAGAAAAACAAAGCTATAAACAGAATGTCCAATCCCAAGACTGCTTGTTCTTAAAGTTTTTAACAAATTTCCATTGCTTTAAGGGTACGAAATGAGCTTGAGTGAAGGTCTTCATTTCGAGAAGAGAATATTCCACGCCACCTTTGCAACGGTAAGGTCTCCTTTTATTGAACGAATGATCACTCCTTCCCCGTTTGCACTAGCAATGGCTTTTCAGTCAGACATTCACACCTCACATCATTGCGATCCACCGTCCAGATGTGTTAATGCAACCTATTTTTGGAATTAGAAATCATTAACTTGTCTTTAAACGAAGGAATGATGTTATCAATGCTCTATAATGATCATAAATCATACAATAATATTTAATTATCATAAAATGTAGTTTTACCCTCCTACATCCAAAGATAGTTATTTTTTGTCAATAGCAGATTTTACTGATTATGTTTTCCCCAACGAATATGCATTCTTAAACTTTTAACCAGTGGTTTAGAAAATATGAAGTTCTTGATAGTTGTTTTAGGTTTCCAGGGGCATGATGTGATAACTAAATGAATGCTCGCTATATTACTGGTGATAAACTCACTGGAGTCTTTGCCTTTTCTAGCATGATCGGCGCGAGGGAATGACAGCTTTTCTGGAGAAGCGACCCCCGGGATTTACGGACAGCTAGATCCTATGCTGACTTTGTGCGATAATGCAAGCTGGAAATATATGTCTCGATTTGTTGTGTTGTTGTGATGGTGTCCTTCTTTTTGTGTACTTCATCCTTGGCAGTAGAGCTTTTCCTGCCATGTGAGCGTGAAATTTAATCTCGATTTCAAACAAAACCTAACCTCGTACAATTAACCAGAATGTCAATTCATCCGATAGCATTGAATGAAAATGTCAATACAATGATAAGTATTTATTCTATTCCTCTCGCCAGGATCAATTTCGCAACTAGGCACTGACTCCCGTAGTCTCCAGTAGTCAAGGGCTATTCCACGAATCCAGATGAAGTCAAACGTATCTTTCAAAAAAGACAATACAACTTTCATTAAGGTTATACCAAAAGCACATTACGAGAAGCAGCTTTTTCGTCTATTCCCGCATGAAAGTAACCCTTATATTCTGACGCTATTATGAAGTAACTGACGGAGGATAGAGCTTGTCTCTTCATTGGTTTGAACGTTTCGTATTTTGAAGTACCGATATATACATGGAAAATAGAATATTTCCAGATAGAACGTTTCAAGAAAAATCAAATGTGTAAATACGTCAGCCCTGTTTCGTTCCATTAGGCAACGAGCCAGTTGATGAGAACCCATTAGAAGGACGTGTATTGTAAAACACAGCATATTATCGACAATCCATAATCTACAATTCTTCAAAATTTGACAAAACATCTCCGATAATTAACGATAAATATGTTTTAATTAAATTTGATTTACACCAAAAGTGGGCGACCTCAACAGCAAAATAGCTAAAAATGCCTTATCTATGCCTTTAAAGATTCGAAAACGGAAAATAAAATATTTCCTATCCTCTAGTACGTTAGTATGTGCCATACTTCAAAATATAAGATAATGAAATTACAAGAAGTAATAGAAAAACTGCAAGAAAACCGCATGCCATTCAAATATTTAGAGAACGAAGAAAGTTAACAAAGCATGAAAGGTAGGTGATAGGAGTGGGATAAGGTGCATGGAGTAGAGAGCTGGGGGAGCGAATATTTCAAGTAGGATGAAGAATTAAGAACATACTGGAAGTAGCAGAAAAATTATTATAGGTAGGGAGAAAATAGGGACATCAAGGAATAGGAAGGGTGGAAGGGTATAGGTTTTTATTTCTACTAAGAAGTGCTAATAGAGGGATAAAATGAAATTGCTAGCTGGGTTAGAATGAAGATATTTTATAATTACGTTTCACTAGTAAGTAAACAATATATTCTTTTGCTTTTCTGATTACTCAACTTTACTCCTCTTGAATATATCTAGACCACATCGTTTAAAACCCAATCTGAATAGCAGCATGACCAAGGTATTACTACAGATAATTTACGGAGTAAGTAACATCCACCCTTCACCGTTAATACAGCTCCATGTATCAATTTTTGACAACTTTGTTCATTGGGGTCTTCCTTAAATGTTATCCACATTTCAATATTTCTACAGGGCTCGCGATCAAACGCAATCTCCAATCGGATTTGAGCACCTAGAAGACAGTGATCTGCCAGCCTGTGTGTTCGAAGCTGGCGGCAAATGCAAGTTCATTGTCTACAGGACCAGCAAGCCAATCAAATGTGACCTCTTTGTCTTCATTCGATATGGATACCCTTAGTTTTTCAGCACTAACCCTGTGTGTTTGGAACGAGAGGATCGAGCCTCGTTTCAGAACTGGCAACATCATTACCATTACAGTCCCATTGACGTAGATTGCTCCCTTTGTATTGACAACGATCGACTCTGGTGAAAATATGAGCAGTTCTCCGGAATCTTTATCAAACCGCTTAGTGACCAGCGCGATCCCGTCCTTGCTACTTCTTTCGCCAGCTTCATCAATCTGAAAGAAAATAGCAAGTAGCTTGATCCACAAATGAGGGATGCTTGACTTTGATTCGCAGCCTTTGGTTACGATGCAAGTGCATGAACTCGCATCATGCTCGTTACTGACCTCAGTATTTTTGCAATATTTGTAATGGCATGAAAGGCAAATACAGTGTGGGTGTCGCGGCGGCGCGTGAGCCGGCCTTTAAGGTTACGGTAAACGTTTTATGGACGAAAACATTCATTTCCCGATTACTTCACATTCTGATAGCCGAATTAATAAGGTAAATAATGATGCCATGTTTGAAGCTAGAAGAAGTTTTGAAAATAGAGCAAATCCCGTATAGACGAAGGTTTCCATAATTTCCTTATCAAAGTTATTCATTATCATAATTTCCATAGTCACAATTATTTGCCAATTTTTGACAGGGTATAGTTTCAAGAAGAGGAGGAATTTAAAAAATCTGAGACACACTTTGGTAGCTTAGGATCTGCACTTCCTCCTGGTATAAGTCAGATTTTGTTATCTCAAACGCAAGGGTACAAAATATCTTTTGAAGGTAGTACACTTTTTAGCAATAAATTCGCATGGAAAATAACATTAAACATTAATTGCCAATAATTTTGATCTGGCTAGGTACACCACAATCTTGAACATCGAATGATATATAGTTTACTCAGATTCCTTGAACAGTTTGGCCTTTAGGTAGGGAAAATCAATTTTCGTGTTGAAGACGTTTACCGTAACATTAAGTAATAGCGATAAATCACGCGTGTAGTAAAAATACTTATCGCATTCCACCCTAACCTATTGCCGCTATAAATTTCCAAGTCTGCGCGGAATGGCAAGCCTTATTCTGTCAATTTATCGTTTAAATTCGAAAGTTGAAAGTACAGCACGGTCAACAACAAACTGGAAAGAAATTTACCCAAACTTCGAAAGAAATTGAAGCTCTATCAATGGACAACTCATCCAAGTCAAGTATTGACAAGGAGTTCCAGAAGCTAGGAAATAGGCGGAACTTTAACATGTTTAGCAAAGGAAGCATTTTCTTTATCCAACATATAGTGTTTCGGCTTAAAAAACTCCATTATTATCAAATTGTGCGTGTGAAGGCTCTGTATGTGTTAGTCCATTATTACTGGTCTCAACTCACTTTGAAGTTAATGGTGTGGCCCAATCTGCAGGTCGTAGTTAGAGATCTCAAAATCTTACAGCTCTCTGGAAAGACTTTAGTGGCAGTTCGATTGTTATTTCCAAGCTCATATGCAGTTAGGCTACCTTCATTCGCACAATCTTCTGAATTCCACTCTGCCAGAGAAATATCGAACACATATTATATATAATTAAGTGTATAACTAGAAAAATCACTTATTACATTCTAAGTAAACAAAGAATATTTAAGTTAATTTAAAATGCATAACCATTCTTTATAATTCTTTTTACAGATTAAATAAAAGATACATTTAATTGATTCAATATGTTGATATACACATAAACATGATTGCATGAATCATTACAACATAATACTCAGGTTTTAAAGCTTTATAATGCTACTGGCCATTTTCCTACTAAAATCTATCAATTGCAGATCCAATTTATGCTAACTGAGTTGCCAACCAAGTTTTAAAGCAAGTTCCCTAAACATTCATTCAAGTTCCCTGGTTGTCAAGTAAATTTTGTTTAACAGCAAACCTTTACTGGAGTACCAAAGCATTTGGAAAGGATTCATAAATATAGAAACGATACAACCTAACATTTGCTGGAGAAAGTAGCAAACAGAGTTATTGAAACTGCTTACCATGTGGTGGAAGTGTTGTCCATCCTTTCTTTGTTAGGCTCCAAGGCCCAAAATCCTCACTATTACCTGTACCACCGAGCCTTTTACAAACACGAAAATAAAAACAACTGTGAACATCAATATCAGTTAGAAAGTACTGCATTTCCTCCCCTGTATATAGGCTATTGAATATCAGTGTTGATTCATCGATGTCGCTGTGGTCTTGCTTCTTTGAACTGCATGATGCACACTGCAGCGTGTACTCTGAAACGATGCTGGTATCTGTATCCACTGATTCAGAATCTGTGGAATGCTGAAAAGCAAATCACACATGCAAAGGTAAAGAAACTAATTTGAGAAAGCAACAACTTGTAAAAACAGTCAATGTTGAAGTTTGTTAACAAAGTCCCAAAGGCTATCGGAAGATTCTGTTAATCAGTTTATCTGATCTAGCAATGGTGAGGTAAATCTCTTGGCAATAGCAAAAAAGGAACCACTACTACCATTCTTCTAGCAGAAGAAATGTTGATGATCAATTACATTTCATGTTGTGTGACCTGCATTTTTTAGCTCTTAAAAAAGATAAAAAATTGGGCATCTTCAAAGTAATAATAGTGCTACTAAATGTATACCTCTTCCCATCTAACAAGGATACCACCTGGCATTTCAATGCAGTCTGTAATTTGCAGCCCTCCAATAACATCAACAGTTAGGCAGCTCCGTAATTGCTCAACTGATGACTTGGCTTTCGACTCATCAAAACCAACAACAATGGACAATGAGGCACATGGCATGTCAGGACCACTAAACAAACAGAATAAATTTGAAAGAAAAAATTATTATTGATCATGAATTTAGCTCTAAGAAGATATTAGTTGAGCATCCATCTTCTGCATTCTGGTCACTGTAGACCATTGCCATTACAGCAAAAAAGAGCTTCAAATGGATGGAAGAAAGGAAGAGTTGATATCAACATTATGGAGGGTAATGGTGAAAATGTTGAAACATCAGGTAAACAAGGCGTCATAAAGAAATCAAAGAAAGAAGAAAGATTTTGCAAATATAGAAGATGAACAGTGTCATATGCTGACAAACATATGTGAGTATGAAGTTTGTGAGGAATGAAAAACATCTAATAAAAAAGAATAATTGGCTATGATCAAAAGCGGTCATAAAAAACTCAAAAAGGTAATGAACAAAGTATTGACAAGTATACATTACCTTCTTCCTGATTTTTCAAGAGCTAAGGTTATCTCTTTGCTTACAGCTGTACAAATATCCTCAGAATGTTCACTTTCACCATTTTCAAAAACCTGGTTATTTTTGTCTACTTCAGCTTTGCCTATGAAAAACAATTAGCTCTGTCTAAGGAAACAATTGGCTATGTCATAGTTACATTTTGTTAATCTATGTATGCATGTTGCCAGTGTATGCATAACATACATACAAAAAGTTTCAATGTAGAGGTTAATGACCAAAAGACAAAGAAGTCTGTAATAGGTTAATTGAGACATTGGATGAAGTATCGTGTGACCAAAAATTGATTCCCTACTGCACAGCATAAAGCTATTAGTGGTTTAACTAGCAAACAATCAAATGCTGAGTTGAAGCTAACAAAGAATGCAAAAAAGCTGAGTTAAACATTTAAAATGACAATGGATGATAATAGAAAGAGCCACCAGGGAAACCTTTTCTTTATCTCATTAGGCACATGGAGGCCATGTAAACATTTTCTATCACTGCTTACAGGCTGCATTTTTACTAGGCTGAAGAGTTTATTGACTGATGAACATGTTAATCATGAAACTTAGAAATTTTCTTTTCAAACAAATATGTACAGCTCTGCCTAAAAAACATAGTTAATAGTGTTAAATTGATTTTCAAAATCTCTCTCACAGAGAAATATGAAGAACAATTAAGTATATAAGAAAAATAATATATACTTAAGACAATAGAGTATGCTGTCTCTCACTTTAAAAATGTAAATTTCAACAAAATTAACATACCTTTTTCTGTGAGTTCTTGTAAATGGAAAAGTTCATTCTTTAGCTGGTCTTCTAGGTTTTGGAGCATATCCTGGTCATCTTTCTTTGATTTTTCTATCACATCAACCAGTGAATGATACCGGTCATCCAGAGCCCTAACTACCTCCATCTTGACTCTTTCATAATTCAAGTCTAGTGCAAGACGGGCACTTGAACAGCTTTCCTTTATGGCCTTCAGTGACTTGTTAACTTCAGTTATCTTATTTCTGTCAAATACAATAACAGGGAAATAATAACTCTGAAATGTCAAAGGAGATGAAGTCACTTATCGCTTAAATATTACCATCGTTCATTTTGTTTAAGGACTAATTTACCAAATACTATTTGAACAAAAAATAAATTACCCTATATAAGAAGCCCTGTTTTCACATCGTTCCACAAGATTCTGTAAGTCATCCATTTCTTGTTTTTTTTATCCCTAAAATGAGATGTTTATTATTTTTCACAAAATTGAAATAAAATTTATCATTAAAAGAACACTTCTGTTGAAAAAGGTTTTTTAGCCAGTCCTATTACAGAGATTTGATGGAATTACTAACTAGAGGGTATAACAGAGATTTTCCATGCCATTTCTTTCTGTTTTCTTAAATGTTGTGCTAACAAACATGACAAAATTGACTATTTATTCAAAATGCTTTTTGCAGAAACAGAGAAGAACAGAGAATCAGAAACTTAGATAATTGCTCTATTTACAGATACATTTTCTATTTATTGATAAATTTACTTACTACTGTCTTCAGATAGGAGCCCAGTTGAGATTATTCTGTCTTTATTTAATGTGATTAGCTGCTGATTTGCAACAGATCCATAGTAACTCTGGTATATTGAATTTTATGAGAGAATTACAATCAGTTAGAATTCAAACAGCATTACATTTCCATACAATACATGCAAAATAGAAAGAAATCCCGACTAACGGAAAGAAACCCGATGTATGCTCACGTTCGAACAATTATTCTGATCTCATACTCGGTACAATCTCATCCCGCAGACGCTTACACAGAGGGGCAAAGACGGAAGTACGAAACCACAAGCTTATCTGTACTGCAATAATTCACTTTTAAAATTATAACGGAAAGCGTAAGGAAAAGTGTTTATTAAATTTTCTCGAAGAATCATTTTAAAATTGATCTCTACTGCAGTAGTACTGCCGATCAAACAAAGAACAACAAAGTTATATATTTCCAATAAAAATTCTAATAAAAACTCCAGCCGTTATCTAAAGGCCATCATACTTGCACATTTTATTTCTATCTATTGAACACTTTGATACATAAATTAACACACCTGAAACTAAAAGCAAACTTTCCCAAATGCGTTTCCGGCAGCCATCTTCTTTCCAACTAAACAAAGCTGTCTGTTTCCTTAAGCCTCGATTCCATGCAATGCTTCTAGTTGCAGGTCAGTGTGCCGCCCTGATTCATTCAGGACATGCAGCATCAAGCTGTTTATAAATTACTGTCCATGGTTTCGAAACCTCCCTTCAACAACTTCCAAAACCACTTGAAAGGCATCTTTGAAAATTTATGAGTCACGATCCTCTAGAAACGCATAACTTGTTGCGAACGGTGAGTGAAAAGTTCACTTCAATCCTGTCAACATTTAATTTCAGTTTTTCTCACACACGGCATAATTTTCCAATTGTCAAGCTGTACCTGAATACTGAATTCAATACCACAGATTCAGTTGCTTATACAACTTGTAAACTCGACAACCGGCCCATGCTACTATTACAAAAAGCAAATTTTCTGACAGTAACTGTTATCCCCATGAGACAGCACACATGCTCAATCTGACAATAACCTTTCTTGGGTTGAGCTGCAAAAGTGGGTAGCTGTCAGAGGAAAAATTTGGCAAACTACAGAAACCCTATTCATGGAGCAAGTGGCCACCAGAACAACAATCAGTCATTCACAAGAAGACAAAGACAAAGAAGTACTAGAGTTTTCAACTAAAAAACCAGAAAATCTATGCTTTGCATCAATACATGAAAAGCTATTTATTATTATATTGGGAGACAAATCCAATAAACAATGATTTTTACAATGCTGGAATTAGCGGACTGACAGTGAAACATGGATTTGAGATAACAGGCTTCTACTTAAAAAGATTGTCTGATCTTTATACCTGATGAAAAACAAGAGCATCATACAATTCTGTGTCTACCTTCACTTTGTTTCTAGAATATTTTTTGTTCAAAGAATATTTTTTGTTCAAAGAATATTTATAAAAAGCAAGACTACCAAATAAACTGATAGCTCTGTTTCTAAACCAAATATATGAGTTATAGTTTTATGACTTGACTTGACTCGACCAAATATTTAATTAGGTTGTGATTATTTAGAAGGAAATGTTACATTAATCAGTATTTTACAAACATAAGGTTGGACTGGTGTAAAATTTCAATCGCGGGACCCTGACTGTTATGCACCAACTGCGCAATTATGTTTGTCATGCAGAGTCAATTTGTAAGAGAAAAGTTCATTTACAAAATACTGCAGCCTTTCTTTTTCCTGATGACTTTCTTTGGGCAGAGAACTGCTCTAATGGCCTCGTCAAAAACTTGTTTTAATCCCTTCTGTGTCAAAGCAGAACATTCTAGATACTTGACAGCATTTATTTCCTTTGCCATTTGCAAGCCTATTGCTTGAGCAATTGGCTGCAGTTTCTTCTCTTTTAGTTTATCAATTGTTTCCTTGTCCTCTCGCAGATCCAGTTTGGTACCAACCAGTATAATGGGTGTCTGTGGGCAATGGTGGCTAACTTCTGGGAACCACTATGACAGAAATAAGGATATATATAGATAAAAACTGATCGATAACTGTAAGGACATTCTTCAAAAATGATGATTTTCTACATCTTCTTTTAGTGAATAAATCATTTTTTTCTGATCTTTATTGTATAGTTCATTGAAAATTTGAGCACCCATTGCAAGAAAAACTCAAATTTATTGATTTTAATTAACATAGTTTACTTTTTAAATGCAATTTGGAGAGTAACAATATAAAATTGTGTTTCTTAAAAAACAGTTCAATGAATTTTGTTCTATTTTGGACCTTCTGGATATAGTAATGTGGTAATTCTCCATAAGCAAAAATAAAGCCACACATCACATTTAGCTTCTCATTACAATTTCTTATAGCAAAGTATGTCAATGTGTTCTTCAATATCTAGCTTTGATGCTAAGAATTCAAATTTGGCTACAACAAAGACGCTAATTCAAACTCACCTTAGCTCTCACATTTTCATATGATGCTGGACTTGTAAGTGAGAAACAGATCAAGAATACATCCTATAATAAGGAAAGAACTCTGTTTAACTTTCATATTTTAACAAATTAAAATACAATTTCCTGAAGAAAGATTGGCTTGACTGACAAAACTTGTTGTACTTGGATTTTTAGATTTGGTGTTCATATATAACATCACATAACGATGGAGAGTAGGGAAGAGACAAGAAAAGTGACAAGAAATATATTAACAATTTTACCGTTTGTGGGTATGACAATGGCCTAAGCCTGTCGTAATCTTCTTGTCCTGTAATAGAAACAGCCACGATAATGTTTGAAATGTTAACATAGTGCATTTTACTTTCTCATTATGAAAAATATTGAATTCTGATTTTTGGCATCCTCTGCATACAATCCAGCAATTGGCTTTAAAGGTTCAAAATGATAATCAAATCTCTACATAATGTGTTCAGTGTCTTGAAAAAGTAAAACAATACAAATATGATCCAAAATAATATTAATTTTTCATGAAATTAACATTTATTGTCAAAATAATCAACATAGTTTTACTCTCTGTTGAAACTTAATGTAAGGATTTACCTGCTGTATCCCATAATCCTAAGTTGATTGGTTTTCCATCCACCATAACATTGGCAGAATAGTTATCAAAGCTGCAAGAAAGAGAATACCAAATGTGGTGTTAATTACCCAAAAACCAATCATAACCAAACAAGTTAGACATCACAAGGATATATTATCCATAAATAATACAATCTTTCAATTTCTTGCTATTTGTATACACATATCTTGCGAGGAAGCTAACAACACACCAGGACTGTTTTGTCATTCTTAGGAAATTTCTTTTTAAGGCTTCTAAATCTCTTTCATTTGACAGTGGTAAACTCCAGTTAATTTACCTTAAATGAAAGAGCAAGAACAATACACTGCCCATCAAGAAGACTGAGCAAGAACAAGACTTGATTTTTCTGACAGTCAGCAACAGACTAAATAAAAAATTGGTGCAGGAAATAATTTAATACCTATACCTTCCTTCCATTATTGAAATGAATAACCAAGTAGTTATACTTACACTGTAGGTATATATTCACCAGGGAAAGCATTTGTTGTATAACTGATAAGTAAACATGTCTTTCCCACGGCACTGAAATAAAATTGAAACGTTAACAAAACAGTGTGAACAGGAATATTTGTTTACATTTTTTGTTTCAAATGCTTTCGATTCATTTTCGTATGCTAGCAATATTTGTCAAAGTTTGCAAAATTTCCAATGAGTAAACAGTGGTACTCTCAAAAATGTTGATCTGAAAATAACTGCAGGATAAATAAAGCAGGCATGTCGATGATTAGATAGAACGACATTGGACCAACCCAATGCCCACTGAAAAACAACTTTTGAATGCTATATTTGACCACCCCTAAAAACAAATGAGCTTCAAGCAACGAATGACCTTACAAAGTGAACATTTGAACAGTTTTTAAGCGTTCAATTCGCGACATGGTTTTCTAAAAATGCTGAGTGCGAGCCAAAAGCATACGGAAGTCAAGAATTTATTTAGGCCTAACTTACCCGTCCCCAACAACTACACATTTGATCGCCTGCATCTTGAATATTGGCTTTTTTTTGAGCGGATGGTCTCAAGCTTCGTATCAATGATTTTCCAAAGGTCAGTTCCAAGTGATATCAGACAATAAGGTGTGCCAATTTGGCTAACACTCCGCTAACTTCCACTTCCACCTTCGACAACGGACTCTCAAATGCAAAAGGAATGGTCCACTATATAATGTTAGGGTGACTCCACCCGCATTATATATATACCCCCCGCGATGATCTAAAATCGACTAAGATGGCGCATATATAAAGCGCAATGTTCGACCCAGGTCCCATCCAGTATAAATTTGTTGAGTAAGCAATAATTTCGCAATACCAATTTCGCAAGAACTTCAACAGAAGGCAACGTTCGGTAAATTTCCCAAGTACAGCCAAGACTATGTATGATATATTTTTGAATTGCCTTAATCATAAACATCCTGGTCAAGTACAAAAACCGCTCTGCAACGTAAAGGAACCTTCGAGATTTTTATTTTCTATCACAATCTACTCGACACTTTGTTTCGGTTTATTCATAAATTTCTTGTAGAAAGCAAGTTGTTCCTCATCATTCCCTCAAATCAAGCATTGTATTCAATATGCGTTAAAAAGGCCTGCTCTTGTGAAAAGTCCACCGCCAAAAACAGTTGTAATTAAAAAGAATAGAAATTTCTTAGGAAACCCCCGAAATCGCGAAAGATCTAGGAATCCAAACTGTCTGCTCAAAAGTGCATGCAAGTCAATAAATTATCTATTTTTCAGTTGGTATGAAGCGTGTTAATGGAGCGATTATAAACTTTGCTACCTAGCTCCAAGATAAGTATTTTTCCTGGACAAACGGATCACAATAGCAGAGGCCTTGGAAGGTTGAAGCGGAGATGTGTAGAAACAGCGTTTCCCGTGTGCTTCCTTACATAAAGGCAGTATTCCTCTATTTATTTTTTCTTTCCTAGCAATCCTGATTGTCCTACCTTCCTATAAACTGGTACTGGCTGTCAATTGGTCAATGGGTGGCTTTTGTTATCATTACAGTTCACTGATCAAACAGCGATAGAATTTTATTCCCAGGCCATGGTTCACCGCTTCTGGTAGATTGAATTCTATAAATCTTAGGCCCAAGATAATACCTTCCAGGTGCTATTTTGAACTTAGCTGCCATTTTTCTTAAAAGCAAGTTGTCTTCAAAGCAGATTGACAATCGAAATCAGTTACAATTTAGGCTAAACAGGGTTCAACTTTTAACATGCAACAAGGAGGATGCATGAGAAACCTGTTGTATCTTTGTTATCCCTTCCATGCAATTTTTGAGAGTCAGCAAATCTCTAGCCTTATGAAATTGCCATCTGATTTAGTCATCTGATTTAACATAATGAGTTTGTCATCTGATTTAAACATGCACCAATCTACTTTCACTCTCCTTAACTCTTCTTCAGATCTGAAAGAAAGACAAGATGCGCCTGCTTTTGTGGCATTGACAAATAAAAAATTGTCGCAAGCTGACACTATGGTATGTGAGTTGCAAAAAATTTGTTCCAAAGAAGGTGAGAAGCAAACAGCGAAGGAACACATTTGAGCATTTAAACACTTCAAAAAGTCGAAGTCCTCCCTGGTTGGTGCGATCCTGACAAAAGATTATTCATTTAGTAACAGCAGACAATGCAGAAAAACATTTCATCACGGTGGTATCGATGGAGAGTGTATCCGTCCCGGAGACATCACACCAATTTTTACAACCAACTCACCAAAATTTTTGCAAGAAATGGGGATCTTCGGCCACCCAGCCAATTTTGTCATTCATTGTGTTTTACAGAGAATTTGCTTAAAATCAATGATGAATAGGAATGGGAAGCATCTAGCACGCCTGGGATGAATGGCGTTTTCCCAGTAGCGGCGCGAGGGGGGGGGGACACGTCTCCCCCAGTTCTCACCAGGATTGATTTTCCAATTCGTCAAAATTCGAGGAGATATTTGTTAAGTACTTTCATTTTCCCCGAAACTTTATACTTTCATTTTCCCCGAAACTGCCACAAGAGTTTATATGAAAGGCGTGGCTCTAAAACTATTTCGGGGGGGGGGGGGCTTCCATTGCGTTTTCCATTGACCCAAACTTCTTGAAAAAACCCCCGCTGCGGCTGTACCTTTCTTTCCGTTAGATTCACCCAGCACATGATAATACTTAATGCTTTGTCTTTTTTGTCAGTTCTTGTTTTGTTTTCTGCAAAGCTTTGGCCTTTCAACGCCAAACACATGTTTTGACTTGACATTTTAGCATGGCCTCGTCGACGGCGCTCGTGAATGGTACATGGAGTACCATTCTGGCGGGAAAGCCGATTACTGCAGGACAACAACTTTAGAGAAATGGCGCAAAAGGCACAGAAAAGCATCATGTATGTTGAATTGTTGTATCTAGACTATTTCTATTCGAAATTCTGGAAGATCTTTCAGTTGGATGCATGAGTGAATATTGGATAAAATAAAATGACGGATCTCACCAGTTCTAGTTCATCCTTCGGCCTAGTACACCTTTTTTTATTATAAGAAACCTAGTACTAGAGCCCTAAAAATTTAAGAAACTTTAAGAACTAAATTAATCTCCAAAAAATAAGTTGACTTTCTGAGCCGGAAAATAGTACGTACCGGGTGTCACGGTAATAATACGAAAATAATACAACAATTTAAGCTCACTGTACCGGGTATCTCGATACCAGCTTTAAAGAGATACGATATCAAATCTTACTGTTGTGTTATAACTTTAATACAATTTATATGCAAGGGAAGGCGCAAAATTTGATGTTTGTCTAAAAAATTAAGAAACTTTTAGTACTAGGACCCAAGCTAGGTTTCTTAAAAAAGAAAAAACGTGTTGTCCTTTTAATGTTGAAAGTTATAGGTAGTTAGAATTATCAGGCTGGCATCATGCTTTTAATGCCTATTTATCTGTGGCATTGCCATCGCCCGTTCTTGTTGTTCGAATACCATATTTTTAAATACCACATAAGATTCAGAAAGGAAATAATTTATGATTGAAAATAATCAAGTCCTAGAGCGATGTACATACATGTACCTAAATAAGTTTACACGAAACATCAGCATTTTGACATTTAATGCTTAAATCTTTTGTTAGATCATTTTTCACAGCTGTGAAGTCCAAGCCAAAAGAAAAGGATGCAAATGTAGATGGATCTAAAAGGTGATGCACATTGCATGCTTTAATTATTTCCTTTTCAATTTCAACTTCTTGGTACTTGAAATTTGGTAGAAGGTCTTACTTGAATTTTCATTTGTTATGAATGTCAGATCAGATCTTATTATTACATATGAATTCCAGATGTGGAAAATGGAGAGTTTTATTCAACAAAGTTGTGAAGTGTAAACAAATTTTATATATATAACTTTATTTTTGTTTTGTTGCAAGCAAGAATCTGCTTTTTCCAGAAGGCAATGCTTCCCATTTTCTGTATAGTACAACATTTTTGCAAAGTCAAGATTTGTAAGTGCATGCATTGCAAAATAATTGCCTTGAAATTTTCAGGTGACCAATCAAAATAATTCTATAAGTGGCATTCTGGTGTTAGAACTACCTCTAGATACCCTATCTATGGTCAATTGTCTAGGGCTTTTCTCTCAGAAAAACACCAGATGGTACTTCTACTTTCAATTAATTGCGATAAGAAAAGCAGATAACAACTCTATGCTTGAAATCATTGTATTGAAAATGTTTTGTATTCAAGCCCTTGGATTTTTAGTGCTTCTTTTTTGTGTGTTATCTAAATATATTAAGATTGATTTGTTTGCTGTCTTATTTCTTATTTCTTTCTGCTCTAGGTATGTTTGGTTTATTGTCACACACTCCCTTTTTGCTGCAACCAGTTGAACCAACCCATTTTTGTGGAGATGTTGAGAAGAATAGGACTGGTATTTGGTGTTGCAGATGCTTTGCCTTGGGTCTTAAAATATAACCCGAGAAATAAGTTCAATTTGGTATTTTGCCACTGGCATAGCTTGCCAGTGCTCTATGGATTTAGGAATGTATGTAGAGACCAAATCAGGGCATTCAGAATCCCTGCAGTTTCGTTTACGAAAAGGTGACTAACCTTATATGTTCATTCATTCTCAACCATTGATAAATATTCTTTCATAATTAGTGTAGCTTCACATTTAATGTTTTCCATGCTTATCAGATTAGTCTTGTAATTCGAAAATGTCAGTTGCCTTAAATGTTTTGTACAATTATCAGTTAACTAATTCCTCACCATAATATAAAGATCGGAAACTAACTGTTTTATAATACAGGCACCTATCAAATTTTCTACCTTTCATATTCTTTTTGCCTAATTTGTGAATCATATCTAACTTTTCTATTTGATAAGTTCTTCAAGCAGTGCTGGGGAAGGGTCCAAAGATTCTCCAATTAAAAGAGGAAAAAAGTTTAAAAGAAGGATTGAAGAAAGCAGTGATGAAGAAGAAAACCAAATAAGCAATGGAGAAAGCACAAGACAAAAAGAAAATGGGGCCGGTCCTACCAATATTGATGGCCCTGCAGTAGAAAAGTCACCAAAAACACCCCCAAAGCGAATTACAGGTTACTGAAAAATACTTTGATTTCAGCTTTGTGTGTGGTGTCATACTCTGATGAAAACTTGTGTCTTCTGCAAAATACATGTTTTCTGAAGTGGACCTCTGACTTGACTTTAACTGTGACCAAATACCAAACCATTATACAGTAAAGAAAGGTTTAAAGTTTTGTAACTATTCCCTCTTTTTCTTTTCAACAAGCAAGACATATCAAGCATTTTGGGTCTCTATTTTATGCTAACGTAGGAGCATTTTGAGCAGGTTTAAATATTGTCTTCATTGTTTTTGAGTTCTAGTTCATAACTGGTTAAAATCTTACTTTTTATGATCTGACCTTAAAAATCTTTAAATTTGGTTCCTCATAAAAGTAAAAATTCCTTTCAGCCAAGCCTCTTACTTTTCACAAAGCATCAACTATTTATGTGTCTTGTGCCCCTCAGGGCTACTCACATTTTGAATTAAGATATTTTTGTTGAATATAGTGTGTCTTTTAGCAAAAAGAACCAAGAGGCAAAAGAAGGAGTCAACTGGAGAAAGCTCTTGTGAAGTCAAAATGGAAACACCTGAGGTTTGCTTTCTATGTTTGTAAATCTATCCTTGGATGGAGACTTTGCATTCAATTCCCACAAAGTTGTTGTGATGACCTTTCTTACAACTATTTATTCTATCCACTAGCAAAACCTTTATCAGTCCACAATTTTTTTCCAGAATAATTCTAATGCTTGTATTTAATACCAGAAAAACTTTCTAAGTCATTTAAAGTCAAGCATACATTGAAATAAATGTATGCCCACTTGAAACATTGAAATGCAAAGATGTTATTTGGAATTATGTGCAGCTGAATTTTTAATGTTAGTTAATCATGTTGCTCTATTTTTGCTAGAGCATAGAGAACAGTGATAATGCCAGGGAACTAAATAATGAAATTGATGTGAAAAATTCACCTGAGGTTAAGAAAGAAAATGATGCTTTTGAAAACATGGTTCAAGAAACTGAAGATGTCAAATCAAAAGAAAAATCTTCATGTAAGTTTAGGTATTTTTTATTCTTTACTGATAATTGTTTCCTTTTTTATTGCCATTTCTCTTTAATGCAAGAGCAGCTTGCCATGTCACAAAGAATTAAGGCTCTTGATCAGATGTTTGGGAGCTTGCAAGCCTAGCCCATTTACGAAAATAGCCCCTCTTCTTGGCAGTCATAGACACTTAAATGTTAGGAGACCCCTATTGACCCCTCTTGATGAGGATAGGAAACGGTTTCATTCGAAGAATTAGCTTTCCCTCCCAGGGGGCACCTACTGGAAGGTCAGTCCAGTATTTTTTGGCTAAATGCTTACCAAAATTGTTATATTTTAGTTAAATATTTATCAGAAATGATATTTTTTGGTCCTGCAAAACAATTACAATTCTGACATTTCTTGGTATCAAATATTAAAAACCACTGATATTTTGGTCAGCCTATAACCATTACTCTTTTGATATTTCTGTGAATTTACGTGTGAGCTTGTATGCTGGTGCTGCTTCGTCAAGACCTCTAACCTTAGTTGTCTATAAAAGCTTGTATCTTGCTGTTAATGCCTGTTTATGTGCCACAACCCCAAGGCTAATTCAACCCCTAAAGCGATTTAACCCCCAAACCAATTCAATCCTCAAACTGATTCAACCTCTACGTCACTGCCCCCTGTGCGCACAGAGCCGATCCATCTGAAATTTTGTGAGACAAATCCTTGATACACGCGGCATGAAGATATCCTTGTGGATAGGAGGTGGGCGGAAGAGACACAAATCCTGCGACGGCTTGCTTTCTAAGTTGATTCCAGTAGATCAGAAAGCTCCGGCAAGGCTCCGTGAACAGTGCAAAATATGTGAAGAATCTCCGGCAACCCAATTCAAATTGTTGTCACTGGTTTATATTCAATTTCTGTTCCGATTGACCCACGCGCAAATAGCAGGAACAAACAAGCATCCGAACTGTTTCAAAGCAAAATGTTGCGCCTTTTTACTGCTAAAATTTTACATCAATGTTGCTCTAAATAGAACGTAAAGTCAAATTTGCCTAAAAATTTAAAGTCTTACTTAGTAAGCTGAATTTGCAAAGGCCCATATCTTTGATATGTTAAATAATGTCATAATCTTTATTTTACTGTACACAGTTATCTAAACATTTTCACACGATCAAGGTTGTGCTGGACCAGCCTCCAACCTGTAGATTCGCTAAGGTGCAGTCCAGCCAAGGGTATAAAGGGTGTTTATGATCTACAAGCCACTCATGAAGTTTGACTTGAGCTTTTTCCGCAGCAAAGACCACGAGTTTAGTTGAGGCAGTTGGACACTAGTCGACCGACTCGCCCTTGAAAACCTGCCTTCAGAAAGTCGGCTAAACTTGCTGAAGTCGGGCAGACTTGCCAGGTGGCTCCTAGTGACCCGACCTGGCCCTGAACTTGCCTGTGACGTCATCGACCTGAGTTGCCGGCTCACGGATTCATATGGAATGAAGTTGTTTTTTGATGCGGGCCGGTAACTCTGACAGTGCTGTTCCTCGTACATGTTCATAATCGTCGGCAGCATTCCTTTGATTGATTTCTGCTTAGGCTGCGCGTTTGCAAGCCGCTGGCCCCCAGTTTGCAACCTTCCGGGGGCAGTTCTCGGTGGGGACTGCTGATGCGACTTCTTGGCTTTGTTTTTCTTGTCCTTGCTGTTGTTGTTGTTGTATGATTTAAGTGCAACTGCTCTGAATGTATTGTTTGTAATTAGCAGCTTCAAGATGTTTGACGGGTGTGGGTCCTCTTGGTCGCTCAGATTTTCCACGACGCGTCTCATCATTTCTTGGGGCGAGCTGGGCGTCCAGTCAAGTTTGAATTCGTCATTGTACATCACGATGTTGGTCAGGTTGTCAATGCTGACGTGGCCGTCATTTATCAAGTGTTTCGCGATGTCGAAATGACCCATTCGAAATGCCTCCATCAGTGGCGATATTCCGGCGTGGTTCTTCATCGAGAGCACAGATTGCATTCCGGAATCTCTGAATATCCGGACCAATTCGACGACGGCATCCAGGTGTCCTTGCTTGACAGCTAGCATCAGCGACGTGTTTCCGTCTATGTCCTGGTGGTCGACCTGCAATGTGTTCACGTCATACTCCGCCGCAAAGAATTTTATCTGGTCACTTCTTCCGTAGAAGCAAGCATACATGAAGGCATTGCGCTTTTTCAGGTCGCAGAGCGTAACATCGGCGCTGTAGCCCAGCAACACTTTGACCATGCTCAGTCTTACGTAGGCATTGTTTATCGCCATTGCTTTTATCAGCCCAGTTTGTCTCTCTGCGTCCAGTTCATTGACATCTTTCCCAACTTTTAGCAGCAACCCTGTTTGTCTCAACCGCCCTTCTGATATCGATTTCAGCAGCAATGTCGCCATTTTTATTACATCAGATCCAAGACCTTTTCTTCGTTGTAAAATTCTTGTCAAATTTTTCGAGTTTGAAAAAAAGTTCTTTCGCCTTTCCCGGAAGAAGCTCGCAAAGTAGTACTTAACCCGTAACAAAGCCCGCAGTACTCCGCAAAAACATTTTGTAGTTTTCTGCCAACTTGTCCCCTGTTACCTATAAAGCTGCAAGGATGCAGTGAATGCTTCTGAATTGTCTACTTCGACCAGGCTCTTGACCGGCTGCAAAACTTCGCTGAGAAATCTCCAGTGATAGTCAATCGTCGTTTCTGCTTCTGATTAATAAGTGCCCCAGGCGAACCATGCCTCTTGAAGCTATACTTTAAAGCCAATGCGCTGAAGTAAGGAAACTCGAAATTGATCTCACCAGGTCTGTTTGGCTTGTTGCCTGTTATTCTTTGCAAACGTAACACAATCCGGTTTCGGAGTGCAGAAAGTGACGCAACTGCAAAAGATGTTCGCTGTGTGCTCGGTGAAAAGTTTGCTACCTTGTTTACCACTGCTTGCGTCATCAAAGTAGTCACCAACCATCACCTTTACGTTAGTCAGCCAACTACATCACATCGCCGCATTCGCAGGGTGGTGCTTGTTCTTGGCATGTGCTTCTTGCTTGTGTTTCTCTGCAGTTGAAATAAGGCAGCTTTTGTCATGACAATATTTAAATGCACTGTTAAGTAAACAATATCTGCCTTTTTTTAATAACAACTCGCTTTTAACCGGCCATTCTCTCTTGATTTGTGTTTCGTCCCAATCCAAAAAACACTTCTAATTCCTACGATCATCTCGTAATCCAAAAGCCTCTTGTAACAGACTGCGACTTTGCGTTCGAGAATCAACCTATGCAAATAGGCATTCATCCCTAATCCGCTCATTCAACTTCAGAAATTAACTCTGCATTTTTAAATCCCTTCTTTATGCTGGCCATTATTCTCTTTATAGTTTGCAGCCCCAATCGGCGCACTTTAGCGACTCTCTCTATGCACACCACTTTCAATGCATTCTTGATTCCACATGCTGATTCTGCTCTTTCCAACACGGGTTGCCTTGGGAATCAGACTTTTGCGCAGCCCTTTTCGTCATGTTAATTCCTGTTTAAGTCGGATTCCATGTTGAATCGTCTGTTCTTAAAAAGATCGATTTCATCAACATTTTCTTTTATGTAGTAAACCTCCTTAAATTTTCATAAAGGAAATATGTTCAAGCAGTGTTTACTTTTCTAGGTAGGGTTTTCAAAGGGAAATTATTCTAAAAGTATTTTTGGCTTCTCTATTTCAGTACAGGGGAATAACAAAAGGGAACCTCCTGAAGCCAAAAAGGATGCAGCTAAATCTACCGCGAAGACTGGCTTTTTCTTTCAATCAAAAAAGTAAGTAAATACAATCTGTATTAGATTATAAGATTGATTAGTGTGTTTTTGCACTCTTAATGGGTTTTGGTGATCCTATAGCCAGATAATCTGATGATAAAGAAAATGGGGTTTTCTTGCAGGACAACAAACTCAAAAGAAGAGAGCAAATTGAATCCTGCGACTTATGCACCAAATAAAGCGAATTATGATCCAATAGGAGATGCTTGCTGGGCCAAAGGACAACCGTAAGTGATTGCTTTACCGGGAATCTCGTTGCGTCATGGGAAAGTGTGCACACGAGAGCATTACCCCGAGAAAATTCTAGAGAGGGATGGGTCCTGGGTTTCTGAAACGACTCATTAACCATTGGTACACAAAACCACCATGTGCTCTAACGCCATTCCGCTTGCTCTCGTTTTTCCTAGAAGTTGTTGTTTGAATTACTCAAAGCACTCGGCAGTTACACATTATTTTGTTTGCCCCCCCCCCTCGAGTTTCGTCTTCATACCCCCTTATCTGTAACTTCAATGTTAATTTTAGGGACATACCACGCCCGAAAACATTCTAAACTAACTAATGATACCAATTGTTTCCTCGAGGGGGTGGGTCAGTCTACCAGACCCCTCTTAATTAACCCAGGGGCTCCAATTTCAAGCAACCGCCCCTGTGCAGTGATATCTAAGTTTCCATTCACACAGGCTTCGAAAACAACGATTAGCCCGTGGTTGGTCAACCCAAACAAATGAATAATATATGCCCTGTGGTTGCCTTTGAGCGATCCATTTTCAACCCACAAATGGGTACAAGACTTTTCCTGTTTCCATTTTGGTGCATATTCGGTTGTCTGCTGCCTTAAAGTTTTCAAATTTGCACCGCAGAAAAGCTGCCGAAACGTTTTTATTGGTTAAAGCAAATCCTCATCTTAGGATGGAAATATAACCCTCTTATGTTTATCGGTAATATTTGACCGAAATCGTATTCAAACAACTCGGGTTTCTGCTGTTTGCAGACCTGAAATATGAACTGCATCAATTACTTAGAAACGGACAATGCTTATCAGATTCCAAGCACGAATGGCGAGAGCCAGTTTAGCCCAACCGGGAGAAGTCCAACGGCAGGCACTTACGTAGAGACGCTCTGAGCACCAAGACCACTCCTGTTCCCTACACCCTTAAAGCCAACCTCGACATCATGAATGCAAGTTGGTATAGGCATCAAAACATTCAAATTTGGTTGTGGCCTCGTTTACCGGCCTCGTTTACCATCCTCCTTTACTGGCCTCGTTTACGCGCCCATTTCGACGCAGTTCCGAACAGCTCACGTGTCAAAGATTATGCAATCATGTAATGGTGGTTGCCTTTGTCCGCCAAAAGTTGATCTTGTATTTGTGTTTGTTTGTTTGAGAATATGTTGTAAGCAATGTTACAAATGTTTTATTTACATGCGACTAAAATTTACATGTCCTTAATATTTGTCATCTTCGGAATTTCGAAGAGGTTGGCTTTCCACTGGTGCCATTAGACCAAGGAATTAATTGTTTGGCAACCTACAGTTATCGAGAGTGAATTTCGGCAATTCTTTTAGAAAAGCATAATTCGTATACGATCTTTATGCATGGCATCAGAGTGCGCCGTAGCTGTTAAGTGAGCTTCGAGTGCAGCGGGTTGAATGGAATGGCTTAAGTAACCTGCCCGTCTTATTTCTATCTTCCTCTTTGTAAATCAACGCAGATAACTCGAGGCCTTTCAAACATAGATTCGTAAGCTAGGACGTGTGCCTGGAGCTGTGGCTCTTTATTTAAAAGAGATTATCATGTTTTCTATAAACTTGTCTCGTGTGCTTTACGGTGAGTTGTTGTGAAATCTCTAGGCTTCGGTCTTGTTTAAGACTCATAAGGAATGGCACGTGTGCATCTTAGATTCCTTTGTCATTCATATGTCCCTTGGTACAGAGCGATTGACGGTACAGAGTGATTGACAGTACAATTCTCGATTGCAATCCCCCCTTGTCATCGCGCGCCCCCTTCTAACGAGCCCCCTTTTCCTTTCAGCGTCCCCTACGGCGCACTGGCACGCACGTTTCAGATCATCGAAGATACCTCTGCGCGGTTTGTTCCCATTCGGCTGTAGCCCTCGTTGCTCTTTTTGGCGATATTTGGTTTCTAATGCTTGCTGCATTTATCTACTGGTACATTTGAACCTGGTTCTAATTTGGGTGACGCTAGCCAAAAACACATTGATTTGCAATTATAAAACTTCCTAACAACGCGAAAACTTTCGCGGTGTTTTTTCTAGAGTGTGAAATGCATTTATTGAATTTACTTTCTGTGAAAAGTTTCCTGTTTTGCTGGAACCACTTTCTAGAACCATGGTTAAAAAGTCATGACCCTTCAGCGAAGCGACAAGTGGTCATTTTTCTCCAGAAATAGAAAAAAAATTCTCGTTTCAGCAAAACCATTAGATTGGCATAAATAATTATATCCTTAGAACCGTTTAGTTACATTTTTCCTACATCAAGCAAAAGGGTATTGCTCCTAACTGGAGATGATTTGAAATTTTCTGTGTCAGTTTTGTTAATTTTTGCGTGTAAGGAACTCTTTATTTCAGTCTTTCTGCAAAATTTGTGCTACATTCTTCCTTCTTTCTAGATTGAAAATGACATCCACGCTGTGCAACTACTTTCGATCAGTCGTAGTCCTCACTCCAACCGATCTATTGCCCTCGGTCTATCTGTGTTTAAACAAGGTTGGTGTTGATTCAGTCCTTCAAAATGTGGCCCTTATTTGTCATTGTGCTTCACTCACACTGGTACTAATTCAAAATGTGGCCCTTATTTGTCATTGTGCCCCTGTGGATGTGCCGTTCCCTTTTTGCCCCTTTCCCCCTTTTTCGTCTTATTTCCTCTCCCTTCCACCCCCTGCTTTATCCTATTAATCCCGTTGATCGCGCTTGTTCTCACTTGATCGCATCTCGTTACAGTCTCCTCTCTAAACTCTTCCCGTTTCCCTCCTTCGCCTTCCTAGAATCTTGAAGTTGATTCAACCAGTCGTTGATTCTTTACCACGAAACCAGTCCGCCTTTGTAATTTGCTGGTGGATGAATTAATTTTGGGTCAACACAAAAGCAGTAAGATTCACATGGCTTTGCCAAGCATTTTGCCACAAGCTCTAGATTTTGATCTGAGATGCCGACATCTAAAGGCAAATAAATTTTAGGTTGCACCGGCTTACGAGGGAATCGAGCTTGGGATCGGCGAAACAATCCTGATGAAGGCCGTGGCATCCTCAACAGGTTGGTATTACGTGGATCCCCTTTTAGATAACAAGTTATCATGACAAGATCCCCTTTTAGATAACAAGTTATCATGACAAGATCCCCTTTTAGATCACATAGGATCATGACCATGTCCAATGTTACTGTTAATAGCACGCTGGTGCGGAACGGTGGATTAGCGAGCTATTTGAAACAGGACTTGGATAGAGACAGCTTTTCTTAGCAAGACCCTCTTTACACCTATTGATGAATGCGGCAATACAGAAAGGTTCTAAAAAAGACTTAATGAATGCGGTACGAAATGAGTGCACTTTCACGTGAGCGAAGGAATCCGGTTTAATCCGGGTTAGGATTGACAGGATCGCTAGTGTTATCTAGCTTCACCTTTCGAATGTTTTTTTCATTTTCAGTTTGTGCATTTAACTCTGTCTCTCGTAAACGCACTCGATTAATGCTTTTTCATTTTGTCGCATATAACCTTCAAAAAAATGTTGAAGTTGTAGGTAAAAGATGTTCAAGTCACAGAAAAATTTGTCTCTAAGTTTACTAGTCTGGTAGTGGTGATCTAACAATTTTGTAGGGACATGGCATCCAGTCAATCTGGGGAAAAAGTTTGGTGGAAAACGCTTCGTTTAGCAGCAGGACAACATTGTTCGTAGGGGGGGGGGGGGGGGGGCAGGCATTTTACGTCATGCAGGGAATTAAAATTGATTGAGACCTTGAGGGCCTTGTCAATGTTTAGCTGCAGGCGACTGCAAGCCATTTCTGTGCCCCTTTATAAGTGCCATCTACTGATTGCTTTTTGATAATTTTTGTAGTTATTTTAGTATTGAACGTAACAGACAAGATACTAGTTGTTTCTCTCAACTGTTCTTGAATTGTTTCTTTATTCCACCTCCACCCCCCAGGAAAGAGCTTGCAGCAAGTCAAAGGAATGGCAGCGGAAAAGGGCGATTTGGGAATTGTTGCTGAGGTAATAACAAAATTTGGAGGCTTCTAAGAATGTTCTTTTAAGACTCTTTTTTAATTCCCCTTTCTTCGTCAATTACCTTCTACATTAATCATCCAATGAAACTTACGATACAACTCTGTTTCGATAAAATCATTTACTTTACTAAGGATCTATCGTTTTACTGCTAACTTTCATGTTTCAGAAGTTTAAATATCTTTCAAGATGCTGCAGCAGCGACTATTTTCGAACAAAACATTTTTGATCCGTGGCATTTTGATCTGTATTTGAAATGTGAATATTTCATCTACCGTAGCAATGCCGGACGAATCAAAGGATGATGTTTGCTCCGCCCAAATTGTCGATTCAGTCGGTGTTTTCCAAGCTGAAAGAAATTGCGCAGATGACAGGCAATGCGGTAAGGAGTTTCTTCAATGCAACTCAATTCTAACCGTAGTCTGATCATATTCGGTGGGCTGGTCCTTCGTCTGGTGAGCAATTTCCTGCACAAATCTACGAGACCCAACCCCAACCTAACGGCATTCCCTTAGTTTGTCTTTTTGCTTTGAATGTTTGGTATATTTATGCCTTTTCGAAAAGATCTTCTTAGGAAATGTTTAAAATGCTTTTAGTGTTAGCTTTTTTGGTCCTATTGGTGTTTCCCCGTGCTACAATTTTCAATTAAATCAATTTTTGTTTTTAAGATGTTAGAGATATTTGACACACTTCCATATACATGGTTTTTCATTGTGCCTTGAAAGAAACATTTATAAATTTACAAATTTCAATGCTAAAAACCTAAGCAATAGGTTAATACAAAAATGCGAATAATGATATATAATATATGATATAAAGCTTAATGAGATATAATGAATTGCTGTCCATTTAAGTAGTTTTAATTATCCTCTAACATAAAAATCCCTACCATGGTTGTAAACAGCCGTTTTGTATTTGTGGTATTTTGGCTCATTTTTTATGTTGTTTGGTTGTTTGTTAAAGTCACTTGCGCCTGCACAAGAACCTTCTTTGTCCGCCGTTTGATATTGCTCGTGCTATAGCGAAGAAAAGGTGATTTTACATAAGGGTTAAAAGTTTTACAAAGTTGAACATGAGGGTGATTTCATTAAACCCGTTATAAGACTTCTAAATTTTCGATATACTTGTGATTCTTCTGATGCACTTAAATGTTTTCTGAAGATTTGCTCCTTGACATGGTGTTTGCTTTTAGTCTATGGGCAAGAAGCAGGACAAAATCCAGTCGATGTTTGTGGCTTGCAAACACTCAGAAGCGAGATATTTGATAAGGTATCTGACATTAACTGATGTTTGCTGAATAGCTGTTAGAATGAAATTGGCTGTTTTGCGAAAGAAGAACCCAGGTCTCCTTAAAAGAAGTGTGTGAGATGGAAACTGTGGAGGCGAGCTCTTCACGCGAAACGCTAACATGTTCTTTGGTCTTTCTTAACGATGTTGCTGTTGTTGATCGGATTGCTGCCTCGCCAACAGTATTCTGCGCAGTCACATAAAAGAGACTCTCCGTCACGATGAACCGACCAACCCTTGCCCACGCCCCTAAACCTTCTTAAGTTAATCTCCATCTCTGTCATGTGGCGGCAAGATAAATCCATGGCTTCAAAGATGATTATCGCTACATACGTCACTATTTGATATAATTGACGTATTTAGCTAGCTCTGGTTATAAACACATGGAAGAACTTTTAACTTTTCACCTCTGATCATTTTATCATGCACAAATGTATTTTGTAAATCAGTTCCACACCATACCTCGTGTTCTCGTGTACCCTTGCTAAAAATGTCTTCTTTTTGTGCCACCAATAAAGCCTGTGATGGGCTTTATGAGACAGCAAGCCTAATGACCATCTATTTTCATCTTGAAGGTCTCTAGGTGGCAAATTGAGGATCGGATTGGCCGAACAGTCTGTTCTCACCGCCCTGGGACATGCAATGTCTCTAACGGATGAGTCCCGAGGTAGTTTTCCCTTTTTTGGTTTTCCTTCTCAGCTGTCTTGTACACATCAGTCTCATTTTCGTGTTCCACTGAACTAGAAACTTTGGCTTTGATAATCCCATCCCAACGTTCAGAGGAAACGAATGTCGGAAGCACATTACTAATCAGTATACTGTGTAAGGGAAAAGCCAAAGCGAGGGGATTTACTCGACAACGACCAAACAGATTTGTCGTTACCTACTTGAAGAAATTGTTCTGTTGTCGGTAAGCAAGCAATCAAGGCATGCGAAGTCGAGGGGTGTATCACTCGTATTATTTGTGAAAAAATCACCAAAATTCACATGGTATTCTTAAAAGTTGAAACAATCACTGGGAAATCATTGTGATTTTTGAAATCACAAAAATCGCGTACACTTCTTTCTGAGTGATATGCCCCTCACGCGAAGAAGTGCCATGCAGTTAATTATTAGTTAAGAATATTTCAATCGATTCGCCGACAGTATGAACCAGGTCTGAGTTTTCTTTGGTGAATCTGATTAATCATGACCAGGTCATAAGAAGTTCAGTGAGACGGGGAAGGATGCCAAAGATGCAGCTGCCTTGGCGATCAAAACTGCTTATTGGTATGTGTCTCAATTCATTTACTCGATTGCTAACATGATTTCTTTAGGAACGTAGCAGGAGGCTCGGTGTTTAATTCAATGAAGTGCCAAATTTGTTTACGGTGTATAACATATGGGTATGTGATTGTGTTTAAAGACCAGTGCTTGTTGCCAGTGCTCTGGCGTTTTCTATGGAGAATTTCTTAAATAACTACGTAATTATGCTGTGTCATTTGAACCAGTGTGCCAGGTGGCTATCAGCCAATCTGTTCCTTTACCTAAGGACCTTTCAAGATGGCGCTTTGAATCATTATCTTAGGCCGGTCGCTTATTTTATTTACATTTATGATACTTTGTGAAGGTTTATTAAACCCAATTTCTTATCTGTGCATTTTTTCCCTGTTGATCTTTATTGAGTTGATAGCTCCAGCTTTTGTGGTACCATTTACAAGCTGACTTTGCAATTTAATTAGAAGGAATTCGCTGCGATATTGAGCGTTGATATTGTAAACCCTCGGTCAATACTATAACTTGTCCTTATCAAAACAGTATTAGAGAAATTTGCTCATTGATTATCTATGTATTCGTAAAGTTTGTATTCTGGCAATTTTCCGTTGAGAACTAATTTGAGGGGAAGAGTTTATTTGCTTGAACGATTATATCATTCACCCAATTATTTTGGAACTTTTACACTTACACCAAGTGCCTAAGAAGCGGGACACTTAATGCTTTGTCGGATTCAAGAAGATTTTGTCATTTGAACGAATTGCATGATGCAATTGCATCCATGCATCCCTTGAACGATTTGTGTGTCCCTTGCATCTCCTTTTAACCATTCATGTGTCCCTTGGACCACTAATGTGCCCCCTCGATGCCTTTTAAGTCACTTATGCACCTCTTTGATCACTCATGTGTCCCTTCAACCGTTCATGTATCGCTTGGGCCACTCATATTCCTTCGATGTCTCTTGAACCACTAATGTGTCCCTTGAACCGGTTAGTTTCCCCTGGACCACTCATGTGTCCCTTTCATGTACCAAGGAACCACATATGTGTCTTGGACCACTCGTGTGTCCCTTGTACGATCCAAGCTGTTTTAGGGATCGACGCTCAATATGGGTGATTCTGTCAATCCGACTTTTGCAGTGAGCTCCCGACTTATGACATCTTGGTCCCGACACTGCTCAAGCATGGTTGGCAAGACATCTCAAAATACTGTCACATCACACCAGGTGAGTTTTTGTTCCTAGCCTCAGCCTCCCCCGTGCATTTTGTGGTGCCGGATAAACTATCTGTCATCACCATTGATCCCCGGGGGGTACCTTCACTATTGATCGCATTACATTAAACCGTGCGAGAGTGCGGTCTGCCATCTCCCTAAAGATGGCTGTACATGAACAGCAACAGCAACAATCTTTGCCGTTAACAGGAGTTGAAATCTCAAGACCATAGAAAACAGTCTTTTATTATTCCAAAATATTGTTAATATTTAGAGTAGTATCGAATTAAGTGATCTAGCCTTTTTTATCTCTGATTGTGATTTGCCGCAATGTTTGTAATATATGATAAAACCCCTGTTTCGGCACTGCTCGGAAGGAAACAGAAATTAAAGGCGGCTTCAAAACAGTCTCCACTAGATTTGTGAATAAAGACCAAATTGAGCCGAGGAAGTAGATCTGTTCCGGGGATAAGGACCGCGCGGAAGGGCGTTGAACCTATAGACATTGGCACGACAGGGCTTTAGCGTATTCGTGTTGGCCAAAGGAAGGAGTGACACTTTTTGGGACCCGCAATTGACACAAAAGATTTGTTTAGGTAACTGAAAAGGCAGATCAAAAATGTCAGCTCTCCGTGAATTTTTATATTTTGAAGTGTTATTTTGAAGGTATTTGCTACCCTGGGCCCTAGAATGGTAGTTGGAGGCAACTAGGACGGCACCTCCTTTTTCACCAGTCTTTTTTGATCTTCTGTGCATCCGATTTTTGCCATGTTAGACAACAGTAAAATTAATTTAATGCGAATACGGTAGCCTGGTTCATAACTGTCTTTGTTACCTAGGAATCCCGTTAAAGCCGATGCTTGCTCACCCGTCGAAAGGCATCTCTGATGTTTTCAAACGATTCGATACCGCTGCTTTTTGCTGCGAATTCAAATACGATGGCGAGAGAGCGCAGGTATCTTCTTTAGCAATACATCGACCTGACAATTAACGCATTTAACGGCCAGACAATTCAAATGCTTTCAAGTCGGTTGTGGGCTTCTTTGAATTTCTTTACAGCATTTCTATCATCTCCAGCGGTGTTTCAAACTTTGCTCTTTAAAGTGAAATATCTCGCGAAATAGCGATTGATGTTCGGTTTTTGTGTGCTGGCTCTGTGGCATGGGTGTGGCATGGGTGTGGCATGGGTGTGGCATGTATCGTTGCTTTGTTGCATGGGCGTGGTTTTCTCAAAGCTTTGTTCACATTCGGTCTCCCCTCAGATATCGCCAAACATATTTCAATTGTGTCCACTCAGTTATATGTTTGTTTTTGCCTTTCTCTATATTTATCGGGAAAGAATTTCTACTGAATAGCTTTTTGAAGTTTAAAGGTATTTCCAAAAGAAACATTTCTAAATTTCATAAACCATTTCATTAGTCTATATAGGTAGTTTAAAACCATTTCGTTTTGGCAAGATATATACCCATAGCTATGAAGGAAGCATTAGAATTTACGTCCTGTGTAAAGATTTCGATTATAATTTCTTTATCATTAATAACTTCAAAATGTGTTTTAAATTCAATTGCTCCATTTAAAAACCCGGAATCATCAATTTTAATGAAATCAATATTTTGAAATTTAATTAGTTATTGGTTTAATATTTGCTTAATGCTTGATGTCATATTTGATGTGCGAGTTAATTGGTTTAACCTGACTCATGCTATTAGTTGAAGTGAAAATTTTATACAGCTGAAATTTTTCTTTGACGACAACGAAACAATCCTTGAACTGTAAATATTTTGAAACCCGCCTTCGCATATTTGGCAAACTAAATTCAATAATGCTTTCATTTTATTTCTGGTTTTTGAAGCATAACCTTTCCTTCGCTGGGCTTCAACCTGTCTTCATTTGCTCAAGTTTGTTGGAGCTGTGTTTGATTCCCCTTTTGATTCTCTTGAAGCTTCTATTTTGATCCACGATAAGGTATTAACGCCAATTCTGACGTCACAGAAAGAACAATGAAATGGTTTGGATTTCGGTTCTTGATCGAAGAGCATCTGCAGAACGGGGGCAGGGTGTGACCTTTTAAGTAGATTTCCAGTAACGAAGTACTTTACACATTCGGATTCTCTCCAGATAAGCTTAAACCGGGGGTTATGGGATTCTGTTCCTTTGAAATGTCACGGTGGACCAGTTGAAATATTTCTTCATTTGGAGAATCATGAAGCATGCAGACGCTGTTAGGTTTAGTTGGTGCCTTCTAGTGAATTTGCCATCGGTTCTTTTCTTATGTGTGTATTGCTCCATTTTCCCGCTACGTATGTTTCCATTCAGGCTGTTTCACGATAGTGTTATAGGGTAAAATGAGTTGTATTTGCTATTTCTGTATATATAAATCCGAGAGCTTCACGGTTTTAGGATTATTGAACAAGTTATTAAGTTATTAAGTTCCAAAAAGTTATTCTGTTTAGCGAATTAGAACTTTTTCGCTCGATTTAAATACTGACATGAAAGTTGTGACGAAACCCTGACAACGAAAGGTATCAAAAAACTGCAAAGGATATAAGAACATCGACGTTACGTGTCTATTTACGTTAGATGAACTTTTCAACAATTAGGTTCCATATATTTGGGTTCCATATATTTGGGTTCCATATATTTATGTTCCATATATTTAGGTTCCATATATTTGGGTTCCATATATTTGGGTTCCATATATTTATGTTCCATATATTTAGGTTCCATATATTTAGCATCCATATTTAGGCTCCATAGCATATTTATTTATGTTCCATATATTTAGGTTCCATATATATAGGTTCCATATATTTAGCATCCATTTATTTAGGCTCCATATATTTAGCATACATTTATTTAGGTTCCATATATATATAGTTCCATATATTTAGGTTCCATATATTTAGGTTCCATATATTTAGGTTCCATATATTTAGGTTCCATATATTTAGGTTCCATATATTTAGGTTCCATATATTTAGGTTCCATAAATTTGGGTTCCATATATTTAGGTTCCATATATTTAGCATCCATTTATTTAGGCTCCATATATTTAGCATACATTTATTTAGGTTCCATATATATATAGGTTCCATATATTTAGGTTCCATATATTTAGGTTCCATATATTTAGGTTCCATATATTTAGGTTCCATATATTTAGGTTCCATATATTTAGGTTCCATAAATTTGGGTTCCATATATTTAGGTTCCATATATTTAGCATCCATTTATTTAGGCTCCATATATTTAGCATACATTTATTTAGGTTCCAGATATTTAGGTTCCGTATATTTAGATTCCATATATTTATGTCCATATATTTGGGTTCCATATATTTATGTTCCATATATTTAGGTTCCATATATTTAGGTTCCATATATTTAGCATCCATTTATTTAGGCTCCATATATTTAGCATACATTTATTTAGGTTCCATATATATAGGTTCCATATATTTAGGTTCCATATATTTAGGTTCCATATATTTAGGTTCCATATATTTAGGTTCCATATATTTAGTTCCATATATTTAGGTTCCATATATTTAGGTTCCATATATTTAGGTTCCATATATTTAGGTTCCATATATTTAGGTTCCATATATTTAGGTTCCATAAATTTGGGTTCCATATATTTAGGTTCCATATATTTAGCATCCATTTATTTAGGCCCATATATTTAGCATACATTTATTTAGGTTCCAGATATTTAGGTTCCGTATATTTAGATTCCATATATGTCCATATATTTGGTTCCATATATTTATGTTCCATATATTTAGGTTCCATATATTTAGGTTCCATATATTTAGCATCCATTTATTTAGGCTCCATATATTTAGCATACATTTATTTAGGTTCCATATATTTATGTTCCATATATTTAGGTTCCATATATTTAGGTTCCATATATTTAGGTTCCATATATTTAGGTTCCATATATTTAGGTTCCATATATTTAGGTTCCATATATTTAGGTTCCATATATTTAGGTTCCATAAATTTGGGTTCCATATATTTAGGTTCCATATATTTAGCATCCATTTATTTAGGCTCCATATATTTAGCATACATTTATTTAGGTTCCAGATATTTAGGTTCCGTATATTTAGATTCCATATATTTATGTCCATATATTTAGGTTCCATATATTTAGGTTCCATATATTTAGGTTCCATCTATTTAGGTTCCAGATATTTAGGTTCCATATATTAGGTTCAAACTTCGGCTGAAAGTATTTTTTTAAGTAAATTAAGCTGTCATGGTTTAATTCTCTAGAAAGATCTATACACCTTGTTAATCGGATAAATACCCTTTGAATCTCGTGAATACAGTAAATTTTTAAACGTAGCAATATTGTTTGCAGATTCACATACACGAAAATGGAGATGTCAACATATACAGCAGGAACCAAGAGAACAACACAAGCAAATACCCAGACATCATTGCTCGTATTTCCAAGGTCTGCTTGAATCCCATCCGTGATCGTATCCAATCTCATTCTTGCTCAGCCAAACAGTTTTTCATTGTTGAATTCATGAAAACCTAAGCTTCACTTCTCTACATAACACAGTTCAACATTATCATTCTTGGTGTATCTATTAAATCTATGTAACTAATGTCATCAAACATTATTGGGTAGTGCAGTGGAAAGTTAAGGTCTCAGTCCCAGATGTTGTCTCTTAATAGTTGCTTGTCTACATCAAAAAGGGCATTATTGACAGCTCTTAAACTAAAGCGAAGAACCGTGGATGGATTTGTCCACCTACAGTTAAACATTATAACTCAGTATCTGTTGGGATCAAACTGCTGATTTGCAGCATAACATTTGAAGAGCATGGCCTCAGATAGAAGGCTAGGGTGGAACCCAATATTCTCTACTAACTCAAGGGCAGAAACCTGATATATATCATTGCGCCTTCCCAGCGCCATGAATCACCCACGCAATGCTTCCTGCAACTAGTCTTATTTCCCGTGAACTTATTAATGAACGGAGCTTTTGGGTCTTACGCCTTTTATCGTATGGTCTGTTTTCTGAGAAAATAAATGGATCAAGTTTCGTCGTTGTCTCTCTTTTGCCCCTTTAACGTTCCCTCTTTCTGATTTCAGCCCCACTTGACTCCTCTAACATCACTATCTGATCTTGCTTTGTAGGTGACAAAGGAACCTGTCAAGTCTTGTATCATTGACACCGAATCAGTGGCATGGGACAAAGATAAGAAGCAAATTTTACCCTTCCAGATTTTGAGCACGAGAAAAAGGAAGGTTTGTAAAAGTTTGGCAAAGTCAAAATAGCTGTTTAATCAAAATGGTGTTTTTAGTGCAGCTTCATTATTGTTGTCTGCTATGATCAATGATTTATCAATCAATATGCCTCCTTACCTTCCAATTGCTCAACTTCAAAGTTGATTCATATATCACAATTCATTGATTAGCTGATTGATATGCTTCTTTCTCAGGCTGTTTGATCAACTAATTACCTGACTTTTGTAGCTATATCTAACTGCTTCAAAACCTTGATGATATGTTAAATCAAGCTCTTCCTTTGAATTTAGGATGCGGATGCCTCAGAAATCAAGGTCCAAGTCTGTGTTTACGCTTTTGACTTGCTTTACCTGAACGGAGAGGTAGGCCCATCGGTATATGTGCTTGTGTCATACTGTAACGCAGACCTTGGAATCCTTGTCACTTCGCAGTAATCTGCCTTCTTTTGCTGCCTATATAACCTGTTTGAGCGAAAGTCGAACTTGACAAGAGGCTCAACATTTGCATGAATCACAATCTCGATTTCATTTGGCAATATATTGCATAGGGTATGCAGTATAATTATGATGTATGCATTCCCTTCTGTCTCTCTCAACATTTTCAATTTTAATTTTTTGAAAATTCTTTTGATTGCAGCCTCTTGTTAGGCAACCATTTAGAAAGAGGAGAGAGCTGCTTCAGGAGTTTTTCAATGAAATCGAAGGGGTGAGTATGAGAACTGGGCCATGGCTTTTGTACATAATATCGTTTTTATTAGGAAGCAGACCTGAAACTGCTTTTGATTTCCTACAAAGTTTTTTGTAGAGCTTAGTAATTGGGCACTTGTTAGAATGTACAATCTTATACGCCTTTAAATTTGATTGATTATGGATGAAATTGCAAAAATTGATTATGGATGAAATATGAATCCTGAATCATCGAAATCTACTTGGATATTTTTGTGTTTTTATTGCGATTTAATGTTCCGTTGAGAATCTAGTTTGAAGAATGATTCTGACTTTTCCAGGAATTCATGTTTGCCAAGTCGATGGTTTCGTCGGATGCTGACGACATTTCAGAGTTTTTGGACGAATCCATCAAAAGTACGATTTTACAGCACAAGTCAATTTATTGGTGCTTTTATCTAACTGTATATTACTATTGCGAATGTCTATGTATATAAGTTTGATTTTAATCATATATATGTAGACAGAGTTTGCTGAATACAGTAGAAGTATACCATACGGTAGAAATGAAAAGATTTTCGCACCTAAGTTGACATTGAACAAAAACTGACAAGAAAGTTGAGAGCTGGGAAATCTCTGAAGGACGTATTCAGCTGAAATGAGGAGAAGGGCAAACTATGCCAATTAGCTTGGAGAAAATGAAAACTTATTGGAACTGTTAAACTGCATGTTGAACATGTACAAAGTAGGGGAAGTTTTTCAATAAGGCAATGATCGATTTTGTTTGAAAAAAATATTTTTCATTAAGCATTTTTTGTTATTGCTTGATTCGTGTTTTAGATCTTTCTCAAAAGCGATATAAATGCTAAGTTTTTATGTTCCTTGTTTTGGATGACGTAATTTAATTCAGAATATTGGTTTGGCTTAAAAGTAAAACAATAAAAGTCAATGTATTATCATGGATAACAATCAGCAAAGCTTAGGCTGTTTGTCAGACAATGAAGTGAGTTTAAGCTGTTGAGTAACTATTAACTCCTTTACCGCCAGGTAACTGTGAAGGCTTGATGGTTAAAACCCTGGACAATGATGCAACGTACGAAATCGCCAAAAGATCCCACAACTGGCTCAAGGTGACACTTCGTACCATTTTTCAACTTTCTTTAGACTTTTGCCATTCTAAACACAATTCACACCTTTTCCAGCTCTTTCTTTTCCAATTTTGCTCGTTGATTCTCAATCAGATCAGGTTTTTTATTTAGTGTCTCATTCTTTAAGTTTCAAACTTTATAACTCTTCTTTTCATTTGTAAACCAACCAAAGGTATCATCGTCTTTGTCAAAGGCCCTTTTGATGTTTTCCAATTTTCTTCGCCCTATTTTCATCCTCAACACTTCACCCTCAACTGTTATTTTAACCACATACTTGACATTTCAATAATTAATTATTGGCTTTTTTTATTGATGTGACCCAGGTTTTAATGATGTGCACTGTGTCAGCTATAAATCGGACATGAATGTATTCGAGAATTCCTCTAAAATGTGCACCCCAAAGCTTGTGTTACTTAGATCAAATCAGTTCGTTGTACTATTGACAATTTTCGAAAGCCGAGTCCTCCCAGTAGATGTATATTCTTTGAATCTCCTTCTGTTTTATTTCTGATTTTGCAATCTTGATTCAGTTGAAGAAAGACTACCTGGAGGGGGTTGGGGACACACTTGATCTTGTTGTCATTGGAGCATACCACGGTGCTGGCAAGCGAACAGGGAAGTACGGAGGGTTCCTTTTGGCCTGTTACGACGAAGAGAATGAGGAGTTTCAATCCATCTGTAAGGCAAGTTGACCTGTAGCTTTGCTTTCCTTTGACATAAGCACCACTAGGAAACATTTCTTCTGGAACGGACTAGACTTGGGGGCTTCCTTACCTTGAAACGTTACATCATTGCCTCTTATGGCTTTAGTATTTCGAATGACATAGCGACAAGCTATAGTGACCCTTGGATTCACGTAATTTCTCACTTATGCTTTGATTATTCATCGATCATTACTTCTATGGAGATTGCAGTTTCACTGCTTCATTGCCCCATGGAATCCGAAGTATTTCCATCTTGGAGCCTAGAATGCTAAAAGTCAGATTTACTTATTTTTTTTCTTTACATGAATTTCGTCTGCGTTTAACGGCCCCTCGTCCCACTTTAAGTTGTTTTGAATATAATCATTCACGCTCATGCGGCCAATCCAATCTGGTTGAAAAGGGCAGGGGTATAAATTTTGAAAATAGCATTGTTTTGGAAGGTGTGGGCCTTTCGCGTATATTCTGCAATTTGAAACTGTTTTTAGGCTGAGAAAAAGCTTTGACGACATTGCAATACGATCAATTTTGGCAAGGATTAATCCTATGACGCAAGCAGGGGATTTCTGTTGGTGAAACGCAAATCACTTTGTTTTCCATGGTTTGCTGTTACGCATTTTCACGAGAAGAAGGGTTTCGATGAATGATCTCTTTTCTGGAGAGCAACAACAATGACCCTTTCAACCTCTCTATCAACACGGTGGATGTTAAGCCATTTGCTGCCAAATGAATGCTAGATCAGCACTAGTTGGTACTGTGGCTATGATTGACGCAAATTCTTTATTTTGTTCTGCAGATGGGCACAGGTTTAAGTGACGACGACTTGGCAAAGCATCACGAGTTCTTCCAAAATCACGTGATCGACAAGCCTCGCTCCTACTATCGCTATGGTGACTCCGTAAAGCCGGATCACTGGTTCGAGGCTGTGCAGGTTCGTTTCGGCCGAATGTCTCAAAATTTCAGTACACGCCTCGTTTTCTCGTTTTCTTGCAGTGTAATTATTCACTTCATTTCTAAACGTGTCAAAAAAGTTTGTGTGATTTAAAAAGAGGTGCTTGTTTATGGAAGGCGTGATGAATGTGTTGAATTTTATATCAAGTTTTGTTTTTTATTGCATCAAATTGTGTTATGTTATTTTAAAGTTATATTTTATTATTCTTGGCAATCTAGGTTTGGGAAGTCCGGGCTGCGGATCTGTCAGTGTCCCCGACTCACAAAGCAGCGATTTCAATCGTAAGCATAAATTGTCTTAATTCAGATTCTTTTTTGATTAAGTTGCTTTTCGTTGCCTCGTTTATGATGCAGACTTAGGGTTATATAGACCAGCGCAGATACCTCGTAAAGAGCATTTGGTTCATCTGAAATCACTTTCTAGCCTTATCCCTCGTATCATGATGCCCGTGCACGTTTCCCAAAGCAGTCTCTAAACAGAGTGTTGCTTTCCTTACCCCTTCACAATAATATGCCTCCTTTTGCTGTTTATACAACGGGTTTGAGCGAAAGTCGAACCTAGCAAGGGGCTCAGCCTAAGCAATTCCTGGAGTCTTTAAGCTTCGCTTGGTCCGTTTCTTCCCCCATGTTACATGCAACCAAGAGATGATACAAGCTGGCGTAGGCCATCCTAAATAACGATGAACTGAATATGGCAGAGTGAGCTAATTATCTATTACATGCTCCTTAGTCGTTCGGTGCCATGCTCAAACTCATTTCATGTGAAATCATCAATATAAATGTAACCCGTGGTCTTGGAATTTCCTGATTTTTGTCCCATTAAAATACATTGTTTGGAGAAAGCACAACTTACAAATCGTCTTTTATCGTCTGTTATGGTTTTCGTCATTGCTGTGTCAAAAGTAGCCCATTTTGCGAAATTTGCCACACCCAGTTTATCAAGCGATGGGCGGGGCTTTCTGTCAGTAGCTTTAATTCATCTATGGTTGCGAATGTTTGCTTAGAAATAATATCAACTATGGATTTGATACTTTTGACGTCATATATTTTATCAAACTTATTCATTCTTCAAGATAAAGCATATAATCCTATGTTATATGTATGAATCGTTTTTGAAATATTTCCAACTGGTATATATATATAATTATTAAAGAACAAATCATGTAGCTGGGATCATATCATTATAAGATTGCTATATTCTGAAAGAGTATTCCTATCTATTATAAAATGTTAAATGTTACTATTGCACCTCAGCTATTTCAACTTCACCAACAAGTTAAACATGGTCATTTGCCAGGGAAATGTTGAGATATTTACTCTATAACTTTATGTGACACATGTGAAAAATTAGAAAATTCTAGGACTACGAAAAGTTTGATGATTTGATATAGAATGGCACTTTTTATTAAATTATTCCTACTTCCAAGAAACGTCTTTGAACTCCATATCTCCATGGGATTCTTCAATTTTAGGTTGACCCAGAAAAGGGGATATCACTAAGGTTTCCAAGATTTTTAAAAATACGCGACGATAAAAAACCAGAAGAAGCAACTTCTGCACAACAGGTCTGCAAATATTTCACGCTCCTTTTTATTCTTGAAATTTTTGGCATGTTTGAAATGTTTGGGATGTGTTTGCTTTTACGGTTTTGATTATTATCACCAACATGTAACTAAATTGCATTTTGTAAATTGCATCCTTCCGAATTTATCTTGACTTCTGATCCCCGCCACTCAATTCCTCCCTTTTGTAACCACACTTGCGTATGGGGACAAGTTAAACATGTCTTCTGCCCCCTTTTGATGAATGCGGTCCATCGTAGGTTGCCGAAATGTACAGTAATCAAGAGACTATAAAGAACAACGCTGATGCAGCAACAACAACAACGGCCGAAGAAGATTTCTACTAGAGGCCAAAGTGTCTCGCGAACCGAATCGGGTAGTCGGTCGGATAGAACGTCTTCCAAATAGAGACGAGGTTGCAAAGACAACGCAACAAGGAAGGAATATGTCTGTAGTAACTGACATTAAAATGTAATTTTGAGGCGATAGATTTATGCAAATCCCTCAGATAAAGTTGGGACTGTTGTCAAGATTGTCTCTAACACTGCATTTTCTTCGCAACACACTGTTTTATAAACATAAGAATCATGCCCCGATGTTTTATCTGTCCACTTTGTAATAAGTTTGAAAACAATTGTAGAAAATGGTGTGGCATGATTTCTGTAGGTATTAAACCCCTTTTCCCTTAGGATATTAAAGATCTCTACTCCATTTGATTTTGGGAATAAAATGTGATCTTTCCTGTTCGCTCTGGTGATTTTTATACAATACGAAGAGAACCAAAGCGACATCCATCATTTTCCCGTTCATTGTGTGTTCTCCGATTACTTACACTGTACGTGCAATAATTTTGCTTCATTTAAACCTTCTCTTGAAGCCTTTCAGGACAGTGGCTGTAAAACAGCGAAACACAGATGCATTGGTTGAAGTTAGACCAGCAACCTTAAAAGTCTTCGAGCCTCAGGGCATGCCTTGTCGTATGCAGTTTTGTCAGTCAGGTGTTTCTAAAGATTTAACAGTACCATCAGGGGCTTGCACACTTTTGCTGACTTCCGTTTGGTTTTGTGTGTCAGACTATAAACCTACGAGAAACGCGAGTAACTCGAATCAGGGGTCTTGCAGGACAGGCCTTCAATGAGGGACCTGGAGAATCAGGAGATGCGAGAATTTGCTTTGGAACTAAAGGTGTCGCATTTTGATTTGCAAATATTAACAAGGATGTTCTTATGTCGCAAGCATAACAAATATTGCTTGTTTCACTGTGTAAAAAGTTGTACAGGCCTGTTTATTTCCAAAGTGGAGGACCACAATTTATTTATCTTTGTCTAACCTTTTCCCCCGCGGTGTGGACTGACATCGCCACCGACAGCAGAGACATAGTTAAACAGATTAGTTTTGCAAACAGGTGCATGTTTACTGTAGTTGGTTAAACGCGCTTCACGCGAGTTTTGCTTTTCAAAGAGGCAGTCAGATACAATGATCAGATATCACCCTAATTGAAAGGGGAATCTCTGTGGGTCTTGTAGCCTATTATGTACGCTCAGGTAGAATACAAAACACGCACCTGTCGTCTTTGTCAACAAAACGTAAACACCAAGCCTTTTGTCTGCTTTTCAATAAAATGTCCCGGTGAAGCCAATATCTTTGGTGAAGCAAACAGGCAATCACTGTTGATATCTTGCAACACGTGTCTTTTAATTGCGAACATAGAAAGTGATTCCGTGATTCCCACGGAGTTAGAGTATGAGCTGTGAAGACTGGTGTATTTTACAGGGCGTTGTTTTGCATGTCAGTAATCACACTGTGTGAACCTTTTGTCTGCTGCGCAATGTAGTACTTAATTCACAATTGGACTCCAAATCCGCTTATCTGAAAAAAGAAATTATATTTAAAGTCAATAGGGAAACAATTACCTATTCGTTTTGGTGGAGTACATTTTGAAGCTAAAAAATGCTATGAATAAGTGCGCGAGGTTTAAGAAGGGGTAATACAATATATTTGTGGGGCCTGTGGTAAAATAACCCCAATTCAGCAGCATTAACATTTACAGTTACCATTCAGCCCACTTAGCCCCCTAGCTCTACACCCCTGGTTGTATTGTATTCTCTTAAAAAGCATTCGTACCTAATACCATCACGTTAGATAATATGCAGTTTACTACATCGCGAAGGTAAGGGGAGGGGGCTTGAGTCAGGAATGTTCCGATTTGGGAGGGGCGTCACGCCAGAAAGTTGGTCATGCACTGAGAAACTTGGCGGCAATTGGCAGCTTTTAACAAATTCGACACTGTAAAAAAAATTTTCTATGGAGAAAAAGTTGGTCAAAAAAGTATACTTGGTCACTTTCTTCTAAACTCCAAAGTTCTAAACTCGATCTACATGGTATGAGCACATCACTGGCTTGAGTAGCCTTCCTCTCAACAGTTACAGGGTTACGAGGTGCAGCGACATCAAAGGTGGTCCATAGTAAACCCTCATTCCGCAAAGCAAGGAGCTACCTGCATTATTTTTACAAGAAGTTTAAATGCGGGATCTGGTAGTTGTCAAGTCTCTAAAGAAAAAATAACGACCAGTCCTTTCACGGTCCATGTGCACAAGTGACAAGGCAAAAGTATACCTTTGGATCTCTCTTACTAATTTATGAGCAGACACTTCGTGAAAACCTTATCTAGCAAGTATACATGCAACTCTTTCAGTTATCTTTAACATTGTCAATTCAAATGTTAACCACGTCTAGACCATTTAGTTCGTTGATTGGAATCAAGCCAAACTTCTAGCTTTATAGCCAAACAGCTACGTCTATATGCCGCCCACCCACCGGGGAGTATATTCGGGTGCAAAACGGCAAACTTACAGATTGTCGGTTGATATGTATCTTGACTTGATATGGTATATTTTAAGAAGTACATTTCAAAGACAATTTGTTATAAGAATAATTACGGGCTGGGAGACTAATATTTGCTCGTAATCGACAAGGTTATATTGATAAAACAGTTTAAATTCGAAGTATATAACTGTAAAATGAGTTATACATTAACTAGCAAGAGTTGATTTGTGGTCGGTAAAATCACCAGTTTACAATGCACTTCAGTTGATTCCTGTGAAAAGCAGAGTTTCAAATCGGGTGGTGAGACACCCCACTCGGCCATAAAAAATTATGGAAGTTGTAGGCTGCTTCTTAAATTAAGAATGTCATGTATAAGAAGAAAAGACTTATTGCTTTACTGTTCACCTACCCTCCAGAACTGTTATGCAAATTAGTGGGCGCCCCTAAACATTTTTGGCCTGGTTCGTTAACATGAAGTGATGAAATTGTTTTCTGCCTCAAAGATGAAATGTTAACTGTTCTTCGCCAGGTTGAAGGTATTTTCAGTTTTCGACCTGCCTAGGCAAATATACGTGGCAATTAAATAATCATTTTGCTATTTTCTATCTCTAAACCTCTTAACGAGTCCTTCATTTCCAGCAAGGTCTACTTCCGCGTTTTGCCGCAACCCATTGCAACCATTTTGGTTCCCCAATATCACGTGACCGGGTACAGTCGTGAGGTCAACCCAGGGTGTTTCGCTACTCCAAATTGGTTACGCCTCTATGACGCTGGAGACGACCTTTGTTTTGCGATGACCTCCTTTAAATGCGATGACTGTCCGGACATGGAGGTTTATTCTATGCGATTGAGCTGTGATCAACTTCCGCTGAGTAACAACTTGCGGTCTGTGGCCAGATAAACGTGCCCTCTTTCGAGAAACACAGTTGTCGCTTTTGCAAACTAGGTCTCAATAATTTTTTCGAACAATTTTTAGAATGAAAATAAACTAAGAGCTCGTTTCTTCACTCGTAATCATGCTCCCTCTATAAATCAAATTGCGACCGTTTTATCAAAACCACCACAACGTCACAGTAACGTGATTGCAACCACCAACTTTAATAATGATTGTGATCTCAATCATTGCAATCACCCTTCACATCACTGTAATACTACCTCAATCGGCGATGCTTACAAAGCACACGGGCAAGGTTCCACGATCGCATCACCGCAATCACAGCCTAATCACTGCAAACACCGGCTACAACTAGCAGATCACTGCCTCAAAACACTCTAAAAACCCAAATCATTGTTGCTAGCACCAACTAGCAGCACGTTGCTAACCGTCGTATCCAAGTCAACAGCAGTAAATACCGATCTTGGCATGAGAAGTGATTTATTGTATTGAAAATACGCTAATGGTATCCGCAAAAGCACATTACAATTGAGATTATCTCGTAAACTCTCATTTAAAGATTGAATCACTTTGCAAAATGAGATGGCTGTTGAATGCATTCCCGCAACACCAGGTGCACTTTCTTCTTTCCTTTTCCCTTTGCATTGCCCCAACATAATTCAGTAAGCATTTGAAATTAGCATTACTACATGCAAAGGAAATTGGCGCAATGCTTATTGATATCAAAGGCCTTTCCTAGTCGATGAACAATCTCTATTGATTGGGACATTATTCTGCACGCGTGTTTGGCGGGTTAGGTTGTGAAAAGACCCGACAGGTGGATTGGCACTGGGGTGATACACTTGATTGAGCCGCAGTTCAACTGGCCATACAAAACCACTTGGTGCGTAAGCAACGTGCAACAAGCATGGAATCGAAACAAAAGGCCATCAAAGCCCACATGTCTTACCGGCGATCACTTCTATGGCCTTTTGTTCTGGATCTGCTATTTGATTGGTGAAATGCAGTAGGATATCCTCGTCGCGTGGTCCGAACAATAGCCAGTCTCATGATTGGCTTTGCTGTCACAATAAGAAGCCTTTGTAAATGGATAAACACAGCAGACTAGCTTAAAAGGAAATGAGATGGTGTGTTTTTAATACGTAGAAACCAAAGTTGACAACAGGATAGAGATTGCGTGGCCCTTTCCTGACTCAGTAATCGACCAATACTCACAATAAAGAGGAGAGGGTGTTTACGACCTTCAAGAGCAAAGCAAGATGGAGTTAGAATTGAGAATCGCCATAGAGTTCATCATTTCATTTGTTGTGAAAAAGTTCAAAGTAGAAAACACGGAAGAATTCGTTGAGAGCCTTGTCGCCTTACTGACCAAGAAATTCGAAGGACATTGGTACCCAGAACACCCAAACAAAGGCAGTGCATATCGTTGTATATCGCTAAATGACCAACTAGACGCTATCTTGGTGAAGGCAGCCGAAGAAAGTGGCCTAGATGTCAAGTTGCTCCAGTTAAGTTTACCAACACGACTAGATGTCTGGATAGATCCACGAGAAGTTTCATACAGAATAGGTAATGCTTGATTCTAGAACATTTCTTATGGTTCTGTTAAAAAATGTTAGTTTCAAATCCCTTTCCTATCCAATATTTTTATCAATGATTTTCATTTCTGGCACATGTCACCCTATGTCTTGTAGAGGGGGGTGTCTTTAAAATTTAGGATAAGAACCAGACATATGGAACAAAGTCTCCGTTACTTTTATAATTCTCTATGAAGTCTTTTGACGGATATCAAAATTGTCGAAGAAATTTCGTACGTGCATTGAAGCAGTGCCAACTGGTTAAGACTAAACAAGCTGAACAAATACCAGTGCCCAACACATTTTGATTCAAATTCAACAAAACGTGTTGTGTATAAGGCAGCAATGAAGTATGGAATTTCACTTGGCATTCTTTCGATTCAAAATTGTTTCCAACACTCGATTCGTATGTTTGGAAAACGCGCCTTCGAATATCGAGTTTCCTCATTTCTGTGACGTCATATCACACGAGGAAACTGGTCAGATTGGGCGCGAGCTTTGTTTACTCACGACACAGCCACCCAACAACCGAAAGTAAAAGAGCTTAAAAATGCGGTCAATGGAATCTTTTTTTAAACGGAACACATAGCAGGAACATTCTTTGTTGTGACGTGCGATTAACTACGAGGAATAATGCATTATTTCGCTTTTGGTTTCGAACGTGCTTCTCCGCTGTTGTTACCAAGACAAGTGCTATCGTTGGCTCTAGATAATGGGGAAGGGGGGGGGGGGGCAGAGTGGAGCGAATGTGTTTATGAAAAGGGTGCCCAAACTGGGGATGTTGGATTTCTTTGGGATTTCTAGGAGTATGGACGAAGTTCCGGAGACATACTCCTTTTTGTGCTAGGTACACAAAAATTTGCTGGTGATCGAATTTTCGCTGGCAAACGTTTCCCGTATGTCAACAGCCATTGTTCTTGTCGGCAAAGATTATTTTGTCGTTGTCAGCTGCACTATATTTAAGATTTAGCCTGATAAACTCCAAGCTGGACATTCTCCGAACTTAGCTGTCTTTGATTCTGTCCGCTAATAAAAGCCTTGAGAGCCACTGCGAGATATTTCCGACAACTTGCATCAGAGTTGTCTACAGGTCACCACGAGGAGCTGTTTTCAGCAGCGCACCTCTTTTTCAAACCTTTTCAACCCAAATACCCCCAGCATGCCCCGATTCCGCTATTACCATTGTATCCGCTGTTTCCTTTTAGTAATTGTATCATTTCCTCAATTCTAGGGCAACATGGCTCTTATACCCATATTTATCGAGAGGCTGACAATACGGTGAACTCGATGTCGGAATACGCAAAAGCCGTTCTGGAAAAGCACGGACCTAAGATTGCTGCCAAAAATGCTGCGATGGAGGAGTCGAAGCCAGCACAGACCCCTGCGAGGAACAGTGATCGCGTGAAAGGAAGAGAGCGGCTCTCGCCCACGGCCAAGTCGTTTGTTTCGAGAAGGTCACCCACGCTACCTATGCATGTTCCATACACGCAAACATCTGTTACGACAGGTTACCCGACAAAACCCAACGTCGATTACACGAGAAAAGCATTTTGGCCGCCCTCACCCGTGTATGCTCCCGTGGCAAGGATGCAGGCCCATAACTACATGATTGCGCAGGAAATAGCGCGCTTCGAGGCGCACCTGAAGGCGCAAAGAATAGCCCTGCAGGCGCACTACTACCAGTCGCCCTTTCACTACATGAAACACATCCCTGGCTATTACCCACTCACCCAAGCTAAGACTGCCAGCCAAAGCAGCAACAACTTGCGAGTTCAAGTTGTCGCTTAATTCGTTGTGTATTTTACAGCAAAGGTGACCTGATTTAGTTTTCCGTATGTAAATATATATACATGCTTCCAGGAGGCGATCTTGAATTTAACATTTATTTGTTTGTAATTTGCAAATTGTAAATTCAAATTATGCTAGCAATGGTATTAACTACACGGCTGTTTCCTACGTCGGTGCATGGTTGTTGTTGTCGGGGACTGGTTTGAGAATCCATTTTCGAGACTGGCCTAGCCAACTCTTAGTTTTAGCAAGTCAAGTTCATTGCAGACCAAGTTTTATGGAGCTGAATTTAAAGGGCAGTTGAAATGCAGGTCCTTGCGTCCTATTGCAAATTGTCACCAATCACAAGTACAATTAATATTGAGGCTTTGATTTCAGGATCTAATGTCAACTGTAAATCATTGCCATTGGTAGCCTCTTACGCATGCATTAATCATGAATACCCCATTGGCTCATCAAAGCTGACCAATGTCTTGAGCATGCTAAATTATGCATATGCCCCAGCGGTAGACAATGCAGCACTGAATTGCATTTATGGTGTCATTAGATTGTGTTGGAGACGGTTTTAAATCGGCAGTCCTGTCGTCCATACAGAGTGACTTACTTTATTCATTTCTGTCTATTGGACCTGCATACATCAACAGCCCTGTCGAATTCATAGACTCACCGAAGTTAGGTCAGATATAGCACTGTTTAGTTAATGATGTCACATCAGTTACACGTAGCCCACCGTTAACCATAACCAAGAGTAGAAACGAGGCCAATTCAACGGAGCAGTCTCCTAAGAACCTTTTTGTCACTATGCTTTCTACACTAGACAACAATTTTATCCCCTTATTCTTTTACCAGGGAATCCAAGCTGGTAGAGAGTCATCACTTAACCCCACCTAATGCGTAAATGAATCTCAGCCCCCACCCCCTTCCTACCCTCTCCCATCGTATGGAAACGCCGTGTAGTGAATGGATGTAAAACGTAAGTGAACAACTTGTATATGAATGTATAAACGATATATTTCAACTGGGATGTAAAGCTAAACTCACAAGCTCATCGTTTTTTATCGTAACGTTTCTTAACTTTGCATATAAATAGAGGCATCGATTTTACGATGGCGTGCAAGTTTGCTGTCGGAGTAGTTTCGAAATTTATTCTTACTTCGTATATATATAACTCATGACTGTTTATCGTTCATTACATAACTAATAGTTGACTGCAAAGTAAATATTTAAATGCAAACTAGGATATTAATGTTGATGGAATGGGAAATTATTTTTCTGAATTTTATCGCTTCTGTTTTGTAAATTTATTCACGTTGACTAAACAATCTTTGTTGGGACATTTTATTGATTTTGTAACGATTTACTCGCAAAGTTCATTTAATTTCTATATGCAAGTGTATAAAATCTAACTGTTCACTTGAGGCAAAATATTTGTCATGTATTGTTATTTTTACACAAAGTATTTGAAGTCGTTGACATCTGCCTTTTATTTCCTGTTTTTTCACCCAAACAAAAGCCTGAAAATATTTCATTATTTACCACGTACTTTCAAACTTAGCAACTCAGCTTTCACTCAGAATGTTAGAAAAGGCACGAAAATTACTCACGATTATATCGTTTGACTTTGTACTGTTAACATGGGTTCTAAAGCATTTTAGAAGTGGGGTTTAAATGGGTTCGCAAGGGTCAGGGATAAATTATGAAACCCGGCTAATCTGTTTCCAAAGCCCACGCTACGATTTTGAAAATGGGGGGGGGGGCATATAGTATGTGGAATAATTGTTATTAATGATATGTGGAATAATGATAAATAATAACATGGAAATAATGATATTGCTAAAGCATCGAAGCGTATTTGCCACAGTTGATCAATGTTTAAATCTACGCGCCAACGAATAGAATCCCTCAGTGTTGCGTTTGTAGTTGCATCAACAACTAGCGTGGACTCGTTTCAGCAACTTGATAATTACCATATCGATGAGCCTCAGTTCTGCTTTCGTTGATGCTCTCTTCGAAAGTGGAAATTTGCTCATTTGCAACATTTGCGAGCTTGCGACATAATTGGTTCAGGCAACGTAGAAAACGAAATCACTTTCTTATCGAATGTATTTCGATAGTGTACTGTCACCGAAACCTATTGAATAAACATTCATCGACAAATTGCTTTGTCGAGACATTAGCAGGCAGACACGAATTGCAAAACTCCTGCAAGCAACAATGCATAGAACAAAAGCCCTGAGTGTAATACTTAAAAATCCCCGGTGAATATTTCGCCATAACCCACTACGTCATCTTATTGTAATTTCATCCACTTTCTATTGCTTGTTCTATGTTTACAATGTAACAATTCAACTTTCTATTGTGCTATCATTATATGAAATATGAAATTTGCCAACATTTTGAGAGGAATTAGAATTTCTGAGGGCAATGCTAATTCATCCAGATCATTTTTGTGCCTATGAAGGGCGCGTAATTCATCTTAGAAAGATTTGGAGTTTATAGAATTAACTAGAAACTTCTCAATGGAGGAGAAAAATCGATAGCTTGGCTGCTCGAGCTGGAAAAACTCCAACTCCATTAAAAAGTGGGGGTCATGGCCCCCTGGCACCCCCGGTAGGGTGAGCACTGGTGTCTATTACAACTTCTGCAAGATTAGTTGATTGAAACCGCAACATGTTGTCATTTGTACATCTTTTATATGCTGTTTGAGTTTGATACTGCATTGCAAAAGTTTTCCACTGAGTTGTGGCCAGTTCAAGGGCAACTTAAAAGAAATCGTTGCACTGGCAGAGCAGGGGTACAGCATAAGCAGTAACAGCTACAAGTTATGTAATGCTTATGCAGGGCTTTGGTCGTGAACCCGTAGTGGAGTTAACTAACTGTGATTTTGCAGTGAACTACAAAAATAAATAAGGTGCAGCCGCAAATAATTTTGGGAAACAATGCTTGGCATTGTCATTGCTCTTAACTACTTGCAGCTAATCGAGAACGCCAGAAAGCACAGGCAAGTAATCTAGAGGGCAGGTGAAGCCCCCCCCCCCACCCCCTAGCCAAATTTGCACTGCATCTTGGCGTAGAAAAAAAGTTAACATGATTTTGCCCTGCTTCAATGAACTTTCTCGCGACGTCGATGCTCGGAAGGCCCTCTATTCTAATGTTCTTGCAGACAAAGCAAGTTATAGAAAGAGCAGAGTATTAAGTCATAGATTTACAATCATTAAATTGACGTTTGGTATGTGTATCCTTTTAGCCCCACAAATTTTTAGGCACATAGCGAATTCAGACCCCCCCCCCTCCCCCGTTTTTAAGGGCCAATCATATTGTTGTTTATTCAGCTAAATTGTTTGAGCAACTTAGAGAAATTGACCAATGAGCCAGAGATCGACTTCGTGCAATCCACTTTCTTTAGTATGCTTTTCTTTACAGGTTTTTTCTTTTTGAAGGCTTTTAAGATTTCGAACTGCCCGCGTCCGGTCAGCGGTCTCTGGTCACTAGATCACAGGTCTCTAAGCGCGCGCTTTTTTGGATTTTGGGCCTAACTCCTAAGAGCCTGCTTGAAATTGTCCACTATCAAATGAGAACAACAGCATTGAACCATCACAGTTTTGTTGACTGCAAGATATTGAAGAATGAAAGTTTTGCTAAAGAATTGGTCGATGTGACTGGCCACTTTCATGCTTTTTTTCTTCGCACCAGTTGTATTTAGAAACAATGTCAACTCCTAAGAGCGTACGAATCCTTCTTGTAGGGGATGGTAAGTTGTCAATTTCGTCAGCCGTAGAAAAAGTTTATCTACAACAGTTCAGATTTTTTAATCTTTTTGCAGAAGATGAACATGCAAACCACGCAACATTTTAAATCAGTTGACCATATTGCCAAGTTTAAGCCCTCTAGTCCCCTACACGGTTTCCGGATTTGAAAAACAAGCACTCTGCTTTTAGCATGATTTATTTTATCACGTGTATTACGCACTTTTTTACACGAATGAAGTCTATAAAAAGGTTGAGGCACAAAATTGCTAATATTCGACAATAATTCCAGGCTCAACCTTCGTCAAGACAAAAATTCAGTTAATTTCATTTTAAATATTCAACTACATACAAAAATTCTTTAAACTAGCAAAATTACAAAATAATGCAATATGGTAAGTTACAGAAGATGAAACATTATATTAAGATAACATAGAACAAAATAAATTCCTTCTTAATCTGAGTTTTCTCTCAAAGCAAAACAACTGTCAAGATTCAATATTTTTCTATGATCTTAATGCAAATTTACACCTTGTGTTGGGAAAGAACAATTTAAGAATAACATAATGTTTAAGAAGTTGTCAACGTTTTTGTAGTTTAGTTCAGGATAGTCTGATTTAAGGAAAGTTCTGGCTCATGTGGTTGTCTCATTTTTTAAAAGCTTCTGATTTCAACTTCTTCTTTTTATACATAATTTTTAGAAAGGCCTTTGCATTGGGTCATGTTGTGGTTGAACAGGAGGTCATGTTGCATGTGACACTTTTTACAGCTTGTTGCACTTTCTTACCAAATAGCAGAAAAAGGTTTTTGTAGCTAGGTCATTGCATAGTTACATTAGTAAGGATTTTAATGTCTGCCTAAGCAGAATTAATAAAGTTTCAGAATTTGAAGATCTGCTGTATTTCTCTTTTCAGGTCAGCAAATGTTTTAGTGATTATTATTTAAGAAAGTGTCTGCTAAATCTTTTCCAATGTTTTTTTGCCAGAAGAGGGCTGAATTTTCCATTCATTCAGTGATAGCTGTGATTGCTGAGAACATTAATTGACCTACTGAAAGTATGCTGATTTAATATTGTAGATGCTCTTAGGTATGTACTTTGGCAATCCTTTAAATACAAAAATCAGACTGATGATGTCAGAACATGTCCTCAGTGTCTCTTTTTTTATTAGATGCTGTTGGCAAAACAAGTTTAATTCTCACACTTGTGAGTGAGGAGTTCCCTGATGAGGTTTGCATGATCATTTAACTTTGAAAATTCGAATTTAATATCATTTTGGGTTTCTTGAAATCTTTAAAATTTGTTTCCTTTCATGCATTCATTAATTTTTATTCATTATATAATACTTTCATTAATTTGGATATTTTGCAAATTCTTTTGTATTTAATGTATGTTTTAGAAGCTCTTGTTTCTTTTACATAGAAAAAATGAACCCCAAGTTATGCTCAAAATGCTTTATTCTATTTTTATTGGGATGCTTAATTAGGTGTGTGGATGGTTCAGTTGTTAGAGGTGCTGTCTACAAAGGCAAGGGGTCATGGTTTGAGTCCCTGCAAGATCAAACTTGCACACAGAGTGAGTGCAAGATCAAACTTGCACCACAATTTCAGTGTATAAATCTGATCAGTTTCCTAAAACTAACTTTGGATGCTAAGAAGAAAACAAAAACTTAATGTTAACGATTATATTGGCCCAAAGTAGTGCTCAATGTTTGACTTATCAAACAACCAGTTGAAAACCTTGCAACACAAATATGTCCATGGAAAATTTTGAAGGGCAGTTTGTCTTCACCATCTCACCCTTTTTGTTATCTGATTTTTATAAAAATCAGAACATCGGTAAAATTTCTATTCACTTGTTTGCAGGTCCCTGCTCGAGCTGAAGAAATAACTATAACAGCAGATGTTACCCCTGAAAGAGTACCATCTCATATTGTTGACTTTTCAAGTGAGGCATTACAAGTGTATAGATCAGTAACATAATGAGATTTTAGACTGCTTCAATGACTTTTTATTGCCAAAGTTTTAGGCTTGATATCTTGATAATATCTTAATGAGAGGATATAACAAACAAGTCATTAGAGAGTTCACTTTTGTCCCTTGGCTTTGCAGTGTTTTGAAATGGTTTTGTTGTATGGTTTTTTGTATGGTTTTGCCAACATTGCTCATATCATCTTTAATGTCATGCCTAACCTTTGTCAGGAATTCTGATCTTAAGCAGAAATGTAGCTTACTTTTTGTTCACTTGACCAACTCATCTTGTTTCCCTATATTTCATATCCTTTGTCATGGAAACTGGTATTCTTTGAAATATTTTAGAAAGTGTAAAAGTAATAGCTTGAGAAGTAAATCTCAATTCATATTTCATATATCAAGCATATTTAAAGTTTGGGTCAGTTGAAGTGGTAATAATTTAATGTTAGATAATGAAATTTGTGAGCATAAATTAGGGGGAAAATTTTCATCGCTGCTCGATGATGTTGAAAAATTGGAATTTGCATCATTTTGCTTCATTTTCTAAAGAAATATACCAAGTTTTTGGTTGTTGCGAATTAACAAATTAGAAGTATTTGCAACAAGTGTTTGCCAAGTGTATGCTTTATTTCATGCATTCCTTTTTCTTTTAAAAAGTTTTAGGCTGAAATGAGCATTTAGTATCTTTTAATCACTGGTGTATTGGCTCTGGTAGCAATGACTTATTCTTTATTTCAATGAATATTCAGCTGCTGAACAGTCTGAAGAGGAGCTGTTTGATGAGATTGAAAAGGTTTGCAAATATGAAGTTGTTTTGACTATTTGTTCTAAATATGTAGTTTATCAATCTTTGTTGTGACAGACAAATTTATTCAGGAGTTTCATTGAAAATAGAGTGTTGTAACTTGATCAGTAACATTTTTACAATATATTGGAGATTTCCAATGCCAATGCAAATTTGCTCTAGTTAACCACTATATACTTCATGTTCAAGTGTTTTTTGATCAAAGGATTTTTTAAGTTAATACATTTGTGAAAGGATTAGTTGTTTAGTTTATACCTCATGTACCAAATGGTGATGATGTTTGAATGAATCTGTCGGGCATTTGAAGCAGACTTTTCATTTGAAGCAAGCAATCACTCACACCCACATTACCACCAGTGTATTTTTATATAACAGCACTTGCAATAGAATGTAAAAACCATACAGTTGTGTGATAAAGAAGTTTCGGAAGGATTTCTCCATATATATAAATCCATGTTTTCTGAAAATGCTTCTAAAGACAAATTATTTTTCCTGGCTTGTTTGATAATTTGGTGTATGTTGATAATGGGATGATTGCTTTAGCTTCATTATCCTTCTACCTTTCAATCGACCAGGTTGCCAATGGATAAATTTCTATTGTTTATAATTCAATTTTTCCAAGGCTGATGTGATTGCAGTGGTTTATGCTCTGAATGATGATGAGACAATCAGGAGGGTGAGTTGTTTTCCCTTTCATTGCATTTCAAGTATATTTTCTTGAAAACCAAGTATATTTTTTGTTTGTTACTTGTTACTTTCTTCCTTAGATAACAGATTATTGGCTGCCTACTATTCAATCAGCCACCTCAGATGGGAATCAAAAACCCATAGTTCTAGTTGGAAATAAGGTATGGACCGCTTATCTTTTCCAAGGAAATGTTTTGTTTGCAGAGTGCACTACTTAGATGTCCATTTCGCCTGTGCAAAATTGCAACACAGTTTTCTTTATTGCTCAAATATTCAGTCCAAGTCTTTATCTTCAGCCCATATTATTCGTCTCTAACTTAAGTAAAATTTTGAACTTTAATCACTTCTCTGTAATTGACTGAGATTATATTTATTTGTGTTATATTTTTAGTTTTGTTATATTACAGTTATGTGTTGCTTCTTTTAGGCGGATGCTGTCGATGTTAACTCCTCCAGAATGGAAGTATGTTGCTTTTTCTTCGTCAAAATAATACTAGAACATCTACTGCTCATTTTCTTGCTGATTGTTTGATTGCACTTAATGAAGCTGTGCTTGTTAACAGGCAAATAAACCTTGCTTTCAAGCTCTGGAGCCCATCTTTGATTTGATTTTTTCCTGTAAAAATTTGGATTTCATTTGGATTGTTTAATTAGTTTTTTGAAGCTTTGATAATTTTATGTGGAATCACCAATAAAACGGAGAGGTCTCATAGCTTTTTGGAAAACATTTTCTTCTACAACTCGTAACAGTCTGATAAGTAGCAGTTTTATAATAATTTACATTTGTAGGATATAGTGAAAATCATGGATGAATACCCAGAAGTTGAAACTTGCATTGAGGTGAGACTAGTACTTTATTTGCATGTCTTATCTTTTGAACTTCAGCCAGATAACACTGGAACGTCCTTTGTCAAAGCTTTCAGATTGGGTGTGATAACAAAAGTATGCTCTTTGTTTTATGTGAGATGTGCAGATTTCAATAGAACCGAACGAACTGAGAGCAAATTAGAAATGTGATGTTTTTATAATTCTAATTGCTATTTGGACAGCTTTGGTATTAAAAAGAGCCCGTGGCTGTGTAAAGACCATTTTCTCTTCATGATAGATTTGCTTGTTCTAATGGGCCAATGGCCTCCAAATACAGTCGTTTCACAAATCCAGATCGTAATCACATTTAAACTTTCTTAATGCTGTCGATATGATTTCTAAACTTTTTACTTGCTGAAGTGAAAAATATTTGCTTGGATAAATTTACACAATACCAGCATTTCGTTTCATTCAAATTTGCTTTGGCAGGTTGACGAAAACGAAAATCTTAGTAGAATTTCCCGAATTAGAATCTGCATGTGGTGATTTTCCTTTTTGTTGGCTCACATAAATGTTTAAAGCGATGGATAATTGCAGCTCAGTTTTCAATTTGGGTCCTTCGGTAGCGCCCCGCGTATGGCCTGATGCGCCTTCATAGGGGCATCTGCCTGTAAAGGCACTGTTTCCATTATAATTATTGGCAAATTCCGATCTATCTTGGGGCGGGGGGAGGTCAGTGAATATAGTGCTTCTGTTATTTTCTAGAATAAAAACATTCAAATATGCACCCTTATGTCCGTTATTGTTTGGTCACTTGACGATCACGTTGTGTATACCTCCGTGCACCAGTGCCCATTTGTCACTTGGCCACGTTCATTCACGGAAGTATGTAGCAAGCAAGTCTTATTCTTTTTCAGTGCTCCGCCAGAGACCTCAAAAACATATCTGAGTTGTTTTACTATGCCCAAAAGGCTGTACTCCACCCAACTGCACCGCTTTACTCAAACGAAACGAAGGAGGTATATTTTAACGAGAATTCTACCCTCATGTTCTTGCAAGGATGTTACATGCATGTGTTCCTGAATCACTATATAATACACTATGTTGCTTAACTCTTTCCTTTCAAATCATTTCCATGTGTCATGTGGGCGCATCTTGAAGTAACGATTCAATGCAAGGCCTACATTTCAGCAACTCTTCGTTGCTCCTTGCACTCCCTGGATCCCCTCTGGTATTCATTCAAATGTCTGATTGGTACTCTTTACGTACGCTTAAAGCATAGATTTAATGTCAATTAAGTCCAATTTTCCACATATGAGAGAATATTCTTAAGAAGGGAGGACAGTCTCATTGTTAAATGTGATTTTTGAGCCTTTGCACCTTAAAAAATTTTGAGCTTTTCATTGAAAAGATTGAAAAAGAAAATTTTCATTGAATGTTTATAGCATACCTTGAATATTCAAACTATGATAAAGAGTATATGGCTTACCCAGCTTCCTATTCTCTTTTCTAGCTAACAGAACGTTGTTTCACAGCCTTGGAGAGGATATTCACGGTCCTTGCCTTTCTCCGTCCTACATAGTTATTATTTCTTACTTTGATCCTTTACTTGCTCTTAATTTGTTAGAAATTTTTACCAGCTCTTGAGCTGTGTTTTCGGAGGAAGTGTTTTGAGGAATAGTTTTAATGGAAATTGGGTTTGTTTCTAAAGATGATTTGAGAAACTCGAATGTACCATGTAGTTCATCTAGTGGTTGTTCTTCATATCACTGTGAACAAAGATAAAGAAATGAGTGAACGATAAGGAGGCCTTAATCACACATGGCCGATGATTAGCAGTAACCAGTGTCACACGTGACAGACAAACCTGAAGAAGGATAATTGCGACTTCTGTCATCAGAGTGAAGCGTGGCGAAAAATAATTTACTAAATGTTTATTGATCTGCTCTCTATGCAAACTATTCTGACATTGTGTTTTTGACATGGGGCATTGACGATTTAACACCGTTCAATTTCAGATCTGCGATGTCGATAGCGATGGCTTGCTTAGTGACGTAGAACTGAACGAATTCCAAGTAATTGTTTTCGATTTCGCTTTCTGGTGCTCGAATTTGCGGTATATTCGATGTTTTATTGGCGGTATAATTCACAGAGGCAGGCTTAGGTCGCCAGCTTGATAAAGGCTTAAACAACTTTTGAAGGTGTTTCTTGAAGACATTCTACCCGCGCTTCAATAAAAATGAATTAGATTTGCAAACGTAAAGAGTTTATTTACCACCAACCTTTTTTATGTAGAGAGAGCAAGCTCAGGTCGCCTTAGCTAAGATCCTGACCTTTAAACTGTTCGTTGTAGAGATTTTGCTTCAAAAGCCCACTTCCAGCCCAAGGTCTAATAGAAGTGAAAGGCATTGTGAGGAAGAACATCGAAGATGGCCTACGAGACAACAAAATCACATTTGATGGTGAAGTATTTCTCGCATTTAACTTTTTCTGTACTATATTAATGTGATATTGAGTAATAATTTCTGTCGAATTATGTTTTCAGTATTGACTAGTGTTGTCAACTGGAGACATATTGTAGCTTGATCTTCAGGACATTCTTCTAAGTGATGATAAGGCGTTCTTTTTATCATTTATTGTCAGCATGCAAGGTTCCCAAAGGCCACCCATTCTTCGATCAATCAATCAGTCATTACAGTCAATCAATCAGACAATCAATCAATCATTACAATCAATCAATCATTACAATCAATCAATCAATCAAACCAACTATTCAAAACCAATCTCAACATAGCGTCAGTGCCTGTTAAACATCCCCCCGTGTGAAATTGCGTGTTATTAATGCTATCCACACTGTATAACGATGCTGAAAAGCAGGTGCCCCCCCCCATTTATTAAAACTGTCGATTAAACGTCAATGAGGTCATTTTATTTTGCAGGGTTTCTGTTCCTGCAAAAGTTATTCATCATGAAGGGAAGACAAGAAATTACGTGGACAGCATTAAGAAAGTTTGGGTATGGGCACGATCTGGAGTTGAGGGATGACTATGTCTGTCCGAGGTATCTGATGCTTTTGGCAATTGTCTTGTGCGACGTTTGTTTTACAGGTTGTTAAGCTTTGACGTCATACAAGCCCCGTAATTAGGTATTTAAATGCCGAATCAGAGCGGCCACAGCAATAACGCCAGTATGGCTGCGACTGGTTGGGTGCAATATTAAGGCATTTCCAACCCTGCTATTTCCTTCTGCCATTCTCCGCGATGCTTGTACGTGCTGTCATGACGTCACGCTGATACTCTTCTTTTGCGAGGCTATAAAGCTAATGCAAATTTATGCGAAGATGCAAGTTACATGGGATACGAATCAAATGCTTGATGTGTCAATGAAGTAGAAGAGTCTTTTTGTATCAGCATATTTGGATACTGCATGTTAATATGGCTACTGCATCCCTCCTACAAATACATGATGCTTCTTTAGAATTCATCTATCACAATCACCATATTCTGTTATGGAACAACTTGAATTTCAGGCTCGAAGTTGGCCCAGACTCGACAGTGGAGCTGTCAGTCCAAGGGATGGAGTTTGTTCGGGATGTTTTTTGCAAGTTTGACCTAGTAAGACTGTTTCTCAATATTGGGGTGGCTGTATTTCGATTTTGAAATTAGACTTGAGGTTTTGAAGTATGTGCAATCAAAGGGCCGACTGAATTTATTTTAAACAGGGGCCCCTTCCCAAATAGATCAGTTTTCAAATTTGGTTTCCTTGAGATAAGATCCTCATTTTGGCCTTCCGATAGCTGCATAATATATGTTGTATTGGATTTAAAGCTTCTCGAGAAACCTTCCAAGGACTTTAGCTTTTGCTTTGCAAGTAACTAGCTCTTGGAACTAAAATGTTGCGGTATGTCAATCGTTATTTCAGAGTTCTGTTGGCCATTCTTTCACCTATAGTGGGATTGTTTAAGATGCAAATTTTTAGTGAACCGGTTTTTAAGATGCAAATTTTTGCTTAGCATGGGTCTTGCAAGCTCTTTGCGAGGGAATATTTTTTAAAAATTCTTCTCATTAAAAGGACGAAGATGATGCCCTGTCTGAAGAGGAGAAAATGGTAATTTTTGTTCCATTTTAAGTCTATTTAAACTCAATTACGGCTTATTGTATTGATGCTGCTGTTGTTGTTGCTGTTGTTGTTGTTGCTGCTGTTGTTGCTGCTGTTGTATTTTCCGTAATGCCATGCCCAGAAGGCGATGCTGAAGCCTGGCGTGTTTCTTTCAGAGCTTGTTCTGCCTTTGTCCTGTGGCTCCATGGGATGATGATGATCTGAAGGCCGTTTCAACTAACGCAGATGGGCTGATCACTTTAGATGGCTTCATTTCATTATGGGTGTAAGTAAAGCTGCCCACGTGGCAACCTCACAATGATGTTCCAACCTCACAATGATGTTCCAACCTCACAATGATGTTCCAACCTCACGATGATGTTCCAACCTCACGATGATGTTCCAACCTCACGCTGGCCTGTACAGTATCAGCACTTACTAATAACACTGATGAAACCAAATCGCAAACTCATAAAATAGACAACGGGCCCATACGGGAATTACACGAACAGTCAAATTATTGTTTGCCGATTCACCTTAAATAAATGACGAGTATTTATCTTTTATACGTAATGAGGGAGCATTTTTTGAAATGCACAGGCCTTGTGGCCTTATCATTTGTGCGTCAACAAATTTGTCTAATAGTTTGATGACGAAAAAAGTTTCATTGTGTATCGGAAGTATTCATAGTTTCCAATTTATGACTTTTAAATTTGGGCATTGCTCTTTTTGGTGAGTTTTGGTCGCTCCGTTTCTAGTTATAATTTCAGCCGCCAATTTAATTTCATGTCCTCTGTCGTTAATTTGCAGTCTTTCGACGTACTTGAACCACGAGTGGACGCTGGCCAATCTTGCCTATTTAGGGTTTATCCAAGGGGAACAGGAGAGCCAGTTGCCCGCTGTAAGGGGTATGTCGACTTTTTTATCACGAAACCTCATCTATCTGCAATGCGAATTTAAGTAAATTTGTTCCCAAAATCTACCGAAGTTAACATTGAACCATCGTCATTGATCTCATCTACAAATGAGGGAGTGTTTGGGATATGGCTTTATTTCCTCCGATGGCAAGAGGTGAGGGGGGGTTCTTTGACCTTTGGCCTTTAGAAGCTCACAAATCACTATCGGGTGCGTTTGTTCTGCCACCTCTTTTTGCTGAGGTAAATAGTTCTGAATGCAAGAAATCAATAGAGCAACTACCACGTAATTCAAGCGAAGCATCCCAAACCCTGGTATTGCTGTAAAATGCTTATTGTTACAAGTCGTGCGATTTTGATAATGCACTTCCTCTTAAATAGCAGAGCAATCTTCACAATGGCTTCAAACATTGCAACCTCAAACATTCCTCCATTGATTCCTTTTTAAACGGTGATTCCGTTCCAGTTACTAGAAGCAAGTCAATCGATTTAACAAAAAGACGGACGAACAGAAATGTTTTCATGTGTTATGTATTTGGCCCTCCTGGATCAGGAAAGGTTAGCTTTTTATCTCTCACTCTTAAAGCCCTATACTCATATTGTTAATTTTTTTCGCTTTCTATTTTCGAAATCCTTCCAAGTCAACAAGTCTTAATTCGTCTTTATTTGAAGCGTGTCCTCACTCTACACTCAAATGTCATAAGGTCAACAAAAATTGGAGGGTGACTTACGAAAGTTTTGTCGGGAAATTATTTCGCGAGAAGTATTTTGCAACGGAATTACGCAGGACTCTCTTTCATTGGAAGAAGTTGAGCTTAATGGAGAGCAGCGATGAAGTAGCGATCTTCTAATAAAAGAAGTCAATACTGCACTTTTAAATCATCTACTATGTTATCCACTCTGATCACGTGCCAATGTCCATTGACAATGCTATTCGAGTCGTGTTCCTTGCTAGCTTCTAGTTCTGCATAAAAGCTATTGTCGACATTGTTTTCACCAATGTGCATATCAAATTTTTCGTTTTACAGAAATGTTTCATATTTTCTTAATTCTTTTAGACGGCCTTTTTGCAAGGATTTATAAACAGAACATTGGAGGTTTGTATATTTTGTTTTTCCACCAAATTTAACGGCTCCATTTTTTAATGTTATTTCATATAAGTTCATCCCATTGATTGGCAGGCTGCTGATTTGTTAGGGTATTTCACGTACGTTCCCGTAGTTTTGGTGTTACGTTTTTGCTCGCTTTGAAGATATTTCCAAAATCTAATCTTATTTCTCATAAGACGAATTCTGTGTGGGGAAAAAAATCCAGTGTACTGCTGCCTGCATTTGCGTTTTTCGGGCTGTCAGTATATCAAATGATCTATATTCAAATAACGGCAAATAGACCTTTCGCTGAACAGCATGCACAAAAGACATCCAATATTTGCTTTCCTAGGAGTACGACACAAGCACGAGTTTTCCCCTCAAATACACTGCAAACTCAGTCGATATTGGAAAAGAAATCCACCTGATAGTAAGATATTGCATGTACTCGATAAGTTCCTTCTCTAAATTTGCAAAATTGCTGCATTTGTTAATTCAGAATCATTCAATTTAACATTTTGCTGTGCCCTAGTAGTTGAAAGTTGTTAAACTGTTTAATTGTTAGATGAATTCTTAAAAGCGAAAGCAGCAGAGTGCTCTCATGTCCAGTTGGTTTACAATTGGCAGCTTCTGCGTATTAGCGGGTACATTGCATTTATCAAGCTCTTTGATTATTTGATCACACATAATATGTTCCTATTTTGCCTATAGATGTGATGTTTGTTTTTCTAGCTACATGAAGTGGCTTGGGACAAGTCTGGTGAAAACTTAAACAGCGATAGAATGGATATTGCTTGTTTCCTTTATGATGCTTCTAACCCAGATTCCTTTTCTAAAATTGGCAAGCTACATCAGGTAAGCAAGATACCTGCTTAGATCCCTTCCTTCGAACTGATGAGTGCAGGAGAAGCCATCCACAAGAAATATCAGTCTGTCTGGCGTTATAGGTTCGCTGTCCTTAAAGGATAAGAGAACCACGTCCAAGGCACAAATGAAGTCGGATTAGAATAGATAAGAGTGGAAAATGAGATGCCCATTGTTAGAGGAGTGGGGCATTTGGGGAATAGGAGAAAAGGGACTTTTGTATGTTTAGGATATAGTGTTTGATAAGGTTATAAATAAGTTTTTTGTTATAAATTAATTATAGATTAGCTTGTGTCACGTGATCGTTAACGTCGTTCAGGTGTTATCAAATTAGGCTCTATGAAATGGGTAATGTCATCAACAGGGAAGTGCTAAGAAAATTTAGAGCTCTTTGGTTTGCCCATTTTGAAGATGTAAATAGTAAACTAAAATTTTATATTTCCTTTTGCCCTAAAAGCATTTCTTTTGGCTTTAAATTGCAATCTTCAACAAGCATCTTCTCAGATATCTGCAATGGGGCAGTTTAATCCTAGAGAAAACGTTCTCCCTAACAGTAGACTTGACACTTTTTGAATTTTTCAGAGGCTAGATAAAGAAGTTCCGTGCATGTTCGTTGCAACGAAAAGTGATATATCGCCTGTTAAACAGGTAACTACAAAAGTTGTTTCCACTTTTTTCATTTATCAGTTATATCTTAAATGCTTAATGTATTGCCTTGCCGAGGACAATGTACCAGTGTTGGGTCAAATAGATTAAAGAAAACACGAGTTAGTCTTAGGCTCTTCTAAAGTTAGGTTTTAAGTAACGCTGATTGGTCAATTATAACCAATCACTCTCTAGTGTTTTCGATCCTAAACTGGCTATTTTTTCTGTCATCTTTTGGTTATTTGCCGACGAAAGAGTACTTAAAGTATGCAAAAACTAGTTCCGCCTTCTATCGCCTTTGTGAAAACATGAGCTACGAGTTTTATTAAAAGCTCAATAATTGAAATTTGGACAAGCTACTCTTTATGTATGCGAACTTAATTTTTATTCTTGAGATGCTTTCAGTAGATAACCTTCATATAAAGATCTCTTCATTGCAAGAAGCTATATTCTGTTTTATTCTAACCTCAATTTTTTTCAAATTGTTGTCGCTGTTGTTGTATGGTGTCCCTTTGGCTTTCAGAATTATGTTATTCCCGTTGCTGATTATTGTAAAACATATTCCCAAGCTCCAATTCAAGTAAGTCGAGAAAGCGATGCTCTTTGCATTCATGATACTGAACTAGATATATAAATCGTTCGAATTGTTTTACCCCTCGTGAATACTCGCGCTTTAGATGCTGTTAGAGTAATAAAAACAATTCTCGCTTGAGGTGTATTTTATTTGGAAGTTATTTCTAAAGGGTGTCGAGAACCTTGGCTAGCTTTCTTTCTTCCTTTCTTTCTTTTTTTCTTTCTTTTTTTCTTTCTTTCTTTCTTCCAATCTTTCTTTCTTCTTGCTTTCTTTCCTTCTCTTACTTTCTTTCTTTATTTCTCTTTCTTTCTTTCTTTCTTTCTTTCTTTCTTTCTTTCTTTCTTTCTTCCAATCTTTCAGTTTTTACCTATTGACTTCTCGTGGTGAGCACGCCTGACAATTATCCCCTTATCAAGCTCTGATTGCATCGTCATTATTCTCGCACAAGCACTGCATTGTTTTTTCTGTTCTATTTCTCAGTCATTTTCGGCTCAGTCATTTTCGGCGCTGGACCATTCCCACATGGACAGAAAAGTATTTGAAAAACTTGCATCGCTCACCATGTTCCCGTAATTATATTTTATCTTTTTCAAGCACTAATTTATGTCATCATTCAGAACGCATTTCTAGTTTGAATTGTTCTTCGTTCAGACAATTGTCTTCAAAATTCAAGTGCCTGCTTTAAGGTCGTATTGATTAGTTAAACTGTAGCCAGTCATCCTTGTTTTCTTCTCTATTTCCTAAATTTTATAATTTTTACTACTTAAAAATTTTTACTAGTCTGTCTCTCCGGGTCTTAATGGCCAGGGTCTGAATCAATCGACTGTTCCCTCGCAGCTACAGCAATCAGCTAGATAGCGAGAGCTCCTTGTCCAGTATGGTAGTGACGTTTGGTTTAAGTCTTGCTGCTGCTATAGTCATCGGAGTGGTAGCTTATCGTTTTACCAAAAGAGGCAAGTCTTTTCTTTTCAAATTACATAATCTCAAATCGCTTTCAAACAGCAGCTAAGTCTGTCTTGATTATGCAGAACATTTTATGATAAGTAGGCCATATTTGTTCATCGTACCTCCTATGATCAGTTTGCTCAGTCGCCTCCCACGTCCTCTTTGCTCTTTAAATTGATAGAACTTTTAATAAGGGAAGGAATGGCTTTTTCCTACAAACAATCTCTGGTGGTTTTCTGTGTCCGTCGTGCGATTTTTGCACAGCTTTCTTTATTTCTGTTAGAATGACGATGTCCAATGATTTGAGAATTTCCATTAATTTGTAAAATTATTTGCAGCCACAAGTGGAGGAAGCTGAGATTCTACCATGAAAGGCACTTTTTGCTATCCTTATGCATGGACGAAGGGCTGACTCACCCTTGCTTGGACGCGAACGCTGAATGCTGGTAGATAATGCAAGTTTGGTGACTCTTTAGAATGAGATGCAAAAGCTTCGTTCCCCCAGGTTTCATGTGTAAAGTATTTCTAACGTGTATGTTCAATTGGCCTAAAAATGCGAAGACACGCTTTTCCTGAAAGGCTGTCTATTCTTGAATTTGTGACCACTTTACACCCCAATGCTGTTTCGAGGGTCCCAAAGTCCCTAAGGATCTACCTCTATGATAGGAGAGTTTGAAGAAGTGGGTGGAGGGGGTGGGGGGATCACATGTAAGACAGAGTTTGTGACTTTCCCTGATGTATTAAACTCGGCGAAAAAGGTTTCTCTGGTTCCCTTAATTTTCCCATCCAGTTTAAGAAACCCTTTATCTAAGACTTGACCCCCGGTGCTAACAGTGCTGATCAAATGTAGCGAATGTCAAAACAAAATGGCTGGTGCTAATATCAGTAAAGGTGACACATCAGGTGCCCATAACTGCCCTTAATTCGCTCGTTTTTTAGGCCACATTAATGTCGAATCGGATAGTAAACGTGCCTTTCACGGCGCATCTATTTTATCAACTGCTTCGGTGTTTTCCAGATTTAACTTCTCTTCATCTCTATGACTATAATTTTTCGTTTGGATTTTTCATTGGATGTTGTTTAGAAGGTACCCATCGGCTCCCTGTTTGTCCTTCTTAAATCCGTTTTTAAATATCTACAAGTTGAATGTACATCTGTTTCTCAATATTTTAAATCGCAATCAAAAACGTTCAACGCTTTTATTTGGATTTCAATCAATTGTGTGAATTATTTTTCATCGTTTTGAATATGATAAAGCGCTTCAATTCAAATTGTCTGTGTTTCTGTGTTTCTTTAAAAATGTTTTGGCCATTCATGTCTCTGGCTAAAGCCTTCCTCGTTTTGTGCTGATGTTCCAACCCAACTTGAGAAAGCTGAGAAGTTGTTAATCTCTGTTCCAGGAATTTTCAATCTCTTTCTCCATTTGTTTCGAACTTGGTTGCATATTTTCGCACAGTTTTGAATTTAGGAAAACAGTGGTAATGAAGAATCATTTCCGGAATCACCTTAAAATCATCAGTTGGTGGAAATTTTCAGGCCGTTTTTCTAATCTTGCCATTTTTTCTGGTTAACTTGAACTCAATAACATCCAAGTATAAAGACTAGTTTGTGAAGAGATCTTTAACTTCGACTGAGGTAAAAAACTAGTACTGGCTACGTTTTAAAAAACATTCTTTTTTAACAGTCACGGATTTAGGGGATCACAGGGGTTGCCCCCCTCGCCAATCGAAAGATTGCCTGACAACTTCTTGAAAAAGTGTATTGCCTTCACAAAATGGGTTGGAGGTTTTCATTGGACGCAAATAGAGGGGCTTTTTCCGGTATTGTATAAAACGTATTTTATCATCCATTTCGGTTCGCTTCCTAGTGCCAGTAAAGGTACTAGAAAAACTTTAACCGTCGCAAAGATAAAGATTTGTTGACTTCAAAAGCTTATTTTCGACGATTCTAGTAATATTAGAAAGCAAAAATATTCTCTCACTTTATTAATTTTACGCATCTTCAAAGACGGCTTTTTCGATGACAAGCACAATGACGCCACTGCGATGGAAACTAAAATGCTAATGTTAGGCCCTTTTGAATATGAGGCTACACTAGCATCCAATCCTCCAGAGCGACAAGTGAGCGCGGACTGGCCTTCCGTTCTCTTTCCATAGTCCTGTTCAGTTCGGTAAGGTGAATTGAAAACATCCCTAATCATCAACTCACTGGAGCTATTTTCCCCACATAAACATACAAAATTGTATCATCGATGATCTAAACTGTTTTTTATCTAAACGATTTTTACTGTCAAGTCTTTCCGTTTGCTGATAATTGGATTCGAAATTATTTGGGTCATGAATATCGTGATTCATTACGTCCCTTATAGCTGCAAGACGTATCTTGTACACTGGTAATTTTTTACTTTTTAGGCACAATGGTGCGCGTGAACGTACTCAATGACTGCCTCAAGTCAATCTGTAATGCAGAGAAGCGCGGTAAACGACAGGTCTTGATTAGGCCCTCATCGAAGGTCATCATCAAATTCCTCACTGTTATGATGAAACATGGTATGTTCCTCAACATTCTTATTGCTAAACGTTATCTTTTCCGACTCTAGAATGGATAGTGTTTCGTTGCAATGCTATTTTAATGTAGGCTTGCTTCATGGTTAAACTCGATGCTCGCTGTAGTTTGGATGTTTCAATTTACAGTAAAAGGCAAATTATTTTCTTGCACGTGTTCTTGTTGAGTATAATGAGACAGGCGTTTAATGTATCTTTCGACCAAGTTTTCCTTGCATCGCCTCCTCACCGATTGGTCAAAATTTCACCGTTTGAGGCTTGCATAATTTTCAAAATATTTTGGTTTTTGGGATACTTAGGAATGTATATAATTTCTGCAAATAATTTACTTAAAAGCCATACTGCTCATTGTTTAGATTGCTTATATAGGTTTGGTTAGATTTGTATATTTGACAACAGAGGTAACTTCAACCTCTTTTGCTAATGTTTTTGCTTTCTAAAACTTCCAAGTACCACACTTGTGTATGGCAATCATTGTTAGTTAATTGTGGTGATAGGAATGATTTTTGAGACATCAGTTAAACAACTTCCGTTTATAAGCTGCTTCAAAAAAGCTATTATTACAACCTAACTCTAGGATGATCTTTAGATTGTTTGTGAATCAATAAAATTTGTCTGTTGATAATTCTGTAGCATAATTCCTCAATACATATGCACTTAGAGCATAATATAGCGATTTATAGAGATAAAATATATAAAACATATCTTAAATATTATATGTATATATCGTTATGTTCTTTCTTCCATGCCTATATATAATGTTTGTTGCCTTTTTGTAGGTTATATTGGTGAATTTGAAGTAATTGATGACCATCGTGGTGGAAAAATTGTTGTTAACCTGAATGGGAGAATCAACAAAGTATGTTTGTCTATTCGTTATTTCTTTAGTCTTATTTAAAAAGTAGCACAATACTCAGTGTGTGAAGCCAATTACCCAATTTGTTTATGTATGTGTTAGGTTTGTTGGTAAACTATTTCTTCTTGTCCAGGTGAATTTACATTTGGTTAGTTTTTGAAGACGGCCATCTTTTACATATATGCTTAAAAATGGATTTGATGATCAAATTGAAATTAGGCTAAAGCTTCAAGATTCAAAAGGAATATTTTTATAATAGAAATTTGGCTTTGTTTGAATACTTTTGTCCAAGCAGAATATTTTTTGTGCAATGTTTGGCTTCCGTTTGAATACTTTTGTACTTTTGTCTATTACCATAAGAATATCCCAGCCGGCAGTTTCCCAGTCAGTAACATTGGATAACTTAGTCCATACTAACTTCCATTTGGCCACCATTGTCTGCTCTCTGTTAAAAATCACTTGGACTCTGTTATAAAATGCTTGTCTTGAATAAAGTTATGCCTGTATAGTATGCTTTTTCTTAAAACAGCTTCTCAATTTCACTCCACAGTGTGGTGTAATCAGCCCTAGATTTGATGTCAAGTTAAAAGATATTGAAAAGTGGGCAAGTTATCTTATGCCTTCCAGACAGTTTGGGTAAGAATTTGGATACTTATTTAGTTCTTAATTGTCACTCTGTATGGTATCTAAATTTTTGGAGCATCCAATATCATTTGAACATCTTGCAATTTTTTGGAAAGGAGTCAAGTTTTCCTTTATATATGAGTAGATTTAATCTTGATTGTTAGCCTGGTTATCAGAATTCAAGAAAGTAGACAATTGGCCAGTATCCTTCTTGCTATCAGGAAGTCATTTTTGGAGTTGAAGTGGTTTAGTAAATCACTTCAAAAAGTCTCTTATCAAGTGACATTTTTTTTATATTCTCATAAAATTTACAATGACAATCAATTACAACACAAAAGCCTAGGGAGCATGGAAATGCATAACAACCCTAAGACTTACAATTAACATAGAGACACAAATATTACAATGATAAGCTACAAAAATGATTGGAATGGTGTTGCCCATCGTTCCAATAGCGTTGCAGATATGGCAAATACTCACAAAAAGCTGTTTTAAAAGTGACATTTAAACCCATCAACATCCAACACAAATTAGGTGCCACAATTAAGGAGAGTTGACAGGTTACATTAAAGAAAGTCAGATTGGCAAAGGATGTGATAAAATCAGTTTTATAACAGTGAATCCAAGGCCCTAACTATTCTAAATTTTTAGATTCCACGATTTTTGAATTAATTTGAATAATAGGACAGTGGTTCAGAAATTTTATGTGAAACAAAATTTGTTAGTTGTCAAATAAGTAACTGAGGTACAAAGATGAATAATAGAGTCTGAGTTGATATTCTGCATTTCTAATTTTCATATTGATCCCTAAGTAAAAATTATTTTATGATTTAGCTAGATATATATTTCAACGAAACAAAAAAACATTTTTGTATGAATTTAACAATAAATCTACTTTTCATAGATTTATGGTACTAACAACCTCAAGTGGAATCATGGACCACGAAGAAGCAAGAAGAAAGCAAACCGGAGGAAAAATCCTTGGCTACTTCTACTGAAGAATGTATATAAAATGAAGGAATCCAAAATGTGCCTTTTTATCCTGTTTAGATCTGTCCTTATGTTGAAGTTGATGTGTTGCAACCGTTGATGTACTTGCAAACTAACAAATTCATGTATCAGCACAGAGCTGCATGGGTGCTGGAGCCCAGGAACTAATTTTCTAGAAGTTTTTTGGCTTGGCAGAAAAATTTTAGCAAAACTTGACACAAAAATAACTGTTCTATGTTCTTGTTTAATTTTTTCATTGTTAATTTTTGCAAAAAATGAAAAATGCCCAACAACAACAACAACCTCAAAACAGTATTTTATTAAACTCTACAGAAACTCCCCAGACCAAGTAAATAAGAAGCCCTTTGAAAAATATCCATCGATAGAACTGTAGTACACAATACTTTGACCTTACAAAACATTCTTTGTTCAGGTTTCTAAAGAAGGAAATATTTTTCCCAGCCTTTCTGAAGCAATTATATGAATTGCAGAATTTATTAACATGGACCTCACTAGTAAATAAACTAGCAATGGTGAAATTTATTCATGACCCTTTCACTCATTATTTCATTCAAATAAACTGAAATGTCTTCAAAGTGCAAATGAGCAAGGGGATGGACCTCAAATTTCATTACAATTTCTAAGCAGTGGATGGACCTCAAGTTTACAATACTTGTAACAATACTCCAGAAGAGCAAAAATTTGTTCACAAACGAAAGCAGTGACGTGCCGAAAGGCTTTTGATTGGGGGGGGGGATGGGGTGTGCGCGAGAGATTTACCGAGTGGGTTGATTAAAGATAGTTAATCATAGCGCACAATAGTTAATCATAGCGCACAAATAGTGGTTCCTTTGTGTCTAAAATGTGCAAATCTAATTCTCCCTGAAATACCGATACGTTGTTACAGTTGTTTCAACTTTTACCGACAGGTAAAAAATTACCAACGGCTTCTACGAAAAGGGGGGGGGGGATGTGACACTCCCCACACCGCCTACTTCGGCACGCCCCTGAACGAAAGATTCCCTTCATGCTTTTACAAACCCCTGAACGAAAGATTCCCTTCATGCTTTTACAAACCCCTGAACGAAAGATTCCCTTCATGCTTTTACAAACCCCTGAACGAAAGATTCCCTTCATGCTTTTACAAACCCCTGAACGAAAGATTCCCTTCATGCTTTTACAAACCCCTGAACGAAAGATTCCCTTCATGCTTTTACAAACCCCTGAACGAAAGATTCCCTTCATGCTTTTACAAACCCCTGAACGAAAGATTCCCTTCATGCTTTTACAAACCCCTGAACGAAAGATTCCCTTCATGCTTTTACAAACCCCTGAACGAAAGATTCCCTTCATGCTTTTACAAAAGCTAAGGTCAAGACAAAAGTTACTCTTGAAACCATACGATCGAAGACTTATCTATCAATGCCTTAAAGAAAAGTTACGTTTGGGGAAATAACGAACTGAACTGAAAGAACTGAAAATAAAAAGCAAAATTAGTAGTGAGTCCTGATGAAAAAGTTAAATGGAGAACATCCAATATCTAGAAGGGACTTTTTTAGTTCCTCCATAGATGCGTGCAAAAGCGGCAGTGAATACATTTCATGTTTGCAGTTTATTTATATATTTTCAATAAAAGCGAATGGCGTTCTCTAAAAACACAACTATCAAATCAGCATAAATATTAACCTAAGCGAAGAATCCTAAATTCGAGCGAGAATGTTAAAAGTGGAGTCTTCAAGACGGCATCCAGAGGTTTGCGTCAGTTCTTCCAATATTTAGGAACCACACAAGCTATTCCCAGCCCCCTATATCAAACGCAACATTATTTGACGTCACAATCACTTTCAAGCGTATAAAGGAGGCAAGCGGGAGCCTGCATCACAATTGCAAAATTAGTTTATTGCAAGTGAGTCGAAACTGAAATTTGAAGAAGAGAGCTTTCTATAATGGAAGAGAAACTGGAAAACACTAGTTTTCTGAGCCTTTTAGGGTCGGACAGTGGTCTTACATTGGTTAACACCGATGCATTGGTACGGAAAACAGAGCAGCAACAACGGCAGCTTCAATGCAAAGAGAAGGAAATCCAGCAACTCAGAGATGCATTGGAACAGCTTGAAGATGTGGTCGATAAATGTAAGATTATATTTTCTTTCATAAAAAGAGACTTGAAAGATTTTCATATATTTGCAAAAGGCATCATTATATGCCTAAATTCACCCTTAGAAACAGGACAATGACTTCGACACTTAGTAATCGGACAGATTCAAGCAGTTTTTCTTCCAAGCCAAACGATGCATGAAACTACAAAATAACGAGTGAATCAATGAAAACAGTTTGCTAAAGGCTCTTTCTATGGCGCTTGTTTTGCCTAAATGTAAATTCACTTTTAGATGCAACTCAACTTGAGAGCATAAACGAGGGACAAGAGCAACCGCAGACGAAGTGGACCAAGAACCTCATCAAAGAAAACGAGGAGATGAGAGGAAAATTGGACATTTTATTCGGCGATAGGCAGCAACTTCAAGCCGACTGCTCTATGTTAAAAGAGAGTCTGGAAGATAAGGAGCAAGAGTTGAAGATGTTGAGAGATAGATTCGAACAGCTTCAATCAGAAGAGAGAGAAGTCTTTGCGGAAGAATCACAAGTAGGTGTCTTTATCATTTAGTTTTAATCCCCTTATTAATCTAATATGGCAAGCTAGTGTACCGATTCAAGTTCCGTTGAAGTTTAGTATTTGAAAATCTATAGGACAGATCTTCCATTGATCAGAGTTTGGAGACCTTTAAAGAACAATGAGGTACCTTTTATCTGCTAAGTATCAAGCAATATATGTTTCGTTATGTTTTGCCAATGAAAGTAAAGGAAAAAAGACAGTGAAAACGGGTATGTTGAGGACATGCCTATTTGCTATGTATGAAAACATTCATCTTGTTTAATAGGTGAAAAACTCGTTGGTGGAAAATCTTCGGGAGGAAAACATGAAAGTGAAAGAAGAGGCAAAGCTCTTATCAATGGAGAATCAAGAACTGGCAAACGAGTGTCTGGTACTTGCCCAAGGAATGGAAGCAAAGGAAAAAGAAGTCTTGATTCTGGAAGAGCGAATCAAAGGTCTTGAAAATGAGAAGCAAATCGATAGAGACAGTGAAAGAAAGGCAAGACACGAAGAAGAATACGTTGCGAAAGATGAAGAGCTGCCGATGGTTAGCAATCAGGTGGAGAGCAAGCACTATTCTGATGGCCAGTTTTACACTGTAGAGGAGAAAGATGAAAATGGTGAAGATCTGAATGATGACAAGCTTTCTCTTTCTGAACCAGAGGATGTCACAATGCAGTCCCAGCCAAGTGATCATGCGGCAGTTGGTATGATATTTCCTGGAAGGATGACCAATGTTCAGCAATATCTTGATCACATGGAAGAGCTGAAACTCTTGAAGAGCTTCGTCACCGAAATGGCAGTCTATTTCAATTTGGCGGATGGAATGGAGCTACGAGATGTTTTGCATGAAATCAAGAGGAAAAGCTTAAATCTGATTCAAGAGAACAAGCAGCTTAATGGGGAAGCACAAGAATCGAAAAGTCTTGTTGAGTTCTTGGAACTTGAGCGGAAGTTTACATTAGAAGAGCTTGAAGAAACCAAAGCAAAGAATGCCGACCTGACCAGCAAGATTGAAGAAATTGTCGAAGAGCAAGTTGCTGCACAGAGCCAATCAGAAGTTTGGAGCAACCATTGTGGCAAGCTGTTGCTTATGATGAAAAAGAAGTCCAAAACAAAGGTGGTAGAGAGAAAGCAAATACTGAGAAGGAATTCTACAACAACAGAGTCCATGAAAAGGAAGAAACTACGCAAGAAGTGTTCAAGCATGAAGGTTCATTTGCAGTCACATGTGGCAAAAACTACAGGGCTAAGAAGATGCATAAATGCACTGGCAGGGAAGAATATGGAATTGGAATTGCTAGTTGATGATCTTAAAGAAGAAATAGCCAATGCTGTGAGTGCTAGAGATGAATTTGAATTGGCGTTCAAGGAAGAAATGCAAGCCAACATGCACCTACATCAAAAGTTGGAAAGTTTCCAATCGCAAGCGGAGATACTGAAAGCATTCGATTCAAATTTGAAGGAGAAGAAAAAGCAAATCCACGCCATTACTCGTAAGCATGATATTGTGGTGGATGAATTGATGATGGAGAAGCAGTTTAGTGAGTATTTGGCAAAGAAATTGCAATTGACAAGGATCGGCAAGGAGTTGATCGAGCGAAAAAGTCAGAAGGAAACGGGAAGTTATGAAGAATACGAGAAGAGACTAGCTATGCTTGAAGCGGAGAAGGCAAATCTCAAAGCCGAGTTTGAGAATGAAAGGCAAAAGATTATGGGAGATCTCAGTATTCTAAAGGACAAAAACGATGAACTGGCAAAAGACCTTGAGGGCGAGATAAAGATTCGATTCGTGTATGAACGAAAGCTGAATGAGTATTTCTCGGAGAAGCAGGCAATGGAGAATAGGCTTGGAGAGGAGATGAAGAAAAGTTTTGAAGCTGAAAATATCATTGGAGCTTTGCAAGAAATTGTCGAGAAGATGAAAAAGCCAAAACGAAGAAGTCGTCTTAGCAGATTCTTCAGACGTGGACCCGAATAAAATATAAACAATATAAACATTTATATTTACAGATTTGAACATTTTATCTTTCTTAAACTTTTATTGTATCCATGTGTTTGTTATTTTGATGGGAAATTATTTTCTCGCAATAATGTCATCTTTTTTATTCTCCACTTTCCACATTTCGCCCGGTTACAAATTGGAGTAGTTTCCTCTGGCTGTTAATGGCTTCTGTTTATCAAAACTGTGTATCAAAGAAAACGTCGCAGCCTTGAAATTTTCTGCAGTTAACTGTTCTTTCAAGGCATTTTTCATCAAAGGTTTTTGGATACTAAAAATGATGGTATGGCGCAGAAACTATTGCCACGTCATAGGATGCATATCTTCTTTAAAAAACTTCAATATCATTTACAAAAGGGACCATAAGCATAACTGCCTCGTTTTATCCTATTAGTAAATTTTCGATCGGTAAAATTTCTTCTTAATTCTCCATGTGCTGAATAAATGCGAGAAAATGTAGATATAATGATACCAAAATTTTCCCATGCTAGTATTTTTCTTCTCACATAAATATGATTTTGGTTCTTCTCACATAAATATGATTTTGAAATATGGTTTTACATTAAGGCCCTTATCAACATTAGAAATTTCACATCTTTGGAATCTAAGAAAGTACTTTCTTGTTCAACTATCAACTTACTAACTTGGTAGTCGGAAAGAATCATATGATTTGCTAAGGTTTAGGTCTAAATGAAGCAATTCACGATGGATTTTTGACAGATTTGTGCACTTGAGATGCACTCATAACGCACTCCGCACGCCTGTCTTGGCACAGTCATTGATTCATTGAAAGATTGGCTGTGACAATGGACTGGCCATGCCCCTAAGGCCCTCTAGAGGTTTGCACGTGATTTTCGATGAATCATGGGACCTCTAGCTTTCTGCCAAAAGCTTTTCGCCGTCATTTAAAGCAGTTGAATTGTGGCCTAAATGTCTTGTTTACAAAGACAAAATGCCATGAAAGTAGATAAGTTATGGCTGCCCAAAGTGGCTGAAAAAGCACTTGCTATTTCCAAATTGCTGCATTCTGTCATTGCAAAATGCTGCATACTATCGAGGGGCGTTTCATCCAGCAGTTTGTCAACTTGAGCGAAAAGACATTGCAAGTAAGTTAATTTGTGATATTTTTGCGAATGACTTACGAGAATTAAATTTGCGCGTGTTCATTCATTTCAAAGTTCATGATAGCCTAGTTACGAGATATGGAATGAGAATGCAATGTGTTTGTTGACAGAGTGACGACCTAAGGAGTTATTTTGCTGATAATCAGATTCGACCAAATACATTGTGCTTTGTATCTTGGGCATTCTGATCCACTCATCGCTATTCCCAAGAAGAGGAAGTTCCATCCAAGGCATTGGTCCAATTAGGAAATTTAATGAAAAAGCTAACTTCCTAAATGAACATTTTTCCAATCTACATGTCCGTACAACACACAGAAATAGAATAGAGTTAGAATAGTTAGCATGCCTTGTTGCAAGCTAAAGGTAAAATCATGAAGCATTAGCAAATACTTAAGACTAAAGTTCCCACTCTAATGAAAACTCGTGAAACGTTTTAACAATGAGACTACACGAGAAAAACTGTGAACGTCATTTGTACTTTTTGCTTTTCGTGATGATTAAGTTATGCTCAAAACGGGGTCTTCACCCCAGTGTCTAAGGACCTAAGTTCAAAGAAACTTTTTGCTAAAACACAGATTACTTCATATGCCTTGAAGGTGATTTACATGCGGAGCAATTAGCCCTCTTTTCATTGAAGCTTCCAATTGATATTGCTGCATATCTAAACATGTGGCTTGTGGCTCTTTTTGATACGACACCAGAAGAATGAGCTAATTTTGGGCAGTTAGGCCTTTCCTTGCCCCCAAAAGATCTTCGAATGATCAACTGTTCAAGTTTGATTCTGTGATTTTCACCTGTCTTCTAGAATTTGCTCCAGATATCAGTTGAGCGCATAACTTCGTCTATGGTGGGTAAAAAGGTTTTGAAAGAATGTGTAACAGCACTGAAATATCTCTTGGTGAAAATGTTTACAAGAATAATATATTACCTTACAAAACAAAACAAAATAGTGGCAGAAATCTTTTGAGAGATTGGATTCGTTTCGAAAAAAATGTTGTAATTATAATATCTTACAATGTAGAAATAACAGAATATGTTAGATAAAAATACTCGATAAAAGTCAGCTGCAGAGACCAATTTCCCCAAAGTACCCTGGGAGTGCCTTTTGTGGAAGGAGAGACATTTGAAGTTTATAGCTTAAGAAGCTTCATCTTTTCATTTGGCAAAGTGGATTAACACTCATATCAACAAGAGAACTTCGTGAAATAAATGCTGATTGGGAATTGGTGTGAGGTTGTTAATAATTGTTTACAATAACTATATTAATTACAAGAGAGATTGCTGCTTTAAAAGAAGGATAAGATGCTTCAGATGCTAGCTTGCTTGAAATGGGAGCAAGACCATATCTGATGGAGCTCTGCAAATCGGAAATGGCCTAACGCCTTAGCATTCCACATCTGCTTACCCTGTAAACTATTGCTTCTATTGATATGTCTTCCGGGCTTTTGGCAGCAACTTGTGAGTTGCACCACAGCGTCATTTTGATTACTACTGCGTAGGCGCATTTTTATACGTCATCACTTGAATGTAATTGCGTGTATGAAAGAAGTCTCGAATTCTGATTAGCTTTTGTATACGAATAAATCGTTAATTATATCTTAGATAAACTGGTAAAAGCGTTGACATTGCTGAAATCGACAAGGTTATAAGGAATATCCAGAAAAACATCCGGTCTAAGATCATAGAGATTTGCTTCCATTCGTCTTGATTCTCCTCAGTGGCCTGGTTTTGCCTAAAATTGTCAGCAACTATCTGAACCTCTGTAAAAATGTCGTCGAGGATGTTTCGATTTCCGCTGCTACTCATATCCAAATCTTGAAGCGTCAAGTTGGGGGTTAATCGTTGCTTCTTCCCACTCGCTATACCGTTCCTCGTTGGTCTCGGTGAATGCCCCATTTGTCTTGCCTCAAACGCTCCATTTTCCACTGGGATTGCGTAGCTCTCGGCAAACCCATCATTGCAGAACGTCTTCCCGTTCATTTTCTCGGTAATCGGAGCATCTGCCTCTGATTTTGCGTCTGATACCTTCAATCGCTTGATCTTGATTAGTTTGCCGATTTTCTGAAAGAACAACTTCCTCATCCACTGCGGAGGCCGTTCCACGCCACGTGCTGTAGAGCGGAAGTGAAACACGAGCACGACACACGTGGTGACGAGTGACAACGCGCTTTCGGTCATAATAACCATGTAGAATACAGCGAGTATAGGAATGCTGTCTGAATTGCGCGGCAGACTATCGCTGACGAGCTGTAGAAACACTGCCACTGCCAGCAGAATCGTGATGGTCAGGCTGATTCGTTCGCCGGACTCCGGAGGCAAGAAGAACCCGAACAAGATGGTAATGGCGAGCACAAGGCACGGCGTGATCACGTTGAAGATGTAATAAAGTGGTTTACGTTTGAGCACTAGCTTCACAGTGACGTCTATGTAGGGGTAGGGGCAGCAGGCGTACTTGACTGAATTGCGCGATTTGGAGCCCTCCACCACGTCCCATTCGGAGCTATTGATGTACTGAGATGTGACGACTGGTCGGTTGTCGGCCAACATGTTGATGCCGGATGAGTCGTAGGCCCACGAGCCGTACTTCAAGGTACATATCTGCTTGTCGAATGGGAAGTAGGTAATGTCGATCTTGCACGTGCTGGTGAAGGTCGAGGGGCTGAGCCAGTAGTGGCTGCCGTCCGAATAGAGAATGACCCTCGTCTTGTACTTCTCCAGACCACCGGAGAACTCATTATCGGCACTGAAAGAATCAGGGAAGCCATTATGAGCAAAGGACATACGCCATAGGCCATTATGGCAAAGGACATACGTCATAGGCCATAGCATAGGATGTTTTAAATAGTACTCATGCAGAGATTGAACTGACTTCCACTAGCCTGAAGTATCAGTGGGTTATGGAAGTACCAACGAAGAGATTCAACAAGCATTTGACATCAGTAGGATCTATTACTTCAAAGCAAACAACAAGTTAGTGTGATTTGTTATGTTATAGTTACACCGTGAAAGTCTTTCATGTGGGTTCAGATGCATTCAAAAGATGTTTAGGCGTTCACTTGAGACTGCGCTCTGCCGGTCGTCAATATTACAAGATACAATTCGTTACCAGTCTGCTCAAAGTCAAGCCACACTGCCCGTATGAACTACTGATGAAAAGTGAGAAATGAATCAAACATGTTACTTGTTGTATAAAACAATGTCGGGCGTCCACATCAGCTTTCCGTCAACTTGCACAGCTTGGATGTTGTCCCAGTCTTTTGGGTTCCATTTCACCAGCTCGTTCTTCCAGTTCTACAATAAAAGTTGGATAAGAATCATGATAATGATTAGAGTATCTCTTTTCAGATTTAGATCAAGTTCAGTTGGGATCAAACTTAAGTTTCAGATTAGAGTTAATATAGACATTTAGATTAGCATTGAAGACTAAAATTATTACTGAAATCGTAATCAAAATGAGATGGAAAATGGAATTCAGTTAGTAACAAAGAGCCAATTCAACAGTTTCATGAAAGACTTTCTAAGCGGGCTGTATCTCTCTAGCACAAATGAAAGTCGCTTGGATTTAAGAATGGGCCTTACTGAAAATTATTGAAAGCTATATTACTGATCACAACAGCACATGTGCTCTTTCTACAAAGGAAAATCGGTATTTTCCATCTATACATTACCTTGTTGTTAAAACAAAAAAAGAAATTCAATATCACCTGTCTGACCCATACTTTCACAGTAATCATTTGATATCGATCGTTCTAGAAGGAATTGTTGAATTTTGAAGTGAGGAATAGGGTATATGATACACGATGTCAACCCTTAGGACGAAAAGACTAGCATACATGTAAGCGGAAGGTTACCCTGGTTGAAACGATAGAAAGCAATGGTGAGTAGCTTTAAACAAAGTAAACAATGCTTAAAATGGGAATAGGTTTCTTAATTTTCTTGGGAAGTGAAAAATTGCAGAAGGTCTTCAAAGGAATGCTTTTTGGCATCCACAACTTTGAACTTGAATTTTGTTTACGAAATTGCCCCAAGCCAATCTTTTTCTCGTCCCTGAGAAAACTTGAGCTTTTCACATAGGACACCGCTCACGTGGCGCAAGGCTATTTAACTAGCCAAGTCTCGCTTTCATCCTTGCCACTGCGAAGCAACACTTGGGCCCTTTTAGGCACCGACTTACCACATTGATGAGTTGCACGAGTTCGAGGCCGAATGACACATTGGTAGACGTCTTCTGACTCAGCGTTGGCCTCGCCTCCTTACTGTAATTCGTCAGCAAATGTTCGATCAAACGCTGCTCTGTGCTGGGGATGCTGCCTGGAACGCAAATCGAGTTTCACCGCAAATTCAAGAATCTGCTGTTGTTAGCAGGTGGTTGATCAAAAAGTGCTGGTCCCAGGAAACATCTAAAGGCTTTGGACATGATGTTCAGCCTTTTGATAAAGGAATATTGGATGCTTTTTCTAAGAAATTGTATTTGTTAGTATCTTTAGTATATAGTATATAGGGTATATAGTATGTTAGTATATAGGGTTTTGATTCGGGGATCAGAAAGTGTTTTTCGGCTGATTAGAACAATAACATGAGAGAGATCGTCGAAATGGCCACATGAACATGAAAATTGGCAATATTGAGAGGAGAAAGAAGAGATGAATCGACAATATCGAAGAAGAGAGGTATTCGCAACGAAAATGGAAGACAACTACAGTTGAGTCCATAACTTTTCAACGGACTCGCACCCTTAAAGTGAAATGCTTATCCAAGTCTTTTTTAGGATGCCTAAAGACATATTAGTATGAGGTGCCTATGAAAAGAGTTCTAAAAACGAAGAGAGGGCTCATCTGGCTGGGATTTACTTTGCTTGAATATCTTGTTGCTTTTGGCGACAGCTGAAACTTGAAATATGACATGAAACTTGATAAATATATTTTACTTAGTATGTAGAGGTATGAAAGTGTAAAGACAACAGGTTATCTCACCTGAAATTTGTAATGAGAAGGATAGGACCAGAACGAGAACTGAGAAATACTTCAATATAGTAGTGGTTGCCATTTCTGCTACGCTGCTTCGGAAATGTCCAAAATTGGCCTAGAACGAACAAGAATAAATCATCGACGTTGACAACACATGAAGCGGATAGCGAACAAAAGGATGATCATTGTATAGACACAATGCTTTACATGAAACATTTAAGGAGGTTTTGGTATCTATGAAGCTCGAGCCGGTAAAGATACCTCAGAGCGGCAATAGGTGCATCAATTTGAATAGCAGATGCGGAAAGGCACTGCATACATTGCTGTATGCTTTGGCATTGCTCAATCTGGATTACTCATGTCCTATGTGAATGGGCATCGGTGAAGCTAAGGTCAATAGGTGCCTGTCTAGATTAAACAACAAGGCGTCCTTTTAAAAAGATCAGCCATCTAGCATAAAAGGGCTTTTCTAACTTCATTGGTTGGTCCGAAATCATCAAATGATTTTTCAATAAAACATCTGCTTCCATCAAAGTATCTGCTTCGAGTTGATTAAAACAGCAAGAGGGTTGGCAAGAGGTTTTCAAAACAAACAAAAGTTTTAATTCAACAAAATGGCTCAGACGTCGATGCCTTCGAGCATCTCAAAGTGTATCGCCTGCATCGTTTGCTCGATAGAAATGAGATTCTGCTGGATGGCGTTCGAAGGCAATAGGCATGTCAGTTGGATGCGATTACTGCTGTTTCTAAAATTGTCATCCGCTGATCAAATTCGATTCATAAAGGATGTTTGGTGAAGCAGTCATAGAAACATTCTAAATATTGCATAGTGGCTAAAAATAGCAGCATTTCTGGCAATTTTAAAACGGAGAAAGAACTTATTTTTGCACCTTCAAGCTACAGTTTTTCTCTGCAAGAATGTCTTGTTAGAGGATTTTCTAGACTTAAATTTAGTTGGCAGCATAATAAGTTTTTGTTTTGAGATTAATAATTAAGTGCTTGGATATTTCTAGCTAAAGACTTGAAAAAGAAAAGTAACTAACACATATTTAGAGCAGAATGATGAACAATTTCATAAGAATTTTGCACAAAAATAAATAATGGAAGGAAAAACTGGTCAATAGACAAAATAATGCCAATAGTTTTCAATCAATTTGATGAACCTCTATTTTGCTTATAGCTCAGCTATCTTCGCTTAAGAAATCAACGCTTTAGTTTGGATGAGTTGAATGATTTTTATTTCTTTAAGAGTCTACTTCTTTGCATGACTTTCTCTCTCATTTCTATGCTCTCTCTCTCTCTGTTCTTTGAAGGTAATCGTTCTTCTTAATCATTGAGGCTACATAACAACACGCTTTATTTTCCACTAGAAAAGGTCATCCTAGAATGTAAGACTTGACGATTTCAGAAAATCTTTCTTAATCACTACCAAGGAACTTCCCTTCTTTGTATCAAAACAACAGGGTCATAATCCCTGTTAAGAACAACATTGAAACCAAAGTTGTTGCCTGTTGAATGTCTTCTGGATTCATCATATCAGTCTTTGTAGTTCCTTTCTCTCAGAGTAGCTATTCCAAATGATGTTATAACCTATACGATTTAAAGTGGGCTTGAAAACCCTGCTAGCAAATGCATTGTGAGTAATAACCAGCAAAAATTGATACTCACTGATAATTGCCTTTATGAAGTTGCCTCTCCAGCAGAAGACCAAAATACAAGGCTTGAAATTTCGAGTGAAGTCAAAATTGAATAAATCGATGAATGCAAGAGAGCATGCAATTCCGCATGGTGTCCCGTCAGAAATGTGAATCAGAAGTTTTGCCAGTGATCAACTCTTCCGTGTAAGGTTAGATGAAAAGACCACGTAATAGGGAAATGGCAATCAATGAAGGCACAGGTAATTGTGTTTGCTTTCCATTTAAATCGTGTTATTACTTGCATTTCTAGAAAAATTCCTACTTTGCATTTAAAAGCTTGAAAAGTGAGCATTCAATTACACCCTTTTGATCTGGCGTCAAAGTGCGATGTGTCTTGACAAAGAACACAAAAACCCTATTTTGAGTTGCATTTCAATGGAAAACTTAACGTTGAAAGAGAATTATTTCAAAATATTCGTTCAATAATCAATGATTTGTTTGGAAAGCAGTTTTCGCTGGGTGATAGGGTTGCTATGGAAATGACTTGTACATCGACAATGTTCAACAAAAATTGCACTTTCCAATTTTGCTGCATTTGAGACAAATACCGAGCTGACTGCTAAAATAGTGCTTGAAGAGGAAACAGCTGCTGCAAATTAGATCTAAGTTCTCGGATTAAGGCATATTTTTATTTGGCTTAAGCTGTTAGAGCGAAAAGGTCTCAAAAACTGTTGTTCTGATCGATACGGCCGCCAATGATTGGTCGAAATATGACCCTGCAACATTCGGTTGAAATATAACTACAGGTGCACACCATGTAATGACCTTAGTCAAGTCTGTGTTTGTCAATCATTCTTTGATCCCTTGCTTCATAGCTATTCTCCCTTTGAGATACTTTGATCAGAAATGCTTTGAAATAAGAATATATATGCAGCATGTTTTGATAACACAATCAAAATCTTGCGACAGTGCTCGGTGGAAAGGTCTGTCCAAATTGGGATTGGTTTTGTAACATTTCATTGTTCACTGTGTTTGATACTTGAACACCCAGTCCCCACCCTTAGGTCCCAACCCTAACCCTGGCCATAACTGTAATCAATTACCAATCCGAATCATTATATGTAAATTACTATTCTAAATTCTTCTTTCGAAAATAAGAAAATACGTTGGCAAAGTTTCGTTACAAACTTATTAATTTTGACAGCTAATTTAAATTGATGATTTTGATTTAATTGGAAATGGATTTGAACGATGCAGCAAACACAATGTAAAACTGGAACTGAGCTAAATGTTTATATTTCGCACATTGTATGAATTCCCAACGTTTAGTAAACTTTTACGTGGTATCTCTTGCGACATAGTGAAATATCTCAAAACCAACCTCAACATTCACACCTTCATATTCATACTAGCATCTTAACTATCATACCTCAAATCTATATTTTTTCTCTCGGCAGCATCATCAAGTACTGAATTCATAAAAGCACACAACGGGTCATATGGAACGCATTTCGTTCAAGCAGCAATGATGCATTTTGTTCCACTCACTTTCATTCTTATTACCGAAGTTCCGTACTTTCCGCTTGTGCCTCCAAAACAAAAAGCGAAGGTGCAGAATATACTTTAGCCTAAAATGTTCTTTGCATTTGTGAAAAATTGAGTTCGAGTAAAAAGGACGTTGAATATGACATTATCGAGTAGCCGTGTCATCTACTGGGTTTATTTTACGAACGATTCGATGAGATTTGGCAAAATTCTAAAGTGTATTTGCAATGGCTAAAGCACCAACCTCAAGAGACGAAGTTTTTGCAAACGATGCAGCCAAGCTATTCACCGTCACAACACGTCATCCTTATCACCAACTATAATGTCACTGACCCCTAAGTCATAGAAGAAGTGAGGCGAATGGTGCTGTCAGACTTTTTATATGATCCTCCGAAGGAAAATCAATACCCTCTTATCCGCTTTAAACTAATACAGAGGCTCTTTAAAAATTTGAATTAATCCAATTTTTAAACAAAGCTGCTCTTTGTTTGAACTTTTTTTCTTCGATAGTCTCATTAAATCTCACAGTTCACAGGGAACCATTGAATTGAAGGACATGGGATGCTCCCTCCACACCGCGGAGCCATTTTTAAATCTCGTTCTCTCTTCTTTGCTACGATTAAGCCAAGAATACTTTGACCGTTGTCAATCATGTTTTTGTTTGCTATGTCGAGCTCCAACAGAGAAATATAGAATTTACATTGACGCGGAATATAATCTGATTTGAGATGCCGATGAAGTTGTATCGTCTTGCTAATGCGAAGAAAACCATATTAATCTGTTGTGCCCATGCTATTGCAAACGTTGTTTTCCTTCTCATGCTGGAAAACCTCAGAAAGTCATAAAAGATTGTTTGTTTTTCCCTACAATACGCTGAAACAAAAAACATCGTGCGAGCGTACATGCGTAACATATCCAATTTGGCCAATTAGAGAACGAAACCTCTGCAATGCCACTGAAAGGTGTTTAACTTTGGTAGAGGCTGCGTTGAACATTCAGTGAAAGCGTTAATTCCAAACAGAAATGCTTGTTGTTGCAGAAATGCTCTGTCCTAGCCTTGAATGCTATCTATGTTTATCCTGCAATTTTATATTTGCTATATCCTAGTTTCGGATGCTATGTGTATTCATGCCATAATTCTAGTATTTTATGTATCCTAGCTTTGAATTCTACTATGTATATACTGCGAATTTAGTATTTGCCGGCACAAGAAAACAATGATTTCCTTCAAGAAAGACTTGTTTGCCTTCATGGCAAAATGTTTCGCCATGCGTAGACTACACAAAGTATTTTTAGAACAACTATACTCGTTGTTGCAAAAGCTAATGGATTTACCATGTAAGATGTATGATAGCCAAGCATGATAGGCGCAATGAGATTAGGCGACCGATTGGAGTTATCTCTTGCGCCTCGTCCGCAACATTGCAGCCCACTTACCTTTGCTATTCTCGGCTTTCTTTGATGTCTCGCCTCTCCCCTTGACTGGACTTCACATTTCCTGAAATGCCTTGTCTGCTTCTAATGCCTCGCCAAATCTATCCTTTGTCCACTTATGCATCACTGAGATGCCATTCTGCATCAGCCAGCCTCCTCTAATAATGTTTCCTAGTCCTCTCCACTCACAAAAGAACCTCAATTTAAAATGACAATGCACCACTGCAAGTTTCTCCGAGCGACGGGGGATCCCATTCGTGCAGGTGGAAGCAGCGACTGAAGCTTTCTAAACCAAGATGCCTCAGTTTTGTCGCATGCCTGCAATTCTGCATTATTACGTCACCATTCCCTTTTCAGGGACTGCCGTGGATAAACGTGCTCACTTACTCATTTGCGTTTGTGAAATTTGGCATTTTTATTCAATACTTTTTCTGCAAAAGCAATAGCCTACATTAAGAAATAACAGGCTCCGGTTGTTCGTATCCATGACAACTATTGCATGAATCACACTGTCTTTGCTGCTGCAATGTCATGGGAATTGGTGCCATCAGCTTCCCTTTAAAAGTAAATTCACCAGAGATTCCCTAAGCTGAGCACTTACAAGTCGTCAAGTCACGCAGAGAAGGAGAACAAGGAGTACGCACGAATGCCCAGTGCCACGCAGGGGCTCTTTATCGCAAGTATCTGGTTTGGCAAGACATTTGATATCCTTGGAGGATCTTCAGTTCAAAAACAGTTTTTTAAATGTCAGTTTAAAAATGATGACCAAGCTTGAAAAGTTAAAACCAAAGAAAATAGGGTGTTAAGCCACAGGAATTTTTGATATAACAACGAAAGGGGTAGTTAGAGGGTGGGGCTCTCGCATTTTAATGGGGCACACTGTCCTTTAGCCATCAGCTATCGTATAAGAAAAAAGATAGCACAAGAGCCTTTTCAGAAAAGCGTAGAAAGGGAAGGCCGAAAAGCCTTGGTGGGGCCTATTTCGCTGCGTTGGTCTTGTTTTTGTCAATGGTTGCAAGCTTCACTTTCTATGACTAAACATCCTTTGGCAGTTTTGGCCTTGGATACTTAAATGCATTTTCTTTTAATTCTCGAGTCGAATTTTAGTCAATATAGCCATGTCTTGAATTAGAGAAATCTAGGATTGTCACAATTAGGGGCTGTATTGTGGTTATATTTCTGGATGACCTTCCTTTGACAACATTCTAGTCCCATGATTAATGATTCTAGTCCCTTTTGATGTCGCATCGCCTCCCACCTCCAATGTTATGCGATTGAACTGAAACTTTGAGCGCAGTTCTGTTCCAATGTATGAGCAAGTTGTTATATCACTGCAAATTTAGTTAAACGCAGCCCCCGTTTCAATTTGCCTCCAAGCAACTACTTCTGTCATGCAAATAAACATTGACTTTTCTTACTAAGGATAAAAGATATCTCCTTGCGCAAAGGCAGATAAGGTTGTTTATTGAAATGTAGATACTTGAAATGAAATGTAAGAAAGAACCCAATTAATACAAGCTGGCTGCGAAATTTCACTCATTTCATGAAATCACCTGTACGTACAAGGGATCCATTGTCATTTCTAATTACTCCAGTTTAGCATTTTCAATGTGTTGGGTGCAATCCACTGTTTGAGTGTTTATCTAATTCATCTTCCAGCCTCGGTGTGTCTCAAGCTTTTTCTCATTGAGTTGAAATTCATTTGCTTTCCGACTTGCTTCCGTTTTGATACGCAGCAATGGAGCCTCGTATTGGCTTTTGGTAGAGGAAGCATAAATGGCTAGCCACTTTGAGATTTCACTTTATTTTGATAACGAGGTTACCCACGTACAAATCAATGATGGATAGCGGTGGACAGTATTATGACGTTCTTTGATGTCGACCGAAATACGTTTGTTTGCAGAGTAGCCCACACACTGAATGTTTTAGCTTCATGAAGCTGTATAAAACTATATTAGAACTACAAGCACATCCAGCTTCAATAAATCATCCTCATTTTATCATCAGTGGCTTACTTTTAGATTAGCAGGGTCCCCTGTGGCACAAAGCATAGCCACCCTGTGGCAAGTAACAAACAGTGAAAGTATGGCACAAGCCTGTTCCAAAGGATAAAAGGAGGTCAATGAAAAAATGGCAGCCAATGTCGCTGGAAACTAGATGGGAAAAGAGATAATCGGCATTGTACCGAGGGTGTTTGTATCCTTTTTGGGAAAATGTGCATCGATCTGACAAGACAGCTAATGGGCAAAAAACTTTAATCTTCAATAGAAATCAACAGTTTGAAAAAAAATTCTTTTCTCATAGGCCAGCGAACCTTGGACTTGATTCAGAGACTTTCGTTCACAGTATACCTTCTTGCTAGGTCTTGAGAGTTGACGTGGACGATCTCTGTGGAAACTGACTTGCTGCTAGAGAGGGAGACCCGTGCAGTGGGCTTTTAGGGGGCTACCGTCATAGTATCCTACCGATTGGACAGCAATTCAGTTCACTGAATTTGCCCGTACAGTGCCGGCTCAGATCTCACATGTTTTGTCATGTTGCTGCCTAATGAGCGAAATGCATTGGTATCAAGGCACCCGCTCAAAGTTGCCGTTTTACAAACAAATGACCACAGTTTGTCACCAGCCTCAGAAACAAATGTCAGTTCTTGTGACTGTATTTCGTCAGCATTTGAATGGTGCCCTGTTGCTGGGAGCTCTGTACCAACAAACAGATTCATCAAATGATGAGATTAAGCACCTTCGCAGCCCAAGATTGGATAACTTGCATCCTGGTGTCCATCCGTTGAAATGCAAACGTGCTTCTCAAGATGCCATCAGGTTGAAGCGTTGTTAGTCTACCGTGCCTATTTCGGGTTTGAGAAAGTTATGGGGCATTTACTTCTACACTCTAGTGCATCGTGAAAATAGGCAGACTAGTTTGCTATAAGTAGGCGTTTATTGGGAGACCCAATATGGTTGGTCTTCCGTGCGAGTATGGTTGATTTTTGGGTTCCAAACGAAAGCCAGTCTCATAGGCTTGCCAAATATTTCATATATAACATATGAATTGACTACAAAGATGGTAAACGAGGCCAGAGTGGCCCTCGGCTGTGTCCTTTACGCTGCTATTCCTTTCCCGGCCTGCATCTGAAATGAATGGCTTTTAACGAAATATTTTGACGGTTTACTGTTCTTAAAAAGGGTTGGTTCAACAGCATTCTCAAATTTAGTTAGTAGTTCAGGGAAGTTAAACTCCACGGAAGGCTAACTTTCTCTGGGCGGAAGGCTTTGGAGCCATGTATGACACGTTAGTAGGCAAAGAAGAGGTCTTAAGCTTAATGTTTCCATTATCCACGCTAATTGGAGATAAACATTATCGCAATAGTGCGAATCAGGATGATAATGAGATCAGCTATAATCAGATATCACCTATACAATAATAATTCAGGTAACAGTACAGATTAAACGTCGATTAAATACGCATATTAACCCGGCCTAAACGACTGTCCAGTTTAAGCTGGTTGTCTCCATCAAATCGCCTTTGCCTGAATGCAGCTTGATGGTAGTTGAATCAATGTTCAAATTGAATGCTGGAGAGGTATTTTACGCTCTGCCGTGTTATGGTTTGCAAATGTTGTAGCATGATTAAAGAAATTTGCATTCTGATTGCAAAAATTTCTTCTCATATAATGCAAGACAAATGGTGGCAACTCCCTCCACCAACTTGTAGAAAAGGATGGTTTAGTGGTAGTCCTTATTATTCTCAACATTCTGTTTTCCATTAACAGTGCATCCTATAAGCACAATTGATTGCTACAGAAAACGTAGCTGTTACATTCTCTTTACATATTCATAATGTATAATCAAAGTTTGGCTAGTTTTCTTTAGATTGATCATCTAATCTGCTAACATTACTTTCGTACTGCAAAAACACTAGAGCTTGCTAATGATATAATTCACACTTGCATAATTTAATTCACACATAATTTAATTAATAATATAATTCACACTTGCATGTGAGTTTCAATCATAAGTTTCACACATGGGCCCCTGATTGATCACAAATGAATAGTTAATTCCTAGCCTTGTCTCTCGAGGCTTACTCATCTTGTGAAATGTCAATGCACAATATATGCATCAGAGTTGCCTGAACGAATTTAATAGTTATATGATTTTAAACATGGCAAATTTGATTTGCAACAATTTTAAGCAGTTCTTTGAGCAAGAGGTATTCTGCAAGGCAGTCGCTCTGATCGCGTTGCCTGTGTGAATGCAGCTGATAGAAGCACAAACGTAACCTGAATGTACAGCAATCACCCTCAACACATTCAATGCACAGATCAGCGCTTTTTTGTCTTGCGGTCAGTGGATGCTTTACAATGCACCTAGCACAAAACGAATCTCTTGGGCCACCCAGTGATCCCCAACCCAATTCAAGGTGCGGCGTAGCAAATACCTACATTCTTCTCTGCAATGCTTCAATAGCATTTTGCTTTACTACTCAATGCAGTGAACTTGGAGATTAGCAAACAAGAATTTCATCTCTCAATAGCTGGATAAAGCCCTCTGCCTGGTAAGAACATTTAATTTTAATTTCTTCTTTACGGTGCCAAATTATGCAAGCATATCTAAAAACACGTCAGCAGGACATGTTGTTCTGTACGTTGAATGGAATACAGGGATACTTCAGGTATTTAATTGCTTAAATAATGAAGTGTGTTGTAAACACCCGGGGCGTTTATTGATGGTAACTAGAATGTCTGTTTACGGCCACAGTTTAACGCGATTGCTGTGAATTTAATGGTTGACGGCAAACTCATGGAGTCACGAAGATGAAACACGAGCAAGGCATGATTACAAAAAACATCCACTGAGAAATCAGAATCTGTGCCAGCGTACAGGGGTGCACTTGAAAGCACTTGAATGTTGCAGATACAGGTATGCAGCTGCAAGCTTGTTGTCACTTCGTAAAGGGTTTTCAGGAAATAGCAAACTTTTGAAGCAAAAATCAGCACTTGCACTTCTAATATCTAGTAGCAAAAGATGAATTAAAACAGGTACCATTGAACTTCATTCTGATAACATCGGCATTTTTGATATGATCGGAGCCGCGTATTAGGGTATTAAATTCAAATTAATTTGGTCTCTGTTTCAATGCTAAAAGCGGGATTTGAAAAATAATTGTTTATAAGATAATGAGGAATACAAAAGCCAATACAATGAATTTTATTCATTCATTTTTATCTGTTCCTTTAGGCAACTTTAGATTTCTGTGTGGGATTGAAGCAAATTGTGTTCAAGGCACAAATCTATATCTATATCCTGGCACAAAAATTATTTTAAACCTGGGAATCATTGAAATGACGGATGCTAGCAAACCATATTTAAGGATCGAAAGCTGGAAAAAGGCCCTGTTAAGGAACTCGTCAAAAAACAAAGTTCTGAAATGTCAAAATTTCCTGCATGAAGCAAAAGTACGTCAACTGCCGGCTTTTGAGTTATATTTCAGTGATAAATTATAAAATCAAGTTCTCGAAAACCCTCGAAAGACCATTTCCCTTGTTATGCTGTTGACAGATATGAGGAAAAGATCTTGAAAATACCCGCTTGTTGGCAATGCTAAGGATCTTTGTATTTCAAAAGAAGAATTAAAGCGAACAAATAAATCCAGATGTCCTGGAAGATTCTAAGAAGGGCTGAGGTTGAGTGGACGAGAAAACGCACGCCGAAGAGGCTGCTAGCTCAAAGCGGTGGCGTCGTTCGTGTTCTAAGGGCATCTGTGCTTCAAGGCTGCCCCGATGGACGTGAAGTCAGTTGACAAACTACACGCTTGTGCATTTTTGTCAATGCTTCGTTTTATTCTGCTGAACATATGTTACGTCATGCTAAATAATGTGATTTAGATTGCGTGTTCAAAGGTATGAAAATATTATGAATAATTTCATTGATTGCTTACCGTTGCCATAATTAGTTTTATCTAGAAGATCTCACTTCAACAGTGGAAGACGTTCGACCAAGCTCCCAGACTTTCCTCGCTTACTGTTTGCTGCGATTGGACAATGAGAGTCTTCTTATTTAGTGTCGCTTTAGAAACGAAAGCCCATTTCAAGAGCAACAACGGCTGCAAAACGAGTGCATACGAGATATTCTCGCAAACATCTCCTTGTAAAGCTTGCTTTGCATCAATTATAATCTTGAGCAAACACGACTTAAAAAGTTTTGAAGATTCATTGTATAGTGGAAGCGGCAAAAAGAACAGATTTATGAGAAGGCAAAGCAATTTAGCGAACGGAGCTTTAGGTGCAGTTTTGCCTAATTGGATGACCCAGCCACATCATAAGCAGAGACGCGTTGTCATTGTCCATCCTATGCTATATTATTTTGGCAACGATGAAACTTTGTTGCCCTTTGTGGTAAGAAACAGGAAATTTTGGTGACCAAAGTTAGTGAAATATGCGTAATTTCATGCACCCAAAACCAGAAAGCCTGGTGTTTCACACAAAGCTATTGAACAACGCTTTCCTGGAAAAACAAAGTTATTTGGATGAACTATGCTTCAATGTTGCCGACTCTAGCACATAGATTTTTTCGGTAATGGCACAAAGTAAAGTGGTGATTTTTGCGTACAATACAATAACTAGACATTCACAACATAGCAGGGCTACTTTTGGCAACCCCATACTGCGTAGGTACAAAATGGGAAATATACCTGAACCTTTTAGCAGTTGCAAGTGTATATCACGCGTTGCATTCTAATGAATGGCGGCCGTTTGCGTGCATCATTTGAGAGTTATCACTGCCTTACCAGTCCCAGTGCTCTTGATTAAAAAACCCACCTCCGTTCAAATGTCGTTCTGCCAGTCGAAGTTGCTTTTGAGAAATAGTGCTTGTTACGTCATCCTGCTATTATCAGCAACAGTTTATCGCCAAAACACAGCCGTACTGAGCTTTGCAGAATAGCATTTGTAAATCTGTGAAGAAACTAAGTGACCAAGGAATAGTACGATTTCACAAACCTTCGACTATCGCATCATCCATTGTGACCATTCATCTTGGTTGTCTCGTTTAGAAGATTGTCCTCAGTGTACTTATATCCGCATCGGTGTCCATGCGAAATAGATTGAAAGAGTTGACAGCGGAATGGCGACAATCGTCTGGCGAACCATCAATAAAATGTTTACTTCAAATAAAGATAAAAAGATAACCACAACTGTAAGCCAACAGGTGTTTGTACTTTCTAGTAAACAAAGAGCTCAAGCAAATTAGGCAACTACCGTACTCAATGCTGTACGCAATAGCAGATACTTCGAGGCTGCTGACTATGCGCAGGTAATAGCAATTATTCAACTTTTTTGCAGAAGGAGGACAAGATGGGAAGCGTTCGGGAAAAGTTCCGAGTTCCTTTGACAACATATTCACATATATAATTTAATCATTTCCTCTCCAGACCCGCAGCAATTTTTCCTGATGTTTTAGAATTGTGTCTCTACTTGTTGAGGCCGTCCGTTTCTATTTCTGACCATCAAGGCATTCATTCTCAAGAATATGGTACTATGTATGTATTATATCGTATGTATTAATATTTCTTGAAGGGAGCACCGGGTCAGGCAAATCTAGCATCGTTCGATGTAAAGAGCAACAATAGATAGAGAAGCTTGATAGACCACAACAAAGTTAAAAGCTTGACTTACCAGTTTTTGTTTCGATACATTTATCATGAAGTACTTCAAGAATTGCGTCTTAAATAGCAGCCAGCGGCCAGTTACTGTTATGGGGGCTTTTTGTGGCTTTGTAAGCTACGACTTGACTTAACGACCTGAGTAATGTTGTTTACAAGTGGACAGTGGGAATCATAGCTAAGCGTCAATTGATAAGATAGACTAAACTTATAGGGAAGCTTTAAGATGAATCATAGAGTAACTCTCTCTGTCTTATATTCATAGTCTATCTTTTCTGTCATTGACTAAACTGTTGAGAACTGACTCGCTTAAGGGTCTTGAATCTCGTAATCAATTTCAAAATCATCAGCAGCATAGATTAGGTCAAGGGGCAATCGATGTTTCCAACTCCAGCACCACACAAACGAAGCTAAATATTTTGTTAGTCCAAAGCGGCCAGAAGGAGTTCAATTTCACACCCTCCTTTCATGGTGTAGTGGCTCGCTTGTTCAAGTTCGTGGCCACTTTGCTCATCATATTTTCTTCCTTCTCATTCACTAGGTACATGTCATCAGCATCCATTTCCATCATTTGTCTAGCTACCATCACCATATGACTATCGCACTATTCATTTTTGTCATCACCTCGCACTCGCATTTCCCATAATGATGTATCATTTAATTCCCTGCTTATTTTTGTGTCGTGTTTATAAGCATGTACATCAATTCAACTAGTTTAGTTACGATGAACTTAGTAAAAGTCAACCCACATCTTTTCTTTCATTCCTCTGACTCAGAGTTCTCTTCTCGCAAACTCCTTTCATTCTGTATGAAGTACGTCATATATGTCGGGGAAATTACAAGGAAAACTTTGTTTTACTCTCAATTAGAGCTGCAAGCTTTCGAAATGAGTGCAAAATTATAGCGATGAAAGAAAGGAATGTTGACTGCAACAAACATTGACAAACCGGTAAACTAACAAAAGAAAAGTCTTCGCGTAGAATGCGCTGTCACATTTCAATGTAGAAAAGCTCAACCTGTTCATTATTCTTGGAAAATCCAAACATAACAGAATGGAGAGGTTATGTAACTTAATCTGCTGTTTATCAGAGGCTTACTAAAGTCATACGATTTAGGCGAACGCTTTTTCACTTCCAAACAACATATTTTTCAAATTTTCAGTTGCAACCAACTTTTATCATTGGCTTGTACACCGACTGTCATCTGCACTCGAAGTGTTCCTGGAAAGAACGGAGAATTCACTGCGTTTTGACGTCCCAAGAAGGTATTATGTGTAGAATCAATCAGGTTAGCAGCTTGTACAAATAGACAATGAATGCATCATGAAATGTGGAAAAAAAGAAAAGGTTGTAATATGGCATAGTGAAAGACCTCGCAGAATGGAAATGCAGCATAAGACGAAAACTTGAAATAAGAAAGGTAGTAAGAAATAAGAGAGAAGAGCAGAAACAAGTAGCCAACTGAGTATAAAAGAACAATGCAAAGAGCACTTCCTTGGATGCAAGAGAGTAGGTTTCGTTTCAAGTCAAATGGCTGCAAGCTTTGTGCCAATTTCAAAACTTGGCAAGATTTACTGAAGGCACAAATTAATGTGCATTCGTGATTACAACTTGGATGTGCTTCCGCTCTATTGCATGTGCTAACGTCAGTGCAATTCACTAGGTAAATGCTTAAAGCAGAAGTGTTTTGCTTTATCCAACCAAAGTTTAGTATGTTTGCCACACTCAAGTGGTGTCTAGTGTAAAATGACAAATGACAATTAAGAAAATAAACACTTTTTCAAACGAAGCAATTTTTCATCAAAACAACAAGCTCTTTATACGAAGCAAAATAATAAAAGTGCGAAGTAAATAAAACATCCAAATTTGTAAATAAAAATGTTTGTGTTCTCTATGTTTTAATCGGATCCACGTCTGAAGAATCTGCTAAGACGGCTTCTTCGTTTTGGCTTTTTCATCTTCTCGACAATTTCTTGCAAAGCTCCAATGATATTTTCAGCTTCAAAACTTTTCTTCATCTCCTCTCCAAGCCTATTCTCCATTGCCTGCTTCTCCGAGAAATACTCATTCAGCTTTCGTTCATACACGAATCGAATCTTTATCTCGCCCTCAAGGTCTTTTGCCAATTCATCGTTTTTGTCCTTTAGAATACTGACATCTCCCATAATCTTTTCCTTTACATTCTCAAACTCGGCTTTGAGATTTGCCTTCTCCGCTTCAAGCATAGCTAGTCTCTTCTCGTATTCTTCGTAACTTCCCGTTTCCTTCTGACTTTTTCGCTCGATCAACTCCTTGCCGATCCTTGTCAATTGCAATTTCTTTGCCAAATACTCACTAAACTGCTTCTCCATCATCAATTCATCCACCACAATATCATGCTTACGAGTAATGGCGTGGATTTGCTTTTTCTTCTCCTTCAAATCCGAATCGAATGCTTTCAGTATCTCCGCTTGCGATTGGAAACTTTCTAACTCTTGATGTAGGTGCATGTTGACTTGCATTTCTCCCTTGAACGCCAATTCAAATTCATCTCTAGCACTCACAGCATTGGCTATTTCCTCTTTAAGATCATCAACTAGCAATTCCAATTCCATGTTCTTCCCTGCCAGTGCATTGATGCATCTTCTTAGCCCTGTAGTTTTTGCCACATGTGACTGCAAATGAACCTTCATGCTTGAACACTTCTTACGTAGTTTCTTCCTTTTCATGGACTCTGTTGTTGTAGAATTTCTTCTCAGTATTTGCTTTCTCTCTACCACCTCTGTTTTGGACTTCTTCTTCATCATAAGCAACAGCTTGCCACAATGGTTGCTCCAAACCTCTGATTGGCTCTGTGCAGCAACTTGCTCTTCGACAATTTCTTCAATCTTGCTGGTCAGGTCGGCATTCTTTGCTTTGGTTTCTTCAAGCTCTTCTAATGTAAACTTCCGCTCAAGTTCCAAGAACTCAACAAGACTTTTCGATTCTTCTGCTTCCCCATTAAGCTGCTTGTTCTCTTGAATCAGATTTAAGCTTTTCCTCTTGATTTCATGCAAAACATCTCGTAGCTCCACTCCATCTGCAATATTGAAATGGACTGCCATTTCGGTGACAAAGCTCTTCAAGAGTTTCAGCTCTTCCATGTGATATTGCTGAACATTGGTCATCCTTCCAGGAAATATCATACCAACTGCCGCATGATCACTTGGCTGGGACTGCATTGTGACATCCTCTGGTTCAGAAAGAGAAAGCTTGTCGTCATTTAAATCTTCACCATTTTCATCTTCCTCCTCTACAGCGTAAAACTGGCCATCAGAATAGTGCTTGCTCTCCACTTGATTGCTAACCATTGGCAGCTCTTCATCTTTCGCAACGTATTCTTCTTCGTGTCTTGCCTTTCTTTCACTGTCTCTATCGATTTGCTTCTCATTTTCAAGACCTTTGATTCGCTCTTCCAGAATCAAGACTTCTTTTTCCTTTGCTTCCATTCCTTGGGCAAGTACCAGACACTCGTTTGCCAGTTCTTGATTCTCCATTGATAAGAGCTTGGCCTCTTCTTTCACTTTCATGTTTTCCTCCTGAAGACTTTCCAACAATGAGTTTTTCACCTATTAAACAAGATGAATGTTTTCATACTTAGCAAATAGGCATATTCTCAACATACCCGGTTTAACTGTATTGTTTCCTTTACTTTCAATCGCAAATCATATACCAAAGATACAATCTTCCTATAAGCTTTCAGTTACTAAGCATTGAACGGAACTTGAATCACATAAGATTGCCATGAAACGGTTGCTTGATCCCATTTAATGAATAATGGGGTTTAAACTAAATGATAAAGACACCTACTTGTGATTCTTCAGCAAAGACTTCTCTCTCATCTGATTGAAGCTGTTCGAATCTATCTCTCAACATCTTCAATTCTTGCTCCTTATCTTCCAGACTCTCTTTTAACATAGAGCAGTCGGCTTGAAGTTGCTGCCTATCGCCGAATAAAATGTCCAATTTTCCTCTCATCTCCTCGTTTTCTTTGATGAGGTTCTTGGTCCACTTCGTCTGCGGTTGCTCTTTTCCCTCGTTTATGCTCTCAAGTTGAGTTGCATCTAAAAGTGAATTTGCATTTAGGCACAACATGCGCCATAAAAGGAGCCTTTAGCAAACTGTTTTCATTCATTCACTCGTTATTTTGTAGTTTCATGCATCGTTTGGCTTGGAAGAAAAACTGCTTGAAATCTGTCCGATTACTAAGTGTCGAAGTCATTGTCCTGTTTCTAAGGGTGAATTTAGGCATATAATGATGCCTTTTGCAAATATATAAAAATCTTTCAAGTCTCTTTTTATGAAAGAAAATATCATCTTACATTTATCGACCACGTCTTCAAGCTGTTCCAATGCATCTCTGAGTTGCTGGATTTCCTTCTCTTTGCATTTAAGCTGCCGTTGTTGCTGCTCTGTTTTCCGTACCAATGCATCGGTGTTAACCAATGTAAGACCACTGTCCGACCCTAAAAGGCTCAGAAAACTAGTGTTTTCCAGTTTCTCTTCCATTATAGAAAGCTCTCTTCTTCCAAATTTCAGTTTCGACTCACTTGCAATAAACTAATTTTGCAGTTGTGATACAGACTCCCGCTCCACTCCTTTATACGCTTGAAAGTGATTGTGACGTCAAATAATGTTGCGTTTGATATAGGGGGCTGGGAATAGCTTGTGTGGTTCCTAAATATTGGAAGAACTGACGCAAACCCCTGGATGCCGTCTTGAAGACTCCACTTTTAACATTCTCGCTCGAATTTAGGATTCTTCGCTTAATATTTATGCTGATTTGATAGTTGTGTTTTTAGAGAACGCCATTCGTTTTTACTGAAAATATATAAATAAACGGCTAAAATGGAATGTAGCCACTGCAGCTTTTGTAAGCTATCTATGAAGGAATTAAAAAGTCCCTTTAAGATATTGGATGTTTTTCATCAAACTGCTTCATCAGAATCAGACCCGGAGCTGGCGAGAAAATTCTCGAGGCGGCACCAAATGGAACCGTCATATGGAACTTTTTATAGACTACCAAGATCTTTTCCTGTTTGTCACACACTTTCAGCTCCTTTATATAGATTTGAAACCATCAAATATTAACTAAGCCAAACGATTGTGTTGGATATGGCTTTCAGAAACTCGCAGAAACTAATAGTTCAATTCCGCAATTACGGCAAGTGAATGAAATTTTCTCTAATGAAATTTTATAAAGAAAGACAAGAAAGTTATTTAATGTTTCGAATAGTTGTTCATTGTTGACGATGACCTTCAAGATACTTGAAGATACAGCAAAAAGCAAGAAATGGAGTGACGTTTTAGACTGTTTATGTTTTATTTCCACTTTTAAAATTGCTTGGTAAGGGAATCATTTATAAAATTTTCTGATGGTAACAAAATTTGAAAATTGAATTGTTCGTAGGGGGCACAGAATTCACTACTATTTTTTCTTTTTATTATTTGTTCTTATTTCCCAATACGTAAGTTTTGTCCGAAACATCCGTAGATTAGTCTACAATTTAATCGGGTGGTTTCAAGAATAACCACGTGACTGAAGTTAGACTTGCAAATGTACGAAGAAAATATGTCTAATGTACTTAATGATTTTCTGCTTGCACAAGGAATTAAATAATGGCTACGAAAACAATCGTAAATCTCTTGTTCCAACTGACCTAGCGGCACTAAAGCTATGATAGCTTTTGTAGAGAATGTTTGGAGTAAAAGCTAACTCCAAGGTATTGTACATATTTTCACATAGCACTGTATGGGCTTCAATGAGATTAACAATTGAAGTTGTGTTATTTCTGTCGAGTTTTTTATGGCACAAGACTTGACTTCCATTCATTCCCTTTAAGCTTGGCCCCAGCAAACACCCCTGCAACTAATGGTGCTCTGCCTTTTTCGTCAACGAAATGACGTATCTGTCATGCAGAGAATAGAGGTGATACAGGGAATTAGGAAATTCCAAAAAGGAGTTAAATGAACTGCCATTTGATTTTCAAAATATCTTGTACGCAAACGAATATGAATATGATATTATACCAGAAAATTGAATTAGAATAGCCCCCTTATAATTAGTTTCTAAGTTTTCCTGAATTGATTAATTTTTCTATGAATGTGGTGATGTCAATGCACATTTTAAGTATCTTGTTTGTCATGAATCACAAAATCCCCATATTTGTCTCATGATTGGCAGCCAATTCTTTATAATTCCTCCCACATGACTTGAAAGCGGCTCGAAAAATATTCCTGGAGCCCTTAGTCTTGACATTTTGCTTTTATATTTATATGATTTTTTACACTTTCACAATGGTACAATTGTAGAGCTTGTGTGGGTCCAGCCCTCTCGCACCCTCTGGTTTGAAGCCCCTTCCGTGGTAAACTTCCGCAGAGAAATTTCGTGGTATTTAACATCAAGTAGAATGTCGCAATTTCAACGGGAAGTTGCCAATTTGAATTGGGACATTGCCAGTGAGTGGAAAACAAATGATTATTACAATAATAATCAAAATTTGATGTCAGTATACCTAACTTTAAAGTACAATGGCGTTGACTGGAGCCAAAGCGCTGAGTATGTGGTGCAAGCAGGTCACAGATGGGTACAAGGACGTCGAGATCAGAAATATGACGAGTTCGTGGAGAAATGGCCTAGCATTTTGCGCAATACTGCACCACTACCGCCCTGACTTGATGTAGGTTCAATTTACCGTTTCGAAGTGGGAGAATTTGCTGGGCTTAAAATTCGACAATTAAAGTGTAGGGTCTGTTGTGGTCACCTTTATTTGATATGAACAGGGGAAAAATCTTCCTTCCACTTTTTTGAACATCTTGGTCAATGGTTATGGTCTTTTATCGCCATCTATTTCATAGAGCCTACAAAATTGTAAAAAATGGAAAGGATATTTTGCTTAGGGTTTTTTTAACATAAATATTCCCGCTAAACCTTCGAATGAAAGGAGGGTTCATTCTATGAATTTAATCAACTACTTCAATAATAAAGGCTTGTCATTTTCAGGATGCTCTGTAATAGTAACCGGAAATGACCAAATTTGTTATCTTGTGACAACTGACTTTTCTTCTCTCCACATTGTTAGCAATTTTGACAAGCTTTCGAAAGAAAATATTGCCGAGAATAATGACTTGGTAAGCTAATGATTTCAAAATTAGTAGAAAGTGTAACATCCTGTGATGTTTTTGCAAATATGGAGTTTTATTTCATACTGATGCATATACACACTTTTTTATAAGAATAAAGTCTACAAGAATATGAGGCTCAAAAGTGCAAGAATTGAAGAATAACTTAAAAATAATGCCAGGCTCAACCTTCAACAAGACTAACATTTCTCCTTAAACTGAGCTTTGAAGCATAACAACTGTAACTTTGATGTTATTTATATGCATAAATATATTATATTTTCGTTCTTATTGAAATTTATGGTGTAGCAACACATTAGAAAAGAATCAATATTTTCTATGATCTTAAGGCAAATTCACACCTTATGTTGGGTAAGAATAGTTTAAGAATAATCTTAGGCTCAACAATTTCAAGAATGTTTAGGCTTTGAAAAAAATTTGGTATTCTTATAAAAATAAGTGTGTACATGTTATGTTTCATTTGTTATGAATCTCTTCCATATGCTTGGTTTAAAGTATACTTACAGAGTTTGATAACATGCATTTTAATAAAATCCACAAATAAAAGGATTGGAAAAAACACTGTGGTCATAACATTCCTTGAAATTTAGTCAGTAAGAACTTTTCCCAGAAATTGTCTACTCATTTGTCCCAAGATATGTTTTCCTTTTAACAAGTACAAATATATTTGATTGGGCACTCCTATGTATATTTATAGCATAGAGTTGGAGAAAATAAAACTACATTTTTTATCTCTACAAGCCTGTTTCGTGAATAGCTCACTCTTCAGGAGATGCTATATTATGCTCTACTTGCAAATGCAATGAGCACTATGAGCACTGTGCTATGGAAACATACAAATATATATATATATATACATGTAGGTGCCTATTCAACAATAATGACAATAATAATGACGATGAAACCAACAATGAAGATTAAACTAATACATTTCAACAAAAATGATGTAAAGAATTTGTACGCCCCTTACAATTCCCTTTTATGTCAAAAGATGATTGACAAAAGATATGGTGTAGTAACAGCAGCTACTTCTAGCTTTTGCAAACTTTTTTAATATTTAACTCCTTCCTAGGCATTTACAATTGCTGAAAATGAACTTGGAATTCCTGCTTTGCTTGATGTTGAGGACATGGTCCAAATGGAAGTTCCTGATAAGCTAAGCATTTTAACATATGTGTCACAATATTACAACTACTTCAAAGACAAAGTTCCAGGTATGGTATCAACAACTAATAGAATTGTAAAGATATTGAAACAGAAAAACACATACCAGAGAACATGTTTAAGATAAGAACAGATACAGCCTGCTCTCAAAATAGATTAGCTTATTACAGTTATTTGAATCTTACAATAATAATTGAATCAACAAGGCTTAGCCTCATTTTCTTCTTGTAATTCATTTTCTTAATTGTAATCCCTTGTACTTCTTCACTTTCTAGTTAGTGTCACTATAAACCTTGCCTAGACCTTTTACCATGGCTCTATGCTTGTTCACACTCGCAATGTTCATTTACTACGCTAATTACACTTCAATAGGTGAGATTCCAAAAACTCCCAAACGCCATGCAACAAAGCGATCTTCTCCATACAAGTCTGAGGATTCACCAAAGAAGAGATCTGCAGGGGATGTTCCAGGAATTTCCGCTACAAAGGTTTGAAATGTTTGACTTATTGATTAAATTTGTTGATTGTCAGCTACTATTTTAGTCACTATGGCAAGTGAGCCCTTTTGGAAAACTGCTTTACAATTTCAACTCAAATGTTTGATCAAAGGTTTGTAATGCATTGATAAAAGATAACAAATTTCTTTTGGAAACAGTCTCTGGTTCCAAAGTTTGGTATGGATTAGAATTGCATTTAATCACACTAATGAAAGATAACTGTTCAAAATTTGCCCATGTTTGAATAATGTTGGGAGTGTTTGGTAAAAAAGGTAAAAAGGTACTTTAAGTATGCAAACACTGGTTCTGCCTTTTGTAGCTATTGTGAAGTTCTGTACCATGAAACACTTGAATAATTTCTTGTCTGATTTGGCCAATAAAAAGTGAGGATGGTTGGCCTAATTTGGCAGCATGCTACACAACTTTTTGCCTGCAGATAGCTGAAGTCATCTAGCAACCCTGTATAAAAGCTTTTTATAAAATGTCTCCTGAATGGCAACAGAGCACAGTTGATAGTAATTTTTGATATGTAATCTTTTGCAAACTTTGTGAGATGTCTTGTGCTAAAATTTTTTATTGCATCCCAATAGTACTTTTTGGTATATTCTTTTTGTTTTAGATTATATGATCCTTATTAAAGCACACATTTTTTTATTTGCGATAGACACAAGCTGGGCCCTTATGTAATTAATTCCTTTGGGAAAAAATGCCATTCAAAATATGAAATGACCACTTTTCATCTTATCACCCTGTTTATATGATCATATGAAAGTTTTAAGTTAGTTGAGCCATTGAGAGTACAATTGTTTTTTAGACTAATGTAAGCATCACCACCTTTTTTATGAATATTTGATGATTGATGTTCAAATTCAAGTTTGTTGTGTTTTTTCATTATGGCAATTTCAAGGATGAGTAATTCAACCAAGTACTAGATTGAGTTTGTTATGTCTGCTCAGTTGAACACAGAGACATGCTTTTGTGTCATGCTGTTAATTTTTATCTCCCATATCTTGTTCCTCTTTTTCTTTTAGGAAGTGATAGGCTCCACACCAGATCCAAATGTCAACAAAGGAACAATCGATCGATTCTGTGCCAGTTGTGGCAAGACAGTGTATCTCATGGAACGAATGCAGGTGGAAGGGAAAATTTTCCACAGAGTTTGTTTTGTTTGTGCTCTTTGCGAACTGCAACTGCGAATGGGAACATATCGCTATATCCCTGCAGAAGAAAAGTTTTATTGCGACAAACACTATAGGCAGAGAACAACTTCAACAAGTAGGTCAAAAGGGCTTTTGTGGTCTTCTCCTTAATTTTCTTTTTAAAACGGTCCCCTATTTTGTTTGCTCTTAGTTGATCCATGATTATCTTAGTATTCATCAATGATTAACTGGTGGAAGATATGGCCAGGGTACTTCTAATTGGGAATGTTTCAGAATTCCTCTTAGCCCATTAAGCAAACGAATTCATACACTCCTGTTAGGCGGGCATTTAGTTTGCGTATGTACGGAATAAGATGCACAGGACATCATAAAGCAGAATGTAAATTTAATTGAGCTCCCTTTTTATTTTCTTTACTAGGAACTATAAATAATTTTCCAGCTTCTGACCTGTTATTGCGAATTCATTTTTTTTTGTATTGAAGGCTCGGACGATTCTTCGCGGTCAAAGAATGATAATCAGAAGAGTGAGCAAGATGCGCTGAAAAATTTGCTGGAGAGCTTAGAAAACAAGAGAAGGCAAGCAGAACAAAGTGACGACGCTGCACTGATGAAGCATGCCTCGGTTCACGAAAGGATTGCCAATGCGAGGAAGAGGTTCTCGACAAACGAGCCCATGCAAACTGAACATGAAGAGCATGGCGAGGTCAAAGAGCGTGGTGAGTGCATTTCTTTCTTGCACTGCCGTTGGTTTAACTTGGTTAGAATACCGTTAGAATACCATTCCCAGTCAGAACCGTGTCACCATGTGTTGTTTTGGTTATGCATGGTTGTTGCATTGCCCCTTTAAGAAAGCAAAATAGAGAATGATCATTTCCAAGTCATATGCCCGGTCCTTCACAGGCACTTCTTCCTCTGTAATTTCTGCAATGCCATCTTTATGGCTAATTTCAGATTATTATATCGTTATGCACTTTCTGGAATTTTGGCAAACATTATCGTTCTTTTTCCAGTGGATGAGAACAAGGAGGCGAATGACTTGACCCTTGGGACTCCTCGCCATCGCCCTCCACGCCCCACACAGCCCCCTGGAAAGTCTCCCGATACCGTACCGAAGGAAGGCGCCGATGGTGGTATTCAAGAAGCACCACACGCACATGGAGTGCCGAAGAAGCCTGAACCCCCGTCTTCACTATTGTCCAGCGAAGAGACAAAAGAACCACAAGGCAGACCCGCAAGGCCAACCAGCTCTCCTAGGCATAACCTGAAGCACAATAGCTCGGGATACGAAAGCACAAATCTTAAGGAACAAGCACGGGGGGTTCTAGGTGGTGTTTTAAAGAAGGCGCAGAACGATGAAAAGTGTACAGAAGATAAAGGTGGGATCCATATTTACGAAACACCGTTCATTAATATCCCCAAGGAAGACGGGAATGCTGGCGTCCATGATGTACTATTTGAAAATCCTAGATATAGAGAAAATATTAAAATTGAGTCCAAACCGGTTTATGAAAACACGGGACCCACTTTGCTCACTTTGGAAGACAAAAGATTGCAGCGCCTGAGCGAAGAGGTTCGCCATGAAACGGAGAGTGAATCGAATGAATCTGATGCTGATTTTGAAACGAGGTCAAAGTCTCATTCGACGAGTTCAGACGATAGGAAGAAGAAGAAACTTGTACTAAAGGTGAAGAAGAAGAAGAAAGTTAAATGCAACGAAGCTGAGAGAGGCGTTTTAGAGAATACAGAAAAGGAGCTTGAAGGTGAAAATGTTCTACCTATAAAGAACGACCAGGTAAATAACGAAAATGTGGGGAAGAACCCCGCTGATAGAATAGACGAAGATCTGCCCATTAATCATGATTCTCATGATTATCAAAGATCAGATGCTGAAGATGAGAACATTTCAAGAGATGAAGAAATGAAAGAATTGTTAGTTGGACCGGGGAAAGAAGCATCCAAGAGAGATGACGCTGAAGGAATTATGGAAAGTGCAGCGCAATCAAAGACGGAAGAAGATGAAGTGGATGTCAAGACTTTTGATAATGTAGAAGAAATGGACCTCATAAGTGATGGAAGAGAATCTGAGCCAACTCCAAGTCTCGATATGGAGAAAAGCAACGAGGATGTGGGGGAAAAGATTGCATCGGGAGAAGGGGAGCCGGGCGAGGAGTATATCGTTGATAAGGCGGAAGTGAATGATAAAGAAAGTTTTATGGACAAAGACGATATTGAATTGAATCAAGGTAGCATCAATAAGCCTGTTGAAGGCACTGTTGTGGATAAAAATTTGTTGGAAGAGCCACAACCATATGAAAGCCACGAAGCTGGCGAAAGAAAACGGAAGGTATTGAAGTATGTGAATCCATTTGAAGATTCTGATGAAGAAGTTGTTCGTGACGATAAGCAGGTTTTGGGCCAAGAAAGAAGGAAGATTGTCTTGAATCCATTTCAGGATAGCTCAGACACTGAATGTGACTCAAAAGAAGACATCCGAGATGAAGAATTGCCGGAAAACAAGGAAGATGATGTCATAGGTAGAGCTGTCTCCAGAAAGATCAAGCTGGTTGCTGGAGACGGACCGAAAGCACAGGTGCCCCCAGAAAAAGTTGCAGAGCATGAAAAGATAATTGAAGGTCTGAAGAAATGCAAGAATGGCAGTAAAGAGAAATTGTATAGAAATCCGTTCGAAGATTCAGATGATGATGTGCTGGAAAAAGATGAGGCCGAGGAAGGAAAATCGAGAGATGATGAAAAAGGACATAAAAAGGTATTGGTTTTGAAAGTGAAGAAGAGGAAGAACAGGGCTCCTCCTCCACCCGTAGAGCAGCACGTGCGAGAGAAAAGTGGAGAAAAGGACACCAAAGTATTAGGTATTGCCGGAGGGGACAGTGCGCCGGTGAATCCCCTGTTGGAACCCCCTGACCCGTTGGAAACATTCAAAACATATTTAGATAATACTGAAGTCGAAGTTCGTAAGCGAATGGAGAGTCGAGGTGGTGAGATCAATGCCCAAAGGCGCCCTCTGAGCCCCCTGTCAGCGAGCTGCCCGGCGTTGGACAGAAATGACGTCACACTTCAAGGGACGACTGAACAGGACCTTAGCAAAGCATCCACCTCAATGCACTTGACTGAAGACGGGACAGAAGGAGAATGCCTAGAAGGAGATGGCGATGGAGAAAGAGTGCCTTTAGATGGATCAAATGGGGACATTGAACGATCTGAAGAATCTAAGGATGCAGAAAAGGAACAGTTTCCTGGGAAAAAGGAGAAACCACCCAAAAGACCAGCCCCACCCGTCCCTAAGGGGGTAACACCGTATAAGGAAAGTCCTCCTTTACCCCACAGGAGTGCTTTGGCAAGTAGAATTCAGAATGCAGAGGCCTCAAAAACGGAGATGGTACAGGAAGGCAATCAGTTTAACGATAAATCCAAAGGTGAAATATTAAAAACAAGCAAAGACTTAGAGGGGAAAGATGCGAAGGAGATTTCAAAAAAGAAGGAAAAGGATGCGAAAGAGGTCGAAAAAAAGAAAGGGAAAAATGCAAAGGAGATTGTAAAACAGAAAAATGCAAAGGAGATTGTAAAGCAGAAGGAGAAGGATGCGAAGGAGGTTGGAAAAGGGAAAGGCACGGATACAAAGGTAGTTGAGAAACAGAAGGAAAAGAAACTGAAGGAAAATGAAAAGAAGGGGAAAAATGAAGACGAAAAGAAGAAGGAAAAAGACAAGAAGAAAAAAGCAAAAAAGGGAGAGAAAAATGGGTTGCCGGAGAAGCAAAGTAAAGAAATAGAGGTGGAGGAAGAGAGATTGGAACGGACTTATACATTCATTGAGGAAAAGCCATTGACAATCGATGATATAGGAATGGAATTGAAAGAGATCGAAGCAAAGCAAAGGGTCCTGGAAGGGAAAGGCGTGGAAATGGAGAAGAGGTTAAGAGATCAGCTTCACGGTAAGTGTAGTGGGAGGTAAGGGCATTGTTTCGATGAATGATGCGTTGAGATGGTTTGTTTGCAGTTCTCTTCTTTGCTAACTTTGCTGGCTTGGTGGTAGGACAGTTCCTCTCCACCAATTTTCTTTTTGTCTTTGATCTCTGGTACTCAAGGACCCACTGCTATTGCCTCAGTCGATTGTTTATATATTTGGTATGATGGCAATCGTTTTATTTCTGCTGCGATATTTCATTGCATTGCAACGATTAGCGAAAGCACTTGGTTTTTCTTACGATCTCTTTCGCATTGATCAAATGAAATTGTCAGAACATAGTTTTCATTCTTCTGCTCTTGACCTCTAGGGGAGCCCGAGGAAGATTACATGGTCACCTGGTTTGACTTGGTTACGGAGAAAAATAGACTGCTTCGAAGGGAGAACGAGCTTATATACATGTAAATGAAACTAAGTATTATTTTTATTATACCAAAATAGGTTATCAGAAACTTTTTGGTAGCACTTGCTTTATGTAAAACATTTTAAGCGGACAGAAGTCATTTTAGAAGATCGTGGTAGCAGTATAGAGTCTTCTCTAAGTAGAAAGACTACTACTGTCTCTATTGTAGTAGATGAATGAACACTGTTAGTTTTATATCTTGGTGTAGGGGTGGAAACCCCCTTGTCCCCCGTAGTGTCCGCCACTGATGACGTCTTTTAAAGAATTGCAAGTGCCATTTCAGACTCATCGCTTTCAACTGCAGCAAAAACTTGTCTTGTAACCTATGTTTTCTGTTGCTTTCTGCTGACCAATTGTCTGCTCTTTCTGAAAGGCTGAGATTTGGAAAATAGTCTTGAATCATTGCCTGATATTTGTTCATTCGTTACACGGGTTTCAGTATCACTGATTTCGCACAGATTTGTATCCATAGCAAAGGTTTTAATTGATGGTGTCCCGATTCAGGTCCCAAGAAATCGACTATCACGATTACCAGAAGAAGATTGAGCTTGAATTGCGACATCTTATGGAGAAGGATGGTTTGTTTGGAAATTAGATTCCAATTTTAGTTCATTTCTACTTTGCACAAGCATTTTAGTTCACTTTGTTTTTTCTCAAAAGACAAGTTTTGTTTTTTTGTTCAAATTCAAAATGGCAGTGTTATCCCACATGAATTCCCAAGATCTCCCCCAAATTGCCGTAGATTCTTAGCTCCTGATGCACCCGAGTGAATTTGTCATGCCTTGTTATTCACTGTGGTGCTGGAGTTGCCAGCGAAATGGTGCAAAATGTAAGAAAACGGTGCAGGTCAATGGCACTCCTGGCACTGGCACTCCTGGCACTGGCACTCCTGGCACTGGCACTCCTGGCACTGGCACTCCTGGCACTGGCACTCCTGGCACTGGCACTCCTGGCACTGGCACTCCTGGCACTGCACTCCTGGCACTGGCACTCCTGGCACTGGCACTCCTGGCACTGGCACTCCTGGCACTGGCACTCCTGGCACTGGCACTCCTGGCACTGGCACTCCTGGCACTGGCACTCCTGGTTTTGCTTGGCGGGGGTCTTTCACAGTGCACAGTGTGATTTGTGAAATACAAGAATCAACATTGTCACTATTGGGTCAAAAGCTTGCATTGTGTCTCATTATTCGCTTCTTTCCAAGCCTTTGACTTTGTCTTTTTGGTAAATTCTTAATCAGGCTGAGGTTTGCCGACTTTTCCTTTGATAAAAAAATCACGATCGAAAAGCGAGTTTTTAGTATATTCATTAGCAATCAAACTTAGGGAAGATTCTAATGCTGGCTTACATGAGAATTTTTTTGCGCACAGAATCAAAGAAAACCGACGAAGACCGACAGGCAGAGGAGCAACTTCTGCAACAATTGGTGAATTATGTCTCAAGGAGAAACAAGATAGTCGAAAAGATGGAAAAGGATAGGCTAAGGTAATGACTGAGGCGTTCATGATTCATCCTGGTATCCCGTGTATACAGAGCATAAATGAGAGAGTGTTGCAAAAGTCACGGGTACGCTTTTTTGAATATGAAAAATGATGTTCAGTTACTGTACAAATCACTTATGAAAACAATTTGATACATATTACATTGGAAAACTACGAACGAAACCATGAACGTCTCTACGGCGATGACGTCATTTTAAAATTCAATATCTACTCCGCGTTAAAGGCCGGCTAAACTTGAGTTATTTTGTTTTTATCGACGTAAATTTGTCAATGAAGTCAGTGATGATTTATCTACATATTCAGGGAAAGAGAAGAAGATGAACAAATTCAAATGATCATGCAAGCACAAGGTTTTTAACTTAGTTTTATCATCTTCATCTAATAAATGATAAAATGACATGAAATGCAATGAAATGATACGATTTGATTGGCAATGTCATGTGATTTATGATATGATTTGTGATATGCTTTATGATATGATTTATGGTATGCTTTATGATATGCTTTATGATATGATATGATATGATATGATATGATATGATATGATATGATATGATATGATATGATATGATATGATATGATATGATATGATATGATATGATGATATGATATGATATGATGATATGATATGATATGATATGATATGATATGATATGATATGATATGATATGATATGATATGATATGATATGATATGATATGATATGATATGATATGATACGATATGATACGATATGACATGATATGATATGATGATACGATATGATACGATATGACATGATATGATATGATGATACGATATGATATGATATGATATGATATGATATGATATGATATGATATGATATGATATGATATGATATGATATGATATGATGATATGATATGATACGATATGACATGATATGATATGATGATACGATATGATACGATATGACATGATATGATATGATGATACGATATGATATGATATGATATGATATGATATGATATGATATGATATGATATGATATGATATGATATGATATGATATGATATGATATGATATGATACGATATGATACGATATGACATGATATGATATGATGATACGATATGATACGATATGACATGATATGATATGATGATACGATATGATATGATATGATATGATATGATATGATATGATATGATATGATATGATATGATATGATATGATATGATATGATATGATATGATATGATGATATGATATGATATGATATGATATGATATGATGATATGATGATATGATATGATATATGATATGATATGATGATATGATATGATATGATATGATATGATATGATGATTATGATATGATATGATATGATATGTATGATATGATATGATGATATGATATGATATGATATGATATGATATGATATGATATGATATGATATGATATGATTGATGATATATGATTGATGATATGATGATATGATGATATGATATGATTGATACGATATGATACGATATGACATGATATGATATGATGATACGATATGATATGATATGATATGATATGATGATATGATATGATATGATATGATATGATATGATATGATATGATATGATATGATATGATATGATATGATATGATATGATATGATATGATATGATATGATATGATATGATATGATATGATATGATATGATGATATGATATGATATGATATGATATGATATGATATGATATGATATATGATATGATATGATATGATATGATATGATATGATATGATATGATATGATATGATATGATATGATATGATATGATATGATATGATATGATTGGAAGATTAACTAAGCACATTTATCCTTATAAAGATCCAATGTGTTTTTTATCATTTTATCTTATTTAACTGCGGATCCTATTCATACTGCATATTTGATAACAGGCCTTCGTAAACAAAAGAAAAAGAAAGCTGGAAAGAAGAACTCTACTGGATCAGTATTTTATTCCTGAGACCCAACCCGAGAAAGCTGGCCAGACACCAATCCTGACTTTGTCTCCTTTTCGTCCTGGCACATCTCAAAGTTCGACCTGTCGCCAACGTCCTTTATTGAGCACCAAAAAGATATCGTGATCTGTGATCAGGTATCGTGATCTTATTCCGTGCCATTTGCTCATCGTCCCACTAAGCTTTGCTGGAGCTGAATGTCCCTCAAGGACGCCATTTTCATCCTTTATATCTGACTGCCGTCTTGTGTTCGTTGTATTTATTTAATTTTGTCCTTTTGCTGCCTATAATCTCATATGGGTCTTTAATCATAGCAAAAATAGGAACAGAAAATGAGTTCCTCTATTTCATCTTGGTAAAAGTTAGCTTAATTTCAATCATTGTAATTTCGTGATTAGGGTTCGTGTCTTTTTGTTAAGCAACACATTTCAGATTCATACTATATTGCCTTTTACATTATACATGCGTTTCACTAGCGCGTCGTTCGTTTCAATAGCCCATGCTAACCAAACGCCTCCAGGGTCCCTTGGTATCCCACAATGCACTTTTGAGACCCAAAATCCACTTGCAAGGACCACACAGGTCGCAAAGAATCATGGGGTGAATATGCTGTTCCCATGCAACCTTTATCAAGTTCGGCAAAAGCGCAACTGATGAAATGTTCTTAAATATCTCCTCCGCATTGGGTGCAGAGTTTCTTGCATATTTGGTTTTCCCTTGGCATACTAATCAAAACCAAACTTATCATTTGTCTGGCGAAAGCCCCCCTCCCCTCGTGCCCCCTGGCTACTTTCCTGGATACATATCATAGTACCGACTTATTGGCGTATGAAATGCGTCAGCAGGATACTCTCTGTTGTAATCAGATATTTTGCTTCGTTTTTGAATCGGATGGATGACTCGTTAAAAGCCAAAAATCGTCAAATTGCTTAAAGCTCTTTTGGCAATCGCATTTAAATATTTTAGATTTTCTTGAACATAGCTTTAGTATTTTAAAGATTGTACAAAGACGATAGTTTCGAGATAATTGTAATTTTTGTAGGAAACTTAACTAGAACAATTTTGATTCAGTTTAACAAAATGTGTATCAAGTTCTCTTAATTCATACTTATTTGTATATAGGCCTCTTTTGCTCATTCGTAATATCTTGATCTTGAGCCCAGCTTAGACGTGTGCCGCTAAAATGTTGAGTCAAATTCAAATGAGTCAATTAAAAACATGGTTAGTCCACTTTAAACGCAACTGGTTTGTTTCGAGTCGAGTCAAATCGAATTTGGTATCGTGTGTGTGTATTCGTCAAATCGTGTGTTTGTCAAATCACGATGGTAATGCCACATCATAGATATCTATGAATAATAATGCAGTGTAATGTCAATATCTATTCTGTGGTAATACATATGCCAAGGTTTACATTGCCAATATCTTAAACTGTAAGGACGGCTGTTGTTCATGTTTTCTCACTTGCTTCCTTTGGACGCCATTTTTATTTGGTAGGGATAATGAATGCCGCACTGATTCCAATAATCAAATCTATCACTAGCGCAATGCAAACCCGACGTATGACAGATTAAATTGAATTCGACTCAATGTTAGAGCAAAGTCTACATTGAGCCTACCGATCCTTTGTGGTTTGTCCTTAACATAAAGTAATCGATAAGAACCTCTTTGTTCAATTGCTTTTATGTTGCTTGTTTAGTAGTCTGGCTTCTAGGCTGTGTTATATATATTTCCCGATATCGGGGTGTAGATTAAAAGTTGAATTTTGTTCGTTCATCCTTGTGTATCCCTTGTGATTCTTCTGGAATCAGGGTGTGGATTCAAACTGGCAACAGTTGTACAGACAAGATGTCTGAAAGTTATCTATTTATTTGACTTTGCAGGAATATGACGATTCTTATGAAAAGTTTCAGATACAGAATGAATTGCCCACTCCTTCCCTTATAGCTGCAATCGGCTGGTCATTTAATGGGGGGGGGGGGTGTTTGTGTGGGAGTCAAGATGTTCATTTGTTTCGTTTCATATTTCGTGGAGGATAGGCTATACCTTGCCTGAGCCCCAGACCCCGATACTTTGAGTTTGGGGTTTGGAACTCAAGCTAGCTATCCTTAGCCTGGTTTTACATGAATAGTGTAGCTGCTCAAGAAATGGGTGAATTTGTCAAAGGCAACAGGATTTCTTTCGACGATTCGCGGAGAGTGCGAGGAAATAATGGGGCCCGAGCAAGGCTCGAACTACCCTGGGTACCAGACTTATTATGTATAAAAAAAATGGAGAGTCGGGTCTAGTGGGCCTCATTCTCGTTCTGGTTTGCTGATATTAACCAATCAGGAGCCAGTGTACAGGTTTCTGTACGTTCAAAGGTGAGTCTCGTACCCAGGTTAGGCTTGAACTCACGCCTCCTGACTTTGTACGCCAAGTGCTCTACCGCTGAGCTATCGGGTCATGCTTTCAAGCCATCACTCAAGGTCAAGCCATTTGCCTGCACCGCCCCTCTTTTGCCGATTGCACAGGGGACGAGTGGTGATTCACTCTTGCAAGTAATGTACGAGATTTTCCCTAAAACAATTGGATTTCTGGAGATTGTCAGATAAAAAATGGGGATTTCCACAAAAAGTGAACGATATTTTCTTAGAGTTATTTGCCCCTCGGTTGGCTCAATTAAAAAATTTTATTTTGCGTCGGACCTTCCTTGGTTCAATCTCGTGCTGCCGTCTTTGGGGACTTCGTTGAGTACGATTGATAGAAATGTTGGTCAAATTATACTGGCCTATAGTGACGCACCTATTTGATCGTTCGCCAACTATTTAGTCTCAAGGTGTCGATGTTTGCTTTACATGTTTTAAGAAGGTTGGTGGCAGAGTGCAAGAACTATCCACGCTCCTGATTGGTGGAGTTTGAAACTTCTAAGATTTGAAATGAGAGCCTACCACAATTCATTGCGCGCTTGCAAACTAGTTTCAAACGATCGTTTCGCTGAGGTGACGCCTTGGGAAATCGCTCAAGAAACGTTTGAAGCTCCAGAAATTAACTTCTCCCGTTTGGATTTTCTTCTGTTCCAGTTATGTCATCGGTGAGTTTTAAAGAAAAATTTAAAATTTTAGTCATTATATTGAAGAACTCTAGAACGCAGTTAGCTACTCAATGCTTAGGCCTCTTTGTGTCGTTATTAACGCAAAAGGGACCTAATGTTGTTGTTTCGTTTTGAAGTTGAAAGTCGCCTGTTTAGAAAGAAACCGCTTGATTCTTGTAATATAAGATTGAATAGTTTCTGAACGGTTGTCTGGGTATCAGAGATTAAAGCATTTCGACCGTTTGCTGCTGTAAAGGCTATCACTTGTCGATCAATTTTTATTTCGCTTTAATAAATGCAGGTGTTGACGTTGTACCAGACGTGTTTTATGGGTATCAACAACGAGTTATATTTTTCCTTCTCGTTTCCTCAAGATTGACTGTTAACCATAAAAGATGCTCAAAATACAACAATTGACATAACTGATCATTCTAATTTTCAGCAATGTTCGTTCAGAACTAGAACTTTTTACTTCCAAGAGTGAATTTCTACCATTTTTAAGCCGCCATTATGGCTCAAGTTTAACAGAAAAATACGTTTTGATACTTGATGCTGAAATTGCATCTGCCAATGTTTTAAAGGATAAAACTTGAAGGAACTGTGAATATTGAAGATATACGAGAGTCTCAATCAAGAAATCCTCTATAAGAAATCAGTTTCAGAGTGGGATTAAAAAACTTTACAGGGCCATATCTTTGGAATGGTATAAGATATCAAGCTAGAATTTTCAGGAAGTTCCTATCTTATATATACAAACATTTTGGCAGAGTTTTATGAAAATCTGAGATGGTGCATGTGAGACCTGATTGAAATCTGGACCACTTGGCATGGAATGACCCTATAAATCTGAAAAGCAGCCCAAGTTTGTTTATGCCCCCTTACTAGCAAGAACAATCTGAAAATGAAGCATCTATAGGAATCCAGGGTCTCTAGGACATACCTCAAGCACAATAGTCATACAAGGTCAATACTCGTTGCTTTATTTTGTAGTTTTGTTCTTGCCAACATTGGATGGAAATGTACCCCATGCCCCTTGTATCTTGAACTAAATATATATATATATCTTGAACTTTATTTTGGGGGCCTCTGCTCTGCAATCCCTGTTTCTGTGTGAATTCATTTATTATTTTATGGCAATGAATTGAAGCCAGAACAGTCAAAATTTTTAGTGAAAATATATTTGCATAAAAATGAAAAAACAACTTGAGAAACAGCATCCTAAAAGGCATTCAATTTATACTGGATCTAGAGAAGGGGCTGCTGGGAGCAAAATTTTGTTTGTATTAGTTCTCAATAATTTTGAACCCCTAAAAAACAATCTAGCTGGAAGGGGGGAAGTAAAGACTCATTGAGGCCCTATCCCAGAAAGAACAGAAAGTTTTTTGATAAATTAAAGTCTTACACTTTCTATAAATTTGAGATTAAAAGTGCACAAGCTACCCCTTCTTATTCCTTTGTTTTGCATACACTTTGTTATTTTTAAAGAAAATGCCTTGAGAAACCAGCCTCTCTGTTACCCATCTTCCTGTGAAAATGGAGTCATTGGTCTGATAGGGAGGAATGGTGCCTTCTGGGTAAAGGTTGCTTAGATACAGACAGGGCACAGCCCTTGCTGTATAACTACCTCAAGGGCGCAGTATGAGAATAGAAATTCTAAAACCATGGCCAGTGAATTCTAAAACCATGAAATTCTAAAACCTGTTAGGGTACAAGGATCGCAAATTGAAAAACAGATTCTAGAAAAAGTCAGTGGAAAGTAGTGTGATCCTATTCACTCTTGTTCCTTTTTTTCCTTAAAAACATAATCTGAAGAATGCCTTCTTCTTTTCCCTTTTTTCCCTTGAAAATGTTTTGAATAACCAAAGTGAAATGCTTGCCTCAATTCATGTGTGACAAGACATGGCCAATAAAAGTAAGTATTCCTCTCTACGGCTCCCCAAGTTGAAGGAAACTTCTCATGTGCAGTGCCTCTTGATACCTATTCAAAGGTAGCTTCTGGATATGGTCTTCCATCTGTTTTTAGACGAAGCCTTAACTGTTAGTGAATTAAGTATCTTTGAGTTGACAAATTTGAGCAAAATATTTGAAAATTCCCAACAGTACACACACTTCCTATGGTCGGATCCATTTTGGTTAGACATGGTAAAAAGACCCAAGCAAGTGGAAGATTGACGCTGTGTTGAAATATAATAGCTGTACTGGCCACCGTATGAGAAATCCAAAACTCATACCATGAAAAACAACCTGCTTTATGCTAAATGAGAAAATCATGCTGTGGCCATTGTCCTCAAAATTTGATTGCTATCTTTATGATTTGTTAATGAAAGCAAGTAACACTCTTGCAGAACAAGCCAGACATAAAGTTACATTGATGTTGACATTTTAGTAAATATTGAACCCATGATGTGCCTCCACTACAGCCCCAAATGCAGTACAAATGGCTGAAAGAGTCTATGAATTTGAAGTTTTTTTGGAAATAGAGTAGTATGAGATTCGTACAGTTTATAACACTGTGTGATACCCCTGTTCTAGAGTTCCTGAAACACAAATAAACAACATCTTAACTGTGCTTTAGAAACAAACTTTCCAAACATTCAACTTGTTCTTGTTTTCGCTGGTTTTTGTCATATGCTGTCTTTGCCCATTTATTTCAAAAGGGACTCATGTAAACTAAGAAATAGCTGTTAAGTCAAAATTATTTGATTTCATTTTTTCAATATATGTATATATATATATATATATCTTAAAATCTATGAACAGAATGCTGAAAACATCTCACCTCATGCTCTCAAGCAAGTTGCAAAGGAGTTACAGAAATTGCAGAAAGATCCGCCAGAAGGAATAAAAGTTATTGTAAATGATTCTGATTTGACTGACATTCAAGCTTTGATAGAAGGGCCAGGTAAGGTGTTTACATTTGATAGTTTTTACCAAGTAGACAGCTAGTTAAAACTTTTGCTTTTCTGTCTTTAAAAGTCTTTACTTTTAAAGGTTACTTGAATGTTACCCATGCTATGTTGGCCTTTTGCCATTTTGTTATAAAGGCAAGTCCAGGTGAACTCTAGGTTTTTCTTTTTGATGTAGCCATCTTTCTTGCAAGACTTTGGCTGGTGTTGTTTCTATTGTATAATACAATATAACTATACAATATAACTATACATTATAACTATACAATATAACTATACAATATAACTATACAACTGATGAATAATGCTGCAACTGTAGAATATGAGTTCTCCAAAACCTGTTTGCCACTCAGGCGCAATGTTGAATGTCTTTGAAAAGTGCTTTATTTGTAAGTTTTGTCAGCTTTCATTTTTATTTTTATAGTAATATTTGATCTGGTTTGTTTTCAGCTGGAACTCCTTATGAAGGTGGTTTATTCAAAATGAAATTAGTTCTTGGTAAAGACTTTCCTACTGCTCCTCCTGCTGGTAAGTCTTGTTAAAGTTGTAAAGCTCATTGACCTCCTGTTCTGTCTAAGCAGTTTGATTGTACCATGTTGGCACTTCAAAAAAAAATTTGTTTCTCCTTGTCATCTATGTTAGTCTTACCAATTACATCTATTGCAAATTTGGTTCATTCTAAAACAATATTTTATGTTTGTGGTTTCCATGCCCTCCCCTCTCATCAGTATCTTCAATCACCTTCCCAAGATATAATCTTGTGAGTTATATCATTATAAATATATTCATTTTTTATGATTTAAAAACTTGGGTCCCTCCCGTAGGGATCTGTTAGGCAAGTGATTGCTCCAAAGAGAAAATCAGTTGCAAAATTCAGTCATATTGCTTTTTGGTGAAACAAAAATTAATGGTGGTGCCATAGCCAATTTGCTTCCTCCAGTAATCTTATCCTGGGCCACGGCTGGAGAAAGGCCTTTCATGTCCTCCTTCACCTCCACAATTCATATCTTCTTTGACCTTCCTTTCAGTCACATTCTCTAGTTTTTTTCTCTTTCCAGGTTTCTTTATAACAAAAATTTTCCATCCTAATGTTGCTGCTAATGGGGCAATTTGCGTCAATACAAAAAAGATTGGAAGTCTGAACTTGGAATCAAACACATATTATTAGTAAGTTAATGAAAAGCTATAGCATTGGATTACTGGCACTTTTTCAGGGTAGAGAAACCTAACATGTTGAAAATGCCAAGCATCTTGTATGTTTAAATCCAAGGGAAAATATATTTATCCCTTGTACTGAATAGCAAGCCTTTAGTAGTGCTCTTTAGTAAAACAATTCCCAAAAAGGATGGTTGTAATTGCCCAATGGCAATTTCTTCAGACAAATAGAAGAGCTTGTGGCATATTGAATCTCCCTAGTTTTATGAGGGAAAGCATATAAAAATGTTGGTTTCAAGGGAAATTTTATAAGTTGCATCATTCCTGTTTGCCAGTAAAAAAGCCAGTTTTCTCCAAAGCCATACTTTCGACCAGAGGTTTTCAATTGATCCATCACTGATCCCGTCCAAAATTTATTCTACACAGTTATTTTCCCTTCATTTCTAGCAAAACATTGTATGCACAATATTCATCATCTTTTTGCAGACTGTGAAGTGTCTACTCATTGTACCCAATCCGGCATCAGCATTAAACGAAGAAGCTGGGAAATTGTTGCTAGAACATTATGATGACTATTCTCGCCAGGCAAAAATGATGACTGAAATTTATGCTTTGCGGCAAAAAAATAACCTGGAATCAAAGCAGAAGGGTGACAAATCTGTAGATATTGGGCCATCAAAGAAACGACCTGCAGAAGATGCAAAGAAGAAGAAAGTCGACAAAAAACGTGCTCTTAAACGTCTGTAGATTTAATTTTGTTAAGTTAGTCACGTGATTTAGTAAATTGTAATTGGTAAGCCTAAACAGCAATTGTAAAGAGACGTGTATATAAGGAGGAACGTGATCCCTATGTATTTAAGCAACTTTTCGATGGAAGATTTTCTTATATATTATATAAATATATAAATTATGAATGGACAAGTCGTCAGTTGTGCGATTTCTTGTCCTGGTATTTTCAGCCGTTGTCATTTCTGTCTGTTTTTCGCGTCTTGCCTTCTATCGCCTGGATCTTTGGAAACTAGACCAGACCGAGGTCTTTGTTGTTTGACCATGGTGATAAGCATGCTCGTGTGCTGTAAGATACTACCGCTGTAACCTAAAGGCATGCTTCGCTGACTAACCATTTCCAATGGGATTCAACGCAATGGGATTCAACGCAATTAGATTCGACGCAATGGGATTCAACGTAATGGGATTCAACGCAATAGGATTCGACGCAATGGGATTCAACACAATTGGATTCGACGCAATGGGATTCTACGCAATGGGATTCGACGTAATGGGATTCAACGCAATAGGATTCGACGCAATGGGATTCAACACAATTGGATTCGACGCAATGGGATTCTACGCAATGGGATTCAACGCAATAGGATTCGACGTAATGGGATTCAACGCAATAGGATTCGACGCAATGGGATTCAACGCAATAGGATTCGACGCAATGGGATTCGACGCAATGGGATTCAACACAATTGGATTCGACGCAATGGGATTCTACGCAATGGGATTCAACGCAATAGGATTCGACGCAATGGGATTCTAAGCAATGGGATTCAACACAATTGGATTCGACGCAATGGGATTCGACGAAATGGGATTCTAAGCAATGGAATTGGACGCAAGGGGATTCAACGCAATAGGATTTGACGCAAGGGGATTCGACGAAATGGGATTCGACGCTGAGCGACACAATGGTCAACAATAACCAGTCGTGAGTTTCCACTGAAACGTCTCGATGATCTCGATATGGCCCTTCCAGCTAAGTTATTGTCATCTATCTGTAGCCAGGTAAAGCAACCATCCAGAGCATGCGATAGATTGCTAGTCTGTTTGAGCTTTTCCAACAATTGTGTCTCTTTGCCGCATTTCTAATCATTTTTGTAGATGTTTTCTGCCATGAGGGATGCCCCCCTCTGTTTGCGCGGAGCTCGAAGCAGAAGACTTTTAAAAATTAGCAAGACGAGTGGGCACAGAAGAAAGTAAATGAGAACAAAATGGCTGAAATAATGGCAGGCACTTATGATAAATGTGCACAATTAGCGGATGAAGTACAATACAGATTATAGCAAACGCGATTTAGCACCAAGATAATTTACCGTAGACCAAGATAATTGTTTGCTTTTGTTCAAATTTGGAGAAACTCTAGCAACCCAAGACAGTTTATAGTCGGTGTGGCACTTTTAGGTCCAAATCGCTGGGCAGATGAAAGCTTTGCATTTTTTCTCCGATAGTTGGGAAATCATATTATCGGGATAGCCACTTTAAACACGAAACAGTTTTACTACTGTGTATCGAGTTTAAGAGCCAACCACAGAGTCACTTTGCAGTAACGAGATTTTAAAAAAGCTTTTAGCAGAGATCTTCACAGTAAAAAGTTTTTTGTGTTTGCGATTTCTTGTCGATTAGAGCTCGACAGGGCACTACTCGAAATGAAAGGAAATGTCAGAACCCCATTCTTTGTAGACGGAGGGACTTTATCTTCCCACTTGGCCCCTGCTTAACAAAGATGAGAATGCTGATTGGTCATAACACACGGGGGCGGATCTTCACTGTTTTCATTGTGAAGGTTAAATGCCCGACGAAAGGGCGTGTCATGTTGGAACCCCATTCTATGTAGACGGAAGGACTTTATCTTCCTACTTGGCCCCTTCTTAAAGAAGATGAGAAGTGAATGCTGATTGGTCATAACACACGGGGGCGGATCTTCATCCGTATGTTTTGGACCCACAATAAATCAACATTCGGTTAACTCGTATGAAGACCCCAAAGTGGAGAGCTTTTCAGGATGTAAATTTCCCAACAAACAATGGGAAAAAATATTATTAGCTTTTTAAAAAATATGACTTATCATTAGCTTTTTAGCAAGCATATTTTACCAATTATTTACAGGCGGGTAAACTAACCTTCTAATTTTCGCTTGAAAATAAATTGATTAAAAGCATTTGCCAAAGAAATATTCAATTTCAAACAGAAAATATTTTACTTGTTTAGCGGAGAATTATTTCCAAAAGAGAGCATTTTCATTATTATGTTATGGATTTTGCTGCCAATGTACCAAAGTACGTAGAAATTTTCCTTAAAATTCAAAACCGGAGCCGATCGGCAGTGAAAGAATCCTGCCTATATTTATAAAAAATTTAAACTTCTTGTTTTTAAACCAAACTGTAGACTGTTTATTTACATAAGTAGATGTTTCATGCTCTTTGCTATAAGTTTTAGATTTTTTATTCTATATGAAGTATATTTTATCTTAAAATGAGTAATTTAAGTATATAGTCAAGCTTGAATTATTTTGAGCTTTGACTCAAGTTTCTGAGAAATAATTCATTCTAGGGTGCTGGAATTAAATTTCGGGAATTAATGTATTTAAGATTATCATTAACTAATGAAATTAACCGAGATAAACATTGATGAATTTTTAGGGTCAAATGCACAAGAAATTGCTTTCTTAAGAGCTCCTTAGATTGTGGTCGTACATTTTTAAGGCAGAATGGCAAAATATCCAAAAATGTCATGTCCGAATGTAATATTTTGACAAAGTTACTTTTACAAAGTTTCATTTTGGGGCAGTCTGAAAAACACTGACAAATTCCTTATGAAAAACGTCCTCTATTCACGTTCTATAAATATAACTACAAATCAATTGCATAAAAGCAGTACTATCACTAGAGGTATGCATTGACAGAGAGGGCACCACAAAATTAAACCCAAGAGGGCTAAGAATGAAATTTATCTTAAGTGACATAGGAAGACCCACCATGGTTGGGCCACAGGGCCTAATTTAGTATGTTTTTTCTACATTTTGTTATCTTGGAAATCCAAAAGGTGGTCTTGGGAATGAAAAATTGATTTTCATTTTAATTATATCTCCTTTTGTTATGGATACTTTTTTTCTGTTCATAGAGTTTTTAACTTTATAACATAGTTGTAAAGAACATTTGTGAATTTCAGAAAGAACCCCAAACAGTTGGTTAAGCAACATTTGCACTATCCTGCATTCATAAACGGCACATTCCTGCATTATATAGGTTCTAGGACACTTAAAGACCTTAGAGATGGTTACCCTGTACATATGGTGAGTCTGGTACCCAGGGTAAGGGATGAGAAAATCTCACAAGCTTTTGTCTAAAGCACGCCATTTACGCGACGCGTGGCTACTTAAAATCTTTCCAAGAAACATTTTAAAGCTTTCTAGATCAACCCCTAATAGCCTTCATGCAAGTGTGGTCTTGGAAAATTTCCATGATTTTATTACTAAAATAAGAAAAAAATTAAAGAAAAATTAGTTGTGTTCCTTCACGTCTAATCAATATGAAGTTGCCAATTATCTGCTGTTTCTCTGCAAGCATTATTGAAAAAAACATGCGCAGAACAGGGTATTGCGATAAAAACGTTGATGTGGAAGTAAAAAATTCGGAGGATGCTGATGAGCTCGCAACCGAAATGAGGAAAATGTTGGCATAACACTGCACATCGAGTTTGTGCAGATCCTCACTTTGTCTTGAAAAAAAGTTGTGATATCAGCATATACAGATGATACAAGATTTTTCAAAATAGATCAGTGTTGTGGTCAACCTGAGGTATCATGGGTGAAGGAAGCAGTGATGAATTTCTTGTTATTTCATTCTTGTACTCTACCCTACAAAAATAACCTTGATGCGGGGAGCTGGCCGCGAATCGTGGCGTCGCGGTGGCGCACGACCCCGCCCTGACCGCGCCTAAATGACATTGGGCGCACATTGCACCAATATATACACTTCTACCACTAACCTACATTCTTATTTTAGTTGCATTTTCTTATCATACACAATCAATCGACAAGCTAAACAACAATAGAGTTAGAGTACATTCCGCTATTTGGCGCTTTTTAAAGGTCACTCAGTAGGATAAAGCAAAGCACCTGTGAACTATATATCATGCTCTTAAAAGATTTGCAAAATAAATTGTAGATCAAACTAAAGCAAAATGTTCACACTTTCAACCAATGCCAGCAAATAAGCAAGAACGATAAGCTCATTTTGACTAGATTTGCACTTGTCTAGCTAATCAACGACTCTGAGCTAATGAACTATGAACCCTTTTTGGAGATGGGAGACCCCCTGACTGGTGATAGTCAATAGCAACGTCTTGATTCCGAGAAACGGAGAAGGCGCTGATTGGCCAGGGGAAACGTGGAACCTGTTCTAGACCGAGACTTCTTGATCGAATGTTTGTGATGTTGTTGGACATGTTGGAACCAAGCTACGGCAGAAACGATGGCGCACAAAATTGGCATCGTCAAATTGATTCTTGGCATTGCAGGCTTGATAGTTGCTGTGCAGATAATCACCATGCTTCATTTCTCAAGTCTTCATTCAAATGATATAAGTCTGAAGTTCAGAAAGAGCATCCCTGAAGAAACATACAGAGATGTTTTAGGCCCACGTAGGAAACAGATTGAAGAAGCAGTTGTAATTATCGGCGGTTTGCCTTCAGAGAGACTTCAGGTAAATTTGATAGATTAGTATAGAGGGGAAATGAAGTTTGAATTATTCGTTCGAAACTTTAAGTAATGGTGTAAAAGGTATAAGCGCTGTAAACTTATTTGTCAGCAACTAGTTTCTTCGACCTGTTGGGTGATTGGATTCCTCTTTATTCACACTGATAACGGTTTAAACATGAACTCACCCAATGTTTTTCTTCCTGTCACGCAAAATTAAACTTCATTTTGGTTGTCACCACTTCCTTCATAAAAAATTACATGACTTAAATCCTTTTGAATATTTGACTGCCTTGACGTTAATTGCCTGATAAAGAAGTAATTAATTGATAAGCTAAAAGCAATAAATCGCAAGTTCTTTTTTAATAATATAATGGAATTGGGTGCCTTTTATGAATGCGTCGATTTCTTGCACTCTAGATCCCGAGGCCTGAAACGATAGAGGAGGAAAGAGTAACTACCGAATGTGAAATAAAACACAAAGATGCACAGTCAGCCATAAAAAGGGCAAAGACTTTGAAGTGCAAAAAGGAACTGGCACAAGTGGCATGTTTGCTAGAAAGTGGCAAATTGGATGTGGAGAATATCACAAGGCTTTGTCCCCTCGACCGGTCTCTTGGCAGGCCGGCCCATTCTGTTGGCTATGGCCACGAATATGGCGCACCGATACGGATTGTCTACGTTTTGAGTGTCCACGGAAGGGCATTTAGGCAACTCAAAAGACTCTTCAAAGCAATTTATCACCCGCATCATTACTTCTATTTCCATGTTGACTCGGTATGCCGTGTGTCAGTTTACTGATTTGAAATGCACTGTTGTAAACATATTTTGTGGTTAACTTGATGCTTGATTAGGTAATCAAGTGAACCTTGAGATTCCATCAACAATTTTTAAGAAATTCGTCTGCCATACCCCCACATTTTTATTATTCTTTCATCAGAGTCTATAATTACCTCTTTAAGGACCATGTATAGAGGAGTAGTTGATAAGAGAAACAATTGTTATATTGGATAAACCTGCTTATCATATTGCCAGGAAAGTTTGTTATTCAATGATGTGTGTTGTCTAGTCAACAGGACCAAGCCACACTTTATTAGTCAAAATTACAATGAAGCAGTTCAAGAATGATGGATTTTCTTTAATAGTCTTTGGTGCAAACAAAATTTAAACACATCTTTCTTGTTTTTAACTTTGCACTTTTTGTTATTTTGGATCAAGCGTTTGATATTTGCATACTCAGCTTATTTTTTCTTGATGGTTAAGAATTGCAAACTGTTTTTTCATCAGTTACTACTTTTTGGTTCCACAGAGATCCCAATATCTGCATAGGGAGGTTAAGGAATTCATAAAGAAATTTCCAAATGCTGCTCTTGCTCCCTGGAGAATGGCTACAATATGGGGAGGTGCCAGTTTGCTTGAAATGCTTTTGACCTGTATGAATGATTTGTTAAAGAAGACAGAATGGAAGTGGGATTTCTTCATCAATCTAAGTGAATCTGACTATCCTGTTCAGTAAGTATGGAAACCACCTTAAGTGTTTGCATTGTTTTACACAATGAGAGTGAAATCATAACAAAACATTTCCTTCTGGTATCCCACAAATACTTCTTCCCTAATTTTTAAATATTTCAATTTCCCACCTGCAATAACATTGTTATGTTTCCAATGCTGAATGAAGTTAACCTTGAAATATTTTAATGGCTGAATTTTTAAAAACATAGGCTTATTATATTAACAGCAATGAAATATTCTCTGTTGTTTGTTTAGCCAAATATTTCTGGTATATTTTTGTTGTCATAGGTTCAAACACAAATGCTTCCAATGTTTGTATTATAAGATTCATTACTTAGCTTCAATCAATATTGAACTGCCTTTCATGTCAATTGTTTTCACCTCTTTGTTTTAACCTCTTTGTTTTCACCTCTTTGTTTTCACCTCTTTGTTTTCTCCTCTTTGTTTTCTCCTCTTTGTTTTCTCCTCTTTGTTTTCTCCTCTTTGTTTTCACCTCTTTGTTTTCACCACCTGTTAATATTTTTAATTCTCTTGCAGAACAAATGCAAAGCTTACCAAATTCCTAAGGGGCCATAGAGATGAAAATTTCTTAAAGCCTCATGGTGGACCAGTTGAGAGGTAATCTCCATTGTTATGATAAAATTTCCCCACTCTGTATAGCCTCCTGAATGTGTTGGGTTAGAAAATCTTTTGATGAATGAAGGATAGGGGTATTTCTAAAAAATTATTTTAAAGAACATTTTTAAAGTCACTTAACATACCACTCATGCTTCCTGCAACCTCAATTTGTATTTAGAGTATATAGCTAGGGTATACAGGTATGAGTCAGTATAGTTTTCAGTATACAGTACAAATCTAACAGCATCATCTAAATTTAATATATTTTTGCAGTCTTTGATCTTATTGGTGTAAAAAGCTTATTAGGCAAAAGTCTTCAAGGCGAAATTTGCAAGATTGAACTTCTATGGAAGCAATCTTTACTAGAAAAGCTTTTTCTTTAAGAACTGTCTCTGAAGAATTTTTTATGAAATAGATTTTGTGGTGGAAGTTTCAAATAGTGTTTTCCGTTTTCCGATTACACAATTTTTCCAGTTTAATTGTTTCCTTCATAATTAGACTAGACAAATTATTCAGTTTAATTTCTTTAAAGGAAGGGAAGAAACATTATTATGCACATAATTAAAATCAGAAAGAGATTTAAGTTCTTATGAAGTGATGCATCTGTATGGATGGAAAGATATGTTGTGGAGTTATAGCGTCAGTTTTAATTTTTCAATGGTGCTGGTTTAGGCTGGCCTGCGTAACTAAAGCAGGTGTCAACCAACATGTACTTTGACTTGTTACATGCCCTTGTCGCTTGCCTTTTATGATGTTACCTTCACATCTTGTTTTATATTTGTTATTTGGTCCTCATATCTCCTTTTTCTAAGTTTAGCACTTAATTCAACATGCTAAGAGACTCGAATAAATGCTATAATTGCATAGTAATGTAATGTATTCATTGCAAAGATCCTAAGTATAATAGGTTTTTCTTTGGCAGTAAATGTTTATTTTAATATTACATTTCTTTAAAGCCAACAGTGTTATGCTAGACAAGCTTATCTTCTGGTCCTTTACTAGGTCAGAAGACTTCCTGACATGTGTTTAATTAATGTGAATTTTATAGCCTGTGTCTCCTTTTATTTGTGTTGATGTATTCTTCTATTTTGGTTGACCATTCTTGTTTTATTTTGGGTTTATTGGCTTATTGGTATTGGTATAAGCCCCTTGTCATATGCATAGAAAACGGACCACACCTTGAATTAGAAATGCTCAAATTGCTGCAGGGTAACCAGGCCAGCAGGTCATTCCAGCTTTTCCATACTCAGCTGAACAAGCAGCTCTTTCATTAGCATTAGATCACTATATCAATATAGCCAACACTGAATCAACAAATCATTTTAAAGTAATGTCAATATTTTGTAGATATTTATAATTACCAGATTTGTATAATTATTTGTGTTGGGGTGACTTTGTGGCTTTGGAAGTAAAGAAGGCTACAGTTTTAAACAACAGAAGTTACAAAGGTTTATTATACACTCGTCATATAAACCAAGGGAACACAACAAATTTGGATTAAATTATTGACTCATATAAAGGTAAATTTCTCAAGTGCTTTAGTGTTATAAAAGAAAAAGTAAGTAATGTTGCTCTTGTTATTTTCAGGTTCATCAAAAAACAGGGAATTGATAGGACGTTCTATGAGTGTGATGAACACATGTGGAGAATTGGAGATCGCAGGCTGCCAACAACAATTGACTTTGATGGTGGAAGTGACTGGATTGCTCTGAATAGAAAATTTTGCGATTATGTTGTGCATAGCCAGGATATTGTTGTCACCAGTTTGAAACATATCTACAAATATGCTTTATTGCCTGCTGAGGTACAGTTGTTCAGTTGCCTAAAGCTCCTTCCAATTTCCAATGTTTCCTTATTCCAATACCTATCTGTTGAGTTGCAGTGTGTGTTTCTGCATAGTCACTGGTTTATTTTGATCCAGTAAAATTGGTTTGGGAACTATGAAATTTTCACCGTACTAGATTTAAAACTCACTCTTCTAGTTATGAGTATCTCTTGTATCTCTAAACTAGTATCTCTTCTCGTATGCCCAATTACCTGATAGAGCTGGCTTGTCTTATATCTGGGGGTTGACTTTCTGACCTTTTCTATTTCAGTCATTCTTTCACACTGTTCTAAGAAACAGCCCTCATTGCCAGTCATTTGTAAAAAGCAATTTAAGATTGACAAATTGGAAAAGGAAACTTGGCTGTCGTTGCCAGCACAAGCATGTTGTAGATTGGTGTGGATGTTCACCAAATGATTTCAAACCAGAAGATTTCCCAAGACTTCAGGTATGGGTGCCAACTTCTTATTTCCCAAAAGGTCTTTGGCAATACATAGATGTTTTTTGCCAATAATTATTTGGTAAATGGCTTGAGTAGGCTTATATCAAGGTGGATGGATTGCAGAATTCCTGTTTGCCAAGAAGTATTCATTTGTGAAGCAGGACCCTTCTTGAGGTTTTGTGCATCAAAGAACCAACTTTTGCCATCAAGATTTGTGTGAGATGCCAGGAGGCCTGCAAGAAAGGGAATTTAGGCCAGTTCTGCAATACTTTATTAGGTTGATACTAGCTAAATCATTTGCTTTGGAAATTTCTGCTCATGTTGGCATCTATGTTGCTGATTTAAGTTCATTTTGGGTCCATGGGTCTAGATGGTGGAGGCACAAGGTGTTATGTTTTGTACACTGGTTCAGTATGATGCATTCATTGCATTTCATAACAGCGCATCTTAATATTTGCATCACTATCTTTGAATGCCATTTTTTATTGTTGTTTTTGAAATCATTATTCTTTTCTTGCCAGAGTCAGACATTCAATGCATTTGCTCGGAAATTTGAAGCAATTGTTAATCAAGAAATCATCAATATGATGGATGACTGGCTCTATGGAGAAAGACCGAAGGATACACCAGGACAGCACAGCTATTGGGAAAATTGCTACAATGAAAAGGATGATGATATAAACAAATATGATGTTCAAATGACATTTTATCAATCTTTTGCAAGACAAATTACCAAAAAGTTAGCAGCTCAGACAAAATGCTTAATTTCACCAATCTGGAAGGCCAAAGAAGCGCATTATTTTATGCAGAAAGATTTACTGAATGGTGTTTTGGTGAAATTTGATGTCAAAATTATTGCAGACAGTGGTGAAAGAATACTTACTGTTTTTGAAACGTGGGCCAAAAAGATAAATACATCTATTCTCTTTAATCATAATGTGTCAGAGCCTGGAAGCAGACTGAAGGGGCTTGAGGTATTTTTGTAATTTTTCATTTATTTATATAGATACTGTAGCATTGATAAGCAGGAAAGTTCCTTTATTGTATTTTCGTTGAAGGTCTTTTTAAGAAAAGGGGACTTTTCTATTCAATCCTATTTTTCAAAAATCTAGATCATTTAATGCTCAGGCGACAAAATTGACAGAATGCTAGTTTATTGCTTCTAACTTTGATAAGATTTTGAAATACCAAGATGATGCGAAAATTTGTTTGCATTTCAGGTAAGTGAATAATGGGAACTATTTCTCATTAATTCAAGATGTTTTCACCATGCGGTTTGTTTTTAGATTGGCACTAACTGGGATCAAAAGGAAAGAGTCTTCCGGAATTTCGCTAGAATGATTGGGACATCGGACACACCTACTTTGGTACATCGATGGACACATGGCAAGGTTTTCTATGTGAGAATTATGTGGATAGACCCAATAAATGTCATAGCAGGTACAAGCATCAATTTTCTATGTTTATGGAGCAAGTGATGTAATAGCTGACAAGACTTGAATTGTCCTCTAGTTTTCTATTCCTATAAGCTCATTCCATAAAGAATTTAGCTCACCTTCAAGCCAAATATTTCAAAAGCTCTTTTAGATATGGTAATTCGATTTTTACCGTGACTATTGTGGCAATATAACTGCATATAAATTTCAGCCCTGTCTTATTTCCATTCTCTGTTGTAGCTATTGGTGTACGGAACCATTGAAAATTCATTCAGAGTGCATTGCTTAAGATCTTTCAAGATTTCTATACATTTTTGTCAGAAATATCTTGTTGAAAAGGTAGCACCTAATTCTAAACTTTTGTTCTTAAACTCATAAACCTGAAGCTTTGATCAGTTTTCTAGTTACGCTTTTGTAGTTTTGTAATTTTAACTCGGAATTGTAGTTAGTAATAATAGTCTCTTTTCCTTATTAGGAATTTATCAGATGAAAGTGGAAGAGAATTGGGTCATATCATTCCATAAGCCGACCTTCAAAAAGCCCCTTAGGCCGGGAATTTGGAAAGTGAAAATTGTACATGGGGATAACATTGTTTTAGGCCAGACAACCTTCTTGGTTGTTCCGTCAGCCTATACACAAGGTAAAGCGATAGACCTAGAGAATTCGATTAATCTCAATAATGGACCAGCTGCAAGCTTATATACAAATGATTACATAATTGATTTTGATCGCGATGCCAATGACACGGAAGTGAAAGTGAAGGAGTTTTCGCAGTATACACACAGCACTGGGAGGGCTTTAGATAGCTGGATCGATTTACTTGTTGAAAGGACGTGGGAAATCAAAGACGTTTGTGTCATCGGAGACAAGCTGGAAATGTTGGATAATGTAGAAAGTTGTCATCGAACTACCTGGAGCTCTTTATCACCAGATCCCAAATCAGATGTAAATATTCTAATAAATAAAAGTTAGCGATATATGAATAGATATTATAAAAAACTATGTTTTAACATTAATGTTTTAAAGGGGGGTGTTAACGTTAGTCAATAAGACCTTGTAGAATCGGAACTGAAGCTGACAAAGTATAATTTTATTGTGAATGGAGTAATTCGATTCTACATTTTTGGGAACAAAAGTGAAATTTTATTCTAGAGGGGGAAGAAATGTTATCGGCTATAAATCTAGTAAGTTAGCTTTTTCTTAGTATTTAAAACATAAATCATGGATTTTATAAATAACATTTTACTTTAATGAAAGCCAGACATATTAGAAGAAATGTTTTTATCCATCAACTATGCAATATTGAAAAGTGGAAAGGAATATATATGAAGTTATTTGTTATCATGTAAAAATAGTTTTTGCTTATAGCAGAGATATAAAACAGAAACACAGTATTTGAAAATGGCTGTGAAAAATACAAAAATTTTACGACATACTAAAAGCTTTTTCGTCTGACACTCCTCAGAGCATAAAACGTCAGAATAAGGTTCCGAAAAACACGATGGAAAATATATACCCAGTTGTGGATCGAAATAAGCCAATCATAAAGACGCAAGCACAAGACTGGTATAGTTGACCAATCAGTGCCGCGAGCCTAAGGAAAAATTACCAATGGAGTCCAAGAGAGAAAACGAACTCCTTCTGTCTACACAATGGCGGCTTTCTCGTCTTTATGTAGATCGACTCCAAAACTGCTAGATGGAAGGACGACCGGGCTCTGCCAATTATCCGAAACATGTCGTCATTATAGAGTTTTGCACAATCTGGGTTGTCCAAAAGATGTTGACCGATGGCAGAATCACTTGTTTTAACAGTGTTTCTAGACCTACAAGAGCGAGGAGGCTGTTCTATATTTTCCATCGTGTTTTTCGGAACCTTATTCTGACGTTTTATGCTCTGAGGAGTGTCAGACGAAAAAGCTTTTAGTTTGACGTAAAATGTTTGCTTTTTTCAAAGCCATTTTCAAATTTTGTACCACAAAGCAACTGTGAACACAGTATTAAAAGACAGTTTTAAAGTATATGACGCAGTGTACGATTCTCGTGGTACTAAGATGTTTGCAATGTCTAGACGGCTTTGGTTGTGTAGCATGACGGTCCAAAGTTGCTGCTCCTAGTTTAGCCCTTAATGCAATCGCAAGGTAGAATGTGATCACGTGTACAGCTGCCTGATAATCGCGTTACATTTGAACCGTCAGTAGCAACTTTGAACCGTCACATTCTGAGTGCCATCAACTTGTGCAGCTTTGCCTAGCAATGTAGCAATCAATGGTCATTGCTATATTTTGATGCTTGTCAGAAGAGTTTACAGGTAGTAAGTAATACCAAAGTGTCTGTGTAGGAAGTCTATTCTTGAGAGGAAGCTGAATTGACAGACTATAGTTCTAGTGTAGAATGGAAATAGATTTGCAACTTTATACCGAGAGAAAGTCTATTTGCAGACGGCTGCCTAATGTGTTACCCAATGTCAGTAGCTTAGCTATTGGCAAGTCGAATACTCGTACCGAGTAAATGTGGAAGCGTTTAAATTATTTCGCCTAGTATGCATCAATATCGCCCGAATGAATTACAAATGGTCGTATATATTTATATGTATTTATTGAATTTAAAACGAACGACGTTTTTAGATAATTTTGAATTGTATACTTTATGAGCAGCAATTAAAATGTTTACAAGGAAAATATTTTTCCATCTCAACGTGATTTTACTATGTTTTCTCCATCTGAATCGCGTAATTTCTTTATAACAGAAAGTAGAAAGGTGTAACACGACATGATATAATCTTATATGATATAATATGATATAAGATAAAATAATATTATATAAAATAATATAATAAAATATAATATAATGTAATACAATGCGATATAATACAACATACTAGTTAATCGAAAAGGTACGGTATATTATGCAAAATTAAAAGCTGATCGTACTGTTTGGTTGGTAAACAATCAACGGCCTCGATAATTTTTTCTCTTACTTGCTAATGAGTTCTCATCTGACGAAGTGGCCTAATGACATTTCCCAGGTTCTGGCTTCTCCAATAAGGCTCCAACATACAACTGTAACATGGTACGTTTTGAATGCGGTTGGCACACAGCACAACACAACAGATTCCTGCTCCCAGGAATCTAATAAACAGAGGGTTTCAAAGTAGCTTTCTCCTTCTTCAATCTTAATGCGTCTATTTTGTCAAAATGGAGCAGTCTTACCACGTAATTATTAAATTTCACACATTTTAACATTTTTCTGCGCTTCAATGAGTTGATAAAGGTTTGAAATACTGAAAGAATCAATCAAAAACTGTCATGAAAAGCTGTGTGAACATTACTTCTTGTTTTTTTGTGTATTTTTAGGGCCTTTTATTCGACCTAAAATGTCAGCTTTACGTGAGGATTTCCGAACTGCCTAATGGAGGGAGAATCAAGGCACATTTGAAACCTTCAGTTTTTAGGGCATAGATAATTAAATGGTTCATGGAAAATGTTTGGATCAATCTACCAAGTGTTTGGTACATTCTCTAAATGATTCGAGCTTTTCTTTCATTTATTATCCTTAATTTCGATAAATGCGACTCCGTTCGAATTTTCCATTGATTACCGCTTGTTTCGATTTACGATCAGACATCAATTTACGCACATCGTTGTTTTCGACGGGTCCTGTATAAAAGCGTATTACCTCTTAACGCACTGTAAATAGAGTCATTGGTAATTATGGACCTTGCTTGTATTTGTTGCAGAAAAATATGCTGCTTGGTGGAAAGGTCGCGTTGGTCGTCGGGGCTTTGATGATATTAACGACCTTCGACTCTGCTGGCCTCTTGGAAATCTTGGCTACAATCTTTGTTACAATTGAAATTGGTATGCATTTAATTTTTCAATATACTTCTTAGAAATTATATTAGCCACAGGTCGCTAAAGTGGTTTTTCACCCTCCCAGTAGACCTTTTTCTAATATGCTACTTTACACATTTAAGCAACCGCGCAGGGCTTGTGGTACTGTCCTCTTCATACGCACTAGTGTAACGCGGCCCAAACGGTAGCGCTGTCATAACTTCTATTAAGACAGTGGAAAATTAATTTTTGATTTTCAAAAACCCGTATGAATGAATATTAAATGTTGATTTCATGTGTTTTAGTGAGCAACTGCCCTAGCAAACTTTCCCGTATTTTTGGTGAATTGCACTTTTATTTTGTGGGCCATGATCCTCCCCTTTCCCATACCCGGTGCTTCTGGATCCGAAGGCTCCAATATCACTTGCTGCTATGGTGGGTGCGACCCTCACCCTTGACCCAAAAGCCCCTTTGGACGCCTGATGCGAAATTATTTGATTAGAAACTGGTTGTAGCTGTTAAGTTTGTGGTGTGACTAGGGCTGATTCCTGTCTGATGACCTTTTGCACACGAAGTGAACACTCTATCTTCAATAACTTCTGCGGTACGCAATGTGATCCAAGACGACATTTGGGCTTTCAAGCTACCACTGCAGCGTCACATAATGTTCTCAGCCTGATTAGACTTTTTAAGCTAAACTTGAGTTTGGTTCACAACTGCGTCCGTCGTGCAACGAAAAGTTTGTTGCTCCAATGGCTGCATGGTCCCTGATTGTGGCTCTCCTCTACTCTGATGGCTTTCAGCTGACCCAAACAGTGTCCTCTTGTCGTAGCGTACAGGGCGACCTTTTCACTTTAATCTTTCATGTTTTTGGCAAGCTACTGTATCAATTTTATTGTGGTTTCGATTAGTGTAGTGGCATCTGCATAGCAAAGTTTGTTGAAGATTACTCCATCGATCCTACAACCTCTATTATCTCTATCTCTATTTCCGCGTGATCTATGATCATTGTATATATACTGGTTACAGTGGAGACAATATACCTCCTTGGGGCACATCCTTTCCAAAATTGAAAAATCGCCCCCGTCGACTCTTCATGGTAGCCTTCTCCATTGCATTTTGGCATGTTGACTGCGCATGCCTCGACTTTTTCTATATCTAGCTTGTGCTGATGCAACCTTGCAGTTTAGGGGAACATTTATGCGCTCTTAAAATGTTCAAAGGATGATAGCACTTGTGTGTGATGTCAGGAATATTGTCCGTTCATTTTTGCTTTCACGAGTATTCCTTTTCCTTGACAAAGTTAAAATAATTGACTTGGTTCAATCTTCTGGCCATTTCCTCGTGGAACATATTGTCTTCCCTATTTTAGGTACGAACCGAGTTATCCTTCACCATTTGTTCTGTTCTGATAAGGGCCTTGGTACTGAGGGGTTGCCTAGCACTCCTGCTGTGTTCTGTCAGCAGTGCAACATGAACGCCCACGGCAGTTCCTCAGTCTACGGAAGGTAATTTCGTGAGTAAATGTGTTTCAAAAGGATGAATAACGAAAAGGGCGTCATCCTTCGCGGCTAATGGTATCGCACTTGGAAAATGATTGGAGAGCATGGGGCGGTCGTGGGCATTTTTATCAAAGAGAGGTCTGGAAAGGTGGTCTCTAGGCTAAGTTAATTTGAACACAGGCTAATGAGCGATTGAACAGAAACGATATCGAAAGCACACGAATGTAAGGACATGTTCATAAATGGGGTGGTGGATAGGGGCCGTATGAGGAGTATATGTGTGAACAAGGTACCGCCCCTGCCCGGGCAAGCCATCGCCATCAGATCGGCCACATCCCCTTCTTGCCCCACACCCCCTTCTTGCCCCACACCCCCTTCTTGCCCCACACCCCCTTCCTATCCCACAGCCTGCAGTGTGTCTGTACAGTACTGGTGTCAGATCGGTTACATATAGTTACCACTGTTTTGCTGCAACTTCACAGACCCAATTGACGTATAGGAAGGGAGCATCTGTCATCCAGCGGTGCGTCATACTCCCCACAACCCCACAAGCGCAGGCTCGCGCCGCGGCCTCTACGTGCGTCAGAGAAATGCCAACCTTGATGCTCGCTTGAAGCCCTGAAAACATCGGCAAGAACTAACGGTGAATGAAATTGGGGAAAGTACATTACCGGGGTCGGCAATCAAAGGGATTTCGGGAATAACTTTCAGTTCAAGGAATTGAATGGTTTTTCTTTTGTACTAAACAGTAGAAAACCAAAATCTAAATGTCATGCAGTGGTCAAGCTTAATCCTCGATCAAAGCTATGGTTGAAAACCAAAATCGCCTTTTAAACACAGTGTCAGTTTCTTTGATTTGTCATAAAAGACCTTGAGTCTCAGGCCCCAGCCACTTTTCATCATATCCATCCGTCGATCCAACCGAAGGCATTGTTGTTCTGTGGCTCGGCATCGAAAGAGGTGGCATCCCGTCTTGTTCTGCGCTTCGATACCACGACGTGTTTGTGAAGGGCAATCGCAGGTATATCTGGTATGAAGTTTCGATTTTCAATGTTCTTGAGTGTTGCCATGCTTGACACTGTGTAATCCCATAATCGTTGCGTATCAATAAATGGACTAATACCAAGAGAATGGGATCACTTCGCATGCGATAATTATATTTCACCCAAGTATTTCTGCGACATTGATGTAGCATGCAACCCCCAAACCTTTTCAGACCATTCATGTCTCATGGTACCAGTGAAGCCATTGCCTTTTCATAGTTTTCACTTTAGACAGGAATTCTGTAACCAGTTGTTTGATGTTTCTGACATTCAGTGTTGTCATCTCATTTGCCTTTAAGCCTGTTATCCACATGGGCGTTCAGGGTAGTTGAATATCTTTTTGGTTGTGACTAGTCTCAGACACAGGTGCATTTCAACAGCTTGCAAATTTCGCAAATCACTTTCAAAGAGATCTGGTGATTTCCGATTCCTGGAAACTGTTGCTGTGTAAATTGAAGAAGGTCTGTACACATGTTTTGTTAAAAACTTTCGCTCTTTGCTGCGCGACAAAGATTCGATGCATTACAACTGAAGGCTATTGAAACAGCCATCAAGAAAATCTCGTTTGCTCCTATTCAATGGAGATGTGAATGGTGAATTTGCTTTTTAAAGCTGCTATACTCATACCCAGACGGAGGACTGTTTCCTAACGCTCGCTCTCCTCAACTTTGCCGCGGATTCAGCTAATGCTGGTTTGTCATCCAACCCACCTTGAAAACCTTGATAAGAGGTTATTTGTATTGTCTTCAAACGGCCATTTGGCCCAATCGAAACAGACTTTGAATGGAAGGTGACACTGAACAACTTTTCGTGCTTCCACGATAACAGTTATTGTTACTTTTCTTTTCTTTGTTACTTCACCAGTTGTCAAGCCCAAGCAGATCTATGAATAAACCACTTTTACCTCAATGTTAATTCTACCTTTCGCTCATGCGCCCCTTTCGATTCATCGTCTAACCTTACTGATATTTGTCATCAGCGTAGACTCGCCAAAGATCATCCGGGTCGGCCCATAAACGCTTCGAATGCAAGAGGCTCTTGCACTGTTTTTTCAAGGTCACCATTTCAGACTCAGGGTTCATATTAGATTGTTTCTCTCGAGAGGCGGTCTTGGTTTCAACTTCAGGAAGAGGCTGTGTACTTCGAGTAATTAAATTTCATGTGTAGGCTTATTTTTCCGTCGCCTTGCTCCATTTGCTTCTAACTGTACCATACATGCATGAATGTATTGGGAGAGGAGGCAGAACTCTCCCTCGTTTCCAAGGTGGCCTTACGTAGGATGGTGACACCAAGTGCTCTATTCCAGTTTTGCTATTGATTCTGCAGATTTACCACAATAGCTGCCAGGTTTCGCTCTGTTGGTCGGTTAACTGGTCCCAGGCCATGGTGCATAGTGCACGACAACAAAATGCCATCCGGGAAAACACTGACGTCAGACAGAGCTTCGCTCAGATCCAACGACATTATGTTGCCAAAATGGCCGTTTCTTAGTTTCTAACTGTTCACTTGAGGTCGCTTTGGGAATGATTCTATGAAGAGAAGAATTGCAACCAAAGATTACTGGCTGTGTAGCGAGTTGTAACCTTTGTGTAGAACTTCCCTTGCGCTTGGTCAAAGCTCCCAGTTGTGCCTCTGAAAGCGAAGCTTTGATCGTTAAATCTTGTTAAGTACTAAATATCATTTAATCGAGACATCTCCCTCTGTGGTTTGGTTGCATTCTAAGAATCAGTGAGAGAATTATCATGCCTTACCTCATACTTCAGATGTTTGACAAATTCTTACGGGGATATCATTGTTGTATTACGTTGAGCAATGAATGGCATTCTGTGCGACAGGTTTCAAGGTCTTTATCTTCTTAGCAGACACCCATCAATGCACCAACATGAATAAGCTTTCTCTCGCCAGCTGAATTCTATCACAATAAACAAAACTTTTAGTCTTCTATCATTTATGAAGTTTGCATGAATTATTAAGGGAACTGGACGTATGTTGTTTCTTTAATTTACCGAAGCCGGTGCTGGATTTGAATGAAGCTTTTTGTTGACATGGCCTAAGCTCAGATGCAGTAACGCTGCCGAAAGGCCAGGTATGTTGCAAACTATTTTCGATTGTCGATCTTTGATTGCTTCAAGGCAGCGTAGTTCAAGGCAGCGTAGTTCAAGGCAGCGTAGTTCAAGGCAGCGTAGTTCAAGGCAGCGTAGTTCAAGGCAGCGTAGTTCAAGGCAGCGTAGCTTAGCTGATCAAGTGACCAATTCAATGTTTGTCATGTCATAGACACAGTGAAAGCTAAATATCGCTCTCTCAACGTGGTAGGGTAAGGCCTTTTCTCCCGATGTCTTTTCTCACAGTAATTTGAGTGATCTCGAAAACAGCGTGTGCTCTGATTACAAGGAAAATCGTTCCCAACCATATTCTGAACGGAGCTGCAATAAATCACTGTCACGCGAATCGCATTATGTCCCTTCGTATCCTCGCTGGCAAACACGCTGAATTGCCGATCCAAACTCTTAAGAGGCAGCTTATCGGTTCAGCTACAGGTTTGCAAGAGGGAAGATACGCCCCAAATGGATCAATCTAATCAGCAATTGCAGCAAGCGGACTCTGTTCACCTGGGCTTAGAATGGCGAGTAAAGAATCAATAACCATCAAGCTAAAACTATCAAGCTATAACCATCAATATTTATTTAGGAGCTATCACTGCTAGAATACTAAGTTCTAAAACTGGACCAGATATTGCCCGTTTAACTTGAAAGCCTAATGGACAAAGGTAGGATTGATTAATGCATCAAGGTAGACATTAAGCCACGCAAAAATGACTGGATATTTGAAAGGCAGCATGGAAAACATGCAAAGTTTGAGGCAATTGGGTGAAAATACTTCATTATTTGCTGAGGCATGGAGTTTTCAGTGTACTCAACGGTATGCTTGGGAACATATGCTTGGGAGAGAGGCTCCGGCTGACTTGCTTTTCCTCCTTATTACCTCGTGAAGTGATTGAAACTTGATTATCAGTTACAAAATAGAAGCCATGTGTAATCTCATTGTACGTCCCTATCACATTGCAGTCGCTGTCTCTCATTCTTCCCAGCTTCAAGGGCAAAACAAACTCTCGCACGCATTTGCTAGTCAATGGAATTTTCTCCCGCTGCCCTATTCTGTCCTCCGAGCAGGCTGCTGTTGTTGCGATGGGCAACTTAAGATGTAAAAATACCAGCCTCTTTTGTGCGTTGAAAAGCATAAATCGCAATAAAAACAAAAGTTTCTGGTTGTTAATCGTCAGACAATCATCCTCAAAACACATATTTTCCTTCGCTAACTGCATGTGTGCAATTGTACCAGTACTTGAATGAACGACAAAGGAAACAAATTTAGCAAGTCTTTTAAAGTAATTTCTTCAGCAGGATCGACTGGATGAATAAGCCGAGATATTTCAATTAGAGATTGCTCAGTACTTGATATTCTAGTTTGTTTTCCTTCTTTTTGATTGGTTTTTATTATGTGAAACTGAGATTGCATTTCAAGGTCCTAGAAATAATCAGTTGATATTTCTTTGCCTCAGGATTCGTCAGTATGTTGGTGTTTATGGTAACAAAAGACGACCTTGATCGCTACGGAATATGGAAAAGTAAGTCAGTTCAAATTCAAACGTTTTTGGAAAATGGGATCTTGAATCAACGTATTTCGGGCTTCATCCTTTTGCAGTAAATCAATATTTTGGTTGTTAGTAGACTTTCTAGACCTCTTATTTGTGAAAAGCAATAGTAGTTGACAACTACTATTGGCTATCTCGTCTATCAACCCATTTCGTTCATCATAGTTTAAAGGAAACGAAAAACAACATTTTTTCCTTAACATAAACAGCAATTGCCCCATCAAATTTTATCAAATTATGAACCTGCCATTTAACGGGTCTATGCTAACATTTTATGAATTGAGCTACTATTACCAATTTCCCCTTGCTAACTATCTGCTCTCAAGTTAAAGATGTATAAGCCCCAAACAGATATCTAGTGGATCTAGGCGGGTATTATGAAATTGATTCCTGATGTTTATTAAAAATGGGCGTTACAAGAAATACTGTTTTGATATGCAGTGGAATCCCGTCTCAGTCCAAGCCTAAAATCAAATTCATGCCATTCCTTATGACTGCCCCTCCCCTCTGAACACCGCACCGCACCGAATAGTAGGTACTAGAAGCAGCGGAAAATGGAACAAAATTGAAAAACGTAGGTTTAATAGTAATGATCCTTCAAGCAAAAAAGAATCAGCCATAATTGATTAAGCTGCAGTTACATAGCACAAAATTGAAAACTCTCCGTTGATGAGGAACCTTTCCCATAGCATTCATTGGATCGAAACAGCCATCGCTGACTCAAATGCTGGAGTTTGGAAAGTGGGCGGTATTCAAGCCGATAGGGCTGCTTATGCAGGCAACGATAATCGACTTCAACAACGATGACGATGCCTTGGAGAGCAGCGATGCGATTGAGATCTCGTCTCAATACCCCCAATCGACGCCTGCTAGGCCCGATGCTCTGAGAGACCCTGCCGCACCTCCTCCTCCTCCTCCGCCACCACCATGCCCCGCAGTGAAAAGGACAGCCAGCGAGGAGGGCGACGAACAGAAGTGCAAAAAGCTGAGCTGGAAGGAATTGAAAATTGACTTGAGAAATACAGTGTGGGAAAAGGTATTTGCGTTGTCTTCAGGAGATACACTTCAATCATATCTAACGGTGTACACTTATAGTAATGGTGGAATTATAGGCTGGCTTTAGAATGCTTCCCTTTTCAAATGGCATATTTTGGATTGAAGAATCGAGAAAACCAGCATGTTTTGGTTAAAAAATTTGTAGGATCTGACGCCAAAAAGGTATGTAGGGTTGAGAGGAAATGAGAAAGTAACTAGGTAGTAAGCCTATAGCCGTGTAGTTTATTCTTGCAGCTCATACTTCATGTGTGTCAGTCATGTGTCAGTGCAGCTGCATTCTGTGCAAAACATTTGTTGAAACACCCATTGGTGCTACAGGGTAGAGCGGTAATTGCAAACAATTTCAAGGATCGATTTCTTGATTCTTCAAATCAGTGAGAACATGGTAATCATAAAAAGAGGCATGTAATTTACATCATTTCATGGTGTTGGTTATAATCAATATAACCCTAGGAACTCTCATTTAGAACAATTCAGACTCCTTTTGCATTGCAAGCCCTCTCGGTTGGCCTCATTCCCCCGTTCCCACTCGCGATGAAGATTGGGCGACTTTTTACCACCTGTCAGCAAACCAGCTCCAAAGGCTAAATACTTTCACTCAAGGTGGATGAACAAATATTTTTAGAAGGGGTGTTCAGAATTTTCAAGCTCGAATTCTTAAATTTTCAGGTGAATCGACAACTTCATTCACTGGCTGGTGTGCTTGACAAGAATGAAATATTCGAACTATTCAAAGAAAAGCCACGTAAATCTCGAAAATTTTCAGGTGACTTATATTATTTTGCTTTTACTTGTTTGAAAAGCTTTTATACCTTTTCAATTTTAATGCGAAAGATTGCCAGTGGGTGAAAATGCGCTTTAATAATTCAGTTTGATTGTCGCATAATTAATTAATGATAATTGATGATCGATTTTGTTTGAAAGTTGTTGTTGGCTTGGCAAAGAAATTACGTTCGCTTGTTGGAACGAACAGTGGCAAGTGACCAGAATGAAATGGTGGCGCGTTCGATCGATGTCCCAGAATGCAGTGGTATTAATACTATTTAAACAGGGTCATAGGCAACAGGATTTCTTACGGCGGTTGGTAGGGACTGCGGCAACTACTAGTACTTTCCAATTTCAACAGTACTTTCCATACCTAGTCCGTAAAAGCAGGAATTTCTCTTGCTTCCACCAAAAGCTTTCATGTTTCTAGGAATATCACACAAGCATATAATTCTGGGAAATTCTTTGCAACTCTTTGATAAGGTTACGGTTCTTACGACAGGTTTTCTGGATATTACGAGTAGAATTTGAGGCTGCCCACACCTCATTTTGGAGACTCGATTCTCTTGCAATCCAACCTCCATTCCTTGTCATATTTTACTATTCTAGGTTTCAGTTATGAAGGGTTGTGTCACTATTATTATCATTTTCCTTCCAGCGCACTCGCCAGCTGCCTTAAAGTCCGAAGACATCCAAACCATCGGAGGCAAAAAGCAACTCAATATATGTAAGAAAATTTGTTTAAAACAAAAGAATGGAAACTAAGCTCTAAAACATTATTTGTAACTTATATTTGGCTACTTTGGTCGCGGCTCAAATGTTCACGCATTGTTCACTGCAAAGCGACCATACCGAAATTCGGACTTCATATGTGTTTTATCAACACACTTGAGCCTAAACAGATGAATGTCTTCTCCCAGAGCATATGCTTTTGATGCTTTTGATAAATTAAACCTGCTTTTGACGCTTTTTGAAGCAAAGGTAAGTTATGAAAAGGCATGATGATTTGGTTGCTTTTGACAGCGATCGCACTTGCCCACCACCAATTGACGGCACACAACCTCTTCAACGCCATCAACAATGTCGACATTCGAATGATCGAAGCAGACTTTCTTTCCTCCATGGAAAGCTTCTTGCCTGACCAAACTGAGGTGGGTGCTTATAATTGACTTAATCGTGAAAATCAAACTTGTATCTCCCATTAATGATGGGTAATACTCGGTTTTCTATGAATGTTTTTTGACACCACATTTTAAAAAACGTCTTAGTAGGCTCTCATGCAAGATGTGTTTGCTTGTCCTTGTAAGCTTTATAGACCAACTCTCTTCTAGCCCATCTTTTCCCTATCGCTTTGATTTCCTGTAGTATTTGGGCAACTCTGGCATGCATCTTTTCTTAGTCGCATTATCAATCCCTTTTCTGCTTTGTTCTTTTTCTCTTTCTTTCCTCCTGTTATTTCTTTCAGCAGTTACGCAAAATGGCTATACTGTCTATGCATCGTCGTTTTGCTTGTTGACGTCAGTTTGAAACTTTGATTTTCAATCAACATAGGAGAACTCGCTGCTGCGCAAATTTGCATCGACTGACATCGACAAGGGAGCTCAAATACTTACAGATCCAGAGAAATTCTCTTTGCTGGTAAGCCAGTTCCTTTTTCTTGCCACATGTGTTATAATTAAACAATTGGACTAAATTTTTTTGTCCTTTGCCTTTAATATTCTCTCCCTTATCAGGGAACACAACGCTTGGATTCATATTCAAATTGTTTGAAATCCACCATTCCCCTCATTTTTTGGTCGAAATCGACTACTGTTTTTTGCGTTTTAAGTCGTATTTTTGGTTTCTCTTACTTGATCATCCAAATGAAAGCACTTACCATAAATGACAAATATTAAAAAATATTTCGTCATTTATGGACTTATTAAAAAAATTAAACTTCTCGTAAGAAATCCTTTTGCAAATGACAAAATCACGTTTACAAGGGCGTTTGCTTGACAGGAGCGATTAATTCAGCAGGACGCTTATTAATTTTGCTCATACCATATAAGAGAAAGCATTTATTTTCAGTGTTTCCTTTTTCTCGGGAATGTTATAGCAAACGTAATACACACTCAATGAAAAAAGTAAATTGATGGAATGTCAATTAATTCATCCTCTTCATGGTCTAAACCAACCATTAAAAATCCAGTTCCTGCTATTGCAACAACCTTTCTTTCAATTTCAAGCGGGTCAAGATGTTTAAACTAACAATTATAGGATGATTTCTTTTTTAACCATATTGAAATGCATGTTGACATTAAAACGTTATATAATGTTATTTTTGCTCAATTCAAAGCGCCCAGCCAGATTCTTGTATTTAGATTAACATCACGTTTGTTAAGGGGCGTTTACTTAAGCAGGGGGCGCTAATTTGTTAGTGTACGATTCTTGTATCGCCTGACTATCAGTGTGGTGAATCGAAGCACATTCTTCAATAGAAGTTATTTCTGTGCTTCTTCTCATATGAAGCATTTAATACACTTTGTGGTACATTATATAACATTCCGTAGTGGCTCAAAACTTGCTAAAATCCCTATTCCTTGTACAATTCCGAAACCCATTTTTTTCATTGTTTTGCCAAGTAGCTGGAGTTTCTTATTTTTCGATAAATTCCCTCCCTACGTTGCGCATGCCTTTGATACACGTCCCTGCGCATGCCTAAAGATGTTATGGTCTGCCAGAAAGAAGTTTGTTGTTTTCGGGTTCAAAATCCCGCATTTGGTGAAAGACCATTGAAGCACTGCCTCGCAGGGGGCATTACAGCGTTCAGTTCAGCAAATGAAAAGAGCGGGATTGATGAAGGAAACAAATAACATTCGACGGATCTAATAATTGTGGCTTTCTTTCTTTTGAAGTGCTCTATCAAGCGTTAAATGTTCTTTCTTGGTGGTTCCCTCGCATGTAAAGCAATTTATAGCAGACGCCGCCGCTTCGTGGAAGTTGCAAGGCTAACACTTGAGATAGGCTGTTTGTCAGCAAACATTGCTCGACTATGCTGTTTACTGTGGTGATTTGTGTCCTTACCGTTCTGGGATTCGTGGTCTTCGTTGGAGTTGTACACGTGTTATGTCAAAGAGTCGCCGATGACATGCAGAGATTAAGTGCCTATCAGAGAAGTTTGCTGTCTTTCCATGACCACGAGTTGTACCTTTCCCGTCTGTCAGAGTGCGACAATTCCTATTTGGCTGTCTCCAAGTTGGTCATATTTTAAAGCAAATGCCTGCAATATGGATACTACTTTGAGAACTTCAGCCAGGAGCTATCTCAAATCGATTCGTAGTATGTAGCAAGTAGTACCAGAAGATTTGCAGAACGCTGATTTGGTAGAAGCGATGATGATCGTTTAGAATTTCTTGGAAACAGTCGTGGCTGGTAACATAACTGGACAAGGACCGTAATTTGGACAAAACATAACAAACCCAGTTTAGAATACAATCGGTAGAAGAATAATCGCTCCAGCTTTGAACGAGAGAGACGGCATGAAAAAAACAACATGAACGATGCCTGCAGTTTTAAAGGTGTTTTGTAGTTGCCACCAACTTGTGAGCATTGAACATTTGAACGATTTAGGAGTCATTTTCCTGCAACCATAAATGAATTTGATTGTTTTTTAAGCACATTTGAAGCAAACATGGTGTGTCTCTCCCAGCAAGACCAGTTACTAAACTTAATGTCAGTAGTGGTATTTTTTATTTAGCTTCCCACGGTATGGGCTAGTTTCCTAGCAATTGCTCATAGATACGTTTGCCAGTCATTGAAATTGTTGCAAAACACGCAAAACCTGTTTTGTGTTGGTCGCTATTTTTGCTTTGTTCCTTAGCAATCTCTAACAATGACTTTTTGATACAGAAATGGACAGATTTGCTGTCTTTGTCAAATCAACCTTAGTTAAGTCAGGAGAGGAGATGAAGTGGAGCGATAAGTCAAGCTTTATGATAAGTAAATTGAGCCACGTAGGCTTACATATTGGCTTCAAAACGGCAAATTGTCCAGTTACAGAACGTCCACAAGACAAACGGCCAAGGAATGTGCGAATGTGTTTATTTTTCCAATTCAAAGCATTTTTTCTGGACTAGATTCAATTGCAGTCGCACAATTTTATGAAAACAATTTGAAGTCATCATCAGCATCGTAATAATCAACTATCTATCCCTAACTACCTAGAATCTATCCCACTCATCTTTCGCTAGAAAATAAAGAATGGACCTTTTCATTGTTGAATGAGGAAAAAAATGAACCCATAATCTGATGGCCTACAGCGTTGTTGGCGGTTTCAGGGGAAGCCTCTTTGATTAAATATCTCCATGGTTTTGCTGAGGTCGCTAAAAGAGGATTCCTTCTAGTCTTCTATCTGTGTATTGCAAGTCCCAGAACTGAAACAACAGCATACTGATTAGAATCAGGCAACCCTGTAATGTAAACAGCAGGGCCAACGGACACAACGTTATTCAAGGTTCGTGCAAAAGTCATCAATGGATGAATTGTTGGATACATCCCTTTGGATAACAAAAATTCATTATTTCTTTTCTGAAGCGAGAAAAACGACAGTTGGGTTGCAGTTATTTGTGGCGAACGAGTAAACAGGGGAGTGGGATGAGGCGTCTGAATTCCAGTAGTGGCTTAATTCAAATAATAGGAATGCAGATTTTCTCGAGAAACTCGAAGACTTGATATTGCAAGAAAGGCGTTTGCTGTGCTCGTTGCATCAAGAGTTAAACAATTAAAATGTTGGAATGGGACCGGGTTTAAGCTTAGATTCTAGAAATTCGCAAACGACTGGGGCACACCAACGTCATTGCACCGGGGATCCGACGGGGATATTTGGAAAAACGAAATGTTTCATTGCCGATGACGGCGCCTGCACCTTGCGTCTGCGTTGCGTCCTCGTTGCGTTCCCGTTGCGTCCCCGTTGCACCCTCGTTGCATTCCGGTTGCGTCCTCGTTGCGTTCCCGTTGCATTCCTGTTGCATCCCCGCTCCTTACGACCGGCCTAAATGTTTTCGATTCACCGTCGATCGACAGGGACGCAACGCCTCTAAAATCCATTGCGAGCATTACTCGGAATTCAAATCAGAAATGGCTGCCACAAATAAATGTCACTGTGTTGCTGGCTCCCCTGACCGATAACGTACGGATACTTAGTCCGACATCGTAACTGTTCAATTAACACAAATCAATCCAAAATTCAGGCAAGAGTCCAGCGAAATGCTCTTTTAGGGGCATTCCTGCGCCCATATTCTTGACATCTGCTTCAACGGAGATTTTTCACTACGTTTAGCAAGGATATGCATGCATTCAATTTTGTGCTGAATTTTCATACGTTTACAATCACATTGCACACACTTTCTCTTTTCACAGCTATCCAGCGTCCCGGACTTTCGAAAGAAGATTAGAGCAATGGTGTTTCAGTGTTCATTTTATGATCGGGTGAACGCTATTTGCCAAGTGAGTTTGATTTTTTCTAGTTCTCTGCTCTTGATTAATATACTAAACGATTGTCTTATGAATTATCAAATGGACAGCAACTACTTCGATAATTCGTCATGACTTCTCCAGGCAAAGGGTGCCACGACATACCAAGGTTACCAAGGTTATTGTAACCAAGGCAAGCTGTTCTAGAACCAATGTGCTAAAACCTAAAGCGCAGAGGTGTTGAGGAGAAACTAGCCAGTTCTTGCAGCGCGAATGCCCTTCTTTCTTGCCTTATCTCCGGTTGATGCAGCGTAGATAAAATGCAATGTAGTAGAAAATTAGAAATCTCGTTTATGGCTTTGCATAATTAGTGACAATAGAATCTATTTCACCCTTTCTTCGTTTCCATTGTTTACAATATGTCGAGATTGGTAGAAAGCATCAGTGTCAAGAGTCTTGATTAGCATGGTGTCTGATAATGGTAATTCATTCAATATTTCAAAACATTGAAATAGATGTCACTCTAATTTGAAATTTTCAGCAAAGCCACGTGATCTGTAGTATAGATTTTGAACAACATCTTGTCGCTGCTTTGTAGAATCTTGAGATCGTGAGGGATGCTGCGAAGGAGGTCCGTCACAGCGGCAAACTGGAAACAGTTTTGTTGGTAATTCTTTGCAAATGCTTCGCTAATGATTTGCTTGCTTCTTAAACTCTGATTGCGCCAGCAAATGCCTTTTACTAAACTATCTTCATTTCAACCAACCGTAGACTTGACTGCATTGAGTTGGTTTCACTGCCGTGGCCTAGGCATGAACTGCAATTAACGTAGCCATTGTCTTGTTCAGTGTTGTTATGATTTCAAAGAGCATAGAAGAAAATACAAAGAGTCAGTTCATTCCGGCTTTACTGAGACATCTACGCTTTCCATTTGGATGTTTACTAAATTATTTTATTTTTCACATCTTTTGCTGAAACTCTTTTTTCATACGAAGAAGACCAATTTCATAAGAATAAAGCCAATTTCGCATCTTTTGTTTTCTGTTTTTCCAATTGGGTGGGAAAGTCGTTAACAAGAGGGCCATGAAGAACTGAGACTTTTGACGAAGCACCTTTGAACGCAACAGTTTTGTGTTAGCTTGTTTTTTATGTTTCTCTATAGTCAGTTCATCACTAAGACATCCTTTGCAACTTTTACGGTGGGTTTTGCCTATATACATTTTACGTTTTCTTTTCAGTACATCCTGTCTTTGGGACGAGTGATGAACAACAGTTCAACAGAAGCTTTCAATATTGACTTCCTTTCTTCAGTATGTTCCATTATTACAGACTTACATGTTCCCGCTGTAATACATTGCGCTACCCATAAGTCTTTGCGCTACACATTCGCGGTCAGCATGCCAATGAATTTCCTTGGCTCTCCGATAGATGCTTGCAAACCCGAATGTTGATTTCCTCAGTAAGAAAACTCACTGCTTGTATTTTGTCTAGGTATTGTGGAGTGACTGAGTATGGGTGCATTGCCAGACACTTTTACTTGCCTTGAAGTTTTTGTTGTTAAAGGTTTGGCCTAAGAAGTGCCATGTTGTACTGTAGCAGAGTTTGCTTAAAATAGTTAACAACCAAAGCAGGGCCGGATCCAGCATTATAAGAAAGGGTGGTCATAGAGGTGACTTCTTTGGAAAATTGCGCAAAGTTTATATTGCGTGCCGAATACCCTAAAACAACTGGGGCTCTGGGATCTGTAAGCCCCCTCCCCCCCTCCCCAGCGGGTAGATGCGCTTTATGCAGATGGGTGAATGTCAATAATTCATCTCCTTGGCATTTTGATCACGAGCTCTTCAAGTGTTGTTTCACTTCGAATGCATTTTTTGCAGGCGTCTTGCTTCAAGTCGTCAGATGGCGACACAACCTTTCTCATGTACCTCATACAGAAGCTGATAGTCAACGATCCCGAGGCTCTCCAAATAGCGGAGGAGCTTCCGACACTTCAGCAAGCAGTCAAGGGTATGTTGGACCATTTAATTGCTGTCCCTGTTACCCCGGAATGGTAGGGAATGGCTCTAGATGCTTTAAGATGGCATGAGATCTTTTGCTGTTCGGCTATTCTGTTCACTTCCTGCTCACCAATGTTGGTTGATTATGATTCACTGTCCATAACCGATATTAACATGGCATTAGACAGTATTCGCTTCAAACTCACCATCAACTAAGTTTTCGAAATTTGTGTACGTGACGTAAGATAAGACCCTGTTTTCACTTTTTTAGTTTCCTTGAACGACATTGATAGAGACTCTACAGAGCTGGCGGTCGAGTACGGGGTGAGTCGTAAAGCCACTTCACCATCCCATTTTCTGCTAAAAGAATTGGCTAAAGAGTCACACATTGGTGATTGCACTTTAACCACAAGGTTCAGCACCAAATGTATGTGTCTCATAGTGTATAAACACAGTGAATTTCTGATTTGAATTAATTTAATTCCCTTATTCAAATTCAAACTCGTATTTGTATTTATTGAATGCTTAATAGTGTACCTTGTAATTGTTTAACCTGGTATGAATGCTTGAATGCTTAACCTTGTAATTGTTTCTGTTTAAAGTTTCATTTCTGGTTTTCATTTCAGTCCCTTGCTTTGGAGTTGGATGCAATTGTTGAACAGAGCGAAACATTCAAGGTACCAACCAACTTAGTTTTGTTTTCAAAGGCTTTTGAACGTAGAAATCAATATCACAATGTAGGCCAATGCGTGACTTCACCGTACTAAATTTGCTTTTTCTGTGACTATAGGAGTTTCTCAGACAAGGGAAGTTCGACTTGAATCATTTGAAGCGCAAGCGGCGTCAAGTTCAGCAGGACTTGAAAGACCTCATAGCGTACCTTGGGGCCGACCCGGACAGACCCAAGCCAATGGAGGTCTTCTCAACACTGAGTCAGTTTATCAAGGATCTTACGACTGCTAATGAGAATTTGTCAAAGAAAGCTCTGTCCAGGAAGAATAGCTCACGTGCCATGATGCGGTCCATATCGGCGCCTAGTTTCAAGCGAACGAGTCGCAACTCGAGTTTTCGAGGAAGTCGCAATTCAAGCGCCAAAAGTAGTCGTAATTCCAGCGCAAGAAGCAGCTTTAGAAGGGTCAGTCGCAGTATCAGCATTGCTAGCAGTGCGTCTGACGTCACACACGAAAGCCAAGATGGTATTCGTTTTGTTGCGCAGAATTCTCGTGGGTCATCACGGGATAGATCTTCAGAGAATATCACCATTCGTAATGAAAGGACTGTGGAAAACCCTGGTCCAAAATCATGCAGCGTTGAAAGAACAATCGAGAATCCTCATTTGAAGTCACCGAAAACCGAAGACGAGGGATATGGGACTGGTAGCCGTTCCCTAACTCCAAAAACAAAGCAGCTTTTAAGGTCGGAGCTAAAGAAGCTTAGAAAGGACAGACCGATGGAGCCGGATCTTTCTAAATATAGGGATATGATGAATGAAATAAAAAACGAAGTAGGAAAGAAAAACATTCCTCTAGAAGATTGTGCGAAAAAAGAAAGCCCGTCAGCGTATAAGCATCAAAGCTTTGAATCGAAAGGACAAGAAAAAAGGAGGAGTGTTTTGTTATCTCCTGTTAGAGAAAGTTCTTCTGTGCAAAAGGCATTACAGCCAACATGTTTGAGTTTTGGTGGAGCTTTAAATGACTCAGACGCTAACAATAGCGTCAGGAGAGATGCTTTTGTGGGTACGCCTGCGATTGAAAAGAGTCTAAATGACAAAGAATCGAATGCCTATCATCTAAATGGCAGATACGAAGAAATGAAGAAACAGAGAGATAACGAGTTTCTGAATACCAATGCGAAGCTGGAGAAGACTGGGTTACAGAGGTTCAACAGAGATGTGCATCGGGATGGTTATGGGATACGAAAAGAATTGGGGAGAAAGATTTCAGAAAGGGAGGAAATCCCTAGAAGTGGTGAACAGGCCCGAAGAGGTGAACCGAAAGAATCAAACGAGCAAGAGGTTGCCAAAGAGAGGAGTAAAGATCTGAAAACGTTGCGATGCAGGATGAAGATACAAGGTGGCAAACAGTGCTATGTTGATACAGAAAAAGAATATATGTCAAAAGAAAACGGCGGGAAATCAGACACAATGTTGCGAAGAATCACTACTGACGATATGACGAAACGAGATAGGCCTTTCCAATTGGACGAGCCGGATATGAAAGCGAACACACAGTTGATACTGAGCCGGACCAGTACGGTTTCTAAAGGGCAAGCGCTAAGAGAAGTTGGGAAATGTTCTGGAACACAAGTGAATGGAAAAGCAGACGAGGGGAAAACAAAGACACGTGTCGAGAGAGAGGATGTAGCGAAGATGAAAAGAAATCAAGGGAGCACTTCAGACCGTAGCAACTCGAATTCAAAAGACAAAACAAGCAGCACAAAGGATGGAAGCCATAACGAAACGAAGAGTTTTGTCCGCGGTGGGACACGGAGCTCGTTAACAAAGTCCAGAGGTTCATTTCGGAACTCATTTAGATCAGACAGAGGCGTAAAGAAGGTTAGCGTGAAAGCTATGTCCGCGAAAGATGTCCACAAATTGGTGGCAAGAACCCAGTCGGAGTCACACGCTGGCGATTCAGCGTCGCAGCGAAGGCGCACAAAGTCTGAAGGGCTCCAAGCGGTGATATTGAAACCAGGGTATATCGCTAAGAGCCTGCCACTGACTATTGAATTAGGAAACACAGAGGTCAGTAACAACAACGGAAAAGTGCAAAAAACTGGAAAAGCTGCAGACAGTGGTAAAGACTTTGTTGTAATGGACGACGTTATGGATAGAGAGAAAGGACCCGTCTTGCGAAGGACAAAGTCCGCCATGATAAGTAGGAATATTCGAGAAGCAAAAATTGTATTTTTTCTTTAAATTGCTTCTTAATTGCCACAGATTGCATGATTTTGCCATGAGGTTTTTAATCATAACTCGCATCCACAATTTAAACTTTTCAGTGAACGTCAGGTATCATTGTAGATGGATATCAATGATGCTTTTCCTTTTGGAATTGGTGCTGAATGGTAGATTTCTAATACAGTTTTTGCTGCATTAATTTTGGAAATACTCGCCCAAGCATTTGTGAGTTGGAGAAGCTGAGAGCTTTGTAAACCGAAGTTTTGCTCGTCGTTTAACGATTTTTTCTTTTGGAAAATCTGCTACAGTTTATTTAATCGGCACAATTTCACGGCATTTTATTGACGCCGAGTTTCTTTTGGTTCAAATGCTTTGGGTCAAGTTTTGCGCCTTTGAAATGCCAGTGCAGTAGTAGCTTTGGTTGCTCTTGTACCCCTGTTTGCCAGCGCTGGCTTACCTAAAACGCACAGGGCGCCTTGGAGCCAAATGATGTGAAACGCACAGGGCGCCTTGGAGCCAGATGATGTGAAACGCACAGGGCGCCTTGGAGCCAGATGATGTGAAACGCACAGGGCGCCTTGGAGCCAGATGATGTGAAACGCACAGGGCGCCTTGGAGCCAAATGATGAGTGCCTTCAAATCATTGGCAATCAAAACGACAATATAGTTTTAGCTTTTTTGAAACATGCGATTCCATCATTAAAAGTTCTTGTGTCTCGAAGCTCGAGTAGAATAACGGGAAGCCTAACTTTGGTACGACGCCATTTCACACTAACATGAGTTTGATGTATGCATCACGTCTTTCATAAGTTCAATGCTTCCCGTGTGATTTCAAGAATCGTGAAGGGATTGAGTAACACTTTGCAACAGTTGAATCCTGGACAACCTTTAATTCTATTGACTGAAAGAAAATATTATTAGAGAAAATGTGATTTAAGGTTACGGTAAACGTTTTCTGGATTAAAACATCGATTTTAAGTTTTTTTAACATTCAAATAACTTTCATTACACACAATGACACCAAATTTTAAAACCACCAGAAATTTTGGAACAATCTGTAGAAAATAGTCATTGCTCCGTAAAGATAGAGGGCGTGTGCCCCTTACGCTTAATCAAATTGACTTATAGCATAACGTCAAAGGACAGCCAGAAGGTAGGCTCTTCTATGCGCCTCAGAGTCTATCAAATTAGCCAGTAATATGCATGAAACGATTTGGCTTTTGACCTTCTGATTGAAGTAATAGGAAGCCTTGTAGAATTATATTTGGCAATGATCTAGAGTAATTGAAATCATTCGAATATTGAAGTAAACGACTTTAAAGGTCTTCGTCATTGAAAATGTTTTTAGTTTATTGAATTTGACACCAGAAATGCCAGAAGAAAATGTTTCAAGTGGGTTAAGGACTCTGGGGCACGAATTGTCAAGTTTGAATTTGGAATGTTGGCAGGAGTGGGAAATATGGCACAGTGAAAATGGGTGCAATATTTGTAACGATATTTCAGATTAATATTGAAACAAATTCCATATTCCTAGGCTATAATTGTTAATGTTAGACATTGTTTTGTTCCATGTTTATCATTTTCAAAGGAAACTTCCAGTTTGACAATACCAGGTTGAAACAAATCCAATCTTGCTTTAAGAGATGTTGGATGCTAGACGGCTAGCCCATTGTTATCATATTCGACGCCTTGTAGCAAATACTTCTTTCCGCAGCATCCGAATGAATGTACTTTTAAATGACATACAATCGCATATATACACTATACCTATGTATCAATTTGGCTTTTGGCTAAATTAATGATGACAATGACTTTTGTTAGGATTGGTTGGTGCCATTGGTAGATTTTCTTGCACAACTGTTTTGGCTTCTTTGACTTTATCTGAAATGTTTTCATGTTCATTCTTTATTGTCAATTTTCCTTATCATAAACTCTCAGTTTGATGGATACTGGTCAGTCATACGTCGGTACCAGATCTAGCTTTTCGTGCAAACGGGCTTTTTAAACGGATACGTGAGTGGGTAGAAGCAAATAGTGATGGAATATCTATTTATGAAATTTTTCGTTTCTCTAGCAGTGCAGGGAGGTACAACCCACTCTTACCTATTCTGATCCATTTAATTATGAAAAGGTGAGTTGTGACAAGTGAATGATAGCAGAAAACTGAGTTCTCTCCACAATCCTGTAAAGTGGCTGAAATGTCCTTAGCACCACTACACACCGAACATTTAGTTTTACTGAATTGTTCAAAAAACTTTTCATCTAGATTCAAAATTTAAAATTTCCTCTATCTAGAGATGTGATGTTAATTGGACCCAACCACATGTAAGGCTACCACAGACCTGCAAATGTAGGGAGTGTAATTTAGCATTTTTCTATTTTTCACAACAGCTGCTGTTACTTCATCGCGGTCGAAGAAAAATTAACACAAGTTATCAAACAACCCTTAAATAAGAGTTTCGTAGCATAACATGAGTTTCGTAAAAATAAGCGTTTCGTAGCATAACATGAGTTTCGTAAAAATAAGAGTTTCGTAGCATAACATGGATAACCTGCAAACACGGACTGCGTTGCCAAAGTTCGACTTCATTCGATTGGATTGTGAGAAGTGGTGGGTTATGGTCGCCAACGAGGCTGCCTGAAAACGTGGCTATTAATGGTGGCGATTTTTTAAAGCTGGTCATCAACACAAAGGCGATAAAGTATTATTATACACTGTTTTTTGTGTGATTATGTATTTCTACTTAATGCGTGGCGGCAATGTTTGAGCGGCATTCGATATGGGAGCTGGCTCATCCCATTTAGACAAGGTGGGGGACGAGGTGTTCAGATTGGCAGAGGAACTTTTAGCAACTGATGATGCCGACACATTGGAAAGGGTTACCGGCATAGTTGTATCTGGATCGAGTTTGGAAGAGCTGCAGTTCCTGCTCAAAGAAGACCGAAAGAAGTTGGAGAGCAGGCTTAAAGAAGCTGCCTGTTTGGTCGAAAAAGGCGAGGGCTCAGTTGGCACAAACAGTGGCATATGCCTGAAATTGGGGGTTAAGAATTCTAAGGAAGATGGCGGTAGAAGAGAAACAAAACAATTTGATTTGCTGAAAAGGAAAGAGGAGCTTGTAGCACAGCTTCATCGTACCAGGCCTGGCTTGGACGCCCAGAAAGTATCAAGTGAATTACTCAAGCTCAGTGAAGGGGACCTCGGACGTATTTTGTCCAGCACCACTGAATTTGAGAGCTTTGTCACATTTCTTTCTGCTGAGGACGAATTTGAAGATTTAAAAGTGGGTCCAACATCAGAAGTGTTAGATTCAAAGGAGCTGCTTGAGAAGTAAGCTGCATTCACAAGATTATTGCACATCCCAGTATTTTTACAGTGAGACTATTAAACTTAAATGATAGCAGTAATGATGCTGCTCCCTCTCTAAATTCAATCCACAATAGAGGTTACAAAGAAGTTTCTGATGCTAAAGTTTACAAAACAGTGCAGTGGTTGATTGCCCATGACCATTTCTACATTAAGACCCATTTGGACCCCAATCCAGTTTTCTAATAATCCATTATTCAAAACACTGTTAATTATTTTATTCAAATCCATTAACACCATTTGAACAATACATCATTCAAATCAGATTTGCACATAGCACATTTATTCAGCAACGAAATCCATGCTTTGGGACAAGGGGAAGAGGAGAGTTGTAGGATTAGTCATCAGGCTAGAATAGGAAACCCAAAATTTTGGAGACTGGAGTTCTGCTGAAGCTTGAAATTGCCACAGTTTTTATCTTATAAAAATGTATGAGACTAATTTCTTCAAGTTATGGGGCTGTGGGGTACCATATTGTGTATTATGATAACATGATCTGTAACAAAATACTGAGGTCTGTTAACAATATTTATACTTCAAATGCACACCAGAACCTCCTTTGTTCTGTTAAAGTTCTCCACATATCAGAATAATAAGTCAAAGCTAATTTTTTAAAAGCCTTGATCATTTATATATTTTTCTAGATTTTAAAGTATCACTCATTGAAATTGCCAAATTTTGTTGGTGCTGACTGATAGCTTGAAATTGCCAAATTTCAAAGGACTGATAGCTATTGTACAACACAATAAAAGGCGATTAAATCAGCAAAAATATGACAATGAATGATTTGATTCACCACTGAATATAAATGTTTCATGGTCTGGAGATTTTTTCAGGGATTTTGACAATTAGTACATTAAGATATGAAAGCCTTTTTGGTATGATCAAGTATATAATCAAGCACATGTCAAAAAATTTGGATTGGCTTCAATTCTGTTTGTGTGCTAGCCATATCGAATAAAGAAAAGTCAATAGAATTAAAATTTCTATTTTATGTTGTTTGCTGTTACTACATTGTTTGCGTGAGTTATGCCTTGTAACTGTTACCGTAAATCCTCAAATTGGCCCCCCTCGAAACCCCCCCCCTCCAATAAGCCCCCATCCAAAAATATCACAAATAAATAAGCCCCCAGGGGGCTAATTCGAGGATTTACGGTATATGTATTTTACTGATTTGCCTACTTTGTTTACTGCAGACTCAAGCAAGAGCAATTAGACAAGTTTTCAAAGCAGGAGATAAATGATGAAGATGTTACTACAATAATTGGAAATCACCTGTACAAAAGAGTTTCTCTGCTACATCCATCAAAGGCTGAGTTAATCACTGGAATCCTAATGCAACAAGATAAAGATACAATCCTGCAACTCCTCATTTCTGCACCTGTATTACACCAAAACATTGCATCTGTTATTAGCGAGTTGAAGGTTTGCAAGAAGCTCAACCATAAGTAAGGCTTTTATCATATTTCTGCTCAACTTTGTTTCTGTAGCACAAGATATCACCAAACATCTGTATCAAAAATGACATGCTACACCCCAAGATGTATCAAAAGCCCACCAGCAATGTTGATGTCCACAACCTTAGGGACAACATCTATATACAACTAGGGAGGTGACAATCATTGTATTTATTTTAATATTTTCAACAGTTGTTCAATTTGTTCAAGCTGTGCTGTAATTTCTCAGTAGTTCAGAGTCAACAAATTTGGAAATTATGTTTTTAACAACTGCTTTAACAAAAAAGCAAGAATCCATGTAGTTTACTTTGAGTGGAAGCAACCTGCCATTGCAGAAATGTAGAACTAAGTTTTATTTTTGGACACTATTTGTTGTCTTTCATTTTTGGAAAAACAAAGTATCCACCATTTATTGGTGTAGTAATTTGGCCTTGGTCTGGTGTCTTACAAGCGAGATCAAGTCTAGCAAAGGAAAGAGAGACAGATGAACCAAAGCTTGAATGTCTATGTGACAGACGTCTTCGTTCCAGCATCCAAGTGTCTTTTGGAAAGTTGACACAAGTTGTTTTCCAGTGTGCCTCATTTGAAGAAGGCTGTTGGCATACCATGTATGTCTTCTCTTTGAATAGGTCCTCTTCACCAAGCTCCTCATTTTGTTCATCTTGGCTCTGCAGATGTGCCACTGGCAGCGATATTTGAATTTGTGGGCCCTTCTTTTCTAGGAAGCTTCCCTTTTTCTGAGTTTCCAGGTGACTTGTACTTGACTTTGGTATGCTGGTATTCTCCCCAACAGTCTCTGTCAAGAACATTAAACAGTTGTATGTTGTCCACGAAGTTCTTCATGATTTCATAACATATCAAAGTTTATTTTTACACTGAAATCTTTTTCCTATGATGGTTTTAAATGCTAGTTCACACAAAATGAGTTAAATCGAGCTGAAATAAAGATTGTTACAAAACTGAATAATAAGGTTTGTGGCCCTTTTGAAGCTGATGTATTGCACAAACCTAGCTGGAATCCATCCCTCTCATTAACCAGCTGTCTGCTCAGGTACACCCCTTCATGCATTGCCTTCTTGTCACATTGGTATTTATTCCCTAGCACCTTCAGCCTCTTCAACTGCATGCTCTCGTGCTGTGTTGCTTTGAAGCGAAGTATCTCCATGTTTATGTCAGAGCAGAGAGTGGAGTCGATTAGTCTTATTTGTGCTTCATTTTTGCGGTCCACCAGTCGGATCTTCTTACCAATAATTTGAAACTGCCCATTACTCTCGTCGCTGTCTGTACTATATGAATGGTTGCCTTTAACAAGAGCCTTTTGATGTGTTGGTGTTTTCTCCATCGTTAACAGCAAATAATACCTGAACACTATCCACAGTATTCACCTTAAATAGCTTTTAATTAATGGTGCTGTATCTCGTTGTTGCTGCGAGAGTTGCTGCAAGGGAAACGTATTACTAGAGGGTCCGTTGTAACCGGTTGTAATCTTCTCATACAAGAAGATGATACAAAATCTTCATTTGTTCTTCAACCACTTCTCTTCCGTTTCAATTACTCCATATACAACGTCGTTTCTATGAAAGCAGACCAATTCATACATACCGTCAAACTACGAATTATGTCCCAGAACTAGAAGAAATCAGAGTTCAAGTCTCAATTTTATGGTCGCTTGAAATATATGGAGTTTACCTGCAGGATTGTCCTTCCAACCATCAAATTTTGAAAGTCAGTTGAAAGCAAAATTTTGAAGGATACAAGTTTTAGGTTTGAATTTGGGATGATTGGATTTCTTTATAATTATTGTTTTTGTGTCGTTCCTAGACGCCGCTATATTTCTTTACGAGTGCTACTGTGGAATGGAGCATTATTTTTCTGGTGGAATCACTGGTTTTGTTTGTTCATATCTCTAGTTCTTCTAAAGGGATAGCATGATGATTTTTCAAAATCACCTTTTGCCATTTTTATGTATCCATGACAAGTTTCCTACGCCTGGAGACAAGAAGAGATGTGTCCTTCCTACCTAAGACATTTTATCAGTTATAAGGTCAATGTTTGTTCATACTGGCGATTCCTGTTTACAGTTTCATCAGCATTTGCGAGAAATTTGCCATTAATTTCTAAATTGCCTCCAAATTTTCATTAACAACCTTTTGCTTTTCAGCGAACAGTCTCCGTTTTTTAAGATTTACGCCAATAGTTGAACGTTGCGAGCAAGATTATAGTTTTGTACCTGTCAGTCTGCACGCTTCCTTCGAATCCTTCTTTCTGGTCGGCCTTCGAATTTGGCTTGCTACTGTCACCAGCTTCTGATTCGCTGTCCACGGGATTTTCGGCCAACTCGTAGATCTTTTATTTGGGTTAAGACTTGCAATTAGTTCTTCTAACGTTTAGCTGAAGCCCTCATTAGAGCTGAAGCCTTCAATTGAGCGTCGAAACTGCTTTCGAATTCCAGTTCAACCTTCATCTGTAGATTCAATTTTCCGTATTTTTATGGATATTTTGAGAGAGACTTAAAATCGCAGATGAATTATTCCCGTCTGAATCTTGCCTTCGCTCCCATTGATTCACTGCTTCGTCTATCAAATCCTGCTGTAGCAGAAAGACATTTTCTCAAAGAGCACCTGCCCAAACATCAGGAATTCAGCAAATGCACAAATTAAGAAACTTTTCTGCATAATATTGCTGCAAAGATATTTTGACTGAGTTTAAAACTCATGCATTCGGACACCTGGTTTGAGCATGTTCTCACGAGAAAATCGAGCACCTTGTCATTCATTCGCTGTTTACACAAAAAGTCTCTGTGCTTGGCAAGTAGGCTCGGGGCGAAGATGTAAAGAGAAGATATGGCTGATCACTAAAAGTTCAAGAGTGTTGCGAAGTTTTAAGTTTGGTGTGGCCTCGATTTCTAAAAGCTTCACACTCTCGATAGTATTTCTTGAAGTAAGCAGCTGCTTCAAATCAGTGGAACATGCTTTTTCTTGTTGTATTTAATGGGTGGCGTTCAAGCATTTGGTCTCATTCTGGCATTAACATTGGCATCGATTAACTTGTTTTGATTGTTTTAGGGATTTGACTCTAATGGTGGAAGAGCTTGGAGACCTGATCTATTCGTTGCTGGAGAAGGCCATGGACCCAGATACCGCTGGCCGAGTCACCGGAATGCTCCTCGAGATGGACATTGCGCAGCTGCACGAAAGCCTCTCTGATGCCAGCCTCTTCTCCAAACACATCAAAGATGCAGAAACTGTTGCAAGGTAACTGCGATGTAGCCAGTGGGACATTTGCTGAACCCTCTATCATCCTGTCGCCCCCAGCTGCCCCTATTTTGAATTCAAATGATCACTATAGAGCTTTACTATGGTTGTATAGCAAAATCTATTTAAATAGCGAAGTTCTCTGTTATATTTCATCGTAATATGACCCCTGTGCCTCCTTTTTCTGGTTCCTCTCATTTGCTCTCCTACATAAGACCGAAGACGAAGGCTAGTCCCCAGTCGTCTATTTGACCAGCGTTGCCGCAATATTGTTAAAAACGGAGGCAAGTGTCCTAACGCAGGTCTATAACAGAATATATATTCGTGGCTTATTGTTATTTTCGAAGACGAGCTGACCCCCCTCCCCCATAAGACGATCTTGATAACTCAAAGGTATGAATGATTACCATCTTGGTAATCAGCTGTCCAGTTTGAACATTTCTTCTCGCATCTTAGGCTTGGATACTGATCATTTTATCTTATTTTATCATTCTATCTAGCTGACCCAACAGCCTAGCTTGTGTAAAGGGTTTTTGTTGATGTTTTTCCAGATTTCCTTTTGTGATGAGAGATTATAAAGACCAACAGTTGGTACAATTACAAATTCAGAAAAGTACTATTTTTTTCTCAAATGATTTAGTTCACTAAGAATATCACCAAATTGTGTTTTGCTAGGCCAAATTATGTTTCCCTCTTCTTAACAAGGCCTCGTGTCCAATGATTACATGTGTTGCTATGTCAATGTGCTCTTATGAATTGTCTTTTCGTAGAACCGAGGCCACTCTTCAACTGTGTGCGCTCTTGGTTGTGCACTTTCCAAAATCTGGATATGCTAAGTCCTGTTCTAAGCGTCAGTCTTGCCCAGTGGCAGATTTATGGGGGTGGGGGGGGGGGGGGGGGGTGGTACAACTGGGGGTTCTTCGCTGAGTGCTGTCTGGCGCCCCCTTTTTGAAATTTAACATTTAAAATTGATAAAATTGTTTTGAACATTTCTCTTGAGAACAAAAAAGCCTCCTGGTGTCGCCCCATCGGCAGTTAAAGCCCTTGCTGAACGATAATTTTGCCCAAAAACAATATCTTGAAGATGCACAAATGTGTTAAGGAAGTAAAATTCTCCCAGTCAATTTAACACCATTGAGATGTGCTGTCTGAACCAATGGTCACCCTTTTTCTTTTCTCCGCCGTCTATTACATCTAGAATGAATCCTCCCCTCCAAGATTTTTTCTAAAAATCAATAATCAATTACAACCTTCCAATTATCTTTTTTGAGCTGTATTTATTTTGTTAAATTTCAGCACTGGTGGTGCATATCTAGCCATTCTAGAAGGCTCAATTAAGAAAAGTTTCCTCTGCTTCGGACCCAACCCGTGGGTCCTCCTATGTCATTAAACTGAATTCTTAGCCCTCCCAGGTTCAATGTTGTTAGACTGTCTATGAAAATAGATACTTTTAGCTATGTTCAGACTACAAAATCACTGATTTGTACAATTGATTTGAAATAATTTTCATAGAACGTGAAAATATGACTTTTTTTATCAGGAGTTAAAGTTGGAAACTGTTACACAAAGCGTTCTCTCATAACAAATTTCTAAATTGTTTTGGCTCCCCTTTTATCAACTGACCCCCCTCCCCCTTCAAATTTTCTCTGGATCCGCCCTTGGCCAGGGCCGCCTTCCTCGTTACCTATAATTAATCAGGCTGCAAAATTGAAGCACGCTAAAGCACTTCTCCACGACAAGTGGAAAGCCCGCTAAAGCACTTTTTCCTCAAACTTGTCTATTTTAATATTTAAGTTGATTAACCTATTGGCTGGGAAACGCCTGCAATTAAAGTGATATGATTCGTAGAGAGGGCGGGAAATTAAGCGACCCGAGCGAGACTCGAACTCAAACCCTGACTTTGTACGTCAAGTGCCCTACCACTGAGCTATCGGGTCGATGACAAAGTAGCATAACAATGCACCAACCAATAAATAGTTCGCAACTTGCATTGGGTAACTATCAAGTTTCAGTCGAACTTCAAGGAACCTTAGGCTCAAGGAATTCCTTATTTGCAGTGATAGGAAAACCTCCAGCTATATATAAATGTACATGCAACACGTGTCATCCGGATCTGAAAATTATGCAACATAAAACAAGTTTCACCGGTAACCTGATGTGGTGTTGTGTCATGTGCGATGTGGCCAGATTCACAGGAGGTTCTCACGCCGAAGTTCTTCTCACATTTTGCTGTTGCTACTTTTTCGTACGTTAAACTTTATCTTTGGAAGAGCTGGGTCTTTACGATCTTGACATGACGATTTGCCACTAAACATGGGGAAAAGTCGATGTTCCTTTGCTTTTATGCCAATGACACTGAAATCTGGCTCACGGGGCCACAAAGAGACAATTATTGCACCTAAGAAGTACGACTGAAGTAAGCTTTTGCAAGCACCTTTAAGCCCTCCACCCTCCTCCGTACACTTCCGAATGTTGTCGATGAACGAGTTCTGTGAAGGCGGTAAATGACTGGAATATAGGACTGCATTTCTTTCAGTTGATAGATGAAAGACTACATTTCGGTCAATCAATTTCGTTTTAACTAAGCCCGACTCGTTTTTTATATTTATATTAAGTTTTATATTCTGCTTACCATTATTAGTAGAAAAACCCGTTACGCTGGAATTTGTTGTTTAAGCCAGACCAGTTTGGCATGGCAGTAACTAAATTACGATTCCATTGGCCAACCATTTACTGAATAGGAGATTCCCTTTGGTTTCAAAGCTCCTTACTTTCGGTGTGATGGGTCATTATCAACAGCTTAACCTTCTTTGTGCGGAGCTTCTTATTGTTAAAGCAAAGATGCTTGTTAGTTTGCAATGGTGCGTTGTTATGTTCAAAGTCGATTATAAAAGAATAGTAGATGTATGGTATATAGTGGTGGGTTAACATAACTAATTTACAAGTATTTGAATACGGTAAAAGCAGTTTGGTTGTAGGCGTTCACCCTCACTGCTACATTCATTCTCAAACATGCTACTAAAGTCAAAAAAAAAAGGGCTTTCGGTTTCTGTTAACAACCAAATGATATTATTGCTTTTAGCAGGCAAAGTAACGCCACAAGATTTGCTCATTGCCACTTTACAACTGCTGTTTCGGGCCATGTGATACTTTCGGAAGCTTCAGTTTGAGACGACTTTTTGGTGACTGAGATTCATTCGATCCACAACTGCTTTCTGGGGTCCTCGTGCAAAGCTTTTGTAGTTCTGTTTGTAACGGCGAAGGAGCTGTGGCTCTGTTGTTTTCATAACTTTGAGAATCGATTATGGCAATGGTGGGTGTGGCCCTTTCGATAGAAATTGAGGCCCCCTTTTGCGCGAACCCCTTTCGGTACGTACTGCTTCCTTGCATGGCACAGAGGCCTAACAGATATGAGCAGATGAATTTAGAACTCTGCCCTGGCTCGTAGTTTGGCGCAGGAGATGGGGAATAAGATTCTCTCCTGGTCTCCACTGTACTGTTGTCGGGAACTTTAATCAATGGTAACGCAAAAGAGGTTTCTCTGGAGAGCGTCTCGATAGAATAGACATCGTTAAAGCCGGTTTGTTCCTCCAAAACCGTAAGCGCAGGCCAATCGGAGGGACGCCGACTCGTTGAAGCGCCCTCGAAAACCGCGCGGTCTAGACGCGAGGAGGACATGTCCCTGAGTATGATGTCGGCCGCGTACACATTGCCGCATTTCACTGCCACGTCGGCTGCATTCTGACCCGCGTTGTTCCTTCTGCTTGAGGATATGCTCTGTCTTGCCATGGCAGTCATAATTCTTTGCACAAGGGCTGGTCTTCCTTGAGCGCCTGCATAGTGCAGCGCAGTGTTTCCCTTTGAATCAGCCCTGCCTACATCCAGCCTCCTTGGGTAGTTGCTCAGAAGGAAATTTACTACGTCGAGTTTATTGTCAATGCACGCCAGCATCAGTAATGTCTTTCCGTTTTTATCCAAACGGCTGACGTCTTGTTGGTCCAGAATCTTTCGTGCCAGTCGCTCCCTCACCCTTGGAAGGGTGGTGGGGATCTTGAATACTGCTGTCAATGCTTGGTACACCTCCCATAGACTTTCTTTGTTTTCACGTTGAATTCCCGCCTGCATTTTCTTTTCATCCCTGCTATCCTGATGTCCGGGGTTATAGGCAACTCCTTTTCTAAGCTGTATGGCGTCTGGCATTTTCGATAAACCACGCGAACTTTTCACCATTTTGAAGCAAAGCACGACAATATGGACTCAGGTTCACATTGCGATCCACGATTTCAGAGTTCTTGGTATTTCCCTTAAACGTCCTTGCGTTTGTGATTGTCGTCCTTGAAAATATTTTGCTGGTAGGTTTCAACAATTACTGAAATGCTTAATGTTTGAATCTCATGTCAGGCAAGATAATCACCAGCTGATTAGGAGTAACCAGTAGGTTAACTTCACTTGAGAAGATCTCAAGTTAATCAAACATGACAACAGAAAACCTGATCTTTGATAAGTAAGACTATTTAGAGAACGCCAAGTTTCAAAGGCAGAGCCTCACAAACATCGTAAATTCTTAATTGCCAGGGAATTGCAGATAAATGTGTATTGCATTGCGTTCTGCTCTTTGAAATGTCGACACCCAAGGTGCCATCTCATCAACCCGCCTACCTTGTAATTGTCAATCGTGCTAAGAAAAAATTATCAATTCGCCTCTTTTTGTCAAATCAAAGGCTTGCCTTTGTTGTGTAAAGCGAGACTATCTGTTGTTATCTGTCTGTATGCATTATTCCTTATGTGAATACAGTTATTTTTCATAAACGGATAATAGCAAAAAATATATGAAGAAATTTAGCAACTTCTCAGAATCAACGATAGCAAGCGTAGAAATTTAGATTGAGTTTAAGGATGCTATCGTCTTAGGTCCTGAAGGATTTTATGTGCAATCAATAAATATTCTATTTACTTAATCAATAAAGTTTTGGCTATTTCTCAAGTTACCTACAGTCACTTTGACAAATAAATAGCTAGTAATAAATGAATGAATGATAAATGACAAATAATTCGAGAATATGCTGACTGTACTTTGGACGCTGGAGTGGCAAAAAATGATTTAACTTCCACCAAGGCCAACATCTATCGAGAGAATGATACATCTTTTAAAATAAAAATAAAAGTCCTGATCACCAGTCAATTGTTTTGCGGGGAAAAGAATTGCACAAAACCTCTCGACATCTGACTTGGCCTTTTTTGAAGGAATGCGTAACAAAAATAAGTTAGAAAGTCTGTTTTGAATAAGGTACGCTGTATGGTAGTCGTGACAAATAAATCGACTCGTTGGACTCGTTTCTATATTTTCCAAGTGGAAATGTTGCTACAAGATTTAAGCTAAAATGTTAGGACTAAACTAGCCCCCAAAACCCCGCTGCGCGGGCTAAACCCCTACTGTGCATGCGAAGGATGGCGAGTCATTTTTCGTTGACAACTTTCGTTTCAAGTGTGCGGTGCGTGGCTGTGCATTACGTCATTTTTGCTCTCGATGTGAGGGTCTTGTCTTGCCGAGGCTAACATGTCTATTTTGTTTATAGGGTAGTTTTAAGGGGCAATTCCTTTTCCACAGAAGGGGTTTAGCCCGCGCAGCGGGGTTTTGGGGGCTAGTCTTCTGTTTTACCAATATATTGTTTATCCATGTTGAACGTTGTGTTGCTACAAGATTTAAGCTAAAATGTTAGGACTAAATGTTAGGCAGCAGCACTGTTTGGTTTGATTTCTTTTCCTACATCGAAAAATCGTGCCTAACACACGAGAGGATTTGCAATATATAATGATGCACCCAATGCACAGAACAATGTTTGTTCATGACGTTAAGACCTCGATGTCTCCTTCAGGCTAGAGTCAGAGATAATGCATGAATAGCCAATTTTTCTCACTAGGCTAGTAGTTTTTTCGTTCATTTTCCGTCTTGGATGGCGACTTGGTGCGTTTCTTGAAAATAAACAATTAGCTACTCAGACACTGTTTACCCGGCTGCGGATGACATTTTGGTCCGAATCAAAACAGGTAGTCGGATCACTTTTCATCCTTACAGCGAAGGTGATCCGGACCCTGTTGTAATGAGGCAAGCCGTTTTTGATCGAATTCGTAGCAATGACTTGGCATTTGAGCGAGGCTGTACCGGCTTCAGCGTACAAAATGAGCCAATGCACAATGTAAGCTTTTGTATCGGTTGTTCTCCACGCTGAATTCATCAGCTTCTGTAGCAGGTAATTTTTGTTTGGAATTGCACTATGGTTACCTTTCTCAACTCGCAAAAATTGCAGTTGTTGTCGTGTATATTCATCCTAGTGCTACACAAAGCACTTGAGATTTCTTCTTCATTTCCCCTATGTTTGGCCTTGACAGTACCCCCAGCCTCCCTTTTTTGCATTTAATTTGTCACTTTTGATTTAATATTTAGAGCCACACAAATTTTTTCATCAGTCCAGATGAACTTTCTCGCAGTGCTATTTGTACATTTCCTTGCCATATCAATTTTCAAAAATTTAGCGCCACGGAACTTTACTGTGCTACACAAAATGTTTGGTTTGACCATCAAGAGATGTCATGAGTGTGCTAACTATTTATAAAAGTAGGATATCTGCCGCACTGGATTCCCTGCTACAAACTTCAGATGATGCAACATAAGCCAATCAAAGGCTGCGAAGGAGCGCTCCCGTCGTAATAACAAACAAGTATCCCACAATGCAATCGTCTTCACTTTGGTCACAGAAGAAGAAAATTCGAGTTTGCAGGGAAGGTCATACCTGCCGAGTAGAAGCCCGAAATTGGTATGTTGAATTGTGTATCTCACATTGAGGGACTACTTTAAGCCGTAAAATTGTCACTTTGCCTCTTATGTTGATAGTTTTAATGCAAGTAGGATTGTGATATTCAGTATTAAACCGAAACTTTGGTACGACATGGCGCTCTCAGTTTAGGCCGGCCATAAGCCATGTAGACCGGAATTATGAACGCGGTAACTGGAATTGGAGGATTAGAGACACATACTAGCAGGACAAGTCATTTAATGTTGTAGGTGTCTGCAAGTGGTCTTTGTAAGTTTATGAGAACCAAAATCTGATAGAAAGCTTTCTGAAATAGGAGTGCCCTTTATTTAATGAAATTGTTGTTAACAATGATTGTTAGAATTAAAAAGCAGTGGTCGTTGTGTTGTTTAAAAGTATAATATAAAACTTAATGATTTATCCAATTTTCATATAAATGTAGAATTGGAGTTTTGGTAGCTGTGTTGCTAACAAAAATTTTGAACCTGTACAATTTCAAAAATACCTTTACCGTAAATCCTCGAATAAGCCCCCACCCTAGAACTACAAATTTTCAATAAGCCCCCCTTCGAATGAGCCCCCCCCTCAATTTGTTGATTTTTGACTCCTGAGGTTGCCTTTGGCATTTTAGTGAATTATCACAAAAATTTATATTTTTGTTAATAATTTAATCAAATGTTACTTTATACTTAGGCTATTTTTTATATTATGAAAAGAAATAAATTTCATAAATTATATTTTTATGTGGCATGTTCCAAAAAACTTTATAAGCCCCCCCTCAAATAAGCCCCCCCCCCCTCGAATAAGCCCCCATCCAAAAATGTCAAAAATAAATCAGCCCCCAGGGAGCTAATTCAAGGATTTACGGTATAGCTAAAAGAGGTAGCAAAAACATTAGAAATGGAATTTGACTGATGCTTTGCATATGTATGATTTGCTTTGCTAAAAGTTGACAACAGCTTTCAGAGAAAACAAGTATTAAAAATGATGTGAACTGAAAACATTGTTTTCTCATTCATTTAAGCCAAATTATGAGTTAAATCATTAACAAATCGCATTTGTCTAGAGCCAAGAAAGATTGCAACAGACAATACCAGCTTTCCAATATGGCCACCAGCCAAGAAGAGGATGTTTCGGTAGAAAACCCAGCATGGAAGGTTGCTAGAGAAGCACTGCAAACAATTGATGGTCACTCTAAGACAGAGCAAAAAGATCAACCCCAGGAACCTAAAAAAGACCAGTTTTATAATCAATCTGGAGCTTTTTTGCCACAAGATAGTCCCAGACAGTATAATTATAATTATTACCCTCAACAGCCTTATAGTGGCTATAATCAAAGGTAATTCAAATATTCTCCATATTGCTGCTAATTTTTTATCAGTGTTTTGCGTCATATGTTCATACTAAAACCATAAAACAGACATCTAAAAATTTTGTTCAAATGCTTAAAATCCTTAACATTGCACAGTATCATACATGCAGCTATCTTATGCATAAATGTTTTTCTCCATTGGTACTTAAGAGCATGTTCATGTAACTATAATATTGTATGTTCATCAGTGGTCTATACCCATCAGACATACCTACCCCAGCAAACCAAAGTAATAATTGGAGAAAGCAAACCAGCTCTGCTTCAGAACTAGATTGCTATTTTCCACGCAGTTTTAAATGTGGTATTTTGCTTTACTTTCAGGCCTGGCCCATCATACCCATATTCACATTTTCAGCAGCCATTTGATTCCCAACCTCCTTATCGACCTCCATTATACCCCAACGTCTATAATGAACAATACCAAGGCCAGCCACATTATCCACCTAACGATGGCTTTTACATGCCACCCCAAATGCCTCAGGGACCCCCACATGGAATGCCAATGCCTAGGCAAGGACCTCAAATGATGCACAGACCACCAGCTCTGCACCACAACTATGAAGCAAGAAGACCAACAAACGATGATGACAACAGAAATGAGGTATCCTACCAACAACCCAAAGTTCATTATCAGGTTTGTATTTTATTTATCATTTGTGATAAGACTAAGGTGTTAACATATTACATTTCATGTTAGTAGCCTCGTATTAATAGGGGTTGGCGAGGAAGAGTGCCTAAGTGAAAACATGTGTGTTTTGTTATGGTGTCATCTTTTCATTTGGTCTTCAAGGATCTATATGCTAGACACTTTGCTTCAAAAGGTTTTGGTTATAAATGATTACTACAAAATGTAGACAAGACTAGGTTGTCAGATAATGGCAAGATCTGTGGAGAATGAATAATGTTTCAATATTGATTGTTTTGTTTTAGAAGCAGCCAGAAAGAAAACAGGTTGAACTTCAGAATGGCAAGGAGAGCTTCATTGAGCATCCTAAAGAGAATAGCTACCCTTCTCAATGGAAAGATGCGAATGCAGGTAGAAGCCCACAGCTGCCTCCTCAAAAGAGATCATATTCAGATGTTGCTAAAGGCAATCAAAGTTTCATAAATCAAAAGAAGGGAAGAGGTTTGTCATCTCTCATACATTATCTCACTTTAGGTGCCATGTCCTTAGAATTGTGGAATTATTGTACCCAATACCACCTGATGATTTTTTGCTTGGAACAATTTTTCACTTATCTTCTTCATTTTGAATTAGGATTCCTTCCCTTGCTTTTTTTATAGCTTACACCAGAAAAACATTACACTGTTTTCCGCTGTTTACCCTCCAGAAAATGCTTCTCTTGATGAGTAAAATATTTCTAATTAATTTGTTGCTGTTGTTAGATATTGCATGGAGCCTTGTTTTCTTTATAACCAAAAAACATTGTAAGCTCCAAAACATGCACTGTCATGATGTTGATTAGTTTAAAAGAGTTGTTCAAACATTTATGGATCAATGTATATATATTGATAAATGTTGTTTCTTTCTAGGTGGCTTTAAAATGACATTCAAAACCTCTGTTGGCACTAAAAAGTTCAAACCAGCTTGGCACTCAGTTGATAACAAACAGAATGAGGAGCTTAATGATGTGCAAAATGAAAAGGAGAACAGCGGTGATCTGAGTAGTGATGCTGATCCAATGAAGAGCCAAGAAAGAAATGCTGATATGCCGAAGGACCCAGAAGAGTAAGTGTGAACTCCAATTATTGGCAGCTGCATAATCCCTGTCTTGTTTGATGCTGAGTTTGTGTGCAACTCTCTTCTGCACAAGTATGTTCAAGTGTTTACAGTGTGATAAACACATCACAATAGCTGTTAAGTAAGATTTTGTCATTGTAAATAAGAAACATTTTTAAACTAATTTCAAGCTGTCTACATTGTACTCCATGTTCTTCTTACTTAGAAGCTAGTGCTTAAAAGGCATTCCTATGCTTGATTTTAGACAGGAGAAGAAGCCAAAAGGGTGGCCACCAGCTCTGAGGTAGGTTTCCAGATGTGCTATGCTATTTATGGTATGCTATAAAGTATGGTATAAAGTTGCTATTATCATTTGTGGTGGTTTTGTTCTATTTTGAGAATAGTTTTGAGCTGAGTTAGTCTTCTGCACAAGGAAGGTACACATCTCTTGCCATCTTAGAGCTTTTGTTTAAGCTATTTATATAGTATATTTTGATCACTTAGTGCATTTATTGTAATTTTAATGTGCCACCAAATAAGTTTATATAAACGCATTAGCTGCTGACCAAAAAGCAATAGGGTGGTATTGGCTTTTGTTTGTGTTGCAAGTCTCATGTCAACTTCTGAGCACGCTGTTGTCATCCATTCCCGTTTTCATTCGTCGTTTGCAATTGCTTGTATAGACTTCGATTATTTGCAGGCTTTATGTGAAACAAGCATTTGACAAATGCAAAAATGAACACGAAAAAGATCATTTAGAGATTCATTTCAAGGAATTACTAGAGAGAGTTTTGTCAGATGGGACTGCATACACGATCGACTGGGACAGCCGTCCGCCACCCAAGTAAGTTTTGGCAACAGAGCAATACAGAGCTCCTGGAGTTGTTTGGTGCTTCTGGAGTTGTTTGGTGCTTTGGAAATATTGACTTGATGTTTTGGGGTAATTAGGAATCCTGCCGAAAATTTATTCTGTTTGTAATGCAGTATTTATGCAATAGGCCTCCTATGGGCCGCCAATGTCTGACGGTCTTTCTAAACAGAAGGTAACAAACGTTTGTTTGAAACAGTGCACGCTTGTTTTTTGACAGTTTTGATGATATGCTAAAAAACAAGAAACTAGGAAAAAGTTGGAATCAAAGAAAAAACGTTGGAGCTCGATCTCGAAGTCCTTACAGCGCTCGCAGCAGGTCAAAGAGTCGAAGTTACAGCAGAAGTCCTTCCAAAACGCGGGAAGACCGTCGCGAGAAACACGCGGATTGCCGAGGAAAGGTTGGACGTGGGAGAGGCAAGGGCAAAAGGCCAGGGAGAGGAATTGGCCGAGGGCGAAGAGACCCGGCGAGTGAGAACCAAGGCGGCAAGAAGAAGGGCAAGAATTGGATGTGAGTTAGTCATGTGACTTTACCTTTGCAGAAACACGTGCGTGGACGCAGTATCGTAGAGTTCGCTGTAGATCACTATTAGGCTTGTATTGGGCATGGTTATTTTGCATTGATTATGGTCTCCATGCGATTCAATTTTCATTTGAGTTTTGAAGTACCAGACAACTCTTAACACGTTGCCTGATTCATGAAATGAAGTAGAATATCGCGAGTCTTACAACGGGTGTAGCAGAATGTGTTTAGAAGCTTAACATGATTATTACATGCGTACGTTTACTTCTAGGATTGCAACGCCACCCAGCAGTCCAGATATGGAGGACGAGCAGAATTTGAAAAGAAAGCAGAACAGAGCAAACAGGTTTTCTGAAACCCTGAAAGAGATGAAAGACTCTGGCAAGAGAATCACTGCAACGATTAACGTTTACGCTGCTAACGACGATGAAGACTCGATTGACTGGAGTGACCTCCACATAGTTGGTACAAATGAAGAACTCGAGAAGAGATACTTCAGGCTCACTTCCGTACGTGTCGCTAAGTTGCTGTTCTCTTCTTTGAATGTTGCTGTTCTCCTTCTTTGAATGTTGCTGTTCTTCTTCTTTGAATGTTGCTGTTCTCCTTCTTTGAATGTTGCTGTTCTCCTTCTTTGAATGTTGCTGTTCTCCTTCTTTGAATGTTGCTGTTCTTCTTCTTTGAATGTTGCTGTTCTTCTTCTTTGAATGTTGCTGTTCATTTTTGCACGTTTTCTTCCATAAACTACTGTTGCTATTGTTGTTGCTGTTGCACTGGTTCTCCAAGCATTCAATATCCGTTTTTGGTTTCGCACAGGCACCAGAGCCCTCAATGGTTCGACCGCAGTCAGTTTTAAAAGAGTCTCTCAAGGTGGTGAAACTGAAGTGGAAAACAAAGCTTGACTATCATTACACGTGCGAGCAGTTGAAAGCCATTCGCCAAGATCTAACGGTATGCATCGCACCACCTTTCTTCTCTCTTCTGCTTCTCATTTGGTTGAAAGCCATTCGCCAAGATCTAACGGTATGCATCGCACCACCTTTCTTCTCTCTTCTGCTTCTCATTTGGTTGAAAGCCATTCGCCAAGATCTAACGGTATGCATCGCACCACCTTTCTTCTCTCTTCTGCTTCTCATTTGGTTAGAAATTTTAGACTTTTGCCATCAAACATTTCTATGGTTTTACGTGACTATGTCGAGCTTTTCGGTTGTTGGCAACCGGCACAGTGAACTTGAACCCAAATGTCTTTTTTTGACCAGGTCCAAGGTATCAGAAACGATTTTACTGTCGAAGTTTACGAAACTCATGCCAGAATTGCTCTGGAAAAGGTAGGCACTGTTAATTATATTAATAATTGATCACAATTTATGGTATACTACACCCGTCTTTATGCTAGTCTAATGAAAAAATCGGCAATTGATTTTATCAGCCCCTGTGATTACAGAGGTTAATTATTATCTGCCCGCAATAATAGATGCCTCGTTTTGATTTTGTTAGGGAGATCGAGAAGAATTCAACCAGTGTCAGACTTGTCTCAAATCACTGTACAAAGAGGGGCACAGCGGGCATCCTGACGAGTTCACTGCTTACAAAATCATCTACGACATCTACACTGATAACACTCTTGGTATCCTTTGTCGCAGTCTCTTGTCTCATATCCCATGTCTCTTGCCTCATGTCTCTTGTCTTGTCTCATCTCATGTCTTTGTGTTCGCAAGAGTTTGTACCACCTTATTCGTAGCATCTCGAAGTTTCAAAGCGAAGTTGAATCTTAACTCAAATCAAACAGATATGTCGAACTGTTTGGTGTCACTGTCACCGGAGTTGAAGGAAAGCGAAGCCGTGCGTCATGCCCTCTCCTTGCGGTCGGCCTGGGCTCTGTGCAATTACCACCACTTCTTTCAGCTTTATTTAACAGCGCCGAATATGTCTGGCTACCTGCTTGATCTTTTTGCAGAAAGGGTCAGGAAGCAAGCCTTAAAGATCATGCTCAAATCGTGGGTTGAAGTTACTTATTTTCGTAGCTTTCTCTCTTCATTCCCCTGTTCTATAGCCTAGTACTTCTAATACCCATAGGTATTAAACACTGTATACGATGTGTCTTCATGACATTTTAAGTAGCAACGGGGCATAATAGCGAAATATTGATTCGCCCAGTCTGGGATTGAACCCGCCGAAATGCTTGCAACGCAGTCCACAGGGGTACAAGGGCCTTATCCACTCGGCTTTCACGGCCATTTTGCACGACGCAATATTAGAATTAAAGCAACGTACAACACAACATAGTGTAGCATGGCATAGTATCGCAAACAAATATTTGACATATATGACATTACAGATCGTATCAGATGTGGCGCAATCACTTACCATAGCACAAGGTTACATTGTGTTAAGCAAAGTAACCCAAATATGGCAAACTGACAGGGAAAATCCCCGCACAGATTTCTGCGATCGAAGCAACATTGAGAAAGTAGTTCAAGCTCAGTTGGTCAAAAAACATTTTTTAGAGTTTTATAGCCTCGCATTCCCTTTGCTAAACATGGTTCAAAATTAAATTGTAGGTTATTTTTTTCTTGAAATGTTTGTGTTCTCTTTCTTCATTGAAGGGTTCGGGTTAGGGTGAGTATTGTTTTTGCTCCCTAGGGTAGATCCCTTTTATGTAAGCTTGAATCTGGCAATCTTATAACTGGAATACTTTTGGAGCTTATCTGAAACCAATGTGAAGCATCCAAGTCGACTCTTTTTTCATAAGAAATTTAAGCTTATTTTGCTGATGCCATTTCATTAAAAATGATTTTGAGAACCGTGGCCTTTTAAAACTTAAGATTTTTGCTAAGTTGGATAACTTTTTAAATTAACATATTTTTGTTGCTCTTTTTCAAAAGATGCCGTGGGGGTGTTTTGATTTGATTACTGGCAGCAGTACTAAGGTTAAAATGCACCCCCACCTTTAAGGACATACATATTTGATTAACCTGTTCTTCTTGCACCAGTTCCATCACCTATAAGCCTACTGAATGGGACCTTTGTTAAACTTGCTTCCTGAATTCGTCCAGCTTGTTTGCTCGAGAAGCCACTTTGTTGTAACTAATGTCAATGTTCTGTTTTTTCTTCTATGTTCGATGTTTGTCTTGGGTAGGTATCGACCTAGTTTACCCATCAAGTTCATAGAAACAGAGTTAGCCTTCACTGAAGACGGGCGTGCGCCCAGTGGCTCCGGGAGCTTGGAGCTTCCTTTACGAGGGATTCTTTGAGTGTCGACACCAAGGCATCGAGTGGAATGTTCACCTCTTCATAATGCCGACTGCTCAGTATCGTTAGAGTCGGCTCCCCGGTCATAAGTGCGCCTAGCCTCTCAGTTTGTCGTCAGGTTATATAGCAGAGTACCGCCTTTTTAATGTGAATCCAGCCCAAGAAGAATGGTGAAGGAGGAATTCATTTCAGATGCAATTTTCCTTCCTCCATGGTCACGTTGTGTTGGTAAAGATGGAGGATGCGAATGCAGAATCTCCCTAGAGTTCTCCTGTCTGCACGTAGTAAGTGGTTGCTGATTGGCAAGTGGCCACTGATAGACTGTGAAAGTTCTTTACAAGTTCCCGTAATTGCTGGCCTTCGCTCTCAACGTTTCTTCTGCTTTCATGAACTTCTGAAGGGCGTGAAAATTTTTGCTCTTAAGGCAGAGTTTTAAGTTTTTGTAAGCTGATGATTCCTTGTCCAGTTTTGAAGTTGCAGGAAAGCCAAAGCATGATGGCCTCACGCACAGGGCAGTACAGTGAGTTGATGATGTGACCATAGGCCGCGCTGCGCTGTCACTTCGTCACTATCAGCAGCAAAGACCCATTGAACACTTAGAATCTGGACAGTTGCTTAGTTCAATTTAGCTATTGTGGGTTTATCTTTCTGTAAATTACTACAATGCTTCCCCTACTAAAGTTAAAATCCTTGCTTGGATTTAGATGAATAGCTAAGCAGCATATTCCAATTGAAGGACTGACACATAAGACTTCACAATCCTAATGCGGTTGTCTAAATGGAGTTCAAAGAAAGAAGATACTTCTAGACAGAAATCGATAGAATTTTTTGTCGAGAGAATTTTTTTAATCAGGTTAGTTAGTCGTTTAAGCTGTTTGTGTTTATTTGTACATCTTGCCTGTAAATATAGAATTTTACGTAACTAGGTGATGAATTGTTCCAGCAAGTTGTTCTTGTCTTGCTTCCTCGACAGGTCGGACAATTGTGTTGATTGTGTTGTGGGACAAAGTTGTACCCAATGTCTTGTCCTGGTAGTCCAGACAGGGAGAGGGGGTAGGCCTGTTGGGAAGGTCATTGGTAGCCAGGCAGGGGAGATTGGCAGGCGAGATCGGCAGGCGAGATCTGCAGGCGAGATCGGCAGGCGAGATCTGCAGGCGAGATCGGCAGGCGAGATCTGCAGGCGAGATTGCCAGTGGAGCCATGGGTCCACCAGCAGACACTGTGTTGCCAAAGTTGACCAGCTCTAAAGATAGGGACAATTGCGCTATTCTATTGTACCATCATCAGACACAATGTTAAAACTGATAGTTCCAAGGAAGCCATTCATCGCTGTTTCCAAGACATGGGGCACATTTTTGAAATATTTGCAGCCAATCACAAGGTTGCTGTTCAATTTGCTGTTAGTTTCGTCCCCCTCATAAACAATGTGCTTTTGACTGTAAGATAAGTGATGTGCTTCCCTTGCCACAGCTATAGACTGATGAATTCAAGATAATTAATATCTTAGGATACAGAAATTTGTTGAAAGCTAAATGATAATTCGTTTAATCCATATTCTGGAATTCCCTACCACTCCACTACATGACGGCTTCGTTTCTATTATGAAGGAGGGCAAATTCATTTAAGGCCCCCTTTTACGTAAGGAGTCAGGCGCCATTGGCGGAGGACCAAAGCCTGAAGTCCGAGGTGGTGGTGGGGCCAAGCTTCAAAGGAGTGGATGGAACTAAATGACGTCCACAATAATAAGAAAATCTTTAATTGTTCATTCCATTGAAAGTCCATTAAATTTTGATGCAAGCTAACGGCTTGTACAAAACATGCGCGGTACCCTACAGTTCAAGCACTCATTTCCAAGAGCTATCATTTGAGACACAAGAAATACACACCTCAGATTATTTTCAAAACCTTTTTATTACCCATGCAAACAGAAAATCGTTGATCAGATTAGTTCAGAAACGAAACATATCTTCATACATTTGCAAAGAGAAAAGTTTAAAATACAAGGTCTATTCTTGCAACCATCTGTTGAAAGTCCGTTGAATCCTGATACTAGCCACGACATTTACAGTATAATATCACCTTTTAAATTGTAAATTTCGATTGCGTTCTCTTTAGAGCGCAACTACCAATTCAATAGAAGATTAAACCCAAGTGAGAAAGTAAACAGAATGAGTTAAGTAAACTCGAACTAACAGAATAATGGTATTTCAGAAATCCATGATGGAATCCAGAAATAACTCGGTACCTTCAATGTGTTTCTAATTTACCATAATTAAAAACACGATCAAAAAATTTTTCTTAGAATTTTGGCTCCCCTTCGGCAGTCTCCTCGGTAAGAATTGAGTTAGACTTCTGCGTTCTACTCAAGGTATGTTGGTGATATCAACATCGTGTGCGAGGCAATAGATAGAAGGTATAAGAAGCGGAAGAAACAACATTAAAATAAATCCAGAAAATTGCCGCTTCAATTCACAAGAGTATTCAAGTCAAAGCCATCAAACCATGAGAACAAAAGGCTACCAGCTTAAGACCTTCAGCTATGGATAGAACAGATAAACACTGAAAGTGGCAAAAAGTACCAAACCCTTTTTTCCCACTATAGGGAACAGATTGCAAGCCAAATGGTCATCAACAAAGGATCAGCACTCTATGCAGACAAAAACAAGCATTTTAAGCCTCGGATCTTGTACGTATAATGAGAAATGCATTAGAACAATGCAGCAGGAAAGAAAGATCAGCCAACCCACGTGGAACATTACATTCAAAGGATGCAATGCTCAGGATATCCACAAGAAGACATGGTGTTGGTGTAGTAAAATAATGATAAATTTTGCCACAGAACAGAAAAACAAATGAGAAAGCTCGAAAAGAAAAATAAATGGTATGAAAAAGGAGGTCATGAAACGGTTATGTTTGTGGAAGAAACGCCAAACGAGGAGTTAGCAAAAACGTACAGAAAAGTACCAAAAAGGGGGAAACATGAAAATTCGAGTGGTAGAAAGAGCAGGGGAATTAGAGCTGAAGAGCCACACTTGTAGTGGATATGCTCATTTATGCCAAATAATAATAATAGTAAATCACTGACAAGAACACTGGCAAAATCTGATCCATTTCGAAAACCTACGTGCGATCGGGACAAGTGCAAAGAATGCCAACTAGACTTGGGTGTTGACTGTAAGAGTACAGGCGTTTTCTACCAAATTAAGTGCCAAGGATGTACGAAACAATGAACAATAATGGGTTATAAATTGGTGAAACGTGGGAGATAGAATAAACGAACATTTAACTAAATACGAGACAGGCGACAAAACCTCTATTTTCCACAAACACGTAAAAGAGAAACACCACGGCAAAAGACAAAATATACAGTTAGAAATATTCGCGTCTTGTGGCAACGATGCAATACTACGACAAGTAACAGAGGCTGTACTTATTAAAGAATTCAACCCAGAACTAAACAGCAAGAAAGAATGAGGTAATTCAAACGCTCTACGCGACAAACGAATAAAGTTCGACGCAACAAATCAATCGAGCCAAAAGAAAACGACCTTTAGTAGAACGCAGAAGTCTAACAATTCTTACTGACGAGGCTACTGAAGGGCAGTGGAAATTCTATTTTTTGATTATGGTTCATAAGAACATTAAAGTATAATTGTTCATATAACACACGGGATGTCTTAAAATCGTTGACCCAAAATGCCAGTAACCGAAAACCGAAATCCAGGGGTTGCGTTAGTTCTTCACGTATTTAGGAATCGCATAAGCTATCCCCAGCCCCCTATATTAAACGGCACATTATTTGACGTCACAATCACTTTCAAGTGTATAAAGGAGTCGAGCTGGAGCCTGCATCACAATTGCAAAATTAGTTTATTGCAAGTGAGTCGAAACTGAAATTTGGAAGAAGAGAGCTTTCTATAATGGAAGAGAAACTGGAAAACACTAGTTTTCTGAGCCTTTTAGGGTCGGACAGTGGTCTTACATTGGTTAACACCGATGCATTGGTACGGAAAACAGAGCAGCAACAACGGCAGCTTAAATGCAAAGAGAAGGAAATCCAGCAACTCAGAGATGCATTGGAACAGCTTGAAGATGTGGTCGATAAATGTAAGATTATATTTTCTTTCATAAAAAGAGACTTGAAAGATTTTTATATATTTGCAAAAGGCATCATTATATGCCTAAATTCACCCTTAGAAACAGGACAATGACTTCGACACTTAGTAATCGGACAGATTCAAGCAGTTTTTCTTCCAAGCCAAACGATGCATGAAACTACAAAATAACGAGTGAATTAATGAAAACAGTTTTCTAAAGGCTCCTTTTATGGCGCTTGTTTTGCCTAAATGCAAATTCACTTTTAGATGCAACTCAACTTGAGAGCATAAACGAGGGAAAAGAGCAACCGCAGACGAAGTGGACCAAGAACCTCATCAAAGAAAACGAGGAGATGAGAGGAAAATTGGACATTTTATTCGGCGATAGGCAGCAACTTCAAGCCGACTGCTCTATGTTAAAAGAGAGTCTGGAAGATAAGGAGCAAGAATTGAAGATGTTGAGAGATAGATTCGAACAGCTTCAATCAGATGAGAGAGAAGTCTTTGCGGAAGAATCACAAGTAGGTGTCTTTATCATTTAGTTTTAATTCCCTTATTAATCTAATATGGCAAGCTAGTGTACTGATTCAAGTTCCGTTGAAGTTTAGTATTTGAAAATCTATAGAACAGATCTTCCATTGATCAGAGTTTGGAGACCTTTAAAGAACAATGAGGTACCTTTTATCTGCTAAGTACCAAGCAATATATGTTTCGTTATGTTTTGCCAATGAAAGTAAAGGAAAAAATACAGTGAAAACGGGTATGTTGAGGACATGCCTATTTGCTATGTATGAAAACATTCATCTTGTTTAATAGGTGAAAAACTCGTTGGTGGAAAACCTTCGGGAGGAAAACATGAAAGTGAAAGAAGAGGCCAAGCTCTTATCAATGGAGAATCAAGAACTGGCAAACGAGTGTCTGGTACTTGCCCAAGGAATGGAAGCAAAGGAAAAAGAAGTCTTGATTCTGGAAGAGCGAATCAAAGGTCTTGAAAATGAGAAGCAAATCGATAGAGACAGTGAAAGAAAGGCAAGACACGAAGAAGAATACGTTGCGAAAGATGAAGAGCTGCCAATGGTTAGCAATCAGGTGGAGAGCAAGCACTATTCTGATGGCCAGTTTTACACTGTAGAGGAGGAAGATGAAAATGCTGAAGATCTAAATGATGACAAGCTTTCTCTTTTTGGACCAGAGGATGTCACAATGCAGTCCCAGCCAAGTGATCATGCGGCAGTTGGTATGATACTTCCTGGAAGGATGACCAATGTTCAGCAATATCTTGATGACATGGAAGAGCTGAAACTCTTGAAGATCTTCGTCACCGAAATGGCAGTCTATTTCAATTTGGCGGATGGAATGGAGCTACGAGATGTTTTGCATGAAATCAAGAGGAAAAGCTTGAATCTGATTCAAGAGAACAAGCAGCTTAATGGGGAAGCAGAAGAATCGAAAAGTCTTGTTGAGTTCTTGGAACTTGAGCGGAAGTTTACACTAGAAGAGCTTGAAGAAACCAAAGCAAAGAATGCCGACCTGACCAGCAAGATTGAAGAAATTGTCGAAGAGCAAGTTGCTGCACAGAGCCAATCAGAGGTTTGGAGCAACCATTGTGGCAAGCTGTTGCTTATGATGAAGAAGAAGTCCAAAACAGAGGTGGTAGAGAGAAAGCAAATACTGAGAAGGAATTCTACAACAATAGAGTCCATGAAAAGGAAGAAACTACGTAAGAAGTGTTCAAGCATGAAGGTTCATTTGCAGTCACATGTGGCAAAAACTACAGGGCTAAGAAGATGCATCAATGCACTGGCAGGGAAGAACATGGAATTGGAATTGCTAGTTGATGATCTTAAAGAAGAAATAGCCAATGCTGTGAGTGCTAGAGATGAATTTGAATTGGCGTTCAAGGAAGAAATGCAAGCCAACATGCACCTACATCAAGAGTTAGAAAGTTTCCAATCGCAAGCGGAGATACTGAAAGCATTCGATTCAAATTTGAAGGAGAAGAAAAAGCAAATCCACGCCATTACTCGTAAGCATGATATTGTGGTGGATGAATTGATGATGGAGAAGCAGTTTAGTGAGTATTTGGCAAAGAAATTGCAATTGACAAGAATCGGCAAGGAGTTGATCGAGCGAAAAAGTCAGAAGGAAACGGGAAGTTATGAAGAATACGAGAAGAGACTAGCTATGCTTGAAGCGGAGAAGGCAAATCTCAAAGCCGAGTTTGAGAATGAAAAGCAAAAGATTATGGGAGATATCAGTATTCTAAAGGACAAGAACGATGAATTGGTAAAAGACCTTGAGGGCGAGATAAAGATTCGATTCGTGTATGAACGAAAGCTGAATGAGTATTTCTCGGAGAAGCAGGCAATGGAGAAAAGGCTTGGAGAGGAGATGAAGAAAAGTTTTGAAGCTGAAAATATCATCGGAGCTTTGCAAGAAATTGTCGAGAAGATGAAAAAGCCAAAAAGAAGAAGTCGTCTTAGCAGATTCTTCAAACGTGGATCCGATTAAAACATAGAGAACACAAACATTTTTTTACAAATTTGGACATTTTACCTTTCTTAATAGTTTATTGTATCTACTTCCCATGAAGTTTTTGTTTTTTTTGATGAAAATTGTTTCGTTTGCAACAGTGTTTCGTTCCTTAACAGTAACTTTTCTTTTTTACACACATCATCAATTGAACATGATAAATGGACTAAGCTTTGTTTGACGAAAAATCCGCTGCCTTTATCATTTATGTTATAAATTGTATAAAAGTTTCACATTCAATAAAACTGAAGCATATCTTAGTTGCAAATAATAACTTCGTAAAGTAGTAACTTCCTAAAATTGTCTAGAAAACACGAATTGAGCCGAAACATACGCTGACGACAATTTTTGTATAGGCCTAATTCGACAATCTAGGTCGTCTTTCATCCTAAGAGTTTTGGATTCTTTTTTTAATTTTATGTAAACAGAAGATGTTTAAAAGGAGGTATCAAGTGGGCGTTTATTGGTCATTTATAGCCAATCATGCACTCTTTTTACGATCCTTCAGTTTTTTTAGACCTGCTACTGGTTTTCCGTCTGCTTTTGGTCAATTTTCCACGTTTGGATACACCGAGGAGTGTCGGGTGAAAGGGTATTCAATGATGTTTCCGCTTGTTCTTTTTATTCGCTCTGTGAAGTTTCGGTCTTTTAAAAAATATCCAATAAAATGGGGAGTACGGCTCTCTAGCACCGATCCACGCGTCTGCGGGCCTAACTTAGCTTTCAAATCGTAAGATTGATTTCGACTCGTTCTCGGATTATTCGTCGAATAACATCGCAATTTTTTGCAAACTGACCGTTTTCTTTGCTGTTCTATCTGCTGATTATCATAATGAGGCTGAGCTGTACTTTAAAAGTTCATTTCCAGGACTGCCCTATTATATGGGTTATTCTAACGTGGTTTTTTACCGTTTGTGGTGTTGCAAATTTGATTTGTGGTTTTGTGATTTTAATTTTGTGTTGTAAAAAATTTGACTTTCTGGAACTATTTTTCGTGAAATATAAGGAATCATTTGGTAAAACTATAAAAGTTTCAAATCAAAACAAAACTTACCACAACAGAAGAGTAATAGTAAATAGTCAGCAGTGACGGATTTAAGAAGCAATGACTGGGTGTTGGACACTAATTGGATTTCTGTGCCACACCCTTGAGGTCAATGGTAAAAGATTGAAACCCCCATTTATAAAATTCGATTTTTAACTTTGTGGTAAAGAAGATTAGAAGCAGTGGCCTTGGAAATTGGATTGGCAAAGAGGAGAAAATTGTGGCTGATCGCACCCTTGGGAATTTGGGAAAACACCCTGTTTAGTAAATGCGTTTTGAAAAGCTATGCCTTCTTCTTTTTAGCAATGGTTGACTAATTAAACAAAACAGTCATATGTAGCTTTTTATCACTGACCCCTACAACTATCTTTTTCATTCACAAATCCTCTAACCGGGGTGTCAGAACCTCAGAAAGTCAAAAGATGAAGAACAGGGGAAAGGAATTGCGAAGGGGAATAGAGGCTCTGGCAGCCAGGGTACCACCGGCATATTCAAATGCACATGCAGGTACAGATTTCGTGTGGTACATATAATGATCTTATTATGATTCTACTTCACGTGGATGTTTTCAAATCATTGCATGCACTCGTTAGCCTCCTAACATTTCATGAATTTGGCAATGCAGCTAGCACCCTAGCCAATGCTTGCATAAGAAACGGGTAAACATATTTATTTATGTTGAGAGGCATAACCAAATAATCCAGTTTCATATTTTCATGTTGGCATTCATAGAATTGAACATAAGCGCCGACTTTTATTTTTCCCAGGGGGGGCTCAAAATTCAAATTTGAAAAAAATTAAAAAAGTTAAAAGGTAGAGAAATTACCAGTCACTTTAATAACGTAATACAACATATGTAGTATGTATAATAACAAAACAAAACATTTTAATAAAGCAGATATAACATCATGGTCTTCAGTATCATCAGTTCAATTCTTTGATAGATTTCAAATGAAATTCCCAGGGGGGGCTCGAGCCCTCAAGCCCCCACGTAGTCGGCGCCTATGGAATTGAACACATCTTGATGCTGAAATGCCAGTTTCGTAACGTCCAGATCCAAGAACATTCTATTATCGTGCACTTTGCAGTGGGTGCCAAAGAGACTGTATGTTTATTAGTCTAACCGGGCTTTAAGTTTTCACAATTTGCTACCACTCATGTGCATAGAACCTAGGGGGCTGTGCCCTGTTATTCAGATCGAGTTCTACTGCTTTTTGAGCATTTGCTTTCTTGTTATATAAAACTATACTAACCTCCAAATCCCCTCAATATTTACAGTCTCCAATGCCAATGCTTACACTGAGGTTAAAAAAGACTTATTTTTGTGATCAGTGACTCTTATACTACCGTTGCTTTTGGTTTTTTCTCAACAGTAGAGTTAAGAAGTTTAACGAAAAAATACCGGTGATTGAATTTGTGGTGTTGTAAATTTTTCTTAGAATAACCCCTGGCCCTATTTTACGGCTGGAGATCTGCCCTATATTACGGCGGCCCTTTTTTACGGTGCCCGGCGCCACCAACGATGCTTTCAATTGCCAAGGTCATGTTGTTGTAGCCTCGTTTTCAAAGTAGCTTCCTCGATTGAATGTTCCTATGGGTTCAGTTGCAAATTTTGTTATCAAATGTCAAGGGGGGTGGTTGTTTTGGCGGGAATCATAGATCGTGTCAAGGTACGCATGTTTTTATGTTTGCTATTAAGTAGTTCATGTCTAGGATAAAACTTGTTTATTGTATGGGAATGTATAACTGCATCAAAGGCAGAGTCAGATGGTATTTTTAACGCAACTGCAGCAAATTTTATTGGCGTTTGTTGTCATAAAACAGGCTCTTGGCCAGTTTAAAATCTTAGAAACAAAAGCTAGGCATAGCAGCAAGCAATTATTGGTATATTCATTTTACTTTATTCTTGCACCTTTATACTTGTACCTGTTTGAGGATTATAAAATGCTTACATGCCTAGAGGACTAGCGTGGCGTCGCCCTCTTGGCGCAGTTTTTTATTATGACGCGGTGCGAAAAACTGTTACCAACTTGTTTGGAAAGCTGCCTGTGGTGTTAATTTTTCTTATGTTGTATTTATTGTGCTTTATATCGTGTTAGATATCAAGGCTAATATTCAAAACATTTTCCTAGTATCAACAAGATGAACATCTGATTGAGAAATGATTGATCCTTCAAACCAACCAAATTTCTTGAAACTTACACAATTACCCAGAGCGCACCTTAGGTAAACCAAGAGGGCGATCTTCCACTGATAAACATAGAACTGGTAAAACACGTCTTGATTTGTTCTAACTTTTAAAACTTTTCTCATAATTTTTTTGTGTTGATATTGTAAGGCAGCTTTGTTAACAATATCCAAAACATTTATTATTACAAAGAAGAAGCTCAGAAAGGAAGAAAAAGTTGGTTGAGGGTAAACACTTGAGCAACTTGTTGGAAAATAATATTCTTCTTAAACAAATAATAGGAAGAGATAACAGTTATTTTTGCACTGTTTTTTCAGAAATGCTAGGCCCCATTGACTTTTATTTGCAATTTTGCAAAGTGTATTCAAATCATACAGAATACTTTGGGTGCACAAAGAGGGTGATGTCACTCTATAAAATGCTCACATGCTAAGATGTAGCTTTTTTATCTGTTTATTATTTATTAATGATTCTTGGATCTTGAATTTGACTGATCAACACTTATTTAGATTTATTTTAAGATTGCAGCACTCAGATATGGAGAACTTGAAGAAGCTGATTGATTTGTTGGAGTATACTGCATGTGAAAAAAGAGAAGACCTGATACATGTGAGGGTTTTGTCTTTTTCATCTGAAAACTCATCTTTAAACCACATCCATCATTCAGTAATCATGTCTTCAAAAAAATGTTGAAAACTCAAGACAAAGCTGGCTCTTCTTGGTTCTAATTATTTTTTTAGTTGTATCCTTGTCAGTATTGGAAACTGTCATGGAAATAGTCATATCCTAAAACTGGTACTTTTTCTCTATGCTACATAAGAGTATGGCTCTTTCCAGGATGCATGGTAGCTGGCAATAGTTCAATCTTATATACATAACCAATGCAAATTGTGCTCTTTATTAAGGTCAATGGCTGTTACCTGTGCCTAAATATAAGAAATATTCTTGGCATCATTGTGATGCTGTGGAAGATCTAAATTTACTTCTTGTAAAGAGAAAAAAAATGTTATCTGGTATTTTTTGGCAGATGTCAAAGTTCTTCTATATTTCATTTTAGCAGGACAAAGGAAGCAATGATTTTTTGGCTTATACGATGGCTGCAGTTGAGTGCGAAAAACGACTGAGAAATCAGAGAAAAATCAAACACATACAATTGCTTGAAAGAGTTACAGGAATTGATGCTGAACTCAAGGTGTCTGCAATCAAAACCTTTCTATGTGATGACATTAGTTAGGTATCTTTAGAACTGTGTTTATGGCCAGGAATTTTCAGCATTTAGCTCTTTTGAAATTCTGATAAATCCAGGCATTTTTATTATGAAGCATTTTTAATCACAAATTAATTAAGCAAGATTATCTAAGTTTCTCCAGTGATGTAAAAAATGGGCAAGAACTATTTATTCAGAAGGAGATAAGAAATTTGGAAAAAGTCATTGAGTGGAAAGAAACACACAGAGGAAAAATGTTTGCCTAAGTTACAATAAGCTCCAAGTGCTACACATGCTGGTAAAAGCCTTATCACCTGATTTTTAAATCACATCATCATTTTGTATGTATATATATATATTTATCTTGATGAAGGTTTAATCAAGTCCATTCTAGTCCATTTGCAAAGGAAAACTGCTGCAATTTAAAGAGAATAATAAAGGTCATGCATTGCAAAACTAGGATTCATTTATCAATGTTTCTGACCTCAAACCATGTCCTACAGTTTTCACTATTTTTATGCCAGGTGTTGATATATAATTTATATTGTTGTATAATGGAATTCAGTTGGTGTTTATCTGATGATGGTCGTTTGTCATTTTTGTGACAGGAAAAAAAGTTAAGGAGGCAAAGTTTAATGACCAAAGTTAAGCAGCCCACCAGTATTCACTCACCAGACCCTGATTCAATTGTATTGCAAAAGACTGAGCCACAGAAGACGGATCACAACTCTAATCATGTTGAAAATCTTGACGGTTTTTCAGAAAATAGTGAAGCTAGTGCACTGGTGGAAACATTTTCAAAACTTGAGGACTTAAAAAATCAGGAAAGAATGCTTGAGGGCTGGTATGGGTCGATGTCTGATCAACTGGAGCAGGAGCAAATGAAATTGACTGAGAAATTCAATGAAATGCGTCTGAAAATTTTGCATCAGAAGCAGCATTACTTGAAAACTAGCCAAGAATGCATCAATAATATTAGCTCAGGGTCGGTTAAGAGTGGTAATGTTGAAAGCGGGACTAGGCTGGCAAAAACATCAGAAAAAACAAATATCCATGTACCTGAGTATTCAAAGGAACCTCGAATGAATCAGAGCAAGATAGACAGCGAGTATTTATCAGACACTAAACGAAGGCATACGTCACCAAAGCGTTCTTTGGTGTTTGGTGATGTTAGAAGTAAGGACGAGATGGTTCAAACGCCAGTTGAAACACTTAGGAGTAAAAGACATATGGCCATCAGAGAGAATGAAGTTGATATGCAATTAGCAAGGAGTGTGGAAATGGGTAAGAAAGGAGGACTCGAGGAGGATGGCGTCAACTGCTCAATGATAAACGATTTGAGCAGTCTTATCGAGAAGACGAATGCCATTTCACCGATTCATGCGAAGGGTTTGAAACGGGAGAAAAACACCCTAAGCCGGGTTGACCCGCAAGTGAATTATGGGCTGCATCCAGATACGCGGGAGAAATGTTTTTCAGCAAATGTCAGCTCATCAACCCCGATAACAAAAGTTAGCTTAGTGGAAAGTAGAAAAGAAGACTCAAAAAACAGCCCATGGGAGAGAAACAGCCCAAGGGAGAGATCGCCTGATCTTGAGAGCACTGACGGACCCGTACTGTCGAAGGCGAGTGTATTTTCTTGGTTTGTTCGGGTTGTCATACCTGATTCAATGTCGGATAAAGCTCCATTTCAAGGGCAACCTTAGCGAACACGTTACCAGACCACTGATGCATTCGAATGAAGTTTTTTGCTTGACAACTTAGTAGAGGCTGCAAGCTAGTCACTGCTGCTCTGAGCTGAATTGAAATTTCTGAGCTTGAAGTGCATTTTAACTTTTTTAAAGGCGATCTTCGATAGAGTTTATTTTTCCAAGCTTGAGACATTAATAATTTTTTTATTTTAGAGGAGCTGCGATCTGCTTTTTGCCACTGCACAGGGGCATCTCACGAGAAAACTTATGAACACCGACAAAGTGCAAGAGCTCATCAAGACAATCAAGGTATTCCCATTGGAGTTGTTGCATTGTTCTTTATTCAACTGGCAAATAGGTAGAAGTGTTTACATCTAAATAATTGTTGTGTTAGATGCTGAAGCCAAGTTCTTTTGAATTTGCATCTAAATTATTGCTAAGTCCCTTGCTTCTTTATAATCCTAGTTCTGTCGGAAATAATTGTTGTGATCGGGCATTGTTCAGAATTAATTTGCCGACTTGAGAAACCTTTTGTGCAAAACACGAACTGCGCATTGTCGAAGCATTCGATTTCCTAACTACCTTTAATGGTGTATAACATGCTGTTAGGCATCAGGATTAGAAGCGACCAGCTTAAGCCAAGACCTATCCAACACTGCAATTGAAGCATTAGCGTATGGGTTGGCCGTCATTAGAGGAAAGTAAGTGCTGCTTCTTTAACCTTGTCATTAGACTGGCCGGCTTGCATACGTTCTTCAAGGGCGAATATACGAATATATTTCCATGGTTGTTAGTGCTATTCTGGTAATCAAATTCTCATTCTGAACTAAGGACACAAAGATAGTTCTACATGATTTGGAAAAGGAGTCGACGGTTAATAAGAAATTGCACGAATCTAAGGCCGACCTGGTCTTAAAAGCCACGTTACTTCAGGAGGTGAGTGCTTTACTGTGTTTATTTTTTCTTCAATGCCACCTTTGGTAAGAATGGTGTTAATCTACGCGTAGGTGCTACTACATCATTTTGTGCTTTGACTGTGATGGATACAAGAGTCCCGCAATAGAGGGATGCTATATCTTCCAAGTGAAAAAAAAGAAAATTAATAGGTATCCCATCCTCTGCCTAAGGATATATATGTTTTTTTCTCGTTTGTTAAATGTTTAACTTTGTAATTTTAGTCTAACTTTGACCAAATCGCCTTTCTAAGAAGCTGTTGTTTTTCAATTGGCATCTGTCACCACAAAAGCTTGGGTCTTCATTGTTACTAATTTAGGAAGTGAATAAGCCTCTGTTCGCAATTGTTTTGTTTTTGATATATTCTCATAGCAAGATGTTTTCTGTACACGCTGAACCCACCGCCTCCTCTCATCATTCCTTTGGTCGTCGGTTTCCACTTTAATTTCTGTTCCCGATACATGCAGAAACTTTCTCTCATTCTCCTTCTAGCTGCAGAATGCACAGAGCAAATTCCATGCGATATTCTTGACCTACCCACCAGCAGCTAAAATGGAGATTATCGATAGAGCCAGAGTGGTAGCCGCTGACCGTGAGAGTAAACAGCAGTTCAAGGCAAGGAGCATCGTCCGAAGTCTGCCCGCCAAACTTGGCCTGTTGCAGATGTTTTAGGCCTATGATTCAAAACATCGTCTTTTTTGGCCAAGCTTTAACGTTTCCTTTCTTCGCGTTTCGGCGCCCATTTTGCGTGCTGTGAGTAAGATCGCCTTAGCAAAGTGGTTGCAAAAGCCATGTTATATTTTAAAGACAAGGAAGTAAGAAATCTGAAAGACCCTTGTCAACAAATTTTAAAAAACCACGCCGGGTAGACATTGCTATCATGTTGAAGGTAAGCCAAGGCACAATGCAGGATGGAAGTTTGTCTTTACAACGAATTATGCGTGCTTCCATATCAGCTTGACAATTCATCTTTATTCATTTGAACTGGCAAATAAAAAAGGCTCTACTACCTTTGGTCAGTCATCCACTGTTATTTGCATGTATCGTGCGTTTGCTATCAAGACACCAGCTGCCCCTTTATCTTGTATTCTCTACCAGTTGCAGGAAAGGAGTACTTCTGCAAATCAACCCAAGAGACTTTCTACCGCCACTCGTAAGACGCTGCGCAGGAGACAAGAGACCTCTTTGTATCCACGTTACATTGCTTTATCGTTCATTCTTTCCTTTTAAAATTACGTCAAGTTGATGCCAATGCTATATCGGGGTGTTATTCTGTCGTTGGCGGCCCATTTGATCTCTTGCCCTATTCTCATTTTTGACGACGCACAACCCACCTCTCCTGAAGTCGCCTCTCCTACAAACATTATACCTATGTATTTTGTGTCATTTACTGAAAAATGGCTGAATGTTTTTCAATAACTTTTACTCGCTTTTTATCGATACCAGTTGGGCTGCACATAAGATGCCTAGCTTAGCTTCTTCGTGTCTCATATTCGCCAGGCCTGCCTTCATCGCACCAGTTTGAGTTGAACTGAATTTAACGTTACACCTGCTTGTTGAATTTTCTTGACAAGTTTTAGACACGAGAAAAGCATAACAGGCCTCACACTTCACCAGCCATAAAAAAGAATCCGCCTGGAAGAAAAGAGAGAAAAAGTTGGGATATCAGGTACGGCAGCTTATGTCCCCCTCCTTTTAACGTAAGAGGAATGGTTTGGCTTCTACTGTCTCTTTTTATTGAATAGGAATTTATTGTGATTTTATGCAGTTGGTCGCCATCAAAGTCTTATTTTGAAATATATTGAAATTCAATTTTTCTTCAATTTTTGATCTTCTTTCTAGATCGCTCAAACCTATTCCCAGCCAAAGCTCCCCCTATCAGACCACACGATCAAGGTAAGAAATTATTTCATCTCACTCGTCGCCGGCGAAAAGTGAGCAAATGCAAACACGGCCTCTTTTGGACCCCGGCTATTTTGAATTGCTCAGGAGTGTGTTTATACCTCGTCAATTCACATCCGCCCTCAGCTGTGTGTAACAGCCCTCAGTGAAACTCGGAATCATGTGAAACTCGGCAACAGTGCTCTTCAAAGCATGTGCCTTCTTAAATTGAAAGACGATTCCTTCGTCTTTGGCCAAATAAGACTTTTAATCTCCTTAGAGCAAATTTCTTAGCATGTCAGAGAAATGTGTTTTGCTGTTCCAGGGAGATGAAGCAAGTAACTGTAAATAAAGATGAAGTACTTCGTGATATTCAAGAGACTTTGTTGCATCAGAAGGCGCAAACTGGGGAGCCGAGACGGGGAGCAAAGAAGAAGGTGGCACTAGCGGCAACCCTGAATCGCAGAGCCAATTCCCCTAATGGTTAGCATTATTTACCTCCACTCTTGTTTAGGGCATTTCAATTTTGTTTCCAAAGTTCGAATGCTTGTAAAAAAGTTTTCCTGTAGACAAAGGTATTTTGGAATGGCGAAGGTATGCTAAAATGCGGTGCTTCAAGCATGAGTAGACTTCCTCTTTTGAAATCTCTTTGCAAATGCAAATGTGGACATCTAAGCCAACCAGAGCAGGGTTGGTACCTTCCATCTTCAACGTTTTCTGCCAAGTCGAATTGCAATCCACTCTCAATCTAATGACAATCTTCGCAATAATGTTGTTTCTATCTACCCCAAAACCCCGGGTCTATAATTTTACTTGTGTGCAATAGATATATAAACTGTACCTAAATGTTTCGCAAAGTAAACTTTGATTACTCCCTCCTTAGAAAGATCTCCTTTGATCGCAATGCAACCAAAGAACGTCTAGAGTGGAAAACTCCGCCAAATTTCCTAAAAAGGGGTCCTATGTTGATTTACCAAGAGATGTGCTTCCCTCTTTAGTTTCTAAGAGGCTTTGTGTGTACCTGGAAACAAAGTAAGAGAAAAGCGGTACGGTCAACCAGTTATAAATTCCACCAAATTTGTTTTCCCTTGGCTCGTTGAATTTAGGTGTATTATATATCTATGTGTATAGGAGAGACATATTACAGTGAAATTTGCTTACAAATTGAAGTGAAATGATTTTTTATTAGAATTCTTCATTTTAATGTTCACTGGTCTAGGAAAACTCTGGGGTAAATATACAGTTAATATTTACCGGCCTAGTTGTGGAAGGTCAGTTTTGTCTCCTGAATCTAGTGAAATATTGTCTTCTCCCATGATCAGACCTGCGATAACCAACCACTTAAACTTAGTTAATCTTGGTCAACGCCTAGTTGAAGCATTGCTAATTTGAAACCTGCTCCTGAGGTGCTCCAAAATTTTCGACCTCATTAGAAGATGCAGGTTGAAATGCTTTATTTTGCTAACTTTGAGTTGCTAATCTCTGTAAGATTTGCTACCATTTTCAACATTTGCTTTGATCGTTCCACTTTAAATATTGTTTAAAATTGGATTAATGATGTTTTTCGACATCGCATTTCATCTTTTCAACATGGTACCAAGAGGTTTCTTATACAAAATACAATCACCCTAAATTTGATGTCCCTCTCTTCAAAATGTATCGCCGGCAAATCATTTCAGTACTCAAGACACAGTGTCCTTAGATTTGTTTGGAAATAGGTACATCTTTCATTTGAACGAAAGGAAATGCCCCTTACCTTCATAACTTTACACAAACTTGCGAATAAATGCTGTTATTGCAATGTTTTGGGTTTCTCAGACCCCAAAGAGCTGGTCTTTTCTCGATTTAGGCAAAGAGATGCTGAAATTCAATATTTTGTGGTCTTGGTCGCTGGCGCTTGTACATGATCTTTGGAAGGCTTGCGAGTTTCCTGTTGCAATCTGTCGAAAACGTCCAGAGAAATATAAACTATGCTAATGTGTCAGCAGAACCAGTTTTGTCATTTCCTCAAAAAGATTTCTAAGTGACCCTATAATCAGTAACAAATTTTGGCTTTTGGCATCTTGAGCTACTCAAGGTTGACTTTTGTTAATCAGCTGATCAAATTTGACAAGCACCTATCTTCACTTGATTTCTCAGCAATTTGATGTTTGTCATGTGAGTAGTTTCAAGTTTGCAGGATTGATTTCAAGCAGAACTTCAAAATATAAACAAAGTCTTGGTAAAAGGTAAATTTGTTGCAAAATTTTTCTATTGTGGCCTGGTATGTCAACTAAATATCCCACCCCAGGATGGTTGTGGCCCTTTTGCCTCTCATAAGTCACATACGTCTGTCAAAATGCTGTGAGACCAATCATTTGAATCCTTTGATGTCTCTAGTCAAACAACTCTATGTTCCTTTTCTGCAGATCAGTCTGCTGGCGTTTACTGAAAAGCCTTTTTGGACTAATTAAACTATTGAATGTTTACAGACTAAAAAAGTATTTCTAGGGCTACTAATAACATCTTGTTCCTAATGAAACCCACTTTTATCACTAGTAATAAATGTGATATTGCTATGTTGCACATTATATGCTATGTTGCACATTATGGTACTTTACAATTGGAGCTCAACTTGGTTGATGTATGCTACTTGTGAAGCATGACAAAGCCTAATTCTATGATGTCACCAAATCTTATGATGAATCTTATGAGGGCAGGCTAATCCAGGAGGCAGCACCTTTTCAAAATCAATGGATTCAAGATGTCAAGTTCTGTTATTCTATAAAAGTGTATTTTTTTATAAAAGTGAGCTTACCAATCAATTTCATTCTGAAATCTCAAATGCTAGCAGTATCTGGGCATTTAGTGCAATATTTGAAGTGTTTAGTGGAACATCACAAGAGCATTTGTTACTGTATTTGAAAATCATTTTTTTCATTTTGTTTTGGTATTTATGGTGCAAATTCTTCAAACGAAATGATACATAGCAGGCCTTTCTGGGAAAAAAATTGAAGGTGTATGATAAATGGCACTCCTTGATCATTTTGAAAATCTGATAAAAACAGGGGGATGCTACATCTCACTTTTGGAAAGTTGGTTGGTTAATTTAAAGGATGGTTATGCATTGTCAGTAAATACTCATCTTGACTTTATATTGTTTAAATGTTTTTCCAACCTAAATAAAAAAAATACAGTAAATCCCTGCATAAAAGAACCTAGGTTTTTGAGGTTTAGGCTGTAAAAGGTTCTTATTGAAAAGGTACTTGGATTAATTTCAGGATTAATTGTAAACAATGGAAGCCATGCAACAAGATGAAATAAATTATTATGAGTGGACAAATGATGGAAGTTTGAATGTTTTCTAGTAAATCATGGACTGTAACAGTAAAAAAATATCCCTAATGCTAGAACAAGGCATGCAATAACTTACACTCTTAGGGAGAGCAAGGCACCACCATGGCAAGTTAGAGCATTCCCACACCATTCCCAGTAGGCCTTGCATAGTATAGTTGGAAATTTTGGTGTGAGAGAAGACAAAACAGAAAAAAGGTTAAATTGGAACTTTAACTACCATAATAGGAAAAGCATCTCTCAATTGTCATTTGAACTGCAATTTATGTACTCAATGAATGCATTAACACACTTGTCTATTGAAATGGGTAACTCCTAAAACTTGGCAGCAAATCTACCTTCTTCCACTTGTTCATCCCATTTCTCAACCTGAAAACAAATAACAGTTTAGTCTTAATAAAATTTTAATAATAAAAACAACCATATGATTATGAACAATTGCTGCACTAAATGTTAAAAAATATGTTTCAATCATCAGCTTTTCAGAGAAAACATAGATTTTATTGTGTATAAGTATAAGTATAAGTATAAGGACATGACAGTTTCACTGTCAAAAGAGGTGTAAGCCTTTTGTTGTTTTCTTAAACATAAGCTTAATAATGTAGAGTTTATTGACTAGTTCTACTGAATCTTTTAATGATGTCAAGATGAAAGATGAAATATATCTTTTGGGAATAAACTTACCCAAGAAATTGGGCAGAGAGACCTGTATGTTCTTTTGAAAAATTCACATGCTTCAGTGTCTTCACCTTTGTACTTTAGGCACTTTTGATAATCTACATAGTTCTGCCAGCAGTTCTTTGTCTGGTTGCAGTTTGGAAATCGTGCATCAAATTTGGCAGTTTCTAACTTGATTTCTGGTTTATCATCAGCCATCTTTAACTAGGAAACAATTTCTTTTTCAAAATTGATGATTCTAACTGATTTATAAGTAAAAAAGCTTTGAAATAAAAGATAAGGAATATAGATATATGTATACATATATATAAAAACTCAAAGAAAACTATTTTGTAAGAGGTTTCGCTTTCGCTTCATCAGTAATAACTTTACAAAATCAGAGGAGCCTATTTATCAATAGGACATAAACAATAGAAACCTATGAGGGACTGCCTAATACAATACGTATTGTTGAATGTGTAAAAACGCAAATTGTTATGGGGAACTGGGAGAGAAGTGAATAGAAAGGTAGAAAAGAGAATGTGATGAAGATGCTGGTGTTGACTGCCTTACAAGAGATAAATAACTGAAATTAACAGGAAACAATAACAGGATAAAAAAATAAAAACATGAAGGGACAAAATAACAGTAGGAGAATAAATAAATGTCCTTTGTGTATACTTGCCTAGTATTAAGACCCATAGGAGAGAAAGTATTCAAGAGATATTGCCAAAAACTTTCTCTCCTCCTATCATTGCCTGCTAACCTATCTATAACCTTAACACTTTTGTCATTCAGAAACCTGGGATGTCCTTCCTCAGAAAAATTCCATCTGGGGCACTGAAGACCCTAAATTAAAGTTATGACTACATGCCTTGTAATTATTAAAGATAAGCCTAAAAGTTGTGTAATTAAACTTACAACTACACGCCTTGTAATTATTAAATCTAAGCCTTAAAGGTGTGTATGTGCTACCTACATACTGAACACCACAGACATTGATATCGATAAAGTATACAACATTGGACGAGTCACAGTTAAACAAATAGTTGATCTTATATTTTACCTGTAGCATTAGACTTAAAAGTATCACTATTAGACATGACCTTACACACTTGACACCTGGACTTCTTACAACACAAACTTTCCCTGTTATTGTTCTCCTTCCTGTTATTGTTATATATATAAGTTTTATATATTAGTTTTTACAGTAGAAGTTAAATGTTGGAAAATGAATTCAGAACTTTCATGCACTGGTAAAGCTGAAGTACCAAGGAAAATACTCAGGCATCGATTCTAAGTTGGGGATAGTTCCAGGCTTGAAAAAATTGCAATTTGATAACTGTCTTCTGCATCAAAAACTTGGTTTCCAAAGCCTTCTATCATTGGCAAAAAGATGGAATTTATGGACACCAACTACCATACTACTATAAATTGAAAAACACTGGACAGAACTGAAAGTAAATGTCACATTAATTTTTTTGCCTCTTTTGAGTAGCAATCATACTAAACTGAAAAAAACTTTTACTAAGAATATTTGCTGCTACCTTGATTTTGAGTTAAAAAAGCCTACTTGATATCGGTAAATTTATAAAGAAGTGTGATCAGGCCCTTGAAACATGCAGTCTGAAAACAATGGAAAATGTGTGAGTGTGTGGGAAAATGCCATTTATCTTTAGAATTAATGTTGGAATTGAAATCGTAATGGGTAGCGAACACATTTCTAATTGCATGACCACTGGTTGTTGGTATATACGTATGATGCTGAAATGAATAACCGTTCAATTTTCTGTTCGCTGGTTCAAAGAAAAGCATTTCTATTTGATGGTCAGTGGAAATTTCTTAAATTCATCATCTAAAATATATAACAAATAAGGAATGCATACTATAGGGTGGAAATTAATAGCGCACCTCTTGTATACCTTCAGCGAAAATTCCGGTGCTTTCCTACTTTCCAGTGGCGAACGGGACAGTCCGATCTGCACGATTGGGATGATGGGAGATTTCATTCTCGCTCCCAGCAGCATCGTAACGAGGCTGCACCAAAGATTTTCAGGAAAGGTCCCCTCGATGAAACCCCTTCGACAATTCCATTGTTTTAATCTAAAGACTACAAGGAAAGTGAAAAACAGAATATTCAAAAGCAATATGAGAGGGTTTGTCCTCATTATTGTAGCTGTGGACTGTGATAATAAGTCACGGGCATTCGACGGATTTGCATTTGGGGAAATTTTTAAGGAAATGCGCAAGCATCCAATATCATGTTTAGATTTCGCAAAATTATTCAAAGAAGAGGGCTGTTATGACGGTGATTGCAGCTTGGAAGTTGAATTTGCAAGGCAAATTTGAAAAACCTGAAGAGGATTTTAAGTGGCTTGCAAGAACATCTCGGTAAGTAAGCAAAGAAAACTGGAAGAATGCAAAGGACGGCTGTGATTACACTCATCCGAATTTTTCATTTTCACAGTCAGTAGAGGTGGCTGAATGAAAGGCACGTACCTAGTTGGGTGCTCAAATTGTAACTATCTACAAAAATCAGTGCTCATGACAGGACATCGAAAGATGATAGGTAAAGAGAAAAGTTGTCATAGATGATAATTAACGGATGGATTAGTAGGTGATGGTGGTGATGGTCTGTGAAGCACCAAGGAGGAGGTGATGGTGGTGATGGTCTGTGACGCAGGCTAATGGCTCCAAGAACGAAAAAAGCACCAGAAAATCATTAGAAAATGGCTACTTTGTTAAAAGAATTGTTATAGAAATACCCAAGTAGAGAAACCCATAGAAGTAAAAGGCCTTTATCAATGGTCAAACCGAACGCCGTCTCTATTGTATAGATTTGCTCTTGAAGATGGTTAAGTTGACATGTTATACTTCAAGTACTCCTGTCCATTTGTCTGTTTTTATTTCTATGACCATGTTCTAACTGATACTACGAAACCCTGTTAAAAAAGTTGCTCATGACACGGAAAGTCAATACAAAGTTAATTATTTTGAAAGCTTTGTGATTCCAAAATGTAACTCGCGAATTTTTTGAGGGGTATTATCGTGAAGAGCCATCTTATCATTGTCAACAGTTAGAATGAACCAAAAAGGTAGGATTAAACAGCTCATTGCCGGGAGGCGTGGTATGTACATTTTGCATTGTACATGTATTAGTTAGAAATGGAAGCATGGCGTGTTAGTTGATATTGGAGTGTAATCCCAGCCCAAATCCTTAATATATTTTTGCGCATTTTCTCTAAAAGCACACCGAAAAAGAAAATCAAATTTGTTTCTTTTGTTTAGCGGCCTCATTTAGAGGAATGACAAATAATTAGAGTGTTAATATTTCTTGCAGTCTCTAGACATTCCTAAGAAGGAGGTATACATTTATCTAAGGAATAAACTGACGTTTGCTAAGATTTATAAATGTTTATTAGTATTTATTTATGATCCTTTGTTAAGGTGATGCTCTGTTTTTAGCTACGCACATAGCCGAACGAAGTCACACTGATCTTCAGAAATTTAAGCAATGTGACCATATATGAGAAAGATTTTTGACACAGCTAAAGTTAAACAGAGATGAGAAAACCTCGGTGTCTGGAAGAAATAACAATCATGACTTGCTGATAAGACCTTTGGACTGAATCCAGATTTTCCGGTTTCATCTTTTTCTCCTAACAAATCTTACAGTAAGCTTTATCCAAGTCTTGCATAATCGATTGGGCTGGGATTAATGTAAGGCCATCATCATTGTCCATGTAAAATTGTTTTAGCTTATGTTTAAAAAGAAGAAATGAGTCCAACTGACAAAGGCTACTCAAAAGTTCATTGTACACTTTGGGGTCCTGAAACCAAGTTAATTGTACACTTTGGGGCCTTGAAACCAAAAAGCCTTTTTTTCTGCCTCTGGGCAGCATGCTCTCTTTAGGCAACTATGGGTGCACCAAATTCTTGACAGTTTCCGTGTGCCTCTTTTCTATTTCTCTTCAATAACTTATCTTGCTATTCCTTCTCCTCGCACCGTGTTTACATAACATTGATACTACCTTTTTTGACCATTTCAACGAAATTCCTTAGCTTGTGTCTGGAAATAGTTCTTCTCACATCATGTATAGCCCCATCATTTGCCTTTCTCTCTTTCCAAGAAATTTCCAACAGTCTTCTATGTGTCTTCTTTTCAAAGGCCCTTGTGCCTACGTTGTTCTGTGTATGACGTAAACGGCGATAGCACTTAACCAGGCAAGGGTCCTCTGGCCAAGGCAACATGTCCTTACTGGTAGACCTGGTCCTCTTCAAGCGTTATGGTCCATTTTCTGTCGGGCCACAAGCCTAGCCATTCTTCAGGGTAAGAGAAGGTCCCTCTAAGTTCAAATCCTCTACTGCCGTGTGGTTTGGCTCTTTAGACCAAGGCTAAAGAAAATATAACTCCAAAAAAGTCCCGTTCCTTGGACAGCAGAGATGGCCAACGGCAGATCAAGTGAAATGCAAGTTGTGAAGGTAAATGAGCCACGCCCCTGGAGGCAACGGTTACTTGCAAACGAAGGATCTTCTAAGAAGATAGAATGCAAGCTCTTCAATCACCTGTACGGGTAGGGGATAGGCCACAGTGATACTGGTCCCAGGGATACTGGGTTACTGGCACAGTGACGGATCAAAGGCAAATGGTCCACACAGACAAGAAGCCTGGAGCGTTGGAGCTAGAATGGTGAAATAGAAGTACCCATAAAAGAAAATCTGAAAAGTTGGAACATTCTGGGATTTTCGGAACAACAGAAGATAGACACAAGCTTTGTTAAGACGATGAAGAAAGTGAAAATGGGGTAGGTTTATTAGTGACTTTGGAATGCCAATCTTAGAATGCTTGCCAGTCAACGACAGAATGGGACAGATGGGAAGATACACAATGAGATCGACTACATTATTGTCAGTAGAAGGCATGTTTCTGGGGTCAAAGCAAACACTAGGACATCCAGCAGGATATCGGACAAACAGGAGCTTTGCGACCAGTTCGCAAGCGTACTCATAAAAACTACAGAAGGGAAATTAGGGAAAGCGAAAAAAACAAATATATTACTGATAACACCTAAATGATTGGAAAGCTGCGATATGAGAAGGGGGAAGAGGAGGAAAAGGAATCTGGGGGACTACAAAACTAGCAGAATATAGGGTTACAAAGGCAGAGTGCAGACAGAAGAAGTGGATAGGAATGTAAATCATCACGACACCTAAAAGGCGTTTAACGGAGATGAGGTTAATTGAAAACAAGTCAATGATATTGAAGATGACATCCTAAGAAGATGGAAATAATAACGGTAGGATGTCAGAGGTAGAATGTACTCAAGCAAAGATAGTACTAAGCAACTTCAGAGCAGAGATATTTCAAGGAGGAGGATAGATAAGCAGTGAAGGCACTGCATATGCTAATCTTGATACCAAAGAAATGACCAAGTCAATAGAAGAAGAGGAAGGTAGAAGAAGATAGAAGAGGTTGGAAGAAGGAAAAGTTGGAAGAAGATGGAAGAGGTGCTAAGTGAGAACCAAGTGGCTTTGAGGAGAGCAAAGTGGCTTTTAGGAGAGCAAAGTGGCTTTCAGGAGAGCAAAGTGGCTTTCAGGAGAGCAAAGTGGCTTTCAGAAGAGCAAAGTGCCTTTCAGGAGGGGAAGAAGCAAGATACAACAGATATCCATACTGATAATTCTGAATGAGAAGGCAAGGGGCATTGGGGATATGATCTTTCACAACGTGATGATTGATTGAGTCTACATGATGATGCTGGATCCAGAGTCAAGATTGGTGACCAATGAAGAGACTTGTAAGTAGAAGTACGTCAAGATCGCTTGTTGTCATCTACCCTGCTCAATCTGTTTCTTGGGACACTCATGGAAGAGAAGCTATTGGAAATTGCGGTGGCGCCTTTTGCACTCGAGACACTCCCCCAGGGCTTAGGATTAGGGGCATAGCCGTTCGCTAATAGTTTTTTGTTTATCATTCTTCATATCGGTCTGAGCGCGTTCGTTCATCTACGCTATCTCATTAGGATGGGACCTCAAAAGAACTTGAATGGGCGAACCAGCATCTAGAAGATGTCAACCGAAAATTCTCATGACAACTCTCGTGCGAACACCAAATCTAAAGGGAACTCTTAACTTGAAAATTTTTATGGAAGACAAATGAAAATAGAAAGACAACAAATAACTTTAATCATTTTAATCATGTTCTAATGCTCTGTATTCAGCTCTATGTTTATTTATATCATTCACATGCGCAGCGCTATTTATATCGTTTATTTATATCATTATTTATATTCAATGGCTTTTTCAGTGTACCTGCCAAACTGGCAAACACCTGGGGAGCAAGGAAACTGGATCACATCAGAATGCAAATTGTTATTGATGCGATGGGCTGTGGTAGCAACACCCTGTATGTCGTGGCGGACTGACAGGGATGCTAGGCTCCGATGGAAAACCCGGGCCTGCTGAACTTCATTATAACCGGGCCCTCCGTAGATAAAGTCGTGAAAATAACCCAGAAATGAACATACAATTCTTAGAAAGCAAACAGTTCAGTATTGAATCATCGGATTCCGCTAACAGCCCCCAAACCGCTACCAGGCTACACAAATATCAAATATAAATCAATTGATTAAGGGCAATTTGTAATTTACATGCTTCATGAGTTGGGCCTCTAAAACAACCCCGCCTAGGACGGCTCCTAAAGATGAACATCTGGAGAGAATTTTCTCAAATGCATGCGTAAAAAGCTGCAAAAGATTGGTGAAACTCGATGGTGATTCAAAGGTGCAGCATTTCAGGTCACTGCTCTAGTTTCAAAGTACCTTCAAACTCAAGGGCTAGATGTTATGATTGAGTATAGAATGGGGCAGAGCCTTAGAAACAGCTTCGCCACCAGCAGAGAGAATTTTGTGAAACGCATAAGAGGGCAAAGGAATTTGCAGAAAGTCTCATAGAAGAAGGATTTGCTAATGCATCAGATCTTAAGAAACCAAGTGTAAGAAAGAGAAAGGCTAACCATCGATGAAGGTAAAGATGAAGTTGAATCAATGGGCACAGCAAGAAACTGCTATGAAATCGATTCTTAAAGCCACGCTGGACCTAGCAGTTGCAGAGATTGATGGCCGATTTTCAAAAAGTGCTGATCTTTACAAAGATTTGGCCTCTCTTGAACCACGGCGATTCTCAGATGTGCAAGAGCAACTGAGAAAGAACGCGATGTTGTTAAGCAAGATTGCACAGATGACTGTAGTAAACTTGAAGCAGCTGCGGGAATAATTGCAGTCTTCCTCGCAAGTTCACAAAGAAATAAGCCCAACGGACAGGCTTCTTCCGGAGTGATGGGACTGCGCAGCCACAAAAGCTCTGCGAGGCAATGATACATGGGCTATAAATTAGTTGTTGCTGCTCTCCGCAGTTTGGAAAAGAAAGCTCTTCGCAGCTTCGCAAAATTCTCCGGGAACATTGGCCACGCTAAGTTCAGGGGGTACCATGATTGGTCGGCAATCTTTGCTCTCTTGTCCGAACAGACGCTTATTATAGATTGGCAGGATACCCCGCCATCCTTTGTATTAGTTAATAAAACCTTTTCTTTTTAGAGAGATAATTCACTCAGCAGGTTTACAAAAGTGATTCTAATTGCAGATGGGCTACTTGTTTTCAGTCTGGCTGCAATCTAATAAATGGTTTTTACGTTGTTTTTAGTTTGAACACTTGTAAAAATGCGTTGTTTTTTGGACCAGTCCACATCGTTCCCTTCTCGTGTGAACAGGCCCTAAAGCCCACTCTCCAGTAGGCGGAAAATTTTCGAGGCGGAGAAATTTCTTGCGATCTAATTGGCTAATTAAATTGTCACGGCGGAAAATGCCGACTAGCGAAAAGTAGAAAGTGATCCTACTTTTCGCGGCGCGACAATTTTCCGCCTAGTGGAGATTGGGCTTAAGACAGCATAAGTCTATGTACCTTATTTTCGTCTAACATAAATATTTCGCTTTCTTAAGGTTACGGTAAACGTTTTCAACACGAAATTTGGTTTTTCCTACCTAAAGGCCAAACTGTTCATGGAATCTGGGTAAACTTTATATCATTCGATGAACAAGATTATGGCGTATCTAGCCAGATCAAAATTATTGGCAAATAATGTTAAATGATATTTTCCAAGCGAATTTATTGCTTAAAAAGTGTACCAACTGCAAAAGCTATTTTGTACCCTTGCGTTTGAGGTAACAAAATCTGACTTATACCAGCAGGAAGAGCAGATCCTAAGCTACCAAAGAGTATCTCAGATTTTTTAAAGTTTCTCCCCTTCTTGAAATTATACCCCGTCGAAAATTGGCAAACAATTTTTCCACCCTCCCGCAGCTGAATTTAGGTATAAAAGACCAGAGGAAATGAAAATTTTTTTGAGACACTTTGCTTGCCCAACGTTTGCAAAATGGATGTTTTCATCCAGACAACATGTACCGTAACCTTGAAGTGCGACTCATTCTGCTTCATGTGCGAACGCCTTGAATGGCTGGTGTGAGTCGTTATGGGAGTGAATTTTGGTGGGAGTAGTCCACGTGAATCGGTTTGTTTCGATGTGAATTAGTTTCGTTAGAATGCGAATCAGTTTAATTTCAGTGCCTGGCAGTCACGGGCCACCTCACAAAACTGTTCTACTTTGGTAACACGTCAACAAGGAAGACATTTTTCGTGGTAAGATTCTTATCTGCCCGTGCCTATCTACTCCTAGTAACTATAATCACTTGTTGGCTTCCGGCTTGCGGCACGCCGACATTCCTTTGCGACAAATAAACGTGAATTAGAAGTCTACAGATACTGGATAGAAACATGATGTAATCGGGGGCGATCGCCCACTATTTTCAGCTAGCGTGGAAGCAGGGACAAGATAGGTTGGCGTGCCATGGACGCCAGGCAGTAGCACAGACATCAGTAGCAATGCTCCAAATGCAAAAGAGCAAATCCGAATGCAAAATCCAAATGCAATCAGGCAGCAACACGGGCAGCCCCAGAAATGTTCTAAAAGCAAAAGAGCTACTAGGCAGAAACACTGGCAGCACCAGCAATGTTCCAACAGCAAACAGACACCAGGCAGCAACACCGGCAGCTCCAGCAGTATAACAGCATTAAAAAAGACACCAGGCAGCAACACAGACAGCAGTGGATAATGTTCCAACAGCAAAAGAGGCACCAGGAAGCAACACGGGCAGATCCAGCAATGTTCCAAAGGCAAAAGATGCAATAAGGGAATTTTTGAACTAGGCCTTGTGGTAGGCTCCTTATAAAAAAAGCGTGTAATGCAGACTCAATTCCGGATAGTTTTGGCAAGAAATGCATTCCCTTTTCACAAGTCTGGCCCCCCTACCTACCCTTTCCTCCTCTCCTTTGCGTTTGCAGTCGTACCAGCTTATCACCACTAAAAGCCCCCAGGAAATTTAATGACTTCTATTCGGAGGAGGGGGAGAAGGCTCAGGATCGATTAAGGGCCCATGAAAATGCGCTTATTTCTCTTGTTAGAGCTCAAAGCAGTTAGCAAATCCTAATGAAAAGACTGAAAACAGTGTTTGTATATTGACTGATACGCGTATTCTGTTTATTAGAACAGGACCGCATTCACGCCTGCCGGGGCCCTGGGCCAAACGTTAATGGGATTCCCTAAGATATGCCAAAGTAGTTCGTGTCATTCTTCTCAAGTCATCAACAGCACTCTGTATATGCTTAGCAAAATATGTCTTGGCTTGGGGCCCCTAGAATGAAAAACCTCAGGGTAAATGCAACACTGTATAGGAAGCAAATGCCAGGTATTGTTAGGCAGTTTCTAGTGGTTTCTGCCGATTTTGCAATCAAACGTCTCTTACGTGTTTGTCAATTTTCTTAGGTAGTGAAATTTTTAAACGAGCTTTCAAGGGACAGTAAACAGTTCACTCACATCCAGGGAACAGCAATAAACTTATTCAATGTGCTAATTTGAAGAATGACAAATGAAGGTGTATTAAGTCCCACAACAACTTTACTACCACACAACTTCCATAAAGTGTAGAGCTACAATAAACAGTGATGTTTAATGGCAAGACTGTTTCGAGTTTCGATTAGAGAAATTTGAACTGAAAGTTATGAAGCCTTTTCTAAATTTTCACTAAGGTTGCTTCTTTCCCTTCTAAAAGTAGATCCGAACGTTTTTTGTTGACTGTATCTGATAAAAATGTGCGGGCAGTTAATACAAATGCGATTAATTGAAATTTTCTGCTATTTAAGACAAAACACGTCAGTTGGACATGTCTAACTGGAAACTGTAATGAGTTTTCTCTCTCTCGTAAAAAGGGAGTGGCTAAAAGGTCGAAGAATTAGGGAGGAATTAGTCCATACAGCAAATAGTAAATACAGAAATCACATCAAGAGCCGAATGGAGTGGCTTTCATTAAAGGCATTGTTTATGGAAGGGCGAGTGCTGTTAAATACTTGAATTGCTGACCATTTATATAAATTTCTACATGACTCCATTTCCAGCCATTCTCTTTGTGGGTGATTCCCCCAGATTCCTTCCCCGACGGGTAGTCCCCTTGATTCCTAGTCTTTGGTCTTCTTTCGTTTAAGGAAATTTAAGGAATAAGTTTTCACCTCCAATATATTAACTAATACATACCTAAAATGTTGTTTTCTTGAAAGAACTGTTGAAAATGGTGCTCTTGGTATCGCCACAAAGCCGGTCATGTCTCGTTTTTGGAAGGTGATATCATCATTGACTTCCGCCTTTTCTATCAACAACCCCCGTCGTATGCACACAAAACGCTTCACTTGCTACATGCTCTTGACTACAACTTGCTCCAAAATCGTTCCTAAGTGTTTAGAATCAAATTTGGAGTAGAAGACGATCTGTCTTGTGCTTGTGGGAGGTTTTATCAAACAATTGTTAGGCATCAACGATAAGGAACACTGAAACTTCAGCAGTCTTGGAGAAAAGGACGTTTACAACGTTGACAACTATAACGTTGACTTCTTTTGTTCGTTGTGTGTGCATCTCATTGTAATGAAGGCATGATTCTACGCTATGTCTAATTTTCTTGTGATGGGCAAGAACAGCTTCGCATGTTTGCTGATTGGCGTACTGGTCCTTGTTGAACATTTCACGGAAGCATCACTTCCAGCATGTACAAATTCATCAGCACTGCTGACAGTTGTGTCCTCGTGCCAACTCAGCTCTACAGACGGTAACTTCCAGTTCTCTGATCTTACAGTTGAAAGGCCTCTTCTCCTTGAATCGACGTCCACTGCCAATGTGATCAGGATCAGTGTCACAGGGAGGCTCAAAATCGGACTGCTTGGGAGTATTGCGGTGCAGCCAAACAAGGGGCCAGTGGGACCTCAGGATGGCCTGTCGCTAGAGGGTGCTGGCTCTGGAGGTAGCCACGCCGGCCCTGGTGGAAGCCCAAAGGCAAAGCAGTTGTCCCATAGTCAACTAAAAGCCATAGGCAACCCAGAAGCCCCAACAAGAGCAGGCGGAAACGGTGGCGACGGATCGGTACGTGGCTCTGGTGGTGCGGGTGGTGGCGCAATTCTTATTTCAAGTGCTGTCTGCGAATTAAATGGCTTGATCCAGGCCAACGGGAAGGACGCACAAGTGGCATCTGATGCTGGAGGGGGTGCAGGTGGTACAGTTTCAGTGCAGTGCCAGCAGCTGACTGGGAGGGCGCTAATCGAAGCTCGAGGTGGACAAGGTGACGGAGAAGGGGGAGGTGGCAGTGGGGGTATGATCAGCATTCAGTTCCAGTCTGGCACCTTCAATGAGGACACAGGGGTCCATGCGCCCGGAGGAAAGACAGGTAGCTTATGCCTGCTTGCGCTAAATTGTCACTGTGTTTTCCAGAACGCGATATAAAGAGTTTGCTGCACTCCCAGCACCACTTCTTAAGGGTCACTGGTGATGATTTCCAATGCACCGGTGTCTCGAGAAGGGTGTCTTAGCAACTGTCAGTGCAAATGCCTCTCTCTGCATGGATTTGTCTATCACGATTGAAATACGGACAAAATGTGATGAGATTGCTTTAGGAAAAATCATGATAGGCTTACTTTAGGAACTTTATACTATTATTTAAGTTATTCACGGAAGTCTTACTTACATATGTACATGTTCAGTGCAGAAAGCGAAACGGAAATTAAAATAGATATTCAAATAAAAGTTTGTTCGAAAAGACATTCTTGTATACAGATATTCAAGTCGAGTAGAGCGCGACCTTGCATCTTTCGATTGGTCTTTTGTGGTATCAACCAAGCAGTTTCTCTTTGATGTGAATATGTGCATCAAAAGATTCACATTTCGTTTTCATCAGGACAACTACAAGTTCCTCGTGGCTGTTTTGTCGATGCCAAAAATGTTTTACGTTCTCTGTAAAATATAAACATAATATAGAAGTACATCTTTTCAACAAAATTTCAGATCGTTCAAACATGTCATAGAATTTCCAGGTCCTCATCAATTATTATAGTCACTGTAGCTATAAATTTAACCTAGGGCGAACCCTGTTTTGTCCACACTTGATTTTTATGTTTGTAATGTGGACACAAAGCCGGGGCGAACCCAGGTTAGCTGATGCTACGCATGCGTAGTTAGATTACAACAAAACAACGTCAACAAAACAAATTTTCCACAAACACGATCAAGATGGAAGTTGCCGAAGTCGCAGTTTATTGTATTTTGTCCAAAATGTTTTTCCTGGCAATGCATTTTATTTTTCAGCGCGCAAAATGAAAATACATTCAAATATGCGCATGCGTTAAAAAAACTAAGAAAGGTTCGCCCCAGGTTTTGTGTCCACACTAGAAATTCAAAACACTAACCCACCTCTGGAAATGGGTTAAACTAGCCCAGGGCGAACCCCGGTTAGTTGTGTCCACACTGCAAAATCTAACCTGGGGTAGCTAAAACCTGGGGCGAGCCTGGGTTAGTTTGTGTAGTGTGGACAGGGTTTATGTCAGGAAAGCCCATGGGAAAACTGCATGCAAACCAACATACCTGGTTAAAATGTGTTATGCATCATAAGAAATGATCGCAAGTATTCTCTGGTTCTAAATATTGGCAAAGAGATTATAATTGTATTTAATTGACACGGTTAAAAAATATAACGGTCAGAAATTTTGCCGAATTGGGCTGTTTGAACGATTTTTTGGTCGAGTTTGACGGAGAATAAAGCGATAATATTTTGCCGCAGACCGAACCAGTTATTGGCGACCCTGGTACTAGACGTGCTATGACACCAAATTAATACCCCTTGAACACAATGTCCAACATTATGGGCCTAATCAAAGTCTGCAGTGGCCAATCGAATATGGTTGGATGGTAAAATGCTTGGCGGTAAGCTGAAGGAGAAACCGGAGCCTTGCAAAATAGATGTCCGACCGGGATAGGAACCGACCGGCAGACAATAGAGTTAAATCGTAAAGCATTAAGCTAGCACGCATTGTTTCGCTGTAAAGAAATCTCCATATCTACAGATTGGCACGGGTTTTCTTTTAAGCGGGTTCTAAGAAGTTAGAAAGCCACACTACAGGAGCATGCTATGGCTGTAGGCATGAAGATCAAAGCCAGCCAAAGCTGTTTTAATCTTATAAGGATTGGTTGGTGATGCCGTTGTCTTTGTTCCCTAAGCTATTTACACGTATTTGTAGTACTGCTGCTTTTTGTTCAGGGTACTTGAAGTACTCGAAACAATTCCTGCCGCCTGATTTTAACTTCTCTTTATCTTATTTGACCAGCAAACCATTTTAAGTGAAGCTCTAGCTCTTCCCAGTGCTAAAGTTGGCACGAGAATGTAAATTGGATTGGATTTCACCTCTCATAAGCTGGTCATTGCCCACATTCACTTTTTCTGAGTCCAAGCGATTCCAAGTATCTAATTCCCTATGTCAAATCTGTGTCCATTCCATTTGGTATCATGCTCCCCTGCTTCAAAATTTATGTGAATTCCAATGTACACTAGTATCCTTATTTGACATCTTCAGCCATTTATTCTTAATGCGTTTGTCTGCTGGGTTTTGTGAGTGTGGCAGGGAACGTATACATAAAATTTTGTTTCAGAATCCGATGTATTGTTGTTTGGCATTGCGACAGGGAAGCATACTTTAATAAATGCAAACACAGGTGCTGTCACTCATCAAGGAAGACTTGACGGCGCCCCATTTCAACCATCGACGAAACAGTCATTACAGGTCAGGCGATGCTTTCAGTCATTTGTGATCTACCAAACTCTGATTTAAGACTTAACTATTTATTTCTCTCTCTCATTGCATACCGGTATCCTAGCAGCTCATCTTACGTTTTCGACAGTTCTGCTGCCCTTTGAGAGCTAAAGTGTATGTGGATTGTGTATGTGGATTGTGTATGTGGATTGTGTATGTGGATTGTGGAATGTACGAAAGTTGTCCACTGGTTTGTCTTGGGTCAGCAAATTTGCGGTGCAGTTTAAGTGCGTTTGAGCTTCACTTTATAACAAAGTTTTATCGATATTTCATCATTTGCTGGATGCACTGATTTGTAAGAAATACGTCACCTCATCAGGTAGTGCATCAATTCTTTACATACCTTTGTTCTGTGGCTAAGAGCTTTCACGAGACTAAGACACTGTCGGGTCTGAGGGTAAGTCGACGTGGAGGCGGAAAAGGGAATATTTGCATACGATTTCATTGTAATTCAAGCATCAAATTAACAAGCTTAAAGAAAGCCTGGGGGTATGGTTTTATTTCTCAGTTTTCACACGAAAACAGAGTTGTGAACACGGAGCAGAATCTCTACGTTATGTTGGGCTTCGCGTAAAAGTCGTTGGGAGGGAAGTGACTTGAAAACATAGCAGTTCAAACGAATCTTTTTCAGTTGACTGAAAGCAAAGTGATTCAAAAATTGTAAAACAAGAAGAACTGACTTTGTGCCAAAACAAACAATTTCATGGACGTTTCCAAAAGGCCATTTTACTTGCAAGTAGGATATCACAAAGCCTCCCATAGCGGTGGACAATGTCTCTGCAATTTTTCGCCTATCGTACCTTTACCTAGTTTTGTATTGTGCCTTGTATGTCTTTCTATGAAAGAGAAGGTACAGAAAGAGCGTAAAGGAACGAAAACGTAGCAGTGGGAGTGAGTCTGGTACCCAGGGTATGGCAATGATTGCGTTCAACAGGGTCAAATCGTGAAACAAGAGTCAATGGGGAAAGGCAGACATTTGGGAACGGATAAATAGATGAAACATAGCCTGGATAGCAAATGTAGTATGAGGGCGCTGGACGCGGCTAATAATGAAATCTGACACCTTCAATTGGCATGGTAATTTGAACTACATTGTTCGGCCGGGGGTTTCAACCTGTGGCTCCATCTGTCAGCTAGGGTTGACCGGATAATAAAGGGATTCTGTAGAGGAGGCGAGAAATTGGGGGCTCAAAGAAAACTTAAAACTTCTTCAGTCAGCAGTTTTTCGCTTGCACCGAGCCTAATTGTTTGAGGTGTGACGCAACTGGCTTTCCTTCTTGGTAGCCTATGCCCTAACAAGCAATGCACCTTGTTTAACACCTGATTCGGTTTTTATACCTCCACAGGTAACATTTGCACCAACATCACGTTACTGGTATGTCACTCACATTCAAACGAAAGGTTACGCTAATTACCAAAGTGGCTGGGTTACTCAATTCAAGGTTCAATATGAAAACGAGCATGGAATATGGATTCCTTATTTGGTATGTTTTATTGACACCAAGCACCCTCTATAAATTAATAAATCACTGATAAACCTCTAAAAGGTACATAGAAATATGTCTTTCTTTATTAAACAAGGTAGCATTTCTAGAGATATCATTTTGAATTTTAAAAAAGAAAATCTTACCGCAGCCTTTTGAGAAGAGTTGAGGGGGAAGACGTGTTTCCTTGCTTCACGTGTCTTACGCGACGTAAGCTATGAACTGTAACGGATGTGTGTCGCCTCAGCCAGACCCAGGCTTATTTTGTTGACGAGGCTTGGCTGATTGACGGCTGATTACATCGAATTGAAGCTTTCAGTCCATTTCAAGGCAAAGAGAGGCAGAAAAGGAAGCTGGTTGATTGTTCATTTTATCTTGCATTTTTATAAATGGAAGAAAAATTGGCAAAGGAAAAAGTCAAAGGAAACGTCGAAAATCTGTTTTTATAAGTGCCAATTGTTTTTATATGAAAAAGCCATTTGTTTAACATTTTAGCTATGTTTGAAGTTCGCCAACTGCTTTTATACAGTACCCTTGCTTTTATGTCAAGTAGAATAATTGTTTCCCTATGATGAAAAAGCTTTACGAAGCTAGTCTAGATGCCCTAGCTCTATCTTTGTCGATTGCTTTTGTCTGCTCCTGATGCTTATAGACTCGCTTTTGCTCAATCTGCAGGAAAATGGAGTGGAAAGAATTTTCTCTGGAAACTACGATTCTTCAAATGTTGTCACCAATAAGCTGGAGATGGCTATTTTGGCGAAGTCAGTGAGACTCGAGCCAGTGACATGGCGAAATTATATTTCTCTCCGAATTGAAATGAAAGGATATTCTTACAGTAAGTCTGAAGATTGAATTAACATGGAATGAGCCTAAAGATTGGGTGAATAAATAAATATATATAGTACACAATCCGTGGAAAATTATCAAAAGCTTACAAAATAGATAGCAAGTTGCAGATCGAAAATCACGTGAAGGTTGTGAGAAGAGCGCATCAATGGTTGCGTTAAATCCCCATCAGCATCCAATCATTTAAAAAACTTTAATTCAAAGAAGGAATTATTTCTGTCTACATAGAACAGGATTATTGTTGTAGACAGACTCCAAAACTTTTCAATGAAAGGACGACCGGTTTGCTGAATGAAATCAAGATTTTTTGTTATTCTTAAAAGTTTACTTGTGTTTCCAAAGTATGGACACAATTGATAACATTGTGCTGTCCAGAGATGGTTTGTGACGGTGCAACAGTATGTCTTCGCTTGTTTAATGAACATAATGGTAGCTTTTGTATTGAAATTTAGAGAAAAAAGATTTTGATGATTTGATGATTTTAATTTGGGTGATTTGATGACTTTTTAGGCCCTGGTGCTGAATCTAGCGACAGCTGCCACAAAGTGCTTCCAGGTCTGTATTCCATTATCTCATTAGTGATTTTGTTTTCTGCCTAAATCTTCATGGCATACAATAGAAGTTTGATAAACTGAATGCAGTTTCATTTCCTTGCCCTCAAGAGACTCATGGACACTCAGCCTCAGTTAGCCTTGTCAGTAACATTGCTATCAGGTATTGACAAGTTATTATGACAATGAAGTTACTGCAGTAAATGCCTAAATTGCTTTTAGTCGTTGACGTACTCGACAGTATCCTGGAAATTTTGTTCTGGGTGTGGCGTTAAGCTGCACCCAATTGGAGGGACTGATACATCGTGATGGGACCATTCGTGGCGTAGTGGTGCCTTTATAATAACACAGAGTTGCAGCCTCCAGACTAAGGCGAGCTATAAGTGTTGATTGATGGAAGGTCCAAGGCAGCCCCCATCTTCCATGTTTAGTGCCTAGGATTTGGTGTGATGGTCAGATAATGGCCCTCTAACGTTTTTTAAATGCTAACTGGTTTGAGGAATACTCACAAACACTATTACCACTTGTTTTGGAAAAGAGATCTGCATTGATCGCATACAAAACGCTCCAAGTATTGTTGATGGCATGTAGTAGGATGCAAACAGATGTACGGTGCTTAGCTTTACTGGCTTAACCTTGGCTGAAATCCAAAGAGCGACTGACAAGGGAGATACTCATGTAACGTACGAAGGAACCAAACATTGGATTGGTCCAGTAAAAAGGGCAGTAGCCCCGTTGAAGGATCTTCAAGGAAATGTTTTAACAGACAAACAGCAAAACTTGAGTGTTGGGTTGAACATTGCAGGATTCTATATACAAAGCATCTAAGATCATTGAGGCCGTATTTGCAACATTACTGCAGTTTGAAATCATGGAGGTTTTAAATATTGAACCAACTCTAACTAGGATAACTGCAGCAAGCCATGAATTCTATACCTGTAAGTAAGGCATAGGGAAATGATAACATACCAGCTGAAGTAAGGCAAAGGGAAATGATAACATACCAGCTGAAGTAAGGCATAGGGAAATGATAACATACCACTGAAGTAAGGCATAGGGAAATGATAACATACCAGCTGAAGTAAGGCATAGGGAAATGATAACATACCAGCTGAAGTAAGGCATAGGGAAATGATAACATACCAGCTGAAGTAAGGCATAGGGAAATGATAACATACCAGCTGAAGTAAGGCATAGGGAAATGATAACATACCAGCTGAAGTAAGGCATAGGGAAATGATAACATACCAGCTGAAGTAAGGCATAGGGAAATGATAACATACCAGCTGAAGTAAGGCATAGGAAATGATAACATACCAGCTGAAGTAAGGCATAGGGAAATGATAACATACCAGCTGAAGTAAGGCATAGGGAAATGATAACATACCAGCTGAAGTAAGGCATAGGGAAATGATAACATACCAGCTGAAGTAAGGCATAGGGAAATGATAACATACCAGCTGAAGTAAGGCATAGGGAAATGATAACATACCAGCTGAAGTAAGGCATAGGGAAATGATAACATACCAGCTGAAGTAAGGCAAAGGGAAATGATAACATACCAGCTGAAGTAAGGCATAGGGAAATGATAACATACCAGCTGAAGTAAGGCAAAGGGAAATGATAACATACCAGCTGAAGTAAGGAAAGGGAAATCATACCAAGACTAGGCAAATGAAAGATAACATACCAGCTGAAGTAAGGCAATGGAAATGAAACATACCAGCTGAAGTAAGGCAAAGGGAAATTGATAACATACCAGCTGAAGTAAGGCATAGGGAAATGATAACATACCAGCTGAAGTAAGGCATAGGGAAATGATAACATACCAGCTGAAGTAAGGCATAGGGAAATGATAACATACCAGCTGAAGTAAGGCATAGGGAAATGATAACATACCAGCTGAAGTAAGGCATAGGGAAATGATAACATACCAGCTGAAGTAAGGCATAGGGAAATGATAACATACCAGCTGAAGTAAGGCATAGGGAAATGATAACATACCAGCTGAAGTAAGGCAAAGGGAAATGATAACATACCAGCTGAAGTAAGGCATAGGGAAATGATAACATACCAGCTGAAGTAAGGCATAGGGAAATGATAACATACCAGCTGAAGTAAGGCATAGGGAAATGATAACATACCAGCTGAAGTAAGGCATAGGGAAATGATAACATACCAGCTGAAGTAAGGCATAGGGAAATGATAACATACCAGCTGAAGTAAGGCATAGGGAAATGATAACATACCAGCTGAAGTAAGGCAAAGGGAAATGATAACATACCAGCTGAAGTAAGGCATAGGGAAATGATAACATACCAGCTGAAGTAAGGCATAGGGAAATGATAACATACCAGCTGAAGTAAGGCATAGGGAAATGATAACATACCAGCTGAAGTAAGGCATAGGGAAATGATAACATACCAGCTGAAGTAAGGCATAGGGAAATGATAACATACCAGCTGAAGTAAGGCAAAGGGAAATGATAACATACCAGCTGAAGTAAGGCAAAGGGAAATGATAACATACCAGCTGAAGTAAGGCATAGGGAAATGATAACATACCAGCTGAAGTAAGGCATAGGGAAATGATAACATACCAGCTGAAGTAAGGCATAGGGAAATGATAACATACCAGCTGAAGTAAGGCATAGGGAAATGATAACATACCAGCTGAAGTAAGGCATAGGGAAATGATAACATACCAGCTGAAGTAAGGCAAAGGGAAATGATAACATACCAGCTGAAGTAAGGCAAAGGGAAATGATAACATACCAGCTGAAGTAAGGCAAAGGGAAATGATAACATACCAACTGAAATTGTAAATGTACTGAAAAGGAGTTGCTTATCAAGATCCATCAAGTTTACTTTTCTGCTGGCGTGATAATAACGCTTTAAGGACGATCCATAAAAAATGGATATGTAAATACTATGTGAATACAAGGGTGACAGAAGAGGATGTGATAACCACAGAGGTATCCCTCTGCTGAACATTAATGGTAAAATTTCTACTCGAATCCTTTTTCCAAGAGTACACTTTTAATCAGAAAGTCAATGTGGCTTTCGACAGGGGCGTTCTACCACAGATATGGTATTTTCTGTACGACAACTTCAAGAGGAATGCAGGAAAAAGCGTCGATTATGTAACTAAAAAGGATTTATACATTGTTCTCAGGGTATGATGGCAACAGTTGTCTATGAAAACGAAGAATCCAAGCATTCCCAGTCAATAATGGAGTGAAGCAAGGATGCGTCCTTGTCCTGTTCTATTCAACTTCTATTTTCTTACTTCATAAGACATGTATTCGAAGGGAATGAAGAAGGCATCTATCTCAGTGCTAAATATGATGGAGGATTGTTTAATATCTCTGGATTCAGATCGAAGACCAAAGTGAGAGAATCGACTGTATGTGAACTACTCTTTGCTGATGATGCGGCGCTAGTTGCTCACAGTGATGAGTCACTGCGAAGGCTTCTGGACAAATTTCCAAAGTCATGCTAGAGTTTTTGGGCTCAAGGTAAGTTTGAAGGAAATTGTGATAATGCACCAGGAATCTGCGGGATCCAATTCTGAAGTAACTTTGGATGAAAATATTCTTAGCAGTGTCGATAAATTCTGCTACCTTGGTTCCCCAAAAACAATCAACAGATCTAAATGATGAAGTAAAGCAGCTTTTAATTTTGGATTACTAAAAAAACGAGCCTGGGAAAATGATAAACTTTCTACGAATGTCAAGATTCGTGTGGTCATGAGGCATGTGTGCTTTCTTCTTTGCTATATTGCTCAGAGACATGGACTACGTACGCTAGGAATATTAAAAGGTTGAATAGCGTTCACATGAGGTACTTACTAAAGCTGCTAAAAATAGAATGGCAAGACAAGAAACCTGACCCAGAGGTACTAAAGCGAACGGACCGTCCAAAGCTGGGGGCTTTGAGAATGCAGAAACGGTCGAGATGGCTGGGGCAAAGACGACGATAGACCAAGACAGTTCACGTCACGGAGGCTCGTGATGGCTCTAGGAAACAAAGACGCCCATTGTCGAGATATCATGATAATTGCACAAGTGAGATGAAATCGTTTGATATGAATGCAGATATCTGGGAGGTGTATGCAACGCAACGTTCATGCTGGAGAGAAATGCGACCATGGGAGCAAGGAGATACGAACAAGCGCTGATACAAGAAAGGAAGAGAGTAGAGAAAGAAGAAAGCTTCCATTAATAGACTTGGATGCGAAAGGTGATGAATTTTTTAGTGAACACTACAACAAGCGCTGCCGTTCGAGAATTGCATAGTTTAGTCATATCCGGACACATCAGGGCTGATACTTCATTTAGTGTGTACACAATGATCTTTAGGAATACAGGTTGCCTACTACCCCGGAGAGTGACATATTCAGAAGGCAGAGCTCCGTTTACACAACGCCGTATAAATTTCATCCACACCAAAAATTGGCTCAGAAGGGCATCGCGTTGACACTAGACCCACTATATCTGCATGAATTAGAGAGCGGCTTTCCGAGGAAGATTAGTTCACCTATGAAAGTGGATTAAATTAGTTCAGATAACTATGCGGTACAGCGTGAGCGGGTTTTTCCAAATTTATTTTAACAAAATCCGCAACAAGAGATTGATTTTGATTCACAAAGAGGCTCTTTCAATTAGAGATTTTTTGCTGCTGCGATTTCGTTGGCTAGAAGCGATCTTGTTTGAGCTTTCTTTGCAAGATTTGGATCACGTGATTGAATTTATCGGGCAATGTGTGAACGGGATGGTAAAATTGAAAGAAGAGTCACAAAGTTAGGCGATAGAATCCTCCCAATACTGTCTTAACTGTGCAAAGTTTTAAGCCAACGGTTTTTTTTCGTGCATATCCCCATCTTGAATGACAATTCGCCTTTTTCAGTGCCAGTAATGAGATTTATTTTCGACTTTAATCCAGTTCTTCTCCCTTAATTTTGTTTCATTAAAAGACGTACTCGTATCTAGCGGTCAGGATTATAAAATGTTCTATTTTTCAATTTCATCTTTCGAAATTTGTGGGCTGCTAAACTGGCACTGACTGTATTTAAGCAAGGGGGCCCTTCGAGCAATGTTACAATTTTTCTTAGCTTAGACTCCTTTTATATCCATTCGCATGACCGTATTTGAACGTACGGGAAAGGAATTTTTCATCTACCCTGAGATTGATTTTGTCAATATCAATTTTCAAGGAATGGTTTTTATTTTGTTATTTGTTGTAATATGCTTTCATTTATTTTCTATTTATGAAGGAATAATGTCTATTATACTTAGCAGCCTCACTAACAGCGAGTAAGGAAACAGCCTGGCTTTGCTTTATGGACTTCTACAGTGTTATATACTGTGTATTGAAATAATCGAGATCATGAAAAATGTCCGCCATTTTTAGCAGGGCTTTTATTTGTGCTTCTAAATGAGTTACCCCTATCTATTTTGTTTTGCTGCCTCAGACAATGTCCCTGAAGGTGGATCTGCCGGAACAATATTTGTGAATGGGACAAATGCTGACGGATCGACAAAGATAAGAATCCTATTGGATAACCACGGGACATTCCCAAGAGTACGTGAGAAAGTTTCTATTTATGTTATTGGTATTGGTACGAAACCGACGCGTTCAGCTAGAAAAGTTTTAAGCCTGATGATAATGTGTTCACGAGGAGGGCATCGTTGTCTGACGGTCCGGTTCAGGGGGGACTTGGAGAACCAGTATAAGGTCGCCCCCTTCAGTATAAGGTCGCCCCCTTCAGTATACAGCATTGCCATCAAACACTTCCTGACTTGCAACATGAAATCTTAATTTCGTTCAAGCAGCAATAGCTAAGTCAAGTCTCATAACAGTTTTCATCACTCGAGAGAGAATCGAAATCCCGTGTTGGAAATGCAGTTACATACCGATCACTTTTGCAATTCCTTTCATACCCTTGCTGTCGCGCGTTTCGTGCAAACGGGTTTTTGATGAAGATGATATGTATCCTGCCGATGGTTCAAGTTGTAATGGTTGATTACGCCAACCAATCCTCATGGGCTGATTTTCAACCTAGTTTGCACTGCCCAAAGTCATTCATTAAGACACTGGGGAAAATTGTACCTTCTCACTTTAGTCAAGATGCATTTGGTCATGATTTAAATTAGGTTCGTGCAATTTTTACGCCAATGTATCTCTTCGTTGATTCTCATAAATTGATTTTTCAGGTCCGCCGTAGTCAGAATTTATCGGATTTGCTAAGTTCAGGTAATGACGATTTTTCATTCTTTATTACAAAAAATAATTTGGCATTTGTTGTCATAATGTGGTCATTTGATTTGAAACTTGAGCGAGTAACTTAATGCGGCATTTTCAACAGAGTGATTTGGTTTTCATCCATAAGCTTGAAGTAAAGCAGGGTTTCTTGTATTGTGCAAATCTTTGGTACCTGCTTTTGGTCCCACATTGGCCCATTACTTGTACCACTACAGACAATCATTTTATGCATTTCTACCTGAGATACTTGATTCTTGCTCCATAGGCAGCGTTACACGGCTCTTTGTGGCCCCAGGATTGGAAAACCTAACCGAAGTTACCTTCAAAAATGGTGCCCAGGCAGTTTTAGCAGGAGAGGGTGTGTTTTCGGCTGATAAAGTCAGCGATGATGGAAGTGGATTCGTATACATTGGCGAGAACGTAACTTTGCAACTCAGTACACACTTAGAATCATGTACTCATGTGTATCGCGGAGGAGCACTTGCTATTAAAAACAACGGAAGCTCTGCCTTTGCCATCAAACGCCACTTTGACAATTATGGGTCACTGGTTGGCACTGCAGGTATTGAGCTTGTTTACGGCGCAGAAATAGGAAACTGGACGATGCGCCTAGGCTCTGCGCCGCGCTTTCTGGCGTTTCGAAGCTTAAAGGTCAAAGAACACTCGAAGCTAAACTTGGAGACTGATAACAGTGACACAGGTTGGAGGATGGAGGTGGCTTCAGGCAAAGATATAGTGTTCGAAGCACAATCGTATTTAAAAGCTACGGCACTGTCTTTCATAAAGGCGAGGAATCTGAAGTTTCTTACGGGAGCAAAGGTCAACTTAAACGGAGGTATTCATGGCAACACAACACTTGCTGTAGATGAGCTTTTTTTTAACGGTGAGATCACCTTTGGGAAAGTTGTCATAAACACGGCACTGAAACTGTTTTCTGTTGGTAAAACGGGAAGGGTTGATTTGACAACTTCTGCACTGTCGACTAGAGACTTTCAATGCAACGGTACAATGCATTTTCAAGGCGTGCGTCGTATTGAAGCCAGCACGTGGTCCGTGGGAACCTCGGGTAAAGTTTCGTTTGTCAATGCCAGCTTGCCCATTGTTCTCCAAGTACATACCTTGACCGTAAATGGTTACTTTTACCCCGGGCATATATCCACTGGCACTGGCTGGCAAATGTTGCAGATTGGACCAAGCGGGTTTCTGACATTTACCTCTAACAGTTCTGTAATCATTGATGTCCTGAATATTGCTGGAGAACTGAGAATAAACAAAACAATCAATCTGCAGACAAGGGACCGATCCGGAAATTCTGTTGTTACCGTTGAAGAGGGAGGCTCTTTCATTTTGGATCAGTTTCTTCCATGCAGAAATCGAACAAAATATAGTGGGACATCTATAATTCTGGCTCTTAATGTCACAGTGAATGGTCTGTTTCACGCTGGAAGAATCTCTGAAGGGCCCGGATGGGATAATCTAGTTGTTGGCCCTAAAGGGGACTTGGCTTTTATTCCGGGTGACCATATGAACATAGACCGGGTTTTGGTTGAGGGAAAGTTTCGGTCCGATACAACAGTGATACTGAAGAGCAAAAAGAGGGCGCTGGAAGAAATAGAAATATTTCGTGTGAACGAGGGTGGCAACATTGAGTTGAATTGCGCACCCGAGGTTGCCTCTGGCGCAGTTTCGAATACTTCGGCAAATTCAACGCTCACCCAGAATCCAGCTTCACAATTATTCGCCAAGGAAATGCATGTCGATGGTTCTTTCGTCTCGCGAAAGCTTTATATGGGTCTTGGCTGGGACAGTCTTCACATTGGAGAAAAAGGAACATTTACTGTACATCCCATTGGCTGGTTTAGTTTTGATAGATTCAATTTACTTGGAAAATTGACTTCTGAAGCTGGTTTGGAAGTACAAGGCAAAAGCACGCAGTATCTTCCACAGATGTATATTGGAGGAAAGGGGTACTTTAAGAGTGTTTTCAACAGCACGGATTTTCATGTTGATGAGCTTATTGTCGAAGGAAAGATGGAATTGTCCATACTTTCTATAGGCAAGGGAATGCGAAATCTTAATGTATCTGGTGCAATGTCTTTTAATCAAACCAAGGAATTCAAAATCAATACGACCACCATTGCTGGTAGCTTGGAGACCTGGACCCCATTTACCTCATCAGGGAAGTACATAGGACAAGAACTTAGCGTTACCGGAACGATCCGAATAAACTATAACGGAAGACCACAACAACACGATGGCTTGTCCCCCTCGAAATTTATCCTTGACACTTTCACGGTGTCTGGGTCTGCATACTTTGGTTCGCTCCATCTGACCGGAAGCTACGTCAATATCAGTGGTTTGCTGACAGTCGACCACGGAGGAGCAATGGCTAGCAAAGGAAAAGGTCTGTTACGTAGGCTTTGTAGTTTGGGCAAGCATTAGCATGGGGATCCCTACCGATTTAATCAACTCCCAAAAGTAACACATGCAAAGAAATGGGGGTAAAACAGCGTTTAAAAACTACTAGCCTTCATTTTAACGAAGTTCTACCTTAGAGGGTGAAAAAAGTGAATAATTTTTTATGAACCCTCTTTTACAATGGAAATCAGTTTTTGGCAAAATTCACTCTGCGGTCCTTCATTGTAAAGAAGGTTGGAGCTACTGACTGTGGGTCAAGCTTTTCTGCTGGTACTCCATTATAGTGGAATATCTATCGGGAGTTTAGAGTTTTTTCAGTTGTAGTCATTGTATGTCAATCCGCCCAAGCGGAAGTAGCTGTATGTCACATCTTGTGCGACAGGTGGTGGTAGCTACTCGTCCAGTGGCTCAACTGGTGGTTGCCATGCAGGAAAAGGTGGCCGAGGAAATGGTATTTTGGTTAGCAATGCTCCATATGGGACTATATATGAGCCTGGACAGTGGGGGAGTGGAGGTGGAGCTTCGTCCTCCGGTGGAGGGGGGCGTGGAGGGGGCCAAGTTCACTTGAAACTGCGAAATCATTTAACCCTTTCTGGAAGGATAACAGCCAATGGAGGAAATGCGGTGGTAAGATTGAAGCATTGTTGTTCTCAGTTCAAGCCTTACGCATCTTTACGAAATTCCTTTGTCTATTGGCATTTGCAAAGCTCGTTTTCTAGAAAGAAAAGCGTCAGGTGTTTAATAAAGTCAAGTTACCTATCCTGATGGCCTTTACAAACAGAATGCTTCATTAGTCTCATTATTGATTAAGTTTCAAGTTGATGAAAAAAGCTCGCCCATTGTTCTAAAGAAGCTCTAAAGAAGCTCTTGCAAACAGACAATATGTATAGACGTATGAATAGTGTACTATGCTTTTGTCTCGCATGTCTTTAGAGGTTACAGTGCAGTCCGCATATAGTGGCTGTTTGTTTGATTGCCTGTCGATGGCATTTAGTAATTTTGTTCATGTAATTAGGCTGATTAGTTTTTGCAATGTTTTCGCAAGGTGACACATGCTGGAGGTGGTTCAGGTGGGTCCGTCTGGATCGAGTGCGACACAATAAGTGCCACTGGCGCTATTGAGGCCAATGGCGGGGCCGGCAGTACCTACGGTGGCGGTGGCTCCGGCGGCTACATAACCGTCAATTACCAAAGTGGTCAGCTCAAAAGTGATCGCACTTTCGCCAAAGGTGGTGCAGCCGGGGGGCTAGGGGCATCCGAAGCTGGCGGCCCAGGTATCGTCTTCTTAAATGGGTCAATGCTCCTAAATCGCAATCTGCGGATTGACAACAAGGGTCAGAGTGCAAAGGTATGACGCCATAAGTCGAACCTAATCATACATAGTTGGGATTTGAGCAATTTATTAGGAAATCCATAATTAGAAACATTAACGGAAATCCTCTTCTTTCAGTCAATTTTCCATTGGCCATCTCTTGAAAGTTTATGAGAATTGGAATTATTGCTCCCCTTTCTATTTTTCCAGGTTTCATTGGTTGGAGATTATACTGTTTTTAGCCAAACAGGTAAGAAGAACGGTTGGCGAAATCTTGTTTTTGTGGGTTTCTATTGCATTTACTTTTACTAATGAACTTCCTATCTTTGAGCAAGGGGTTCTCATGCAGCACAAGTTGAACAGAAACAGCAACATCATTAAGTAATTTGGGAATACCGCAACCCTTCCTTCAAGCAATAGTACTTTCAAGCTTCTTCATCTGTTATTAAAATCTTCATCTGTCTTCTGTTTTGGCTCGTGCTGTGTTAACAGAATGGGTTCTAAGAGATTAGGCAGAGCTTTGAATATTGATCCTCACAGAGAATGGCAATTGAATATTAACTTTTACGTCTACTTTCTGTTTGCCCCTTCAGGTGGCGTGGCGTACCTTCTATCCCCCAGGGACTTTACCCATCAATTCACCTTAATCGAAATATACGGAGGTGCACACTTAGTCTTCCCCCCAAACAGCACAACCGTGGAGACTGTTGCTGTCTATGGGGATTCAACTGGATATATCCACATCCCCCCTGGGAACACATTAAATGTGACTATTGTGTCCCCGTACAAGAGAGTTAACATGACCTGGGCACCGTATGTATATCAAAACGCATCGTTCATCTTGCCTTCCGCCACGGTGGAGTTCAGACGAACTGCCAGCAAGACCTATCCAGCACTTTCCATTTCACCTGTTTACAAGATATGGGGATATCTGGATGGGCAAAACGGCCATTTGTTAGTTGGCCATGGTGCTACGATCAGCATGGAGCTCAGCAGCAAGCGCCAGCTCAAGTAAGAGATTCTTATGCTGGTACTTGTTTCTCTTATATCGCCCGTGAATAATCACCATAGCGACCCATCACTGACCCCTTAATGGTACTTGCCGCAAAGATTTCGGGGGAGGGGGGCAGTTGTACGTTAAGGCCAAATGTTGTAAGCACCTTTTTCGTGCATTATTAGGGTAAGTCGAGACTCTTAATCTAAATCAAACTACAAATACGAACTTAGAGTGTATTGAAGGGAGGATGAATTCTTGTCCATGATCGATTTAGGTTTGTTGGACTGACAATTCAGAAAACCGGTTTGTTGACTCTGCTGTCTGGCGTCAACAAGCAGATTGACAAATGGCTGCTGGAGGTTTACAAGGGTACTGGCGAGGGACAGCGTGGTGGCATTTTGACGGTTGAGGGTGGCGGGAAGTTTGAAGCCAGGAATTTGGATCTGTTCGCGAACAAGTGTAATGTGGACGTGGACGGGTGGATAAATTTGGACAGAAGAGGCTTTTCCGCTGGTAGGTTTGATATTCCTTACTTATTCCTGATTAGTCCGTTTTGTTCCGTTTTGTCCCGTCTTTTGAAAATTGCAGTTTTGTTTTTAATGAAGATTGCTGTTTGATTGGTCGCTCTGATCAAAATGCAGAAAAATGATCAAGTTAATCAAGACTTGTTTGACGCCATCACTCCTTGTATGACGCTTGTATCAACACAAACAATGCTGTCCTTGTAAATGTTTTAGGACCAGGTGTTGGCACATCAGGTACTGGTGCAAGTTACGGAGGTCTTGGCGGTCAGAGTGGTGCACATTCATTGGTTTATGGTGATGTTATGAACCCGGTTGACCTTGGCAGTGGAGCAGGCTCGCCTGGCGGCGGCAGGTTGTACATGAAGGTCACCAAGACCCTCAGAGTCGAAGGTAGTATTGGATTATCACTATTCGCTATTCTTTCTACAGGTGTTGCAGGAATGCTGCAGTTAGGCTAAGTTAGACAATCATTCTTTTGACATCCAACACGAGACAAAAATGAGAAAGACAGAAAAGAACGCGAAAGGCAGGGGCGGAACCAGACCCGTGCAACTAGTGAAATCGCACCAGTCACTTTTGCTAATGTTTTATCCCTACCGATTGCCAATCACACTTGAAACTAGTAATACTTCTTTCTCGTTATTTGGTCCACCAAACTATTAGCTTTGGGCAAAAAATAAAGTATCCGGACCCCATTGTTGTGTCATCACTCGCCGCCCCTTCTCTACTGGCAGTTATGACATTTTGAAAAAAGAAGTCGCACTGTTAAGCAACAATCAGCAACAAACAGCTCCGCACAACACAACAACACTATGGTTATCATGGCTAAATGTCATATCCAAAAGATCAGGCTCTTTGGAGATGCTATTGCTCAATAACATCTGGTAGTGCACTAGTGTCAATCAACATTTTAGACATTCGTTTGTTTTGAAACAAAGGGTCGCGCAACACAACAACACTATGGTAATCATGGCTAAATGTCATATCCCAAAAGATTCAGGCTCTTTGGAGATGCTATTGCTCAATAACATCTGGTAGTGCACTAGTGTCAATTAGAAATTTTGACATTCGTTTGTTTTGAAACAAAGGGGCGCGCAAAATGCACTTGTCCCGAGTCATCTACTGTGCAAAAACATTCATCACCCGACTAGTGCAACTCAAAGATTGCGCTAAGGTCAGTGATAGCCCATCGACTCAGAAACGTTAGCGCGAAAAAACAGCAATCCGTGGCAGCTTAAAGGCAGCAACGAGCAAGGATAAAATCCAGAATAAAAAAGGCAGTCCTATAAGGCAGAGGAAGAATCCATGACCGCGGTTTGGACGCCGAGAACCTGATTCCATCGCACAGGTTATTCCGCGATCTGGCAAACATCATTCAAAGCGATGTGCTTAAGACTTTTTCCTATATCTCGTTAACTTATTTCCATCAACGGCAAATTTCTATTTTGCCCCTCTCCGAGTTCCTTATAGCGCGATCTCCAATGTCTATCTCCAAAGTCCAATGTCTAGCCTTTATGCTTTCTAGTATTATGCTCTTAGCTACTAAGTAACTATACTGCAATGGATGATACCAAGGGGAAAAATATGATCATTTCCCCCATGGCTAATGCATAGCGAGACGTACAACGTTAAACTACATACAATTGCATTAAAAATAGAATAGCAACTAATGGTTACTTTGCTAGATTCTCTTCGACTATGCCAGATTCTCTTTTACATTAGATATCAGGTCAGGATTGCAAAAGAATAAACAAACTCACGACTGCAATTTATTTCGAAGTTCATTTTGGATGAGCTGCCTAACATCCAGTGTGAAACATAATGCAACGTAATTTACAAAGAAAATGTCCATCCAAAAGACAAATACTCGTTACATTTGACCTAGCAAATTTATTCATCCTTTCTTCGACATCAATTTTCATATAATTGTTTAAATTTACCAATGTTGATTCGAAGTCATGTTTACCTTCCTTCAAGTGTATCAACAGGTATGGGGAATGTATTTTTGGTCGTAATAACTTTTGTAAACTTCTTATTTTGCAGTGAAGGACAATTATACTGAAATTTATAACGAATAATGGGCCTAGCATGCCTGCCTAAAAAGGCGTGGTTTTTCCCCCCTTCTTAAATTCTCCACCGCCTATGTCCCCCCCGGCGCGAAGTCGAATTAGTCAGAATTTCGGCTAGATCCGTCCCTGGCAAAAGGTTCAATTTGAAAGACTAAATCTGCAACTATTATATTTAGAGTAAATCTGATTTACCCGCAGGACAAATTACGGTAAACGGTGGAGCTGCGTTGTCTTCAAATGCTGGCGGCGGCAGTGGTGGAGCAATAAACATTGATACCGACCAATTAGAAGGGTCTGGCATAGTTTCAGCCAATGGGGGAGCAGGCCATGGAACAGGAGGGGGTGGATCAGGTGGTCGAATCGCAGTTCGATGGAAAATGCAACAGTTTTCATTTCTAAGCGTCCAGGCATTCGGAGGCAGAGGGGTACACAATGGGGCGGCCGGTACAGTCTTTTTCCAGGTTCGTTGGCTAATCACGTGTTCCTGCCTGCCCTTCTTTCAGTCATGAAGTTATGAGTTAATTACACTGCTATTCAAAGTAATGTCACTTCCTCGGAGCCCTTCCTCGTGTCACGTTGAAGCCGATAAGGCTTGGTTTTTTTCTCGAATATCTTGTTCACAGATTTGCACTAGGTTTGATGTAAATGTAAATATAAGAGTCTCACTTTGCATCGAAATGGGTTGAACAAGTAGAGAGGTGCATAAGACATCTGATTTCTGAAATCTGAATTACGTGAACTTGACGAGACACTTAGACTAGAAAGGAATACGTGCCACCTGATGCAAATGCAACCTGATGCTAGCTCATTGAGTAAAGTTAGACTCATCACGTTATGAATAAAGTTAGGTTTTTGACTGCAGTGTTTGCTCAGCGTATCACTCTCTCTGCTAGTTGATCATTTTTCATTCCGTTTTGGCAGGATACAAGACTGAATGCGAAGAACCGCACATTGGTCATCAACAACAACAACCTTGAGCCGCCAACTAAGGAAGTTTCTGCTTATGATATTAGCCAAGATGGCGGCCGTACATGGCTACCTTTCAAAGCTGGAGGATACGAATTTGATGAGATTCACCTTTTCCGAAAAGCACACCTTTTGCTGCATAACAATATCACGAAGTAAGCTACAGTCTTATAAGCAAAACTTCCAGGTCTCTTTTAAATATAGAGCAGCCATATAGAGCTACGATATTTAAAAAGAGAGGTGATTTGCAATGCTCTTTCGTGAGTTTCATCATTCCATTGCTCTTTGAATTATGAAACCGGTTTCCGTTTCTTTTAAAAGTGAATTTTTAGGTTGCAAACTTTGATTCTATCGTGTATTTTATCGTGTATTTTATCGTGTTCACTTTGTTAGGCCCAGTGGGCTAAAGGCCTTGAAGTTCGTTGGGGATGACTCGGCTTTTCTCCACGTTGGTCCCAATCAGATGATCAGCGCCCAGATTGCCGATCACGACCAGCTTGGTGTCAACGTCTTTGTACATAAGGACGGTCACATGACCTTTCCTTCGATATTTTCTTGCTATGGTATCACGATAACAGTCAGGTGATTGGGATTTTGTTTATGCCTAATTTAACTCACTTGTAGTTTGGGTGCTTTATACCTGTTTCTTGGGTTCTAAACATGGCACCCACCCGACACAAAGCCCCAAATGTAGCCACAAAAGTCATAGTTTCTGTCATTACCGGCTCAAATTTTCCAGGTCTAATATTACAACTTTACGACATGTCAGATGCTGCAATGATGTACAGAATCTACATTTAATGACGCGCAAATTTTAAGCCAAATGATCCTGATCTAATTTTTTCTCTTACCGCTTTTGCTTGTAATTTCGTGCTGTAAACTAAAAACACTGTTATGCTATCTCATTCCATCTGCGCATGCCTTGAACTTGCTTTAAATGTGATCCCCTCCTGAATGCAGTCTCCCGGGTATGAATCCGATTTAGTAATGTCTTCTGAAGCTCACTGAATGTTTCACAATTAATCCACAATTTACTGAATGTTCTGCAACGTTGTAGGGGTATAATCTGGGTGAGAAACGTCATCATTTCCAAAGGCTGTCATCTCCTCCTGAGCCACCAAGGAAGAACCGATTCATCCACGCGAACTGGTTTGTTCGCTATGACGTCATTGCACATAAAAGACGGTGGGAGAGTTTCTTCACTGCCAGAAGTGGGCACTTTGACGATGCGTTATGAAGTAGGAGATTTTCATATATTTGGAGGCGGTACATTACAGTCAGCATCCCTAGAGGTGTTTGCGGGCAATCTTACAGTAGATGACCTTGGCGTCTTGCAAGGGGACCTTGTCAATGATGCGTATGTAGCCTAGTCAGATTTTGCTTGTGACTAAAACATTGAATAATTTTGTTGACTAGAATCAAGGTGCCCGAATGGCATAGCTTTGGGCGATTAGTCGCGAAGTGTAAACAGAGCGCCAGTCAAACATTGTATAATTCCTATGACCTTTCCATTGTATAATTCTTCACGTAGACTCGAATATTGCAGTTTTCTTTTATGAACCTTTGCCACTAACTTAATTCAACACTAATAAATTCAGTTATGCACAAGTTTTGCTGCAGTACGTGTCAAACCAGACACTGTCTATTTCCCAGTGAAATTGTTTAATGTCCTTTTTCTTAGGACTTGCACCACAGGAAACGGTCTTATTGGTGCCTTCAGTAAAGGTTCGTCTGGAGCTGGACATGGTGGCAACGGAGGAGCGGGCACCGAGCAGGCAAGAGTAGGTGCCGCCCATGGGGATCTCTACGAGCCTGTGAAGTTTGGCTGCAAAGGTGGGGGAAGTGGGGGTCTCGGCGGGGGCAGGGTAAAAATTCTGGTCAATGACACTTTAAAAGTCGATGGCACAATTAGCTGCAATGCACAAGCCGCCACAGGTCCGTATAGTGGCGGTGGCAGTGGCGGAAGCATCTGGATCGTGACGAACCGGGTGAAAGGATATGGGCAGATTCAGGTAAATGCCCCGTTCATTGCTACAAGCATTTGACAACAATAATAGCCATAATGATCATAACTATGAGCATTTATTCTGAATACAGGTAAATGGTGGCGGTGGTCATTCCACTGGGACTTCTGGCGTCCACCACGGAGGAGGTGGGGGTGGCGGTCGATTGGCCATGTACTTCCATGCCAATAAAACATTTAGCGGCAGCTTTGAGGCGTATGGAGGCAAGGGAGGGGGTGCTGGGGCATCAGTTGGAGGGCCTGGCACAGTCTTCTTGTACAACAGACGACACAAGCACCGCACCCTTCAGATAAGCAACAAAGGAATCGGTGCTTTAAATGAGCGAAGCCAAGTCATCAACGACTGGACCAACCACCAATCAGATGAAAGTAAATCGTGGGTAATTACAAATTCGAAACACGTGTTCGCTCAAGGTTTGAACTATCATTTTGAAGAGCTGCAGATACGCGATGACGCGCATTTAGCTTTTAGAAGCGACGCGGCTACAGGCAAGGTTTCGCTGTTCTTCCGCCACATGATTGGAGACAGGACTGGAACCATCCATGTCGGGGCGAACCAAAGCATGGACTTGGACAGGGCTGTAGTCGACCTGCCTTTCAATGCCAGGGTCTACAGGCACGGTCACTTGGGACTGGCGCAGATGACGTTTGTTCACGGGATCAAGATCTTTAACCACGGAACAATCACAAGAATCGTCAACATGACCCTGCATCACGGCGGAGAAGTACATTTCCACCAAGGCAGTCGCCTTGGCAACATTTCGGCACCCGATGACTATGAATTCCACACGATAAGGGTTCAGGCTGGTGGCGTTGTGCGCTTTATCTGCTCTCCAGTATCTCATAAAGGAATGAACCTTGTTTCAAAGTTGACATACATAGAAGGAGGGGGGAAAGTTGAAGCGAATTTTATCCGGGTACTCTCCGAGGCACTTGTCGTTGATTCCGGGGGTCATTTTTCCGCAGACGGTTTGGGGTACAAGATTGCAGATGGAACAGGTAAATCCCTTACTATAATGCCATATCGCCAGGGGGGATGGTTTGTAAAGAGCTTGCATTGCAGAGCAAGCAACTGATTCGAGCTTTAGTGTAGATAAAATTGATACAAGGCAATGTACAAATGTAATACATGTAGTTGTAGTGGGTGTGACTTTCAAAAAACGGCGGAGATTGGTACTACCACAGTGTAGAGATGTTTATTTTAGTAATGTGCTTTTGTTTGGTGACTTGAATTGTGGTTATTTCGGTGAAATTTAATCTTGTGATATATCAATATGAAATTTAATCTTCAAGGTATTGGAGTAAACGGGCAAATCAACCAAGGCCGGGGGAAACGAATGGCGGACGGAGCCTCCGGTGCAGGTCACGGAGGTAGTGGTGGCCGGGGAGAGAAGGAGAATGTTTGTGGGTCTCCCTATGGAAATTTGTATGAGCCGGATGAGTTCGGAAGTAGTGGTGGTGGGACGGTCAGTGAGGCAGGTTGGTCGATGTTTTGCTTCCATTTCAATTGTTTATTGCATTCAAAATAGAATGAAAGTTCATATTGTTGCGAACGAGCATATTCTAACGGGCATAATGTGGTTGCGTTTACCAAGAGAGTAAGGACATAGCTAGATTTTGACGAAACCATTTGAACTTTTTAACCGTTTCAAGAATTCGAAGCCATGAAGTAATTATTTTGCGACACAAAAAGGAGATTCAAAGCAAGCCGATGTATTTGCTTTTATTTACGATGTAGTTTTTCGTATTTTCTAGAATTACTAACTTTATTCAGTCCTTTCAACGGTGGATGGGTGAAAATAGAGCCAAAATAGATTAGACTGGGTTCAAAAAGATACGATTGGTCTGGATTGCTAATCGAAGCATTAGTAGAGTCATGTACTCAAGTTATCATAAAGGTGCGACATATCGATAATTAAGATATTTGTCTCATAAACAAATCAACTTACACTGAAATTTAGGGGCTGTTAGAACAAGTGCTTCTTGTACCACCGTAATATGTACAAATTATATTTAGTCGTCGGTTTCTTTTTAATTTCGTGGTGTTTGTATTCCAGGGGCTGGCGGTGGTCGAATTTTCCTAAATGTGACCGCGTTCCTTGACATTGACGGCCTGCTCTCCGCCCGCGGCGCCAGTGGAGCTTCCAAAGGTGGTGGAGGCAGTGGTGGTAGTGTTTGGGTTTACTGCCACACTCTCAGAGGCTATGGTGAAATATCGGCGAACGGAGGAAATGGCGCAGGAAACTCGGGAGGGGGTGCTGCTGGTCGAATAGCTGTTTACTTTCGGAACAATATAACGTTTAGCAATTTTTCATACACCGCGGAAGGTGGCATTGGCAGTTTGAAATCTGAAGCTGGTGGCCCTGGAACAGCATTCCTTTTCCATCAAGAGCACAACCACCGCACCCTTCTGGTCAGCAATGGAGGACGAAAGCCTCTGATGTCGTATGTGGATTATGCTAATATCCATAAAGATGGCTGCAAGGCTTGGATCATGCCAGACTCTGGCATCCACAGGTTCGCTGATAGTGCGCATAGGTTTCACTTTGAAGAACTGCAAGTCTACAAATCTGCCCATCTTGCAATTTGGCCTACGTTGGGAGAGAGAAACGTCTCCATTTTTTTCAAGTATATGATTGGCGATCGAACTGGCCGGGTGCACATTGCTGCAAACCAAACTCTAGACTTGCAGAGACCCGAGATAGACTTACCCTTCAATTTGCACATTTACAAGGCTGGCTTTGTTGGCCTCGCTCCGGTGACAGAGGTGCACAACATCGAGGTTATTGTCAGCGGTGTGTTGGCTTATGTCAAAAACTTAACGGTGCATCACAGTGGACAATTGTGGCTGTTGCACGGGGGTAGAACCTGGAAGCATGTTTCTCACAATTATCAATTTGAATTTGTCAGAGTACAGGACACGGCAATCATTCATGCTGTCTCATCCCCCGTTGCTGATCCCGGCATTACTTTTCTAACCAAGAGTGTATCTATTGAGGGAGGTGGTCGTGTCAGAGCGACAAAGTTCACATTTGTCACTGAAAACATAACGATTGACGCTGGTGGGTCGTTGATAGCCGACAACCTTGGTTATAATACTTCCCATGGCTTTGTTGGTAGCGGCTTGCACGGCATAATTAACCGAGGCCACGGATTCTATTCTAGGAATGGGGCATCTGGTGCGGGGCACGGCGGCAGCGGCGGCCGTGGGCACATTTCGGGTGGGGCTTCGTTCACAGGTGCTCCGTATGGGGATCTTTATGCGCCAGACGAGTTCGGGAGTGTCGGGGGGTCGTCGTCGGGCCGTGGTGGCAATGGTGGCGGAGTGCTGTGGCTCAATGTCACAAATGTTCTGGAGATTGACGGACTGGTGTCCGCGAATGGCGAACCTGGACCAGAAAGTGGAGCAGGAGGGGGAAGTGGTGGTAGCGTCTGGATCTACTGCCATGTCCTGTCGGGCAGAGGGCGAATTGAAGCTAGAGGAGGAAATGGGTCCTTTAGTTCACACTTCGGTGGTGGGGGATCAGGTGGACGCATTGCTGTATACTTCAATGTCAACCGAACTGGTTATAGTTTCACGTATCGTGCTCAGGGTGGGGCGGCATTCGGGTGCAAAAGAGGCCGGGAAGACTTGTGCTTGGCTGAAGCAGGCGGCCCAGGAACCGTCTTTCTGTACCACATGGTTGAAAATCATCGCACACTGTTTTTGCACAACAACTACCAAAAGCCGCTGGTTTCCGCTATCAGGACGTACAAGGACACTAGTGACGATGGTTGCAAGGCCTGGGTCATGTATAAGTCTGGCAGGCACTTATTTGCAAGCGGAAGGGATAATTTTCATTTTGAGGAACTCCAGATATTTGCAGGGGCACATTTTGCCATTCAATCGTCGTTGCAGGGGAAGGCAACCTTGTTTTTCAAGCACATGATTGGAGACCGAACTGGCACAATTCATGTTGGGCCCGGCCAAGTGATGGATTTGAAGAGGCAAGAGATCGACCTCCCGTTCAGCGCTCATAACTACGAGCGTGGCTACCTTGGTCTTGCGCCTTATACCGAGGTCCACGGAATAACCATTTACAACTCCGGGACCCTGGACCACATCCAGAACATGACCTTACACCACAATGGAGAGTTATGGATGAACCACGGAGGGAGAACCGGAAACAACTCTGCCAGCTCGTATGACTTTGATAATGTGAGAATTGAAGATGCTGGAGCTGTCCGAGGCCTTACAAAGCCATTGAGCCATCTGGGAATACAACTAAGAACAAGGGCTTTAGTTATTGAAGGCGGGGGCACCGCCCAGTTTACTAGGCTCAGATTCATATCCGAAAACCTTACTGTGGATGACGGGGGACTACTGTCATGCAAAGGCTTTGGCTACAATTATACCCACGGAGTAGCTTTTGGTGTTCTTGGGCAAGCAAACATTGGCATCGGTAGCACATCCTCATTAGGCTCATCCGGGGGAGGCTTTGGCGGTAGTGCTGGACACGGACAAGCAACGTCCGTCACTGGCAAGCCGTATGGTGACCTATACGAGCCGGACGTCTACGGCAGCTGTGGAGGAGGAGCTACAACTTCTGGAAGTGGCGGAGGAATACTATGGGCGAATGTAACGGACACACTTTTCGTTGACGGCGATGTTTCTGTGGATGGAAATGCTGCAGTAAGCGCGTCAGGAGGGGGAGGAAGTGGCGGGAGTCAATGGCTTTACGCCAACAGGATCAAAGGAACTGGTCGTTTTACAGCCATTGGCGGGGACGGGATAGTTTCAGGTGGTGGGGGTGCTGGTGGAAGAATTGCACTGTACTTCAAAGTGAACAAAACGTTCACTGGATCATTTCGCAACTGGGGCGGGCGTGGATCTCCAGAACCAGGTGGAGCTGGAACAACATTCCTGTACCACCAACTTTATCAGCACAGAACTTTACATGTTGATAACAACAACCAGAAGCCAACAGCAAATCGAATAAGCAGCTATGACAACTTGCAGGTCGATGGCTGCCGTGTTTGGATTCTTCCTGTGTCTGGTAACCACAGTCTAGCTTCTGGCACGCATAGTTATCACTTTGAAGAGTTGCAGATTTATGGCGGTGCTCATTTAGCCATTTTACCTCTTGTCGGTAAGAATGCTTCCATTTTCTTCAAGTTTATGATCGGTGACAGGTCTGGTACTGTACATGTAGGACCATATCAAAGAATGGACCTGGAACGACATGTTATTGATACCCCGTTTAGCTCGTATGTTTACCAGCATGGCTTTTTGGGCCTAGCAACCCATACGTCATTACACGGTGTCCGCATATACCTGGAAGGTGTTTTGGAGCATGTGATGCACCTTACATTGATGCTGGTCGGGCAATTGCACATTTACCCCACTGGCTCGACATACGGACATGCTCAATCCAATTGCCACTTCAATGGAACGGTGCGCGTGAAAGCTGGCTCAAAGATCGAGACGCATGGCAACAACGCCCATGGCCTGCCCTTTGCTTTGCGCGCGAATGTGCTGCTTGTAGACGGAGGAGGTGTGATTAGGTCGTATCACATACAGATCGTTGCTGCTAACATGACTGTCGACGACGGTGGCCTAATCAACGCAAATGAGGGTATTTTGCTTTTCTCACTTACTGTATCCGAAGATCTTATCGAATGTTTTGAACGATAAAGTATAGTCTGGTTTTTCAGAAGTGTAAAACTTTCCAACCATAAAGTCATTGCAAAAGCTTGTTGTTTAACGTCGTTAAGGAAATAGTTTATTCCACTTTTTTATATACTTTTCATGTAATTGCACCGTCGCACAACTTTCTGTAGGTTCGCATCTTAAGTTCGTTTTCCTATTGTCACATGCCAAAGTTGGCTTTGGACTAGCTATACAAGGTGCACACAAAAGGTCGCCGTAATCTTGCTTTGCATGGTATTGCAAGTGGTTTGGTTCCCTCTCATGCTCATTGGCAAGTTACACAAGATGAACTCTGTCTCTAGTTTCCATCTAATTTTCTAGTGCTCATCTAGCGTGGCAAAGTTGTACTCGTTCATCACTTGTACTTTAGGCTGACTGTCTGCTAATAATTGAAGCAGTCTTAGCATCAAAGCTGTTATAACAATGCAAGGTTCCATTTCCTGTAGGTGGATTTCTTGCGGGAAATGGTCCTGGTTCGCCAAACAGCGGGGACAGATTAAAGCACAGTGGAGCTGGTCACGGTGGCACTGGAGGACGGGGATCGTGCCAGGGTCTCCAGAGCTGTATCAAAAAGAAGGGCCTATCCTATGGTAGCCTATATCACCCGAACCTCTTTGGGAGCGGTGGGGGTGGCGCTGCACCCGTTGGTGGGAGCGGAGGAGGAATAATTTCTATCAAAGCAAACGTCTTACAGGTATTGCCCACAGACATGTCGTTAACCTCGCCAATACAGTCTATGTCGGTAACCTATAATATCCAAGCCAGTGTCTTTTGATTAGATAGAAGCTCTTGAATTAATGAATCAAAAATCTTTTTGAATCAATGAATCGACATGAATAGCTATGAATGAAAGAATCTTTTGTCCTTAATACAAACTGTCTATTCTAGGGTCACGTGTTAAATATGTCGATCAACGCCGTGGACCTTGTACAGCCTACCTTTCTCAAATATGAATTTCCCTCTGACGAAAGTCACTGTTTTCTTACTTCGATTTGCGCTACATTCCCGTGTGTGTACGGTCACACCACTTCTGCTTGATGTTTTAGGTTGATGGTGCTATTGTTGCCAATGGCGGCAACGTGTCACAGAATGGTGGAGGAGGTGGCTCTGGGGGGAGTGTCTCAATATATACCACTATTTTCACTGGTGGTCACACGGGCTATGTTCAAGTCACAGGTGGATACGTTTCTACGTCTGCCAACGGGGGCGGCGGTGCTGGGGGTCGGATCGCCGCATACTATAACAATACAATAAGAGAGCCTTTCTATCAAGGCACGTTGGATTCTTACGGCGGTGCGGCTGGCTCGATGGCGGAAAGTGGAGCAGCTGGAACGGTTTATTTGAAACACACCAGATTGAACATATCCAAGCTCATTATTGACAACAAAAACAGGTGGGCAATGGGGACAGAATTAGATGCAACTGGTCGAAAAGTAGATCTGTACAACGGAAACACAGGAACAAGCTCTACGTTTTTGGTAAACGGAGTGAGAATAACGTCTTCGTGTACGACGCGTTCTGTTCGCTGGACTAACTACCCACTCAGTGCTTTGTTTGACCAGAGCTATAAATACTCTTACCAAAGTATAGGCAGATATACCCAATCTTATTTCTACACTGGAAACTGCAACAATGGTCACATTACATTGTCTCTGCCAGGGACAATGCTGGTCAACAAAGTCAGAATATTCCCAGTTTTTGGCACAAGCTTCAAGGTATGTTTTGATGTTTACGTTCTTAGTAAAGTCTTTGGTAGATGCACTATAGATCGGTGCTGACTGTGCTTTTGCGCTTCAAACAGGGCTTCTGAATTTATGCAGAACTTTCACTCAGAATATCACAAGGGTATTTGTTTGAGTGGTTTTTTGTAGATCATCTTACAGGCATCATTGCTTTTGCCGGTGTCATAAGAATATAGTCTGTCATCATTATTGAAAATTTACGTCACTTGGGACGGTTTTTATCGTAGAGATTGACTAAAAACTGACTTGAATTAATCCATTGCTACTTATTTCACCTGATTTTTGATCTAATCTGTTTACTTATGTATTCTACGATAGGTTTCAGTCTTAAATTCAACTTGGATCGATGTGACATCAAGCTATGTACAGACGGCATATAGCTTCACTGGAGGAGCTTTTGTTGATATTAGAGTTGCTTTGTACGCGACAGGAATTCGCATAACTCTCAATGGAGGATCGGGGCTCGTTTCACTGAATGAAATCGAGGTCTTTGAGGGAGGAACAACATTCATGAGCAGGTATCCCGCTGCTAATAGTGTAGGGCCTACTGAAAGAGTTAATCAGTCATTGTTCATATGTAAATCGATGAGTTAATCAGTCATTGTTCATATGTAAATCGATGAGTTAATCAGTCATTGTTCATATGTAGATCGATGAGTTAATCAGTCATTGTTCATATGTAGATCGATGAGTTAATCAGTCATTGTTCATATGTAGATCGATGAGTTAATCAGTCATTGTTCATATGTAGATCGATGAGTTAATCAGTCATTGTTCATATGTAGATCGATGAGTTAATCAGTCATTGTTCATATGTAGATCGATGAGTTAATCAGTCATTGTTCATATGTAAATCGATGAGTTAATCAGTCATTGTTCATATGTAAATCGATGAGTTAATCAGTCATTGTTCATATGTAGATCGATGAGTTAATCAGTCATTGTTCATATGTAGATCGATGAGTTAATCAGTCATTGTTCATATGTAGATCGATGAGTTAATCAGTCATTGTTCATATGTAGATCGATGAGTTAATCAGTCATTGTTCATATGTAGGGCCGTTTGGCAAAATGCAAAGTCAAAGGGTAGAAACGCTTGAGGAAATATGTTTCGTCATTTATGCAAAGGTGCACATCATTCAGATTTCGTGAAAAGCCCTTTAAAAAGTAGAATGAAAATTAGTATTCGTTTTAAGTAGTGATTGTACATAACGCCGGCTTCAACAAGAGGACCATAACACATGACTTCAAGTTAATCATCCTATTCCTATTTTAGGTACAGACACAGGGAATACAAAGGCGCTACCACGTGGGTGGAAGCAGAAGAGAATTCAGATTACCATTTTTCAGAACTTGTACTGAAGGGAGCCGCTAGGCTGGCATTCACGGGAACCTACGGACGGGCTCGAATAACCGGAGACAAAGTTGTTGGTGAACCCAACAGCTACTTGTACGTGGGTGTTGCACAGAGCATGCGCGTGGTCCGGACCGATGCTGATCTTTCGTTTAACATTCGAACGTACGAGAATGGCGAATTGACGCTGCCTTTCAAGCTCTACATTCATGGCGTCAGCGTGCACATGGCGAACAGCACCAAGGTTTTTTCGCTTCACTTGTTTTTTGTTTTTAATTTCAGCGAGTTTGATGAAGAAATTCATGGTGGTAACAAAAACCTGTTGTTTTGTTTGATAATTATTTTAAATGAGGTACTATATCCTGAGGTGTGTTTTTGGTAAGATAGACATTTGGCGTCTAGTTTTATGTTTCCTAGAAATTTTCAGCTGAAACCCAAACTTCCTGCTTTCGGCGCCTCTTAATATTATGTATGTACAGTGCATAGAAGCTCGAAGGGATAGCAATGCCTTCAGTGCGAATCTCTAGCGAGCTTTACAGAATCCACCTAGAAATCTGCGAGGCATATCTAAGGTAAGTAGGGGAGTTTCAGTATGACATTTTGCATTTCCTACTTTCAGCTACTTGGGTTGGAAAATATGTATATTTTCAACGGTGGGAAAGTTCGAGTCGACACGACAACAGCTGTTGGTAACACAAGTAAAGCAGGAGAGATTTCCATGGATTCGCTTCATGTGCAACACAAAGGGAATTTCGAGATTGTGACGCTGGGAAATGAGAATGACGTTTGGCTGCAATTGAGCAACTTTTCGGTGAGGAAGGCGGTCTTCACTCTCTTGAAATATAAACAACATTTTATGCACAACAATGCACCAGCCCTTGTCACCTGTTTGTTTTAGAAACTGTTTATTCCAATTTAAAGCTCGACTTTTCATTTCAAAATTTATAATTTCATCTTCGCCATGTTTAATTTCAAACATTTTTCTCAATCAAAGCTATTATCTCATATTTACAAAATATTTCATATTTTTTTACCAAAGGTATACGGAGGAGGGCATTTTCAATGCAGTAACCGTCTCCATTTGAATGTCACCCACTTACTTGGTGTCTATTCGGGTGGAAGACTGAGTTTGAATAATGGAGGCTACAGAACAAGGTCGCTCGCCCCAACAATAACCCTGCATTCTATAGGTGGGCCTGGCGGAGGCAAAGGGAGTACTACTGGTGGTGGGGGCGGAGGTCACGCTGGTTCAGGGGGTCGTGGAGCAGGAGTGTCGCTAGCCGGGTTACCGTACGGATCTCTGTTTAGGCCTACTGACTATGGCAGTTCAGGTGGCTTCGGAAATCACTACGGTAATTTACTTTCTTTTCTGGCATATAGAGAAGATTCAGCGTGGCTTCATCACGTCGACGTTCTGTAAATAAGCAAGTCTTTTCTACATTCTAATTGTGCTTTCATGAAAACAGAAATAGGCGCCTGCTATTTTCCGTCGAGAATTGTCGCCATTTCTATTGTACTTTCCTCTTTATCAAAATGCATTTGTTGATGACTTTCTGAATGATTCAAAATTTCCCCTCCAAACAAACGTATCTTATAATTACCATTTACTTGCTTTCGTTGAAGCAGTCAAAAGACTATGCTATTTTAATGATGTTGTGAGCATCAAAACCTTGCAGAAAATTAAAATGTCCACATCTTAAGAACATAGGGATGGGATGAGGGGGGACTCGCCCTTTGCCCTTGATTGGCCCGTTTTTCTTCCATTTTCAACCCTTGCATCCCTGAAGTCGACCGAGTGTGACCAATTTTGCAGTCTCTTCTTATTCACACGATTTCCACGCCTTGGCATGTGTTGACGTTAATTGCGAATGATGATGGGCTGCACGCTTTCCTTTTTTACTGACAGGCCAACTCTTCTTCGGAGATTATCGCACGACCTCCACGAAGGTTGAAGGAAATGTGATTTCCCACGGCTCGCCTGGTGGGCATGGCGGAGGCGCCCTCTGGTTGAAAACGAGGCATGCTGTTGTCGATGGAATCGTATCAGTGAATGGGCAAGATGCCGCCCTGTCAGGCACAGCTGGAGGTGGAGCAGGCGGGAGCATACATTTGATTTGTGATGATCTTTCTGGATTCGGCTCTTTTCTAGCGAAAGGTGGTAAAGGTCACAACGGTGGAGGGGGTGGAGGAGGTGGGCGCATTGCCGTCCGCTATTTAACAATGAGCAAATTTGCTGGAAGCTTTAACGCACAGGGGGGCGATTCGAACGCTGAAGTTGGGGGGGCTGGAACTGTCTATTTAGAACAGAGAAATGGGACCAGCACGCTAAACACGACCCTGATTGTAGACAACAAAGGAATCAGATACCCTAAAGCTGTACGGCGAAGTGAAGGGGACCTCCATGATTTGCTTCACGAAGTGTACAATGATGTCTCAGTTGTGGGGGGAGTGACTTGGCTCATCGAGAACCAGAACCACTCCTTTACCCACGTCGACTTCAAAGGAAATGCCCACATTGCAGTCCTTTGGAAAGCCACGCAAGGAGATATTGAGTTTAGAGCTCGGACGTTGACGGGTTTGTTGCTAGACATTTCAGTCATCATCTCGTTAGCCAACCTGAAACATTGATTCTTGCATTGTTTTTATTTGCCAATTAACCTGCTGTCCCATATTGAAACCCCTATTTGGCAATGAAGCCATTCTAATTGTAATACTTCATATAAAGCTTCATAAAGCTCTTTCGTAACAAAACCAGCATCTTTGAATTTATGCTGTGTTTTTCGTCTCATTTTGGTATCATCGAAATGTAGATGAATAGACAGGAGGCAATAGCGGCACTTCATATCTTGTATCATATCATTTCAAATACAGTAAATCTCCGCATATAAAAACTTACTAAAATAAGAATCTAGACGTTGTTTTTCTAAATTATGCACCTTGCAATTAAGAACTTGTTCTTGTGCGACAAAATATAATAGGTTCTTATTCCAATGGCAAAAAAAGACACTGAAATTGATAGATGCATCATGCATTTTCGAGAAACTTCACTGCAATTGAAATATCTATGTGGCAAGTAGCTTGCCACAAGTGTTTTTATGACTAGTTTTTGGAATACAAATAAAAGAGAACTTTTGCCAACTGAAGCACTGTTTGTGTAACATGTTTTGTTTCAAATCTCACCACAGCATTAGAGTCGCCAATCTGGCAAGGCTGTACTTATAGATGATAAGTTTTAAAGACTACATGTATTTTGATACACATACTTTGCAAAAACGTTATGTAATTGGATTGCATTTGAGGGCCATTGAAAAAAATGGTTTGTCTGTGTTGGCTGTCAAAATCTGAGCATTCTCTCCTTTGTTATAGTCAACGAATTTGTTGAGAATCCGAGCTAAGAGTTAGTAATTGTGTCACTAATTACAATGCTAAAGGAAGAAAAAGAATGTTTGATGCATCTCTTTATGGTGAATACTAAAATTGAAAGTAAGGGATCCTTAGAACAAGAACCTTCATACCCGGAAATTAATCCAAGTAACTTTTCAATAAGAACCTTTTTCAGCCTGAACCTCAAAAAAGTAGGTTCTTATATGCTGGGATTTACTGTATTTCTATTTCACATTAACCTATATTTTCTGTATGGTTTAGTTGTTCTTTATTTTGGGTCTAATTCATGCTTTCATTCTCCAAAATTTACCCTCACAAGAAGGACTGAATTTACCCTCACAAATGCACAGGTGACTATACAGCCGTTCTCCATCTGGGCCGCAGGCAGTTGTTTGGCTTCGCACACGTCAGCATTTACTTCCCAGTGCATTCGATGATCTACGAAGGGGGCACCCTGGATATACCCAAGAAGCTCTACCTTAGAAACGTGTGGATGGAAGTGAACGGGACAGTTTCGAACTCAGACGAATACGTCATAGACAAGAAGGGCTCCTTGTCTGTCTGGTCCACGGGCAGCACTGCTAACCGGCAAAGGGGCCATTACGATTTCGTGAATCTAACAGTCCGTTCTCGAGGTTTGTTGTACGCGACGGCAGTCAGTCACACGGAGAAGGTCACCATCAATGCGACTCGTTTGATTGTCAATGCCGGGGGAGTGGTCAGTGGCAACAATCTGAAGATTCGAAGCACGAATTTGACTGTGGACATGGCAGGTACATTGAGCTACATTTCAAACTGGTGTTGTCCACCCGTCACTGCTTCTTTTTCACTCACTTTACTGCTAGTTTACAAAGGCAAATAATTCAAATACAGAGAAGTAGCCATTGCACACAGCCCGAGCCAAAGTGGAGCTTTCCTGCTGTTATTTTTTGCAAGGCTGGTAGATAAGAGCTGAGCTCCATTTAGAATGATTCGTTTCTTTGGACAATTGTTGTTATGTACGCACATCAGTTAGTAATCTTTGCCAATCATGATTGATTTTAGCTTGAGATCCCTTTTTCTAGGCACTATAGCGGCATCAAACCGAGGATATGCCTCTTCGCAAGGGCCGTCCTACCGAAATATCCACAGTTTGGTTAAGAAATGTGGAGGAGGACATGGTGGGAGAGGGGGCTTTGGGCCTAATGGGCTAGGGACGTCGTTCGCGTACGGATCTGCTTTGAACCCAATCAACTGGGGCAGTGGCGGCCAAGGGAATGGCGGTCGTGGGGCAGGCTCGCTGACATTTGAAATAGCTAACAAACTGCGCATAGAAGGAATGATTGCTGCAGATGGAGAGGCCAGGGAAAGTGGTGGTGCTGGAGGCAGTTTGCTTTTTCGCGTCTTTCATATAGACGGAGACGGATCCATTCAGGCAAACGGCGGTAGAGGGTCGGTTGGTGGGGGAGGTTCCGGCGGCAGAGTCGCTCTTTATTACAGCAACCAAAGTACGTACATAGGAGCAATTCAAGCCTTCGGCGGAGCTGGCGGCAGTGACCCTGGTGCTGCTGGAACCATTTACATACACGACGCGTCATTGCCTTTGCAGCCGCGTAGAGTCCTCAGAGTTGTCAACAGATTCCCGGAGCGTACGCTCAAGCCTCAAGTGCCGCGAGCTTTGCGAATGTACATGTTAAACAGCCCGCAGTGTGGTGCGACTTCGGGGACGTTGTCCAACGATGTGCGCGTAACAGCAACCGCAACGCCCTATTGCACCTCGTCAGTGGGTTATCCATTGAGGAATATCTTCACCAGAGGACCTTACTATTTGACGCTGTCGGCCACTGCTGATGTAACTCTTACATTTCCATTCCCCTTGTTCGTCCATAGCATCAATTATTATCCAGCGCTGCGGTGGAATTACGAGACGTCCTTTAAGCTGTTTACTTTCCATGCGGGCGCACAAATGACTGGGAGTAATGAGTGGACCGAAACATTTGGCGCACAGAGTGGTCAAAGCGAGGCCATTCCAATTAGCAAAATCATTGACAAGGTATGAGGCGCATGTTCACGCAATTTATCTTTAAGACAGGCAAGCGAATGTTTGGTTGAATTAAATTGGCCAAAAATTCAATTTCTAAGTATTCTCCCTTTCATTTTCTGTACAGATTGTTCTTAACCTTAAAAGAGGGCCATTGGCAACTTATGCTGGTTTTGACCACATCGAGGTTTTCACAATGGAAGACGAAAATGCGACAGCGCAGACACTTTTTGCTGGTAGAATGGGCAGGGCCTCGACTTGGCTATCCGATGAGACTGAAAGGGAGGTTGTCTTGGAGGAGGTTTGTGCAAGCCTTTCTGAAGTCTTGGTTAGCCACTTAAGACCAAGAAAACATCTGTATGTTTATATGAGCAGCAGCCACACTTGAAACATTGCGGAACTGAAGTGAAGGATGAATGATTAGGTGCCAATTTATGTTGAAAGTATCCAGTCATGATAGTTATGGGTACTGCTTTCATTTATTGTTCCAGAAATTTTTGGAATTTTTTTTATTGGAGTTTCTGAAAGGAATTAATGATGGTTTAAAGTTGTAAAGGTTTTTCCACTAATGTTTATCTGTTTGATCTAGTTGAACATTGGTGGCTCTGCAGCTCTAAGTGCAAACAGTGGCATCTCGTTGAGAACATTGAAAGCTAGCGGTGACCAAAGCGGGCAAATCATCGTGCGCCCATCGCAAAAAGTGACCTTCAATGTCTCAGATGGCTACATCCCATACTCTGTTCATGGCCGCAAGAGGTCAATCGTTGCCCTGCCGCCGATAACAAAATGTCGCGGTGTCAGCATCAAGCTTTCCGGCATCTTGCATGCTCTCAAGAATTTAACGATTGGATCCGGCTGCGTTTTCTCTTTGGAGAACACCCAATCAAAGTCATTTCATTTTGATAACGTACTTGTGCAAAGACTTGGTCAGCTGGAGGTGAAGCACAAAGATGATGTTGAAATTAAAATCGATGGTACCACATTTGCTGTTCATGGAGGTGGAAAGGTGATTCTTGATACAAGTCTGTTCTCTTAACTTTACAAAACGAGTCGTTAAATTGAGTTACTTTGTAGTTTGCAGAGTAAAACAAAGACAAATTAACTTTTGAATAGAGAGATACGAGTAAATCTCGCCCACAACGTTTAAAAGGGAATGACGAAATCAGGAAATAGACTTCAGCGCACAATCGTTCAGATTCTTGGTTAAAATGATGCTCACTGTAAGTTACAAATGAAACTAACTTTTTGAAGCTTCATCACTTGTAAATAGCTAAATATACAAGTCTCTCTTATATTGGTAATTTGTACTTTGTATGTCTAGTACATGTTTGTTCTCTTCTTTTTATCGATGAATGTAGTTAGTAGGCAGTTAGAAGGTAATAAGTTAGGGCTGATTAGGGTTAATCCAAGGTTTGTTTGATATTTGGAATATATAGTATAAGTCCGAGTTACTAATGATATTGATTATTATAATACTAATGATAATAATAACAACCTCTTTTCATTTCGTAATATTTTGCAACATACAGTCGCGAAATTTTCCTTTTAAAGGACAGTGTGCAAGTTCCTTTGTACTGTTCTTCAACTTTGGCCCCGTGGACGGTATATTTTATTTAGGTCATGTTCCCTCCTTTTCATAACCATTGCGCTCCTAATCAATAAAAAATCTAGTTTTGTAGAATTTTATTTTTTTTTTGACAGCCGGGGCTTTATATTATTTTCTAAAAGAGGTTTTTTAATCTTAAATTCGCATTTGAATGAAGAGTAGATTCCTAGAAGTGCAGCTGCAAGTTTACAAGAAGAGATGCTTGGACGTTAAGAGGACTTACCTTCCTTGGTAACCATAGACCCGCTCCAGAAAAGTAATCACATCCTGATTTGTGTTAGATGCAACAAGCCTTATGCTTTAGGGTGCGAAGATTGGAGTCCTTTCGGTCTGCACAAATCAGATGCAGACAGTAATTAGGTGCTTAACTGTAATTGCTGTTTCTATTTAAATTGCAGGTGGAAACAGTAAATCTACAACTTCATTTCCAAAACATAACTTTGGAGCCATTCAGTGTCTTGTCATCGGACAAAGCCTCAAGTACGAAGAAAGGAACGCCCAATAAGGGGGGCACATCTGGTCGATTTGGCGCATCCGGAGGCGGCCATGGTGGCAATAGCGGGCAGGGCCAGTCGCAGGCATGGGTTGGGACCGCGTACGGGAACTTCAGGTGGCCAAGTCACCAAGGTTCTTGTGGCGGCCAGCTGTTGTTTCCTCTCAGCGCAAAAGCAAATGGTGGCGGTAGAATAGGCTTGCATGCGACACACACGCTCGTTATCGACGGCGAGATTACAGCAAAAGGTTTCTGTTCATTTTGCATTTGTTTGTTAAGTCAATTTGTTTCCTACACTGATTTTTTTATTCCGTAGAGAATTTTTTCAATGTCAGATTTTGTTACGCAAACATCTGCTCAAAGACTGAAATGAGAAATGATCGTTCATTCAGATGTATTTGCGATAATTCTTTCAGGTGGCGCCGGGCTATCATCAGGTGGTGGAGGAGGAAGTGGCGGCAGTCTTCTGGTGAACGCCACGTATTTTCACGGAGACGGCGTTATCGATGTTTCTGGCGGGGACGGCCGCTCCACCACATTGATGCACTGGAATAGTCAAGGGACAGCGCAAGCATTTCTCGGTTTGTCTTCTTGACCTTGACTACTGGTCTGCACCTCCCTTTTGCTATTTCCTTGCCTTTCATTACTGCTGAAAGATCGGCAGCATATTTACAGTCATGCAAATGCTGCCTTTTTCCAATGGTGCTAGTTTTTCTTCAGATTCAATATTCGAATATAATTGATACTTGTAAAAACCAGGTTGAAAGAACAATGGTTGAGATTTACTTAACTTTGCCTATGTATGGTCTGTAAAAATCTAACAATAGCCTAAATCTACTTAGGATTTCTGAGAACTCTATGGTGGAGTTATTGATATCGGATTGCAAGTAGATAGAGTGCATTGTGGTCGACATAAATGATCCCCACCATTGGGAGTAAACTATAGTTTTGATTTTTGATGTTTTCCAAGAGTTACTCTGGTCTCTATGAAAAAAAACGATCATTGATTGCCTTTTTTCACTGATTGATTGATATACAAAGTTGATGTCATGGGCAAAAAATTGTTCTTCAGGACACTGCGAGTCTTAGTTAACGAAGCTAGATAGTTATCGATTAGATACCTTGGTCATCAAAGTATATGGTCCGAAATGCTTTATACGTTGACCAGACGTTGAGTCTGTTTCTGGGAAGTGTAGCAATTACGTTGAATTGCAGGTGGAGGTGGTTCTGCTGGCCGTGTCAGCATCTACTATGGCGTCAATGATTTCATTGGTCACTATTATGCAGCCGGTGGCACAAGCTCATTTGAAAATGGAGGCGCTGGAACGGTGTATCTCGAGAGGTTTCATATTAACGCCAGCTCTGCTTTTAGACCCAACCGAACTCTCTATGCTAATAATGCCCACAGGTACCCGAGAGATAGATACTTGGATATACGAGCGTCATACGCAAGCATGAGCCAGGCGCCGGCCGTTACTTGGGTGACGCTGAGCAGCAGCCAGAAAGACGTCAATCTGGTCATCGATGAGCTGCAGGTGTACGGAGGAGCACGCATCGCTTTGGTCAATCCAACAAGGCCTGTAGCAGCAGTGAACGTCACAATTGGAAACTTGAAAGGTGATCGCTCTGGGCACTTGTTTATTGGGAAAAATCAGAGCCTGCTTTCGAAAGAGTCACCTCTGCTTATGGGCTTAGCAGTGTATCCAGGGGGTATTGTTAGCTTGCAGGGAAACCTCACAGTTGCAGGGGTGAGAATGGTGCTTGATGGAGTGTTGGAGAATTGCGAAAATGTTGTGGTTGAGAAACACGGCGTCGTTGAAATGAAGGACATGATAGACAGACATGGAATACCAACCAGGGTAAGACTTTCTTTTAATAACAATAATAATAATAATGACAGTAATATATCGATTTTATACAGGTTTGATTAATGAGTTCAGAACAGCTGCTATAAATCAAAGACCTGTGTCCAACTTAAGGTAGGAAAAGCTATTATTTACAATATAAAACTATTTAGTTGAAATTGAAAACAAAGTCATTGCATCTGTTCTTGAATCTCACAATTTTTCAAGTTCACGCTTAACTCAAGCTACTTACACAATTATTTTTAGAAAATTTAGCTGATAAACCGTGCAAATTTAGACTAATAAACCGTGCAAGAAAATTTAGCTAATAAACCGTGCAAGAAAATTTAGCTAAAAACAAAGACAGTGGATATGACTCACGAACATAATATGCTCTAATGGCGTGAAAATGTACACGAAGAAGGTGATTCACCACACGTTTGGTTGGCCCCCGTTTTCGGTATAGGTTTTCGGTATAGGTTTTCGGTATAGGTTTTCGGTATAGGTTTTCGGTATAGGTTCTGTGACACTATTGGTCATCCAGGGTGATTACTACTGCTGGGCCTCTACGGAGGAGTCTTGCCTCAGTTGAACCATCAGTTGCTTTGGCAACAATTTCATGGATGCCCCTAAAGACGACTTCTCTTTTGATCTCTCTGCTGTTTGCGCACATGATGTCTTTGAGCTTTGATGTTCTTCTAGGTTGTCCTTCTAGCTTCATGACCACCCGGATGGGTATTTGAAGTATGTAATGATCTTGATGCTAGTGAGGCCATATTGTAGTCGATTCTGTTGTTTTCTAGGTTAGCTGACAGTATTTTTCTTGTTGAATTTGCTTTGTGTTTTTACTTCAGAATGTCTATGCACGGTGGTTTAAAGACACAAGCATGTCCAAGCTTCAAAGTTACTTCGCTCTATTGCTCGTCATTTGTCAAATCATTATCGTAAAAGATTTTATGATTTCAAAGATTTGAAAATGTGAATACTCTGTGACATTAATTAAGACATTTTTCTGAAGGTTTTCAAATTTAAGAAGATAGAAGTGAGGAACCACGGATCATTAATCGTTTCAAATGAAAAAGTCGTTCGATCATTTGTTGGCAATGTTGTCAGAGTTCTGGGTGGAGGACGAATTACTGCTACGCACCTCGAGGTGTTTGTTGGCAATTTGACATTAGACTCTTCTGGAGTCATGGAAGCATCGATGCACAAGCATCCTTACTTTGGAAAAGGTGGGTCTGATTTTGGCATGTTAGCATCATATCGGCATCTGTTACTTGCAAAGATGTTCAAATTTAGAACAATACCAGTAGCAGTTTTCGCCCGTTCCGCCAGCCACAGCGCGCAGTTTTCAATCTACAGCTTTTTAGCTTCCCTTTTTCTGGTGCCTCGATCAGCTTCCCGTTGGAAGTACACCTTTTGTTATAGAAATCCATTAATTGCAGTCTTTTTGTTCCTTTCTTTGTCATACTATCATACAAATGATGCTCAATTGAGTTAAGATTTAAAGTTGACACAGTTATTAAACTTTTGCAGGGAAGGGTCCTGGTCGAGACTGCCCCTTGTCAGGGGGTAGAGCTTGTAGTGCAACTGGTGCTGGACACGGGGGCAGTGGAGGGCGGTCTGAGAATCAGCAATGGACCGCCAGGCCATATGGTTCGTTTAAGAGACCAGGAGACTTTGGTGAGGGTTTTTCGCCGTTCATTTGATCTTCTAGGTTATTGAACTCGAGCATCGTTTATCAAGTATGATAAATCTAGGTAATACTAAATAATAATAATTGATGCTAATACAGGGTAAAAAACTAATCAATACTAGGATGTATTGTTATCAATACAGTCCCTTTTGAGATTAAAATGTGGCGAAAATTAATTATAGCAATCCTATTGCAATAAGATTTGTACAAATGATAGTATTACGGGCATGATTCATTCACCTTTTGTCATTTATTGAATGGAATTTAGGGCAGTGGTTATTGGGTGGTTGTTCGCTACAGCAAGACGGTAGCAAGGACGGTTTAATATCAGCGGGTGTATATTGTTTTGATCTCATTGACGAAGGTAGCCCAAAGCCACGAAATTCGAATAACTGCGGAGTTAAGACGATTTGATAATTTTCTTATTTGCAGCAGTTAGTAAAATTACATTTGTTTATCTTGGAATGCCTTGACATTCATTCTACTGACGTCAAGATTTTTCTGCTTTTTTGGTACTCAAATTTCCACATGATTCAAAATTGTAAGATTGTTGGTTTTCTAAAAGCACTTAGCACTTTCTAAAAGACTTACTAAAGCAATTACCTTCAAAACTGCAGGAAGTCAAGGTGGTGCGGGGGTTAAAGGAAACAGTGGAGGAGCAGGTGGTGGCATCTTATATCTGAAGATAAACGATACAGTAACTGTCAATGGAGATCTGAAATCAAATGGTATGTCTCCTTCAAGTGTTGGATCAGGAGGAGGCAGTGGAGGTAGCGTCCTAATTGAAGCGAAGTCTCTGAGTGGAACAGGAACAATTCAGGTGCGTAGAAGAATCGTAATAGTCTGTGTTTGCATAAAGCCTTAGTGGTGGTAAGTAATATCACCAGTTTGTACGTCTTTTCTACGTTAGTGCGTCCTTTTACTGAGTCGAATAGTTCTTTCTAGGCAAATGGAGGTGATGGCTACAAGGGAAACCACGGCGGAGGAGGTGGGGCTGGTGGCAGAGTGGCAATTTACTACAATAAGAACGAATTTTCAGGTGCAACCCTGTCTCGTGGTGGGTTTGGTATACGGGAACACGGTGCCGCTGGAACGGTCTATTTCGAAGAAATTTCGAGCCACAAGGCCGAATTTGGAATTTTGAAGATCGACAACAACAACAAAAAGCCATCAACTCGTCGCATAAATGAGGTATACTGCTTTGCTGTTAGTTTGAACTCACACTTCAATTATTCATCGCAAATGTTTTTATTCATACGGATTTAACAAAAGGAGACCAAGGGGAAGTCTAACAAAGATTGGTAGGGATACCTATTTGATACCTATAAGTCTACCAATCTATTATCGAGCATTTTCTTTGCTCATGGCATTGATTTTACTCCAATGTCATCGTGTTATCATCCCCTTGTATCTTCGAAGATCGAGAAGTTGGACGTTGCTATATTCGAAGGTGGAAAAACAAGCAGCCAGTCTCTTTTAACTCGTTCTGGCATCTCAGTCACTTCAAATCAACCAACGGCGCACATATCGTACTGGAGATGGGAGCCATGGCCAATTAAAAAGACGTACTACATATATTATCCGTTGGCTCATCTTTTCGATGGCAATCTAGACACAAGCTTTGCTTCTTCTGCCTCAGTTGTTGACTTGACATTGCAGCTTCCAATGCTATTGTACGTGAATCATCTAGAGATTTATCCGGTATGTTTGCGTTTCCTCTAATAATTTGCATTTGCACTTCATTTAAGGTTACGGTAAACGTTTCTGGACGAAAACATCCATTTTTGGATTACTTCACATTCTGATAGCCGAATTAATAAGGTACATAATGATACCACGTTTGAAGCTAGAAGAAGTTTTGAAAATGGAGAAAATCCCGTATAAACGAAGGTTTCCATGATTTTCTTATCAAAGTTTCTAGCAGCGGTTTTCAAATTTCTCGACCTGTTAAGACGATTATCCTTGTTCTGCTTCCTGTGGTTTGTGTAAGAGTATGGCACATCCATGGGTTGTTGTGCTTATTTCAAGACGCTTATTGATCTTAAAGTCTAAACTACTTGACCCGGATTACATTGTTGGTAAAATGATCCTGATGTGTATCATCGCAGTGAACAGTAAAATCCCGTTTTCTCCGGACTCGAAATTCCTCTACATACAGGTACGAAAAAGCTATTATGTACCCAAGGAACCAATCGAATGGCTCGAAAACTGCACACGGCTAGGGCAGACGTTGGGCAACAAAAGTGTGTCTCAAAATTTGCTCTGGTCCGTCTTTTATACCCAAATACAGCTGCGGAAGGGTGGAAAAATTATTTGCCAATTTTGGACAGGGTATAGTTTCAAGAAAAGGAGGAATTTAAAAAATCTGAGACACACTTTGGTAGCTTAGGACCTGCACTTCCTGCTGGTCTAAGTCAGATTTTGTTACCTCAAACGCAAGGGTACATAAAAGCTTTTGAAGGTGGTACACTTTTTGACCATTAAATTCGCATGGAAAATAACATTTAACATTATTTGTCAATAATTTTTATTTTCCATAATCTTGTGCATCGAATGATATATAGTTTTTCCAGTTCCTTGGGCCGTTTGTCCTTCAGGAAGGAAAAACCAATTTTCGTGTTCAAAACGCTTACCGCAACCTTAATTGTGAAAGGATCTTGTCTGTGGAGACAATTTTTTTTCAGCCATTCAAAGACACCAAGGAACTTCCCAAACATCAAAGCTTGCCTGTCTAGCTTACGTGAACCTCAGTCACCTGATTATATGCACGCAAGCACGTGTTAAATTGCATCTAGACCTTTTACCGATTTTTTTGGGGGAGACGGGGGTGGCATGGTGAGGTACTCAGAAGGGGTTGCCTTATGCGATGTTTATTGTAACGCCCATTCCGTAGTGCTCATTCGGCATCATTGTAATTCATCACCATCACTAAAAGTTTCCACTTCTTCATAGAACTGTCACCATGGCAACCGCAGCAGCGTCTCCGTGAATACTCTAGGCCATGGGGGACTTTTGAACCGAACCAATGGCTACCTTCCAATTGGCGACTGCTTTCCTTTGGTGTACAATTTTCATAAAGTCATTGTTAATGGCAATGTGAGCACAATTTACTTGTCAATTAAAACCGAGACTGTCTGGTCTTCTATCAGTGAAATAGTTATAAAAATTGGGCGAGAAAGTCCTTCGTATGCAGTCTACGACCTGTCGCAAGACAGCGCTAGAACTTGGCTTGTTCTTGAAGATGATGAGAAGAAAGTACTGGTGAATGAAATTAAACTGACAGGCAATGCGGATCTTGCAATTACGAGCAACACCTCTTCGTTGAGTGACGTCACATTCGCCAAGCTTATAGGAGACCACACAGGAACTATTCACGTTGCCCAAAAGCAGAGGTTTGCCGTGGAGGCATCACCGAACGCAATCATCGCGGCATCCGTTTTCGCTTACAGGGTAGGTCCGCCTGTGTTACCGCTAGTAATGCGCATGTCATTTCTTCATGGAACTTGTGAGGAATTAAATTCACATTGCTTGTTTGGCAATAATTGGCAGCGATTAAACTATTCAGTGAATGCCAATTTGTTTAGTTAGCAAGTTGCAGATAAAAACACATGAAATGGAATTCTACTGTATAAGCATGCAAAGTACGAAGACGCTTTGAATTGGAGATAAAAGAAGTTGAAGATGTTTCAGGCCGTATATGTTGAATGTCAAATAGGGGAATGTGTAATGTATGATGTATTTTGTTTACATTTTTCTCTGCTAGGGAGCAATCGTATCCTTACCGAAGAAGTCGAGTTTTCAACAAGCCGATTACGTCATCGAAGGGTCTCTGGTCAACATCACCGATCTACAGATTTTGCACAATGCTCATGTGCTATTTTCTGAGACTGCTTCTGTCAATTCAAACATGAAAGTTCGATTTGGCTTAACTCACTTGGAATACACAACGGTGGGAAGCTATCTCAAGCCATGACGTCACGACTTGAAGCCCTAAACCTCACAATTCGAAACGACCTTCACATTTATTCCGGCGGGGTCCTCAACGCCAGCTCTGTGAGCATAAACGCCAAGGATGCATCAATCGATGTAGCTGGTTCGATTATTACATCAGGGCGTGGGTATGCAAGTGGTGCTGGCCCCGGAAGGGGAGTCAGCTCCCTGTCTGGAGGCTCATCCGGTGGTGGGCATGGGGGCTCTGGAGGGGCAGGTAGTGTGCATAAGAGAGCAGGGCAAGCCTACGGGTCTTTCTTGGTACCAGATCAGTACGGAAGTGGAGGTGGTTATGGGCTGAAACGACAGGTAGGTTATTACGTGACGAAGGTCTATTTAATGCGCAAACTTTCCTGTCTGATTTTTAGAAGAAAAGTTTTAAGCTTGTAGCGTAACTTTGTTTTTTTGTTTTCAAGGTTGGTGGTCGTGGTGGAGGTGTTGTTCATCTGCTCGTCTCTGAGTCAGTGATACTCGATGGGTCGATTGATGTCAGTGGTGGTAGTGGCACGAACGAGGGAAGTTCTGGAGGAAGCGGCGGAAGCATTCTCTTGAGAAGCAAGTCCTTCAGAGGCAAAGGGAGCCTTGTGGCTGATGGCGGCTCCTCATCCTCGGCTGGTGGTGCGGGGGGAGGAGCTGGAGGCCGGATTGCCTCTTACTCAGAAACGTTACATTTCACAGGTAGAATATTTTATTGATGTGTCCGGCATTTTCAATGCTGTCTCTTTGTTTAATATAAGAAGCCCATTACTAAGAATCTGTTGGAAAGGTTAAATGTATTTTCGGCAATATCTTGTTCTTCAGTCTTGAGGCTTTTAAGGCTTAAAAGTATAACTTTGATTGCATAGGTACCAACAGTGCCTGTGGAGGGTCAGGACAATCGGAGGCTGGTGGAGCTGGTACAATTTACACCAAGTCCGGAAACACTTCTAAATGGCAGCGGCAATTGATTATTGACAACAGGAATCAGCAGCCAACGGTCGGTTACCTGTCCAACAATAGTGACACCGGATTCAATACAGGGAAAACATGGCTCGTACTTCGAAATCACGGTCCCATTTTCCTTGAGAAGATTTCTCTGAAGGGGCAGGCTCACCTAGCATTCTCACTGGTGGCAAACGTAAGCATCTCCACGAAGACCCTGGTGGGCGATTTCACTGGGCAGATCCACGTAGCGTCCGGGCTTGATCTCGTTATACATCAGTCCAGTCCGCTGTTTCCAGCGTCATTTAGGGTTTACGAGCACGGTAACATTGGGCTACCTCAGTCGATTACTTTGGATGCGTTGGCAAACAAGGAAATCAGCATCGAAGGGACTGTGTCGGGCGTGCGCCACCTAGCAGTTAGCTCTGGAGTTCGGGTGTTGCTAGGGAGAAAGGTAAAAGTTGGATTAATTACGCTTCCCAACGTGTTGCTTGCATTCTAATAAGAGAACTAACTATTCTATAACTGAAACGTGAGAAATATTCCAATGTTGGATATTTTTTCATTCAGGCTTCAAGCTATGGATTGCCAGCTACGGAGTTCAGCTTACAGTCTCTGGTTTCCGGGGGTACTATTCAATCAAAAGTACCAGTTTCTCCAAGTTATCCATCAATAAAATTGACTGTGTCTGATTCCGTCAGGATACTTCCCGGTGGCAAAATTGTTGCCAATTGGATTGACGTGAGGACGAAGTCGCTCTTCATCGATGGCTCTGGGGAAATAACTGCAAACGGAGGTGGCTTGAAGTTTGGCGAAGGCGTTGGTATCGGTATGAGCTTTTATTCTTGGATGTGAATCAGCCTTGATGCATTTAATTTGAAAAATGTTCTTTAACTGAATGTGTTCAAAAGTACTGATGCGTCACGTGTGTTTTAGGTGGAAATGGTGCTACGCATGCGGGCAGCGGTGGTGAAGTCGATAGTTCTGCGACAACTGACAAGGCATACGGCATGGTTAACAAGCCTTCTTCACTTGGCAGTGGCACTGGCAGTTCTTCAGGTGGTGGCATTGTCCACCTAAGTGCTTCCGAAGCAATCCATGCTGACGGATCGATTTTGGCGGATGGGCAGTCGATTGGGGGCAGTGGGGGTAGCATATATTTGATCACAGCACAATTTTCAGGTAGAGGGATTTTGTCAGCTAAAGGCGGCCAAGGAGCGAACTCAAACGGTGAGCTTTGATTTACTGTTCTGGGATCAATTGATACCGATGTTTTAAGGAATAATTTTCTTTCTTAAATTGTCAATGGCTTTAAAATGATTTTTCAATATATTCTATGTAGGTATTCTCACTGTTGCGTTGCCTGTCCCATGCAGGGAAGCGTGAAAATGTTTAATGACGTTCTATTGTGCTCTTGAAATTTGCGATATGCATAGACTGTGTGACACTGTTGACTGTTACTAAACTTGACCGCTTAATGTTTGTGACTAGGTGCTGGTGGAGGAGGGCGTATAGCAGTTGTTTACAGGAATTCGTCATTTACTGGGTCATATGTCGTGCTTGGAGGTAAGAGCGAGAAGCATCCTGCCGGCGCAGGTACGGTGTATTTGATGGACACGGGTAAGAATAAGTCAAAACTGTTAGTCGACAACAAAATTGAGCAAGTGTTATCTGCTGCAGATAGGTCAGAGATGTCGAAAATGACCTGGATATTTGCTGCCTCAGGGGTAGGCTCTGTCGTTTTCGATGAACTTGACATCCGTGGAGGTGGGAAACTTGCAGCTAAGACAGAGTTACCTAATGCTATGCTAACATGGCGCATTGGAACAGTGAGTGGTGACAGGAGTGGGATGCTCTTCATTCTCAGGTACCAGGAGATTGATATGACGAAAGGCAATGGAGCGGGACAGACCCTTCTTTGGGGCCTTAATGTGCGAGAGTATGGTGACGTCACGTTTCCAGCTGGTTTGAACATTAATCGAATCGGAATAGTTGTCGCTGGAAGAATACGAGGAGCAGAAAATGTGACTATTGGCCCAGGGGGGACATTCACTGTACGGTAAGCACTGAATGTTCTATTTTGGAGTTTCCAATTATTTTTGAGCTATATTATTTGATATATTTTTGAGCTATATTTGAGACATAATATTTTTCCAATTAGCTAAGTGTCTAATTAGACATTTAACTGCTTCGTGTACATGAAGGGTTGTATCGATATTGATTATCACCTTAGACTTAACCAATTGCTATAAACAATGGGATTTTGATTATTTAAGTTGAAAACAAGATGTGGAGGTTGTAGAGTATGACATTTTACTTTAGTTTTCAGGTCAATGTGTTTATCTCTTTGCAGGGAAATGATTGCCCCAAGCGGTGTCAAGTCAAGAAACATAAGCTTCAGTTCCGTCAATGTTCTTGGTGGGGGAGCGTTGCTTCTTGAGTCCAATAAAGACGGACTCCTCTTGAATGCAACGGTTCTCAAAGTACAAACCGGGGGTCGGGTCGTTGCGACTAGACTTCATTTGACTGCAAAGGAAATAGAAATTGCGCAATCCGGGGTGCTCGATCTTAGTAGAAAGGTAAACATCCCTCATTTGATTATAACGCATAAATATGGTTATAAGATTTAATTTTTCGTTTGTGTTCTATCATGATTCATAGCAATGCTTGTGATTAGAGCATCAAATATCTAATAGTATTATTTCGCAAATTTTACAAAATGCAAGTCTGCTGAAATTTTACAAAATGCAATTTGGCTCCACACATGCTTTGTTGCTTAGACTTATCGATGAAAATATCAAGTAGATTGGATTCATTCTTCTGATTGCAGAGTGCTATAAATGGATTTGGTCTAGGAGCAGGCTTTGTAAACTCTTACGGTGCATCTGGCGCTGGCCATGGTGGATATGGCGGGAAGGGCAAGATAGAAGAAAGACGAGGAAGTTTTTACGGTAGCCTCAAGCAACCATGTCTGTTTGGAAGTAGCGGGGGTGGTGGGAAAACTGCTGGAGGGGGGGTTTTGCGAGTCGAATGCCATTCATTCAAACTTGATGGTGAAATCAACGTGGATGGTCAGTCTGGTAGGGAAATTTCTGGCTCTTCAAATGGAGGGGCGAGTGGGGGAAGTGTTTGGGTACATAGCAGAATTCTAAGGGGGTCAGGCAGCATATCAGCTAATGGCGGTGGAGGAGATGCCTCGAGTGGCGGTGGTAGTGGGGGCCGAATTGCTTTACATTTTGAAATGGAGAACACGTTCGAGGGGAGTCTATCGGCATTCGGTGGTGACTCATCGCACGAAGCCGGAGCAGCTGGCACCATTGTTGTTGTGAATGCAAGGACAGGAGACAGCAATCTTACCATTGCGAATCAAGGCCGCAAACCCTCATCTGCCCGCATCAAAGACCTCTCTGCACTTTCTACAGATGCTGCAAGGACATGGGTACCCGCCAACAAAGATACCAATAAACCACAGTATACGAGTGATGCCATCGGCTCATCTCTCACACAGTACTATACAGAGCATCGTTTCAGCGTGTTTAAGTTAGGAGGTTCAGCTCATGTCGTGTTTGAGAAAAGCCAGCTCGGCATTTCAAGTGTCATAATCTTAAGCCAGCTCGTTAGTACATTTGAAGGACAAAGCTTTGGCTACATGCATGCACTTTCCCGACAGCTCATTGTGATCGAGAAATCCGACCTCTATGTTCCAGTCAATTTACAGATTTACCCTAATGGCATTGTTCAGCTTCCTAGTAAGGTTATATTACACAGGAATGATTTAAACCTGGAGGGTGCTCTAATTGGACTAAGAGAGTTGACAGTCTCATCTGGTATACTTCGCGTGTCATCAGCTTCCAGAATTGGTTTCTATCTGGAAGGCAGCCGTGGCTTTGATTTGGCGAAACTCAGTGTCTTTCCAGGTGGTATGATAATCGGTCCATCCAGCTCTCTGAGTCCATACAAGATTAAGGCCGGAGTTGTGGATATGCGTGCTGGCGGTACACTATCAGGTCGAGCTTTTGATATCGAGTCGCAGAAACTAACTATCAGAGACTCAGCATTTGTGACCGTTGATTTTGGAGGGTACCTCAAAACTCAAGGCAGAGGAGGTGGTCAAACTGATATTAGTGCCAAGGCAAGCTGCGGAGGTAGTCATGCCGGATTCGGCACTTGCCCTTCTGGTTTGTCCTCAGCGGCTCCATATGGCAATATGTTCCAACCCGGGGCGGCAGGATCTGGTGGTGGGGGACTTAGTGCTACTTCTGGTGGTGGAGAAGGCGGGGGCAGCATCAGGATACTTACAGTCGACTTATCATTGGATGGAACAATTTCAGCACGGTGAGTATTTTGGTTGCTCAAGCAAATGGGAATGTAGTTATATTCCAAATTAAAAGTGCTTTTCGGATTTAATATCAACGTATTACTGTTTTTGCGCCTGATACCATACTGGATTAGCTGAGCAGTGTACGTTTTGTCTCGTTAGGGGAAACAATGGTCTTCACCCTGGTGATGGTGGCGGGTCTGGCGGAAGCGTATTGGTCATCACAACGAGACTGTCTGGGTCAGGTCGTATTTCGGTTGGAGGAGGCGACGGCTATACGCGCAGTGGGGGTGGCAGTGCGGGTCTTCTCTCTTTGCAGTATACGTCCAAGCTTGGCAGCATTGTTTATGATTTGAAAGGAGGCCAAGGGTATGCGAAGGCGGCAAGTGGTATATTGCACGAAATGGTTGCTGGCAAGAGAAGCATAACCGTTCATGGGTACGCTCAAAGCAACTTAGAACAAACCGTCATTGCGTGTGATTCAGGGTCCAGTATAGAACTGTCAAAGCTGTCACTTCTCAACAGAGGACGGTTGAATATACAGGCATGCGCAGGGGTATCGAAACGCACACTGTTTACAGATAGTCTGTTGGGAGACCCACAGAGTGAACTATCCCTCGAGGATGGTCGTCAGCTTTATGTTGCATACAAAGGGGATTATAGCTATGAACTGTCGTTATCAGTGCAAGTTATGCCGGGTGCTTTACTACAAGTTCCGGGCGTGTTCAGTTTGAGACCGCATGTGAAATTGCTTGTAGCAGGGCAGCTTGTTGGCGCCGCCTATTTCAACTTGCATCCCTATAGCCAGCTTTCGGTGAGGCATCCGGGGTACACAAGTTACCGGGATGCGTCCATGTCACGGTTCTCGTTTGAAAGGCTCGTTATAGAATCTAGAGCATTGGTAGTTGCAGAATCACAAAGCAAGACCCATTTTGATGTTGGCGAATTCGAACTTCAATATTCTGCTGTATTCCCATCCATTATTCCGCTGGTTGTATTGAAAAAGGCTCTGAGGCAAAAACAAGCACCGCCTCTTCCTCGTCTTACGTGTCCACATGGACATGAGATTGTGAATATATCCTCGGATGTAGTTTATGATCCATGTGGCACAGGGAAGTTATTATATTACCCTCGAAATGTGAGCTACCAGGCAAATGCAACTTATCATCGCAATGTATCATACCTCGTTAGAGAGGATGGTTGGGAGGTTCGAGATGGAAAGAATGTCAGCTATCACCGAAATGTTACCCAATACACAATGGAACCGTACTTTGTTGAAGTCACTAAATGGAAAATTGTTTACAACATAACTTGCAATTACGACGAGTTCACCTTACTAGTTGGACAAAAATGCACATTACCACATGGAAGGTATAAGTATTCATCGCTCTCTATACAGCAGCAAGCTATATTTGCTTTCCAGAGTAATGGATATCAGGAAATAGTTTTGGAAGTTGATAACATGAAAGTTTTCACAGATGGAAGACTCAGTGTTTTACCACATTCGCTTCCCAACCGAAGATTATCATCAACTGATTCTGGAGCAAGTCACGGAGGACAAGGTGGAAATGGGGCATCGGTAATTAGGCCAGGTGACGTATATGGCAGCGTTCTAATGCCAAGGGCGAGCGGCAGATGTGGAGGAGGTGGTGGTATTGGCCAGATTGGAAAAGGTGGGGGACAGCTTGTAGTTACGGTTGTATCTGAGCTGACACTTGATGGTACCATTGATGTTAGTGGTGGCGAGGGTTTGGGAGGAGGCAGTGGCGGAAGCCTCTTGGTCACAGCTGCAAGTTTAAGGGGTAGAGGGTTGTTCAGTGCCGCGGGAGGGGCTGCGAAGAGTAGTAGCGGAGGAGGAGGAGGAGGAGGTGGGAGGATTGCGATCTACTCTGGCAAGGACGCCTTCAAAGGAACATACTCCGTTCGTGGTGGAAGTGGCTATTACAGTGGAAATGCAGGTACTGTTGTTGTAGTAAGGACAGCTGGTATTCCCAGAAGACACTTGCTATTGAATGAATCTGGGGTGATCAATTTGCCAGAAGATGGTGCTTTCTACCACTTTGATGAACTTACAATCGGACCATCTACAACGTTTAATGTTAAGAATGTCTCTATAGCAACGAAGCGTCTTAGCACTCGAAATGGCTGCTCTCTGATTCTTGATCGAAACGCCACCGTCGTTGCCAATTCCACCGATGGTCAGGAGCTGCATTGTAATATGAATATAAAGGAAGGTGCAATGTTTAGTTGTTTTGGCTCACTGAAAATACATTCACAAGGAGTCGACACAATTTCAGGTCTTCTAAAATCAGAAAGTCTTACGTTTGAGACCTCCAAAACTTTCATTATGCTAGGGAAAAGCAGTTTATTTACGAAAAGCATTTATTTAGGACCAAACTCCAACATGTCACTGAGCAGGGACTCGCGAATTGGTCACTCACCTTCATTTCAACTGGATTTGGAAAATCTCTCTCTGTCAGTGTCGTCAGAAATCGTCTTCAGTTTGTCAAAAGTGAAAATGAACGTTGGTTCCTTGTCAATGGCTCGAGAGTCGCGTTTAAAATCCTTTTCAGAGCTTGATCTGTCAATAAAAGCACGTGAGATACTACTTGAAGACCAGGCGGAGATTCAAACTGTAGGTAGTTCTGAGTCTTCTGTTGAAGTCTCTTCCGGCAATGCAAGTTGTGGTTCTGGTGGGAGTCATGGCGGCCAGGGAGGTGGTCTGACGCCAGGTGATCCATACGGTGCATTTGTTAGACCTGCTGCCTTTGGAAGCAGTGGTGGGTCTGCTAGCCGTGTGCGTGGAAGCTTTGGCGGCGGTATCATTTCGATTACCACCAAAGCATTTATATTAAACGGGAATGTTTCTGTCAGTGGATTGTCATCTTCTGGGAATCAAGGTGGTGGTAGTGGCGGGAGCCTCTCTATAGAAGCAGACATTTTGTCAGGGCATGGCAGCATATCTGCTAACGGTGGAAACTCTTTGTGTGGAGGGGGCGGCGGTGGGCGCGTGTCTCTCAATGTGAACTACAGAACGAATTTCAAGGGCCGAATCATGGCATATGGTGGCAGCGGAGCTTATGCAGGAGCAGCAGGGACTATTTTCGTAGCTGAAAAGGTTGTTGGGGTGAATGTGAATTCAACAATAATTGACAATAATGGATTAAAGACGGTCGCAGAATCGCGAATCGTAGTCCAAAGCGGCCTTATGGCAATGCAAAATTTGATGATATCGGGAGAGGGAAGGCTTGCCTTTGCTTCAACCTCTGATCTTGTTATCAAGTTTTCCAAAGTAACAGGGGATCTAAGTGGTTTGCTCAAGGTCATGCCAAGGCAAACTGTTTACCTTCAAACCTCGCAGGCGTACTCCGAAAAGCCCTTCACGCTTCCATGTTCTTTGTACGTCAAACTCAATGCAACATTGTTCTTGGCTTCAAGATTCTTGGTTGCTAAAACCGTAATCCAGCCGTCTTTCTACATTGAGGGCTTGGTGGTTGGTGGGGAAAATGTCATAGCCGGCAAGCATGGCTATATTGTGGTCGCGAAAACGGGCAGGATAGGAATATCAACGGAACGAGCAAGAACATTTTCTTTCAGGTCAATAGCTATTCTCAACCAGGGAAGGCTGAAGTTTGAATCGCTTCTTGGCGAGAAGGTCCAGGTGAATTCTGAAATGATAAATGTGGGATTTGGTGGTTCAGTAGAAGGCGCAAATTTGCATCTGAAGTCTCCCAGTTTAACGGTGTCTTATGGGGGCAAACTGTCTGCAAACGGTGGAGGATTTGGAGGTGGTCACGGTCCAGGAGCAGGAATGTCGCCAGCTGGCGGTGGTGCTGGCGGAGGTGCTGACGGAGGTGCTGGCGGAGGTGCTGGCGGAGGGGCATACGGGGGATTCTCCGGCGCAGGGGAAAGAGGAAAGGGAACAAAGATTGTCTACGGCTCACTATTCAAAGCAGAGAGCTATGGTAGCGGTGGAGGTAACTTAGGCGCAGATGTGGGTGGAGCTGGTGGGGGAATCTTGTTGATTGAAACCGGAAAACTACTGGTTGGTGGCCAGATAGCAGCTGATGGTTTTGCCGGAATCCAAAACGGAGGAGGGGGCTCAGGAGGCAGCATTCACATTTCAACTTCGAGTCTGCACGGTCTTGGATCAATACAAGCACTAGGGGGTGAAGGAAGAGGATTAGGAGGTGGCGGATCTGGTGGTAGGATATCTATCATTGTTAGTAGTGAGTTTACATTCAAAGGAACAGTTGATGCGTCCGGGGGAAAAAAGACGGAGAGCAGTGTTACAAATGGATTCAGCGGGTCTCCTGGGACTATTTACATCAAGGACACTTATCAGATGTATTTTAAAAGAGAAAAGCTACTGATACGCAACCGGCTATTTTTGAATCATTCCGTGGAGCTCTCGCTCAATCAAACGGTCACCCGGTATGCTTTCGATAATTTTGTGTTGAAGGGTGGTATCGTGCTTCATTTTGATAAAAGCGCAGACATCAAGAATTTAGAATCGGACGACAAAAGTGTTTTGCATGCCCGTGATGGCGTCATACTGAGCGTAGAACAGGCACAAGCTTCTAGCGACATTCACGCTAGCTTTCACGTCGATGCTCTTGGTGAGGTGCGACTAGCCAGTAAGGTCACATTTCTTGGGCGAGACAATAGGCTACTCGGTACTCTGACGGGGGTAATTGATTTCAACATTGGCGAGACAAAAACGACAACTTTGTCTGCCACAGGAAGAACGGCGCAATACAAAGACGGAAAGTATACCGTTCTCTCAAAGCGCGGCGAATACCGCTTCATCAAAGTTACGCTGCAGAATCGTGCAAAACTTAGTTTCGAAAGTTCAGGCTCCCGATTGATTCCAATATATCTTGCATCGTTGGAGATGTTCTTTGGGTCTGTACTGAAAGCACATCGACTTTCCGTTGAGAGCGACGACATTATAATTCACGCTGGTGCCTCCATTAACGTGTCCGGAGTCATCAACAGTAGTTCTACTTCTAATGCTGCCGATGGAGGCAGCCACTGTGGTTATGGTGGTGGAAGGACGGTGACTCAAGACAGGGAAATGTCCTCTGTTTCTCCAAACCGAACTGGCGAGGCTGGCGGTGGCCGCAGCGAAGGAGGTATGTTGCGTAAACTGACGTGTACGTCCTTGGTTTATTGAATTATTCCTTTTAGTAGAGAGTTGTGGGATGTTTACATTATCCAATCTAGTTGATAGCCTCTTAAATTATAAAAAGTTATGAGACTGTTGTAAAGAATGCGATTATTTTCTTCAATGCTACAGAAACATACGGAGCAATAAGTAGCAATTTTGAGGCACGGGGTTATCAACAGGGTCTTAAAACAGCAATCATGTATTTCAAAGCTTAAACGACAGTCAAAGCTTAAAACATAAAAACTTATCATGAATTTGTCTAGAGGCCGTTTTATTCACCAAATATTTGTTTCATCCAAGAAAACCATATGCGACTGTCTGCTGCAGGAAATGCTCATGTGTCTTCTTTTCTAGGGGGCATTATGAAAATAAGAGTTTCCAGACGCATCCAAGTTGACGGTACCCTTCTAGCTAATGGCTTCAGTTCGACCGTCAGAAATGGCGGAGGAGCCAGTGGCGGTACCATCAACATTGTCACAGTGTCGCTTACTGGGCTTGGCAAAATTACTGCCAATGGTGGGGACGGACTTGGCAACGGAAACGGGGGTGGCGGAGGCTGTATTGCAGTTCACGTGGATGACGAAGCTAAGTTCAAAGGGGCCTTCCAATCACATGGTGGCAACGGGAAGATTGTTGGGGGTGCAGGCACAGTTTATGTAGAGGACATGAAGGCAAGGACTCCAAGGTGCATAGTGGTCGTAGCAGTCATTTTATCGAATTCAATTAACGTCTAGCACTGTTCTCATCTGATATACTTTGTCGTGATTGATAATGGCTCATATCTTAGTTGGCTGACCATATCTTATTTAGCAAATTTCTGTGCTTTTGCAGGAGACGGCTATCATGCATAAATTTGTTGTCGAAATCTGGACAGTCAGCGATATCTGAGTTTATTGAAAGAGCTTCGGATCATGTGCAGTTTAATCAGCTTGACGTTAAAGGACAATCAAGGTTGCGATTTCGGCTGAAAAAGGATACAAAAAGCAAGATATTTGCCGCAAAGCTTTTTGGCGATGGTAAAGGAGAAATTGGTGCTTTAAGGAATCAAACATTGATGATTGAAGTTACTGAAGCAAAGATGCAATTGATTACATTGACAGCAAATGTTTTTGTCGACTTTGAAGCTTCTTTGGTTTTGGCAACGAACCTGACGATCGACCAGTCATCATTGACTGTCAATGGCGTTCTTGCGAATGTCAGGACACTCATTATTGAATCCAAGTCAAGCATCTTCTTTGGGCCTCATTCTCAAACTGGAATCTCACAAGGTGAGGGTTACGTGACACTTAGCGACCCTGGGGCACAGCAATTTGGACAAATCGAACTAAAGAGCAATTCAAGGTATGAAGGTATTGGGCCATTGAAGTTAAATGCTGGAAAACTGTCAATAAGGACAGGCGTTACCTTGCATCGAAGCAGCATCAGTATAAAGGTTGATTGGATGAAGGCTGAGCGTGGCTCAATTATTTCTACTAGTGGGCTAGGTGCCATTGGATCATTGTCTGTAGGAGCAGGAATGTTTGGAGCTGGTGGCGGACATGCATCTGTTGGGGGAGGACAAAATGGAGGAAAAGCGTACGGGTCATTCATCGAGCCGCTAACAGCAGGATCTCCAGGTGGCAATTCTACCAACGGCAGGGGCGGTGGTAAGGGTGGCGGAGTAGTGAATGTGGTAGCTAACACCTTGTTGCTCGATGGTTCCATAATATGCAGTGGCAGTGCAGCAGAGTCATCTACGTCATCAGGCGGAGGAAGTGGCGGAAGCATTCTCATCGACGTGAGCCGTCGGTTTAGTGGAGGCGGCTCTCTGATCTCTAATGGTGGCGATGGCGATGCGTCTGCAGGTGATGGGGGAGGTGGTGGTGGGGCTGGAGGTCGTATAGCCGTCCACGTAAAAGCCAAGAGTAGCTTCCACGGAAGACTGGAAGCACATGGGGGCGTAGGTGGAACGATGAGGTCCTCAGGAGGACCGGGAACGTTGTACCTAACTGATATTCGAGACAAGAAGGAGTACAGAATAATGAAGATCATTAACAGGAATACAGTGGGAAAGAAATTAGTTGTGCTGAATGAGAGTCGAGCTGAATACAGTTTTGATGAACTGCATCTTTTCAAACACGCGGCCATGTCCATAGAAAGAGGGAGCAATACTGTCATTCTCAGACTAGTAAAGGTATTTGGTGACAATTCTGGCTTCATTCACGTGCAATCTCGGCAATCCCTCTATTTCATGCACAGTCTGTACAGACAGACGTTAGCACGGGTCAACTTCAATCTTAAGTTGGATCACGGAGGCGATGCCTTTTTAGCTGACAGAACATTCTTTCAAGGTTCGGGAAGTGTTGCCTTAGAAGTTAATGGCACGTTGATAGGGATACAAAATATTGTTTTTGCTGAAAAGCGCGTGGTAAAAATTCACCCTTTTGCAAACACGAAGAGATTCACTAATGGAAAGTACATCTCAAGTCCAGATGGCACCTACAATTTTGCGTCAGTCGAATTGTTCACGGGTAGTGATGTCCGATTGGAAGGTGGGGTAGGAGTAGAACTATTCACAGGTCGATTGAATATGAAGTATTCCTCAAGATTTAGTGCCAAGTTTTTTAAGCTTCATACGTCATCAGTGGACATTGAGTCAGGGGCTGAAATAAACTGTGCAGGAACTGTAGCAGAAAGAAGGCCCGATACATTGTCAAATCAAGGTGGGGGGCACGGAAGCTACGGTGGAAACGGGTACTATTCGTTTGCAGTTCCTTATGGATCTTATATTACACCAACTAGCACTGGGTCGATGGGAGGAAGTGGGGCATCCTTGGGTGGACTTGGTGGTGGTTACGTCAGAATAGAAGCAGGAATAGAAGTTATAGTTGATGGAATGGTAACAACAGATGGTCAGAGTGCTCCGACGCATAGCTCAGGAGGAGGGGGAAGTGGCGGCAGCATATTCATTAAGGCGTACGAAGTCAAGGGGAATGGTGTGCTTTCAGTAAAGGGAGGAGCCGGTAATGGTGGTGGTGGCGGAGGAGCCGCTGGTCGCATTGCCATTCACACGCTCACCGCGAATGCGTTTAAAGGGAATTACCAGGCCACCGGTGGTGTCGGGGGACCATTAGGGTCCTTTGGTGGGCCAGGTACAGTTTACATAGCAGAAATCAGGTATAAGAAGGCCTACAACAAACTCATGCTAGACAATTTAAGGCGACCATCAAAATATCCTGTCATACTTGATGAGTTCAACACCACGAATTATGCTTTGAATGAGACGTTTATATTTGGAGGCGCAAAGCTGTGTATACGGCCTGGACCTGGGGTTCTTAAAATCTACAATGTGAAAGGCGATAGAACTGGAGCACTGTGGTCTTTTTCGAATCATACGCTTTTTGTTGAGAAGGAGAAGTACTCCACCTCAGCTCCTATTAACTTTGTGGTTGGCGAAAATTCAACGTTGGTACTACCATCTGTAGTTCGTCTGGTCGGTGAGTTTGGATTGATTTCACCTGGACCACAAGCGTCGCTTGTATTACATGGGCTGCTAGATGGTGTGAGGGACATGGTTGTCTCAAAAAGGAGGAGGTTCTTCTTCATTGGCAAGGCTCACACGTCTTTCACCGAAAATGGCACATACACGGTTGAGGATCCACAGACCTTTCGATTCCCTTTGTTCGAGTTACAAGATGGGTCGAAATTCCAACTGATTAACATTACTGCAATGAAGTGCACTGTTGGAAATTTTCACCTGAAGTATGGTGTTGCTTTAGTTGCTGATGTTGTGGATATAAGTGCTACAAACTTGAGGCTTGAAGATGGAAGCCGCATTACGGCTGCGGGGGCCGATCGCCCTGGATTGGTGTCGGAACCTGCTTTGCCGAGTGGCTGTGTTGGTGCCGGTGGAAGTCATGGTTCAAAAGGTGGTATAGGACTGGTATCTTCCCAGTTTATGCCACCCTCTGGCAATTTGTACACACCGACAGTGTTTGGCACTAGTGGGTGCCCTGGCAATGCTGCTGGAGGCCGTGGAGGTGGCTCCATCAAGATCTTTGTGACAAACAGGCTATACATTAACGGCATTCTTACAGCCGACGGAACCAGCCCACCATCAGGCTCTAATAGTGGAGGTGGTGCGGGGGGTAGTATCTTGATAGACGCAGAGACCTTCGAAGGACATGGCGTTGTAACTGTGAATGGAGGAAGTGGTGAGGGTTCCAATGGCGGAGGTGGGTCCGGCGGGAGAATTGCGGTGAATCTCAAGAAGCAAATGCAATTCCTGGGAACATTCACTAGCTACGGTGGCAAAGCAGGTCACGCCACCAAAGACAAGGCTGATAAAGGTGGGGGGCCTGGTACTATATACATTGCTGACGTAAGAAGAGGTTACAATTACAACCAGTTGCGAATTGATAATGGGAATAGAAGATGGGAGCATTACGTGACATTAGATGAAAACCATACAAGCTATGAATTCAGTGAGGTCCATCTGCATAGATCAGCATCGCTACAGATGATTGAAGATAATGTCCCGCGTAATCTTACTATTTACAAAGTGATTGGGGATCGTACTGGCCTCCTACACGTTCACAAAAACCAAGTGCTTGAATGCGAGGTCAAGGACGCACGGGTGACAACAAGCAGGACTTTGGTGAACTTCAAGCTGGACGCAGGATCAGAGGCCATTTTGCCAACGGTGGTGCACATTGTTGGTTTGGGCAAGACGGCCTTTGATTGGAATGGCAGACTCACCAACACTTTGTACTTGCACATTGCTCACAAGAGGAAGGTCCTCATTGGCACCATGTCCCATACTTCGCTGATTATAAATAAGGAAAGGGCATACGTCGACCGCTTCGGAACTTTCAGGTTTTCACACTTGGAATTCGGAAGTGGTTCCGTTATCGCTTTCCCGCAGCCAATGGGGGTCACCTTTACTGCCGGACTATTGGTAAGTCAAAAAACTATGAGCTTTTGGTCATGTTCCTGCGAAGGGGACGGTCTAAGCAGACCTTCCCGCCCATTTAGACATGATATTCCCCGACAACTAACCCTATTAATAACAGACTTACAAAATGGCCTGTACAAGAGTTTTTCTGGAATTAATGAAAATACCAGTTTCTTTGAACAGCCCAGATGTTTTGCCCTTCTGCTGACACAGACTATTTTTTTTTAAACACGAAGCCTTTTTATCCTGAAATTATTCTCTTGAGCTCGAAACTTTTCTTCCTTGACAAAATAAATTCGGTCCTCGAAAGGAGTACTGCAAGCCTGAGACACGAAGTTTTTTGGGGCTCATATTTCTCTGGTAGCTATCATTTCTGTGTGCAACACCGGTAAGACGGATGGTTTTGGCGAATGATTGTTTGTCCTTTTGGTTGGAAGACAGCTCATCACGTCTTCCAACCAAATGTCTGCCAATTTGTTGAAATGCTAAAAAAACCTTGCTCCCAACAGGATCTCAAATACAACTGCCTCTTCACCGCGGAGTATTTCGACGTCGAAGCAACCGAGTTCCAGCTGGAGCCAGGCGCAACTCTTGATTGCTCAGGTCGCGGACTGGTGAACAATTCGAATGGAAGCGGCGCTAGTTCAGCTACTGCCGCCGCAGGTGCCGGCCACGGCTCAGTCGGCGGCCATTCCGCGGCCGGTGCCGTTGGCGGCCAGTCTTATGGTTCAATATATCATCCTAAATTACCAGGAGCTAGAGGTGGCCCTGGTCCTGGAGGCTTGGGCACGAGAGGTGGTGGAAAAATCCGAATCAGGGTTGGACACAAGCTTATTATCGACGGGATTTTAGCTGCAGATGGTATCAATGTCAATGGAGCGACTGGTAGGAAATTTCGTTTGACCACCCTAGATAGACTATTCAAGCATCACGCTACTTGTCAAGTACACACCCGAATTCCATATAAAAACCAGATTCAGGCTTGCCTGCACAAAAGCCTTCGAATGATGTGTACAGATAGACATTTTGATGATGTCTGCAATTTTCAATGATGATGTCATTATTGTCAAAATGGCGGTCGATAATTAAATTTAAAAATGGGGGCTCTGATGTAATAAAAATGCATTTTTAGCTCGATTTGTGGCAATAATTTCTTATACTATGGTTCTTAAGACATCTGCCCCATCGCTTTCTGAAAGTCGACATCTGCTCCTGTCTTGCCGTCTTGACATCAAAGAAGGTGGCAGTTTGGGGCACGTGAAACAAACGGGTTTCATTAAAGATTCTTCTTAAGACCATTCCCAGCCACAATTTTCAAATAAAAGAGTTTCGACAGATGGTTCTGTACAACGCAACCAGTTTGCAGATGCCCTCTTTAATGGAAGACGCAACTTTCATTTTATGATACATTCTTACTCTCATTGCCACAAAGCCTTCCCTGCTCTTACCAGGTTATAATACCATTTGAACGAATACCATCTTCTATTTCGCTATCGCTAACGGCCTTTTCTTTTCAAAGGCTGTCAAGCAGTTCAAGGTATCGCGGGCTCTTGATGACTTGTAGAAATAGGATATAGTATCACAACCAGATAAAGCATGTAAAGATGGTAATTTAAGGCAAACGTCTCTTCCGAAATGTGTACAAATTTCTCCCACATTGCAAATTTTCCATAATCTTATCTGAAGAACCATTTGGGCTCTACATTGAGAAAAGCGAAAGCCCAAACCATTGATACGAGCACATACATTTTGCACCAATGACAGCATCCTGTCTATGGCATGTAAAGATTAATCTTGTGTCGGCTTCTACGAGATCACTTTTCTCTATTTCCTGCACCCTTCCAATGTATACTTGAAACGTTGTATTACATGATGTAAAAACGAGTGTTATAGCAGCAGTATAGCATCCATCTTCCTTTTGTTCTCATTTCGGTACATTATGGATAAGGCGCTGACAAACCCTCAGTTGATGAAAGCCACCAATCAGCTCTTTTATCTTACTATACAATGCCATTGTTGAAAATGACATCACGGTTGAAAATTGCAGACATCATCAAAATATGTATCTGTATACATCATATGAAAGCTTTTGTTCAGGCGAGCCTGAATCTGGTCTTTATATGGAATTCTGACCAAATAAATGCTCTGATTGAGAAAGAGAAGGAAGTTTGTATTCCTCTTTCCGTTTTAGGTGAAGGTGCAGGTAGTGGTGGAAGTATTTGGATAAATACAAATGAACTTGGAGGGCACGGAGAGGTACGAGCGAATGGTGGGGCGGGCTTCGCACGAAACAGTCTTGTGTCTGGAAGTGGTGCTGGTGGACGGATAGCCATGCATGTATCGAAGCTGAATCACTACCGAGGGCGTTTTAAGGCACTTGGAGGAGGGGGTGGTGGAGCATTAGCGGGTGGACCGGGGTCTGTGTTCATCGAGAGGAAGGCGAGCTTCGGATTCCACCGAACCCTGATTATTGATGGTAACAATGCAGAGCCGGCGAAACCTTTGCAGATTTCGGAGAGGAACCCAAGCACACGGTGGAACGCGACTGAGCTCAACAATGCCACGTTCGCATTTGACAACGTTGTTATGCTGAATCAGGTAAAATGGACTGGTGTAAAAGCCAAATTGCTTTGACATAACCATATTTGGGCTGATTCGACAATATAGGGAGAACAGCTTTGCTATTCAGACATAAAATTTACACTGATGAAGTAGACAATTCCATTGCAGTTGTAATTCCCCTCTGAGTTGGCCTTCATGATCGCAAGAAACTGTAGAGACCATACTTTCCGCATACTTCAAGTACTTTTTTGTCCGACACTCCTCAGAGTATGCAAACAATGTCTTGATTGTGAAACACTTTAGGGTTGTGCTTGGCTGTAAATGACCAATCACTGTCACTTCAAATCTCCTTTTAGAAGAGCCCAAGGGAAAAAACAAACTCTTTCTGTCAACAAAGAATCGGATTTTCCATTGAAATATTGCCAGACTCCGAAACATCTAGGTAGAAAGACGACTTAGCCTGTCCAACTATGCGACAATTGTCATCATATGTTTTGGCGAAATCTAGATTCACCAAAAGATACTGTCTCATTGCAAAATCACATTTAACTTGGGCATTGAATCTTTAACAATTCCGACATGACTGTTCTTTTTATGCTGTTTTATTCTATCCTCCAATCTTCGAGTCGTGCGTCCTACATGCCGAGCTTTACATCGGCATGAAATAGCATAAACGCTGGGTTATTTTCGAATGGGTAGGAACGCAACCATTTCTGGTGGAGGGAGACCTGGTCTTATGGCCTTCTGCATTGGACTTTTTAAATTTAACGAAACATCACCATTCCAATGAAATTTAGGTAATGTAAATAGCAATCTTTTCTTTGAAACACGTTTAAATGATATTATCAGGGTAGCCATTTCCAATGTGAATACATTTTATTGCACTGAATTCAGAAATTAACTTTTAGAGCAAATTATAAGCGCCATGTCAACTAACGTCTTTAGGAGACCAATTTTCTTTCCTTTAGGGGCTAAAGTGGTGCCCGTAAGTGTTTTCGATCCACAACTAGCTTTTTTGTCAGCTTTTTGTAATTTTCCAACGATTTGATACTCAGAGGGCGCAAAGTTATGGTATGTATTTTTTTACCATTTCAAGAAAAGATATCAAATGAGTTGTAGCTAGAGGAATCTCTCTTGACAATTGCAGGCGACATTGCAGATCGGCAGTGAAGTGGCTCGTAACATTTCAATTTCAATTGCTAACTTGAATAGTGATGGCACCTGCTTGATACACGTCCGACAATATCAAACGTTTTTTGTGGAGTATCACCCTAAGATGACAAGACGGTCAATTTCAAGGATCAATTACCTGGTCGACTCTTCTGGCGTCTTGTTCTTCCCAACTGAGGTCATAATAATGGGCCAGAAAACCCCAGCTGTAACCCTTAAGGGAAAAATTATGGGTGCTATGAATCTGACTGTTGCAGAAGAAAGAGTAGTCCACATTTCTTCTTGGGCTCTTATATCGCCACCTCCTTCAAAGCAAGCTTCCATCGATGAGCCAGTTGGCATTGACATTGGGGTCTGGACTCAAGAAGCCAATTCGCAGCTGATTTTCACAGAGGCCGAAGATTGTCGCATTAATGCCAGCGATTTTATCCTCCGCAGCGGTGCATTAGTTGAGGCAAAGGTATGGTTTGATTACCAGGAACGTTTTATCTTGATTTATCCTTTATACTGAAACTTTAGCCACTTTTCGCAAGTTTGATGAGTACTTTTTACCAAATTTTTGCAGAGTTTTCATATCCAGTCATCCACGCTCCACTTAGAAACCGGCTCAGTAGTAAACGCGACCGGCAAAGGCTCACAACCAATGTTCGGTCCTGGGTCCGGAAACGCAACAGCGGGAGCTTCGCATGGTGGCTACGGAGGAGGATTTGGAGCTGGGCCTGCATACGGCTCGTACTACTCTCCAAACATGCCTGGGTCTGGCGGTGCTACTGCGACAGGTGGCTCAGGAGGAGGAACAGTGTTTGTGAGTTTTCAATAGAAGCACGTTTAACTTTCATCTTTGATATAGGATTTCAATTTTCCTATTTTCGTAAGCTGCTTACTTTGAACCACACGTCCAAAAAGCTAAACTCTTCAAAGACGACGAAATTTCCCAGCAGTATAGAATAAAACCCTGTGTATTTTGCAGATGGCTATAACGTATTCTTCGCATATTGATGGTAGTATTAAAGCTGATGGCAGCCATGCGAAATCAGGTAATGGAGGTGGTGGTAGTGGTGGAAGTGTGTTGATCGAGACAGAGAACTTTGGTGGTCACGGTACCATCTCAGCAAAAGGAGGAAACGGTGGTGGAGCAGGGAGCGGAGGCGCTGGTGGCAGGATCGCATTTCATGTTGCCTGGAGACGAGAATTTCGAGGTAAGTATTCAGACGACGGATGCTGTTGTTGTTGTTTTTATAAGCATTTTATGCTTCAAGTAAAAGTAATCTATTGCAGTCGAAGGTTTTGATGTGCATCTGGCTTTTTGTATTGTTCTAGGGAAGTTTATTGCCATTGGTGGCTTGGGAAGTACTGCTGGAGCCAGTGGAACTGTCTATTTCACTGACAACAATGTAGGATTAGATCAAAGACCAAGATTAAATACTGGTAGTCAAAACAAAACAAAGTGGGGCTATAGTTTTAGGAAACTTCTTGTTGATAACTGGAACAGAAACAAATATGCTGTGACTGTTATAATGGAACCTGGCATGAAATATGAATTTGATGAAATCGAAGCGAAAAATCACGCTGTTCTACAGATCAATGGAGAAAACGCAACACTAGTCGCTCATAGATTCATTGGTGACCATACGGGGTTGCTTCACTTAAAATTGGGGCAGAAAATGTTCGTGGAAGTGGTTGAATCAGTGCGAGGCTATACAATCGCCCCCGTCAGTTATAGGCTGGATGCAGGCTCTGCGGCACACTTTCCTTCGAAAGTGACTCTCCTTGGAACGCGGTGTCATCTAAGTGGTCGCATTGTTGATGTAGATCAATTGGTTCTTGCGAAAGGAGCCAGTGTTGTTCTTGGCCCAAATGTCACCAGTGCTAAGTGGGAAAACGGCAGGTACAAACTTGTTTCCAGGCCTGGGAGCCTCAACATAGGCGAGGTAATTGTAAAAAACAAAGCAGTGATGGACACAACCAATGTAAACACTACTGTCTCATTTGTTGTCAATCATCTCAAAATAAAGTACAATGGCTTGCTGGTGATGAGGAATGCTATTATTGAGTCTTCCAATATGGAGATTGAAAGTATGGGGAATTTATCTATTGTTCCAAGTGGTTTTCAAGGAGAGTGGGGACCAGGGTCTGGCAGAACAGAAAATGGTTCAGGGTCAGGAGCAGGTCATGGGGGTCAAGGCGGGGCTCGGGCGGGAATGCATGGTGGAGATGGATACGGTCACCTTTTTACGCCCAAAGATGTCGGTAGCGGTGGTGGCAATGGTGCTGGAGTTGGTGGTAGAGGAGGTGGGTCATTAGTGTTGGCCATCGGAAAGGGTATCTTTCTGGATGGGTATGTTGTTGTGCGGGGTAGTAGTGCCAGGGGAGCCAATGCAGGAGGCGGAAGTGGAGGAAGTTTGTTGATTACATGCTTAAATATAACAGGTCACGGTTATGTTGATATCACTGGTGGAAACGGGACCGGGCTAGGTGGAGGAGGGTCTGGAGGGCGTGTTGGAGTTCATGCCATATATAACTATAGATACGGAGGAACGTACCGGACTGTAGGTGGGGCCGGGAATACACACGGATCATCTGGAACTGTGTACATCGAGGAAACAGGACGGCCACCTCAATACGCAGAGATAAAGTACGACCGGTCAAAGAATATAACGGTCTTCCTGGCATTACACAGGTACTTGTTCGTGAATAATGAAGACCATGTGATACCATGGTCAACAGTTCTCACGGATCAAGACCGCGACCAATGGGAGTTTGATGAGCTGCACTTAGTAAGGCACTCAAACCTGATTGCCGATCACCCGAAGAGCTCCTCCAATGTTTCCATCGTTACGCACAGGTTTCTTGGTGACGGCACCGGCAGAGTTCACGTGAGAGAGAGGCAGCTGCTATACGTTGAAGTTGTCGAATCGGTTTCAAATGAAACCACTGCACCGTGCAGCTTTCTGGTTGACATGGGGGGCGAAATCGTGTTCCCTTCGACTGTTTATGTACACGGCACTCGAACCAGAATAAATGGAAGAGTTACAGGCATTGAGTACCTTTTTATTGCCAGTGGTGCCAGCATTGAGTTTTCGTCGACTTCGCAAACGGCTAAAGTAGAAAATCGCGTTTATTTATATATATCATCTAATGGGAACTTCACCTTTTCATCAGTAGACGTGAAGCGAAATTCGCATTTGATATTTACAAAAGTTAATGAGACACTGAAATTGTACTCGAGTTTGCTGCGAATCAAATATGAAGGAAAAGTTACAATGAATCATGGAATATTCTACACGTCCTATGCATGGGTTGAGAGTAAGGGCCTATTATCCTTAGATGGCACCGGATTCAAGGGAGAAACGGGCAAAAGTCCAGGGAAAACGATTGATTCTGTTGGAATGGGGGCAGGGCATGGTGGTGAAGGTGGGGGTAAGCACCCTGGCAGGGCCTATGGATCTGTTTATTCGCCTGTTGACTTTGGAAGCGGTGGTGGCCATGGGCAGGGTGTCGGTGGGTCTGGGGGTGGTTACATACTTTGGATTGTTGGCAGACACCTGGAAATCAATGGACTCGTTACAGCTAAAGGTCTACAAGGAAGAGGAACAAATGCAGGCGGGGGCAGTGGAGGAAGTATATTTATCAAAAGTACGAATATGACTGGACACGGAGAACTGAACGTTGAGGGAGGTGCAGGCACTGGCAGAGGTGGTTGTGGTGCCGGTGGCAGGATAGCCATTCATTGCCTGTGGAGGTATAGATATGGCGGGAAAATAAAAGACAAAGGTGGACAGTTGCGTCATGGTGCGACGAACTTAGGAGCAGCTGCGGGGACAGGATACAGGGAAGAGAACTACAGGCCATTGGAGTACCGAATAAGAAAATACGTGAAGGAGACCAATGAGACATTGTTGCGTGTTGACCACACCTACTTGCACATTGATAATGAGGGTTTCGACGTTCCTGGAGCGACGGTAATCATGGAGGAAAGAACTCAAGTGTACGAGTTTGACGAGCTGGAGTTGACCGGCTTTTCTCGTCTAATAGCTTACCATAAGACCAACATGAATGTAAATGTGACTGTTCACAAGTTTATTGGAGACAAAACAGGGCAGTTCCACATTTTCAAACGGCAAAAAATATTTGTCGAGGTTGTCGAATCTTTCAGCAACGTGACAGAAGCTCCATGCAGTTATCGAATCGATTTTGGTGGAGAGATTATCTTCCCTGCCGAAGTTCACTTGTATGGCACCAGGACGGTGTTAGAAGGTATGATAACCGGCATCGAAAGGCTGTTTATTGCATTTGGAGCAGAAGTAGATATTCACTCGACCGCACAGACGGCTTCAGTTGAGAACAGAGAATACATTTTTATATCCAAGCCAGGGAACATCTCGATAGCAGATGTCACTGTAAAGAGAGGAGGGGATCTCGAGTTTCGCAAGATTGCTGTCGACCTCGTTTTAACTGTGAATCGACTCCATATCCATTATCAAGGGAAGCTACATATGAATCACGGGTCAATATTGAGCACATACGGCCACCTTTATAGCAAAGGCCTCCTTAGCCTATCTGGAACTGGAAGTCCAGCGCATCAGGGCACTGGGCGAGGGAAAAACATTGTGATTCTAGGGGTAGTCGTTGGAACTGGCGCAGGTCATGGCGGCGAAGGAGCTTACGCAAACCCTCATTTAGGGTCTGGCCAAGCCTACGATTCCGTGTATGCGCCGAAATGGGTTGGAAGTGGTGGGGGTAATGGTACGGGTGCTGGTGGTTCAGGAGGGGGTCATCTCACCTGGTTTGTCAGTCAGCGGTTGGAGTTAAATGGACTTCTCACTGCCAGGGGCGCTGATGGTGAGAGGGGCAATGCTGGTGGCGGCAGCGGTGGAGGTATTTTGGTTTCCACCACAAATATGACCGGGCATGGGGTGATTGATATTGGAGGAGGTGCTGGACATTCCCAAGGAGGCAGCGGCGCTGGTGGTCGAGCTGCAATTCTTTGCAGATGGAGGTATCGATTCGGGGGCAGGTTTATTACACGCGGAGGCCAAAGCAGCGGCCAAGGTGCGGCTGCAGGGACAGTGTATAAAGAGGAGAACCTGAGAGAGCTGGATTACCGGATAAAAAAGTACACAAGCGGAACCAACAGCAGCTTCTTGGCTGTCGACCACACTACGCTGTTCGTGAGCAATGAGGGTTACAATGTCGATGTTGCCACTGTTGTAATGGAAGAACAGAAAACTAGCTATGAATTTGATGAGATTGAGTTAACGGGTTTCTCACGAATGATAGTTTACCACCCGAACAACAGTAGAGTCGACCTAACGGTGCATCGCTTCATTGGGGACCGGACCGGGCAATTACACTTGCTCCGGAACCAAATAGTGTACGTTGAATATGTAGAATCGGTAATGAATCGCACAGAAGCTCCTTGTAGCTTCAAAATTGATAACGGTGCAGAGATTGTCCTCCCGTTTGAATTCCACGTCCATGGCGTACGCACTGTTGTAGATGGAAGGTTGACGGGGGTACACCACCTGTTTGCAGAGCACTCCTGTAGCATAGAATTTTCGGAAACTGCTAGCACAGCTTTGATAGAAAACAGGACCTATACTGAATTGTCTGGAATTGGAAACGCGTCAATAGCAAACATAGTTGTGAAGAATGGCGGAAAATTGAGTATTGTGAGACGAAGAGACATTACAGTCGGGCTAAGGGCCGACTTATTTGAGGTGAAGTACAACGGCCAAGTAAACGCCAACCACGCCGTTATCTACTCCACATATGCCGACATAGAAACAAATGGGAAGATTATTTTGGATGGAGCTGCCATAGGCGCAGGTATTCCATGCATTGATATTTACTGCGTTTCAAAAAGTGACTCGAATGATTCTAATTATAGTTTGAATGGACAATTATGAGGAAGCTCTCTCTTCATAAGTTGAAACTTTTCCTTGTAACGCAGCAAGTTCCTTTGCTCTTCTTAATTTTGAGTATTGTTGAAAGTTTATGTTCTCTTCATTTATCATGTAGATTCAATAACTATGCATGTTCACATTAAGGCCAGATATTTAACAGTCTTCGCGACCCGTCTCTTTCAGGACAGTCCCCAGGGGGCGTCATGCCGAATGGGTGTGGCTCTGGTGGTGGGTATGGTGGTTATGGTGGAGGATCTGCAAATGGTAGTAATGGCGGCGAGCCATATGGGTCAGCATTTGTTCCACTTCTGCAAGGCAGCAGTGGTGGAAATCAAGGAAGCCAAGGTTTGTGAAGCTTCAGTCAACCCCCTCAACTCGATCGAAGATATTTTCGGTGAGGTATTCTTTTGGTAGCAAAAAGCCCCAGGAGAGTGCAGAGGGCATTATCATTTATCAAGTGCGTCACTTCACGTGATGTTGCTGTGCCATTCCATGTCATTTTGAAATACCAAATCTACACAATCTACAAATCAACCGGGGTGGCTGATTATTTATGAAACATGTTGTAGAGTACGTTGTAGAAAGAAGTGTACGGACTGATCATTTAGACAGAGAATGAAATGAAGCATGTTTGTTTCTCATCACGTTTTATCAGGCGGCGGTGCTCTTCGGTGGACCGTAAAGAAGCACCTGCATTTAGACGGGCTGGTCACTGCAAAGGGTTCCAACGAGGCCAGTGCAGGAAGAGGCGCTGGAAGTGGAGGAAGTCTCTTTTTCGATGTCACCAACATGACAGGTGTGCACCATTTGTCTCTACCTTTCGTCTTCCTGCATTTAAGCAGCGCAGAGACTTCTAATCCCTTTTAACAATCGCGCAATCCACATCAGCAATTCTTCTGATGTTATTTAGGACATGGCGAGGCAAACGTCAATGGCGGATCAGCAATGCATTGTGGCTGTGGAGGCGGAGGAGGTCGAATCGGAATTCACGCCCGTCACCGAATTGATTATGGTGGCAAACTCAGATCTGTTGGAGGCAGAAGCAGAGCATGCAATGGGGGTCCTGGCACTGTTTATATGTACCAAAGCAGGCGAGGGCCACAGTACCGGGAAATCAAGTACAACATAAACTTGAATATTACTGAATACAAACCAGAACATTCAAAGTTTGTGGTTGACAACGAGGGACTGGTGAGAATTCCTTCTTTCGTGTTTCAAAACATATATTTTAATTGTCCCTGCCTTTTTTCCTGCCAGGGTAATCTCACGTGTCTGAATATATGGAATATTTGATTCCATTGCATCCTATCTAAAGACACTTTTTCAAAACCACCCTTTAATAAGTTAATAGTAAATAGGCTCTGAATTGGTTAAATTCAAAGAGCACTATATAACGAATCAAAAGAGGTTAAGTATTTGACATTTGTAATAGCATTTAATGCCCATTTTTAAAATGATATTTTCGGGACCAATTAGGGAGAGCTGTTTGTGGATATCTGTCTGTCAAATGTCTGTTTGTCAACATAAATCAAAGATTGACCTTTTTTATGTGTTTTCGCTTTCATTGTAAATCCCAAGTGAATTTGTTTCAATATTTCTTTAATATTATGAGATACTGATTTGCAGGCTTCATCATCATACGCAGTGATAATGGACCAGAGCAAAAAGAAATCTCTTTACGACATCAACGAGGTTAGAGTCCTTGGCAAGGCCCACCTGCAGTTCTATCACCCTTATGCTTCAAGTAATCTTACCATCTACGCAAGAGAAGTGGAGGGAGACAAAACGGGTGTCATAAGAGTCCAGGACCGGCAGAGTCTCTTTGTCTTCATTGTACAGTCCACGCATACATACATGGATGCTCCATGCGGATTTTTTGTCAATGAATTTGCAGAAATTGTCTTCCCGTCTGATGTCATCATTCGAGGGGAGGATGTTGTTGTCAAAGGTCGAATAAGAGGCTGCAAGAGTCTTGTTATAGAACGAGGCGGTAATCTGCTGATTCAGGGCAACGCGCACACGGCTTTCATTGGTGATCAGGCAGACTGGTTTCGTGCCCATCCCTTTTACCCGTTCGTCCCAGGGCTCGTGAAAATCCCAGTTCTTGAAGTAACAAATAGAGGCAATTTGGTATTCTCAATGGATCCTGTTGAGCCGGTCTTTGAAATAGCCAACCTCAAAGTAAAAAAAGGTGATTTGAATTTTTAACGGATTTTCTGAAGTTAGTTGTAATTGAAGATGAGTTTGTCTAATATGTTACGATTCATTGCAATTAAGCAATTATTGTTTTTTCTTCCCATGGAACTTTTTGTACACTTAATGCAAGCACCAATTGTTCCAATAGTCTCGTTGTGACTGTTTTTACTTTGGTAATTTTCAGGCGGTGTTATAACAGCCAAGACTAGACAAGCAGTTTTCAGAGGCGATACGCTCGCTGTAGAGTCAGGGGGTAAAATAGATGCTTCATATTCAGGATTCAAAGCTTTGCATGGTCCCGGCAGGGCAACAACACAGCACATGGGAGGCAGTTATGCATCACACGGGGGCCATGCTTCAGAATCTTCCGTTTATGGGCATTTCAACGCGCAGTTTCAGCCAGGAAGCGGCGGAGGAGCTGGTGCTGGTGGTGGGCTTGTTCAATTGCTTTTTGGAAAGGAAGTGGTAATTGATGGGTCTGTTGAGGCAAGAGGCCAAAGTACTTCCTCGTCAGGTGGTGCGGGCAGTGGTGGTTGCCTTATAGTGGAAACTGTTGACCTGCTAGGAAAAGGATTCATGCGAGTTGATGGAGGTCAGTGCGGTCTAGTAACAAACATCCGTCACTATAAATGCCCTAATCAGGTTGCCAATCTACTGTATCGTGTTTGTTTTGTGAGCCCTATTCTTTATTGTCCACTATAAGCTGTCTGTATTTTCATTTCGCAGTGCATTCTTATAAACATTTGTCATTGCGTGCAACTTCAAACCAAGTAGAAAACGTTTATGTAGACAGTGCCAACGGGTCATTATTTATATTATCTTTTCAGGTTATTCTGCTCTGTCATCTGGATATTATGGAGGGGGTGGATCTGGTGGGCGACTGGCAGTGCTCCTTACATCACCGTTACGGTACAGTGGCACTCTATCTGCTCTGGGTGGAGGCGGGAATCGAAACGGCAGTCCAGGGACAATATACCTGCGCACAACAATAGTAAACAGCACGTTTGAGCGTCTTGTTATTGACAATATGAACAGAGACGAGTCTCATTACGTCACTTTAAAGGTGTCAAAGTCAAAAATTGATGTTCTTCAGCTGTATAGGCGGGCTGTCATTACACTCCCAAAGGTTTGTGAATTCAATCATTTACAATAAAATTTAAAATAAGCAAGTGCAAACGTGATAAGAGAAAGAGATGTAGGAGTTTTTGGCTTGAAGTGCACCTCTACCCAATTTTTCCATAATTTTTTTGTAACGATGTTTCGTCTAAGATTGCTTGAGTAAATAAGAGTACTTTTTGTTGCACGATGGGCTTTTCCAAACCGTTTAATGATCAGAAAGCCGGGCTATAGAGGTCTGAAAACTGATAAAGTCTAACAAGGAACACGCAGGGGATAAGTATCAAAGCAAATCCAGCAAGTGGCCTTTGGGAACGCGAGGTTTACCACAAAAATGAGTGACAATTGTTTAGATTTATCTAAAATATAATCAGAACCTACAACTGAATGCGAGGAACCTACAAAGTTTTTCGATCAATTCAAAGGGAAGATGAAAATTTCAGAGTGGTGACCATTTTTTGCGTGCATGCATGCCAAAAGAGAAACACACGACTTTCAGCCATCAAAAATGTCTTAGTTATTTTTAAGTAATGTGAGAAAGGAGTTGCAGTTTAAAATTGAGAAATTGTTTAGGATTATGATATAGTAAAGGTAAGTGAGTTAAGAATAGTGATTAAACCGAAGTAAGTGAGTAAGAGTTTAAAGCAAAGACAAGGCTCTAAGCAGGCATGGATTAGAAAGGCGACGAATTGAAAGATCCTATCGATGCTGCGTTGGTCCCCATTACGACCGAACTTGGCGACTTACCCGACTTAAGGTTACGGTAAACGTTTTCAACACAAAAATTGATTTTCTCTACCTAAAGGCCAAACTGTTCAAGGAATCTGAGTAAACTATATATCATTCGATGAACAAGATTATACCGTATCTAGCCAGATCAAAATTATTGGCAATTAATGTTTAATGTTATTTTCCATGCGAATTTATTGCTTAAAAAGTGTACTACCTTCAAAAGATATTTTGTACCCTTGCGTTTGAGGTAACAAAATCTGACTTATACCAGGAGGAAGTGCAGATCCTAAGCTACCAAAGTGTGTCTCAGATTTGATAAATTCCTCCTCTTCTTGAAACTATACCCTGTCAAAAATTGGCAAACAATTTTTCCACCCTCCCGCAACTGTATTTGGGTGTAAAAGACAGTCCAGAGCAAATAAAAAAAATTTGAGACACTCTTTCCTTGCCCAACGTCTGCCCTGGCCGTGTGCAAATTTTTGAGCCATTCGATTGGTTCCTTGGGTACAAAATAGCTTTGTCGTACCTGTATGTAGAGGAATTTTGAGTCCGTAGAAAACGGGAGATCGCTCTTGCAAGATACACATCGGGATCATGTTACCAACAATGTAATCCGGGTCAAGTAGTTTAGGCTTTAAGACCAATTAGCGTCTTGAAATATGCACAACAACCCATGGATGTGCCATACTCTCACCCAAACCACAGGAAGCAGTTCTGTCCACACTAAACTCCTGACACAATCCGTACTTTTAAAAGCCGTAAAAATTTGGTAGAGGTTCACCTTAAGTGGTTTTAAATGTCTTTGTGAACATTTTAGTCTCACATAATGTAGCACGTTTGTATGACTGTTCTCTGAAGTAAATCTGTTTCCAAGGCACACTGCATGTTATGCATTGATAATGAGTTACTAATCAATCACCTTTCTTTGTTGGCTTTTGACATACCTCCATAATACGCTGAAGAATATCTAGTTATCCTACTCATATCCTACTGAGCTTGTCAGTCATCACTGCAACAAAAACCTCAAAGTTTGATGTGAACATGTTTCGGTTGAAAATTTCTGCTATTTTCTCAATACGCTTCTAACGTCTTTCTTTCCACTTTTCAAGGATTCGGATTTTGAATTCTTTGTTGGCCATTTATCTGGAGACGGTAGCGGTGTTCTGAATGTGCGAAAAAGGAACAAAGTACACTTAGCAAACCAATTGCAACGAGTTCATCTTCGCGGTAGTGTCAGTATCTTTTATGGTGCCATGTTGACTCTGCCTCGCATTACGACCATCGCCGGGACAATGAATATTTATGGCTCCTGTCTAGGGGTACAAGAATTGCGCCTTTTTAAACATAGTGTTGTATATTTCCAGTCGACAGGTCAAACGTCCTGCACCTCATGTTTCTTTGCAGCTTCGAATAGAACGGAATTTCCCGGAAAATATTATTTTCAGACTTTAGTGCTGATGAAAGGTTCCTCGATTGTGGTAAATAGTTACTCCACAAATGTCGTTTCCAATTCAGTTAATCTGTTTATTGACGTAATCGACATGGAAAGCACTGCACAAATTCATGCAGACGTGGTTAAGATTATATCACTCAAAACAAAGATTGAATTGGATGCAAAGCTGAGTCTTTCAGCTCGCGGACATTTCCCTGGCCAAGGACCCGGCCGCCCACCCAGCAGCTATTGGGCAGGCGCAGGTCATGCTGGTGCTGGTGGTGTTGGGTTCCAGTCATGTGCCAAATGTTATGCTGGTAAGCTCGCGCAAGAGGCTGCACTTAAGAATATCTATCTCACTCATATCAATCTCTAAGGAGTACCTACCTTTTTCTTGCACCCTGGTGAAACTGTCGCAACTGTAGTTATTGCAAGCTGAGCTCAGACTTTGTAAGCATACTTTATTATAAATAAATTCTAATCTTTCATTACATTTCCTTTCACATGAAACTAATTTAAATAAGGCGTTCTGAAACTAATCTAAATTTCTATTGCAGCGGGCCCTGCGCTGTCATTAGACCCATGCAAGCCAATATCAAGTGGGAGCAGTGCGGGTGGGCGCGGCGGAGGAGCATTGATACTCAATGTCTTCCAGGTGCTCGAGCTGGAAGGCGCAATCGAAAGCGATGGCGCTGGCGGTGCATCCGGTCGTGGCGGAGGAAGCGGTGGTAGTATTTGGAGCGACGCATTTGCATTCGAGGGGCATGGGCACCTGTACTCAAGAGGTGGCCCAGGCAGTTGCTGGTCATCCTATTATGACTGTATTGGTGAGCATGCGCTTTGCTTTCTTATCACTTGTTGTGTTCTCTTTAGCTGCAACATTGGCTCCATTACAAACTCGGTAAGTCTATCTCACTGTGAGATTGCAAGAATTTATAGCAATAGAGGAAAATGCACCTCAGCAAAAGTATGATCTAGTTACGTTGGAAAGTACAAGCTACTTTTAGTCGAGCCAAGTTTCTTTTCACAGCTACTCTCATGCGTTAGAAGATTATGGTAGGTCCCTTTGCTGTTGGATGTATAGATTTTGTATTGCACATAGTTTTTTAGGGCGCGGCTCCCGTTTATTTGAGACTACAGTAATGTCTTTATCTTCTTGTTATCTATTATCTTCAGGGAATTTTGGAGGTCGTTATGCTGGAGGCGGAGGAGGTGGACTTATCAGGACATATTCGCCGTTGGTTGTTTCTCCTGGTTTGTACTAACCACTGATTTGTTATTTGATTTGTTATTTGATTTGTTATTTGATTTGTTATTTGATTTGTTATTTGATTTTTTTTATTTTTATTTGATTTGTTATTTGATTTGTTATTTGATTTGTTATTTGATTTGTTATTTGATTTGTTATTTGATTTGTTATTTGATTTGTTATTTGATTTGTTATTTGATTTGTTATTTGATTTGTTATTTGATTTGTTATTTGATTTTTATTTGATTTTTATTTGATTTGTTATTTGATTTGTTATTTGATTTGTTATTTGATTTGTTATTTGATTTGTTATTTGATTTGTTATTTGATTTGTTATTTGATTTTTATTTGATTTGTTATTTGATTTGTTATTTGATTTGTTATTTGATTTGTTATTTGATTTGTTATTTGATTTTTATTTGATTTGTTATTTGATTTGTTATTTGATTTGTTATTTGATTTGTTATTTGATTTGTTATTTGATTTGTTATTTGATTTGTTATTTGATTTGTTATTTGATTTGTTATTTGATTTTTTTTTGATTTTTATTTGATATTTTATTTGATTTGTTATTTGATTTGTTATTTGATTTGTTATTTGATTTGTTATTTGATTTGTTATTTGATTTGTTATTTGATTTGTTATTTGATTTGTTATTTGATTTGTTATTTGATTTGTTATTTGATTTGTTATTTGATTTTTATTTGATATTTTATTTGATTTGTTATTGATTTGTTATTTGATTTGTTATTTGATTTGTTATTTGATTTGTTATTTGATTTGTTATTTGATTTGTTATTTGATTTGTTATTTGATTTGTTATTTGATTTGTTATTTGATTTGTTATTTGATTTTTATTTGATATTTTATTTGATTTGTTATTTGATTTGTTATTTGATTTGTTATTTGATTTGTTATTTGATTTGTTATTTGATTTGTTATTTGATTTGTTATTTGATTTGTTATTTGATTTGTTATTTGATTTTTATTTGATTTGTTATTTGATTTGTTATTTGATTTGTTATTTGATTTGTTATTTGATTTGTTATTTGATTTTTATTTGATTTGTTATTTGATTTGTTATTTGATTTGTTATTTGATTTGTTATTTGATTTTTATTTGATTTGTTATTTGATTTGTTATTTGATTTGTTATTTGATTTGTTATTTTTGATTTTTTGATTTGTTATTTGATTTGTTATTTGATTTGTTATTTGATTTGTTATTTGATTTGTTATTTGATTTGTTATTTGATTTGTTATTTGATTTGTTATTTGATTTGTTATTTGATTTGTTATTTGATTTTTATTTGATTTGTTATTTGATTTGTTATTTGATTTGTTATTTGATTTGTTATTTGATTTGTTATTTGATTTGTTATTGGATTTGTTATTTGATTTGTTATTTGATTTGTTATTTGATTTTTATTTGATTTTTATTTGATATTTTATTTGATTTGTTATTTGATTTGTTATTTGATTTGTTATTTGATTTGTTATTTGATTTGTTATTTGATTTGTTATTTGATTTGTTATTTGATTTGTTATTTGATTTGTTATTTGATTTGTTATTTGATTTGTTATTTGATTTTTATTTGATATTTTATTTGATTTGTTATTTGATTTGTTATTTGATTTGTTATTTGATTTGTTATTTGATTTTTATTTGATTTGTTATTTGATTTGTTATTTGATTTGTTATTTGATTTGTTATTTGATTTGTTATTTGATTTGTTATTTGATTTGTTATTTGATTTGTTATTTGATTTGTTATTTGATTTGTTATTTGATTTGTTATTTGATTTGTTATTTGATTTTTATTTGATTTTTATTTGATTTGTTATTTGATTTGTTATTTGATTTGTTATTTGATTTGTTATTTGATTTGTTATTTGATTTGTTATTTTATTTGTTATTTTATTTGTTATTTGATTTGTTATTTGATTTGTTATTTGATTTGTTATTTGATTTGTTATTTGATTTGTTATTTGATTTGTTATTTGATTTGTTATTTGATTTGTTATTTGATTTGTTATTTGATTTGTTATTTGATTTTTATTTGATTTTTTACTTGATTTTTATTTGATTTTTTATTTGAATTTTCATTGCTTATGCCTTGTTTATCGCATTCATTTAGGCGCAAACTGCAATCTGAATTTGAAAAGTTCTTGTTCATCATGTCTAAGTTTCTTAATTTTGTTAAATGGCTTAACGCTGGGCTTTTTCCTCGATGTTTTGTTTTCAAAACAAACCAACTCGTTGTTTTTCTAGACATCGTTGATCATCGATCGGTGTCCGGAGGGAGCACGACTTGCTTTAGCAATTATTGTGGCAATTTCCATGGTTCCCCAGGGTTGATGTGCTTGGACGGCGTTCATTGCAGTGGCAACGGCATTTGGTCACCTTCCGCCAACAGTTGCACATGCCACTCAAACTATCATGGATTCAATTGTGGCTATTACTGCGATTCACGGACAACCTGTTCTGGAAATGGTGTCTGTACAAACGAAGGAAAATGCTCTTGTAACCCAGGTGAGATAATGTATCAAATGATAGATTCTTGTTCCAATCTTTCGTTTTGGGGCAAGGCTTGCTCGGTAAAAAGTAGCGTCCAAGGGCGCAGAAGATACCCGTTTATGGGACATGAATGCCCAGTTGTCAGCAGCACGTTTTGAAAAATTAATTTGCGATAAAAATGGTTGTTTGCCTGTTTCAGGATTTGTTGGTCTTAAATGCGAGCATTCGTGCAATTCGCTGACAGATTGCCATGGTAACGGTGTCTGCAGTGAAACTGGAAAGTGCATTTGTGATCCTTGTTACCATGGAAGTGACTGCACACTGAAGTGTTCAAACCACGGCCAGTGTCGCAGTGGTGTGTGCCAATGTGACGGCTGTTTTGTTGGCGATTTCTGTGATTCATTGTGTTCTGGCAGGGGCTGGTGCAACAACGGCTCGTGTGCCTGCCTAGAGAGCTGGCGAGGGGTAGTTTGCAACAAACCTGGCTGCCCGGGTGTTACTGACTGCTCTGGGCATGGAGTTTGTTACAGCAGGAAGCATGTGTGCTATTGTGATGCAGGCTGGACAGGCAAGGATTGTAACACCCCTGATTGCCCCGGTGAGCCAGATTGCCATGGACGCGGGTCGTGTTTGGAACAGCTTGGAAAGGCTGTTTGTGTCAACTGTTCGCGGTTTGTCTTTCTCTATAATTCAGTCTGCTAAAACTGTTGAGTTAGAATGATTGAGTATTAAAATAGCGTTTTAGAGAGCTTAATTTTCCAGGATAAAATAACTACTATTTGAAGGTTAGTGCAGTAGTTAGAGGTTCGACAGCCTTAAGATATCTGGCATAAAATTCTGTTTTAGCGGATGGATGGGCCCAGGTTGCAATGATCCATGTGTGCATGGAGCTCAAAGTCCAATGGACAGCGGGTTTTGCAAGTGTCAGCCTTGTTATGCTGGTAAGGGATGCAGCATTCTCTGTTTGGGAAGAGGAACATGTGATGTCAATGGAAAGTGTATTTGTGACCCTCTTAGTGGTTGGAGAGGAGACCTTTGTGAAATGCCCGGCTGTCCCGGTATTAGAGAGGATTGTACCGGTCATGGCGACTGCAATGCAGCTACACGCACCTGCACGTGCTACGAAGGTTGGTCCGGCATTGGCTGTGAGATTCCTGACTGCCCTGGATCTCCAGACTGCTTCCAAAGAGGAATCTGCAATGGATCCCTTGAAACCCCGAAGTGCCAGCAATGCATTCGTGGGTGGATGGGGCCTGACTGCAATCAACCCTGCCTCCACGGTGTGCAAACGCCAATGGACAGCGGAAATTGCGCATGCGACAATGGGTGGGTAGGTGTTGGCTGCGACAGTGAATGCTCAGGCCACGGTGTTATATTAAACAGCGTTTGCCGGTGTCACACTGGATGGAGAGGTCATGCTTGTGAGAATCCAGGGTGTCCTGGTGACGGCTCTGATTGTTCCGGGCATGGTGATTGCAATGGAGTATCGCACGTCTGCACTTGTTATGCCGGATGGATGGGTGAAGGATGCAATATTCCAGACTGCCCTGGTGTTCCAAACTGCTTTGACCGCGGGTATTGTAATGGAACCTTAAACCCACCTCTCTGCCAAAATTGTATAAGTGGATGGATGGGACCTGCCTGCAACAATCCTTGTCTTCACGGTCGCCAAATGCCAATGGACAGTGGAAACTGTGTATGTGAGCCTGGTTGGGTCGGAGTTGGATGTGACAGTGAGTGCTCAGAACACGGCGTCGTTGTCAGCGGAACATGCACTTGTTACGAAGGGTGGAGAGGAACAGTTTGTGAGCGCCCGGCCTGTCCAGGTATAGATGTTGACTGCTCCGGACATGGACAATGTAACAGTGCCAACCATTTGTGTCAATGTGACAACGGCTGGACCGGTAAAGGGTGCAGCGTTCCTGACTGTCCAGGAAGCCCTGATTGTAACGCTAGAGGTTAGCTTACTTCTTATTTTACTCTTATTCTACATTCTTTATGAGTAACATTTTATTGTTTTAAGCAGAAAAAATTACTGAAGGTAAGCTGACTTTCTTATGCCTTATTATTGCAGGTGTATGTAACATTAATTTCAACCCCCCAAAATGCACAGACTGTGTTAAAGGCTGGATGGGGGCCTCCTGCGAAATACCATGTACATTTGGCATTCAGAATCCAATGGACAGTAGAACTTGCAAATGCGATCCTTGCTTCTCCGGCCGGAGCTGCAATAGTTTATGTTCTGGGCACGGCTCTTGTGGCAAAGATGGCACTTGCGAGTGCAGCTTCTCAGGTGGATGGCGTGGTAGCCTGTGTGAAATACCGGGATGTCCAGGGAAAAGTGTTGACTGTTCTGGCCATGGTATATGCAATAGTGAGTTGGCAGTTTGTCGATGCTATCCAGGTTGGACTGGGATCGGATGCCACATTCCAGATTGTCCTGGAAATCCAGACTGCTTCGCAAGAGGCTATTGTAATGTTACCGGAAGGAGCACCCCAGAATGCACAGACTGTGTAGCTGGATGGATGGGACCAGCTTGTAGCGACAGGTGTGTGCATGGGGAAAGAGCTGTTCATCCAACCAAAAAGAACTGGGTCTGCATCTGCGATGCTTGCCATACAGGTTATTAGCTTTTTCTACTTTAAATGTAGACATTGGAATACTTTACGGGCAGTTCCTTGACCTATGGTCGACGAAGAGATAGACATTTAACATGCTTAGTATCATCGTTGCTATTAAGAGCGTGATATAATTATTGTCATTGAACTTCTTCTAGTCAATCTTTCCTATGTATGCCATAATTCATGGACATGTACTGAGCAAAGATAGACCACAAGTAACTAATTCGTTTTATTTTTGCTATGCTCATTAATAGATTTAAGATATAGGTGGGTTTGGTTAAGTGGACCTCGTAATGTCTTAAATATAATGTTGTTTTTATGTTGCTAAATATAAGGTTTTTAGCGTGTTCTTTTCTTAATTTCATAGTAATGTAAAACTTTGCAGGTCGAGCTTGTGATGTAGAATGTTCAGGCCATGGCTTTTGCACCAATGGAGTTTGCAAATGTGACAACGCCAAAGGCGATGCCTGGGAAGGTGAGAAATGTGAAGTCCTTTCCTGTCCTACTGGAGAGAATGGTGTTGTGTGCAGTGGCAACGGGGTGTGTTCAACAGTATTGCAAGTATGCATGTGTGAGCCAGGTTGGACAGGCCATGATTGTGGTCAACTTGATTGTCCAGGGTTTCCGATGTGTAGCAATCACGGAATATGCGAAGACGTCAACCCACGCGTTTGCCGCTGCGATTCCGATTGGACAGGTGTTGCCTGTGAGCTGCCTTGTGATAACGGATATAACTATGGAAATTCCTCTGGCTGCATTTGTGACCCATGTTTCAGCGGAGAAACGTGTAATATCAAGTGCTCTAACAACGGGCAGTGCTTGAACGGAACCTGTGTTTGTGATGCTGATAAAGGTTTCAAAGGTCAGCTTTGTGAGCTACCTGGATGTGCTGGTTGGCCTTATGACTGTTATGGACATGGTGTATGCAACATTGCTACCAAAGTGTGCACGTGTGATCCTGGCTGGATTGGCAAAGACTGCAAAGAAGCAGATTGTCCAGGCACACCCAACTGCAATGGAAGAGGGAAATGTGTGTTGAAAGATGGTAAACCTCAGTGTAAATGTCGGCATGGCTGGGGAGGAGCTGCCTGTGAGTTCCAATGTGTCCATGGAAACGTTTCTAGCGATGGGAAATGCAGTTGCTTCCCTTGTTATAATGGAGCTGCATGTGACGTGCTTTGCTCAGGCCATAGTTTAATTTGTACAAGAGAGAGAAAGTGTGACTGTGGCTTCGAAGGTTGGCGTGGAGATTTCTGTGAGAGAAAGGGCTGTCCTGGCAACGAAAAGGACTGTTCTGGGAACGGTGTGTGCTTGCCTACTGGAGCTTGCTCATGTGACCCAGGCTGGACAGGTAGATTGACCGATGACTTTTTTTAAGTTTGTTATTGACTTCAAAATTAAAATCTTTTCATGCCTCTTCGAGAGTTGATTGCTACATGGGTGAATACAATAGAAAATAGGCTTTAATTACAATCCCTTTTAGCTGTAGTAACTTCTTGACTTCATGGGTCAAGAGAACAGTCAATGAAAATATGGCCTTTTTAATCCTTTAAATCCTGGGCCCTAAGAGCAGCTTTTCTTAATAACTCTTTCAAGGACGAGGGTGTGAAGGCAGCGACTGCCCCGGGGATCCTGACTGTTCTGGTCGTGGCATTTGCATCGTGGCAAGCCCACCATATTGCTACAATTGCACCAAAGGCTGGATTGGCAAAGCCTGCGAGATTCTCTGTGAACATGGCACGGCCGATCTAAACAATCCGTCACTGTGCGTGTGTGATGAGTGCTATACTGGTGTCAACTGTGACCGACTTTGCTCTGGACGAACAGGTGCTATATGTGACAATGGGTCTTGCAAATGCGGTTTTGATGGCTGGAGAGGGACATACTGCGACAGATTCGGCTGCCCTGGTGCCAACGAATTAGACTGCACAGGGCATGGTACATGCAGTAGTGTAACTCATCAATGTGATTGTGACCCGGGGTATACTGGACGCGGATGCCAGAATTTCACTTGTCCTGGTATGTTGAGTTCTAATCGATTCCATTTCGACATTCCAATACATGAAAGCTTTGCTTGCTCTGAGATTAAGAAAAAAGTACTATTTTCAAGAACGATTGTCATCAACATCAACTTGGATCATTTGCACTCATCAAAAATATTTATTTGTACAAGCTATGTACATGATTTGATTTATTATTTGATTTTAGGCGTGTAGCCTTCTAGACATCTGTATCAATAATCTTGGATATCCTCTGCATTGTAATCTGTGGCCATCTCTTATACATAGCTTCGGATAGCTTCGGATAGCTTCGGATAGCTTCGGATAGCGGATAGCTTCGCATATATGCAGTTTTAAACTTTCGAAAATAAACATCGATACTTTTTACAAACTGAAGTATATTACAGTATATTTCAGAAATAAAATCGATACTTTTTAAAAACTGAAGTGGGAATATCGTTGGCCCTTGGTCTGAAACTGTCGCATTTAGAATTTGAGACTTGTTAAAAATTTACGCTGTTTTTCCTTGAGTTTTTTTAAAAAAACGTCCCCATTAAACCGATCCCAGGAACGGCGGCAATAGGGACGCCACCTACCAAAATTAACGCCACCTACCAAAGTTAACGCCACCTACCAAAATTAACGCCACCTACCAAAGTTAACGCCACAAACCAAAATTAACGCAACCTACCAAAATTAACGCCACCTACCAAAGTTAACGCCACCTACCAAAATTAACGCCACCTACCAAATTAACGCCACTAAAGTTAACGCCACCTACCAAAATTAACGCAACCTACCAAAATTAACGCCACCTACCAAAATTAACGCCACCTACAAAAATAAACGCCACTTACCAAAATTAACTCAACTTACCAAAATTAACGCCACCTATCAAAATTAACGCCACATACTAAATTTAACGCCACCTATCAAAATTAACGCCACTTATCAAAATTAACACCACATACTAAAATTAACGCTACCTACAAAAATTAACGCCAACCTAACAAATTAACGCAACCTACAAAATTACACAACCTACCAAAATGAACGCTACTTACCAAAATTAACGCAACTTACCAAAATTAACGCAACTTACCAAAATAAACGCCACCTATCAAAATTAACGCCACATACTAAAATTAACGCCACCTATCAAAATTAACGCCACTTATCAAAATTAACACCACATACTAAAATTAACGCAACCTACCAAAATTAACGCCACCCTAACAAATAACGCAACCTACAAAATTAACACAACCTACCAAAATTAACGCAACCTATCAAAATTAACGCAACTTACCAAAATTAACGCCACCTATCAAAAATCAACACCACATACTAAAATTAACGCTACCTACAAAAATTAACGCCAACCTAACAAATAACGCAACCTACAAAAATTAACGCCACCTACCAAAAATTAACGCCACCTACCAAAGTTAACGCACCTACCAAAGTTAACGCCACATACCAAAATTAACGCAACCTACCAAAATTAACGCCACCTATCAAAATTAACGCCACATACTAAAATTAACGCCACCTATCAAAATTAACGCCACATACCAAAATTAACGCAACTTACCAAAATAAACGCAACTTACCAAAATTAACGCCACCTATCAAAATTAACGCCACATACCAAAATTAACGCCACATACTAAAATTAACGCCACCTATCAAAATTAACGCCACATAACCAAAATAACGCCACCTATCAAAATTAACGCCACTTATCAAAATTAACACCACATACTAAAATTAACGCAACCTACCAAAATTAACGCCACCCTAACAAATAACGCAACCTACAAAATTAACACAACCTACCAAAATTAACGCAACCTATCAAAATTAACGCAACTTACCAAAATTAACGCCACCTATCAAAATCAACACCACATACTAAAATTAACGCTACCTACAAAAATTAACGCCAACCTAACAAATAACGCAACCTACAAAAATAAACGCCACCTACCAAAATTAACGCCACCTACCAAAGTTAACGCCACCTACCAAAGTTAACGCCACATACCAAAATTAACGCAATCTACCAAAATTAACGCCACCTACCAAAATTAACGCCACCTACAAAAATAAACGCCACTTACCAAAATTAACTCAACTTACCAAAATTAACGCCACCTATCAAAATTAACGCCACATACTAAATTTAACGCCACCTATCAAAATTAACGCCACTTATCAAAATTAACACCACATACTAAAATTAACGCTACCTACAAAAATTAACGCCAACCTAACAAATAACGCAACCTACAAAATTAACACAACCTACCAAAATTAACGCTACTTACCAAAATTAACGCAACTTACCAAAATTAACGCAACTTACCAAAATAAACGCCACCTATCAAAATTAACGCCACATACTAAAATTAACGCCACCTATCAAAATTAACGCCACTTATCAAAATTAACACCACATACTAAAATTAACGCAACCTACCAAAATTAACGCCACCCTAACAAATAACGCAACCTACAAAATTAACACAACCTACCAAAATTAACGCAACCTATCAAAATTAACGCAACTTACCAAAATTAACGCCACCTATCAAAATCAACACCACATACTAAAATTAACGCTACCTACAAAAATTAACGCCAACCTAACAAATAACGCAACCTACAAAAATTAACGCCACCTACCAAAATTAACGCCACCTACCAAAGTTAACGCCACCTACCAAAGTTAACGCCACATACCAAAATTAACGCAACCTACCAAAATTAACGCCACCTATCAAAATTAACGCCACATACTAAAATTAACGCCACCTATCAAAATTAACGCCACATACCAAAATTAACGCAACTTACCAAAATAAACGCAACTTACCAAAATTAACGCCACCTATCAAAATTAACGCCACATACCAAAATTAACGCCACATACTAAAATTAACGCCACCTATCAAAATTAACGCCACATACCAAAATTAACGCCACCTATCAAAATTAACGCCACTTATCAAAATTAACACCACATACTAAAATTAACGCAACCTACCAAAATTAACGCCACCCTAACAAATAACGCAACCTACAAAATTAACACAACCTACCAAAATTAACGCAACCTATCAAAATTAACGCAACTTACCAAAATTAACGCCACCTATCAAAATCAACACCACATACTAAAATTAACGCTACCTACAAAAATTAACGCCAACCTAACAAATAACGCAACCTACAAAAATAAACGCCACCTACCAAAATTAACGCCACCTACCAAAGTTAACGCCACCTACCAAAGTTAACGCCACATACCAAAATTAACGCAACCTACCAAAATTAACGCCACCTACAAAAATAAACGCAACCTACAAAAATAAACGCCACTTACCAAAATTAACTCAACTTACCAAAATTAACGCCCCCTATCAAAATTAACGCCACATACTAAAATTAACGCCACCTATCAAAATTAACGCCACTTATCAAAATTAACGCCACTTATCAAAATTAACACCACATACTAAAATTAACGCAATCTACCAAAATTAACGCCACCCTAACAAATAACGCAACCTACAAAATTAACACAACCTACCAAAATTAACGCCACCTATCAAAATTGACGCAACTTACCAAAATTAACGCTACCTACAAAAATTAACGCCAACCTAACAAATAACGCAACCTACAAAATTAACACAACCTACCAAAATTAACGCCACCTATCAAAATCAACACCACATACTAAAATTAACGCTACCTACAAAAATTAACGCCAACCTAACAAATAACGCAACCTACAAAATTAACACAACCTACCAAAATGAACGCTACTTACCAAAATTAACGCAACTTACCAAAATTAACGCAACTTACCAAAATAAACGCCACCTATCAAAATCAACGCCACATACTAATTAACGCATCCTTCAAAAATTAACGCCAATAAGGCCGGCGGAATTAAGGCCGATAAGCTTCAATGTTTTGACATTGTAACTGCTTCCTTGCTTTTGCTTAATTATCATAATTTAATTTTCTTCTTTGCATTTTTATTGTATCTCAGTGTACATTTATTTTACATACTGTTACAATTTCCATGTTTTGTTTCCTTGAATCGTATATGCGATTCGTTTGAGTCATGGCGCTAATTTTGCTACTCCTTATGTGTGTCAAAAATGTATTCATAAAACTCTATGCTTGGAAAAACTGAACGAAACTGTATTTACAAGCTTTTTCTGATGTTTAAAGTATAGATTGCTGTTCTTTTGTTATTAAAGGCACACCGACTTGCAACAACCACGGAGTATGCAGCGCTGTTGATCCAAGGCGATGTGACTGTGACAAAAGCTGGATGGGCATCGCCTGCGAAGAAAGGTGTTTTAATGGAAGCGGACGCATACGACCCGACAGTTCAGCTGTTTGCGACTGCCACAGATGCTACACTGGCTCCGCGTGTGACAAAGAATGTTCAGGACATGGAAAATGTGTGAATGGCACGTGTGACTGTGGCTTTGATGGCTGGAGGGGCATCGCTTGCGAAGTCAAAGGCTGTCCTGGCTGGGGCACTGACTGTGGCGGACACGGGGATTGCATACCGTCGACAGGGCAGTGTATTTGTAGATCCGGTTGGGGTGGGATCGGCTGTGAAATCCCACAGTGTCCTGGTGGTGGAAATTGTAGCAATCACGGTGTTTGTGATGGAGTCAATTTCGATCCCCCGAAGTGTATAAGCTGTGATGTGGGACACATGGGGCGTGGTTGCGAGCAGATATGCAACCGTGGCAATGTTAGCATATCTCTTGATAGCTCTACGGGCAATTTGGTGTATAGATGCAACTGTGACAAATGCTACAGTGGAGTTGCTTGTGACCAAGAGTGCAGTTTGCATGGAAATTGCACTAATGGCACTTGTGCGTGTGCAGTCGGGTGGAGGGGCACGGTTTGCAGCAAAAGGGGCTGTCCAGGAGAAGGATTAGATTGTTCGGGGAAAGGAGTGTGTTTGATTTCTACTGGACAATGCGTTTGTTACAATGGATGGAAAGGGGATGGCTGTGAAAGACCAGACTGCCCCGGCACGCCAGACTGCTACAATCTTGGTGTTTGCGACGGATCTGTGGACCCTCCAGTTTGCATCAATTGTACAAATGGAACAATGGGAACTGCTTGCAATCAACCTTGCATACATGGGCTGGAGGACATTGGTAGGAGAGGAATTTGCATTTGCGATTCTTGCTATGAAGGATTTTCCTGTGACATTTTATGTGGTGGTAACGGGGTGTGTTCAAACGGCGCATGTCATTGTAAGCAAGGATGGAAGGGTAGATACTGCAACAAGGTTGATTGTCCAGGTGAACCAGACTGCTCAGGGCGCGGTTCATGTATCTCAGTGCCAAATAGTCTGCCTGTCTGTTCTTGCAACTCAGGCTTTAACGGCGCCAGTTGCTCTGAACTTGTTTGTCCGGGAGAACCACCGTGTAACAACCGAGGGAGATGTGTTTTACTGAATGATCGGCCAAGTTGCCGTTGTAATCATGGGTTTGATGGAGATTCGTGTCAACGTTGTACAGTAAACTTTGCAGAGCCACTTTGCGACAAGTGCATTGACAATTACATTGGTTTTAACACAGATTGTAGCGTACGTTGCGTACATGGATATGTCACTGTTTCCGGTGGCAGGGTTTGTGCTTGTCACAATGACAGTGACAATGGATATTGGACTGGTGTGACATGCGAGCGTTGCGTGAATGGCTACGCTTTGCCATCTTGTAAGGGCTGTGATGCAACTCACACTGGGCAGGCGTGCAAAGTGGAGTGCGTGAAGGCCAATGCTCTGTACAAAGATCCTTTGGATAAAGATTCGCCCACGAATCTGCCGGTCCTTCCTTTTGTGGACTGTTTCCATATCGACGGTAGCAACGTGACAACATTCTGGCTCGGTTATGAAAACTGGAATCCAGTCAACATCCATCTGGCTGTTGGATCAGGAAATGGCATAGTACGCCTGCCAGCACCTTATCTAATTCCCGGCGGTGAAGTTGGCCATGTCATGGCCTATTTTCTCAACTCGACGATGATATTTCAGAACATGTCTCAACCAACAAAGTTTAAGCCAGGGAAGCACTCGATGGTTTTCAAAATACGGTAACGCGACTTCTTTGTTGAAGCACCATGTAGGTAGTCAAAGCTATTCTCTTTATTTGCACTATGCATCTATTTTACTTTTTTGGTGTAGTTATATTCCACATTGCTATTCTTCTAGGATAAAGGAGAATTCTAGGCTGCTTGCATGGGCGGTGTCGTATCCACCGTCTGGTCAGCGAAACACAGTGGTGCTCCAAAGCTCAAATCTCACTACTTGTTCAAACATCACGACTGCACGAAAAGTGGTAAGATATTTTGGTAATACGTGGGTATGTCATCATCGAACTGCTAAGACTTGTTTTTGTCTCCTTTTTTGAACAATCATTTTTCTTCATTTGTTATCTGACGCTTTAAGGACACCTACTACACACTTTTTAAAGAATAAAAGTCTATAAGAATATTGAAGCTCAAAGTTATTAAAATACAATTTAAGAATAATGCTAGGCTTAACCTTTATGAGAACTAAAAAATTTTCATAATCTGGGCTTCTCCCAAAGCGAAACAACTATCTCTTTGACGTTGCTCTGTATAAATATATGATGAAGCAACACATCAAAAATAGTTGATATTTTTCTTTGATCTCAAAGCACATTTACACCTTGTGCTAGGCAAGAATAATTTGCGAATAGTTTTAGGTTTGAATTCGAAAATTCAATTCGAGAATATCGAAGCTCGGAGAAAAATTAGGTATTCTTGTAAAAAAGGGGTGTACATCATGTTTTCTCTTTAGACGGAAAAGAGATGTGTTTGCAACTATGGCTATTGGGGAACAAACTGCTCTAGCACTTGCCCTGGTGGAGCTTTGCTACCTTGTTTCGGTCACGGGCATTGTTTTCCTTCGACTGGAGGTTGCAGATGTGATCCAAGATGGCGTGGTGATAGCGTCTGCCAAACGTGCACAGAAGGCTGGGTTGGCGCTGACTGTTCGATATTCACAGGCAAAATGCCTACGGACAGCGAAAGGAATTTTACTGCGCATGCGTTCAGCCTCGGAGCCTGCTTCACATTTACTGGAGTTGCGTTCTTCAACTCTATCAAGGGCCCTCAGATCTTGATTTATAATCCCGGAAAAGATTTCGTCATGCAGGCACATTATGAACCTTGCAATAAGCATTACGTGTGTATCAGCATCGTTGCTATCAGGGTTGGCAATCTTTTCGTAAATGTGTATGCCCCTAAAACGGAACAGGAGTCGTTAGCTGTTTACCTGAATAACCAAACGATGAGGCAGTTGTATGTAAAATCGAGAGACAGCCACCGCTTTCCCATAACGGTGGAGAGAACTTCTAGGTTGCGAGTTTTGTTTAGGATTTCATCCAAAGCAGCATCGAGTTTCGTCAGTATTCAAGATATCTAGCAGTATTATGCACTTTTTACGATAATGAGTTTTGCTACAACAGCAGTGGTCTATTAGGCTCTTGTGACAATCCTGCGCTAGACAACATCAATGAGACATTTCGGTTACGATCCAACCACAAACATGGCTTTAATTATACTGTGGGAATACGAAATGTGACCCAAAAGTATATAAACAATGTTTTTTCCAAATCATGGCTGGTAAGACCAAGCGAAAACTTAATGAATATCTCCGGAATAGACATGGACAACCCCTATGCACTACGACTGAATGAGACTATATTGAAGACTGCTGAACTATTTGCCTTTACCGGGAAGGAAATCTCCATTGAAGTATTCACTAGAATTATAGAGCCAGGCATCATATGGGCCTATGCTATGGAGTATGTTTGTGGCGTTGCTGTGAATGGTACTGTACAGATATTCCAAAGCCAGAAAGTTATTGATACTGGTTTAGTTGTAAGTCTGAACAAGTGGTATAAGATAAGTGTCGTTTTCCATGCATCTACTCGGTTGCTGCATGTGTACGTGGTTGAAATGAATGGGCTTTTCAATATTCGAACATTCTCCAAGGCACTGCTCAAAGAAACCTTCTACCCTGGTGGAGTGCTTACTGTCGGTGCTGAACCGGTGAAAGTGTCTGGCAAAGTGTCCATCAAAGGCTTCATCGGTGACATTTTTCAGCTTAGAATCTGGAATAGGGTTTTGGCAACTGACGATATACGTGCGCGAGTATCTACGCCTGTCCCATGCACCAGTAACGGCCTTGCCGCCATGTGGAGGTTTGAGCAGATTGAGTCAGCCACCGTAATAACAGACTGCGTATCAAGTGTCAAGATTGCCGCAGTTGGTGGGTCAGTGACGCAGGCCGTGTACTGGCCTGTCGCTATGTTGAAGAACATTTACAACATAAAAGATTTTGCTGAAATCTTCAACGAAACAGAAAAGCTACGATCTTTGGAGTTGATATGCGGGAATATCTTTGGAAACAATTCTGCGCATCTAGGGTTGTCAGTAAGTCCCTTCTTCAGTGTGATGTGCATAAGAGAGCTTTGGGAAAGTGATATTTCAGAATACCCTCGTCACACAGCGGCTGCTCTCAGCTGGTTTCTTTCTAAAAGTGGAGCAACTGGAATTCAGGAGCTGTGCAAATATTTAACCGTTTCAGATCGGGAATGGTCAGGCTTGAACTGTAATACGCCGTGTCTATTTGGGAAGTTCAACGCGCAAGACAGATGCATTTGTGCAGACAATTTTTATGGTCCCTCGTGTGCAAGCGAATGCCCTGGCGGATTTTCTAATGCCTGCTATGGTCAAGGTAAATGTGACAAAGAAACAGGAGACTGTGACTGCGAGGCTAACTTCCTATCACCAACTTGTAATGGATGCGCTAAAAACTGGACGTTTAGTGATTGCGGGATGGCGAAGAGAGCGGGGAGTTTCTTGTTTCAGCACTACACATGCCAGTCATTCAAGCACAAATTTGTGGCATTTTCAGCTTCTGGGTTCTCTGTTGTTTCTGTCGGAGAATTCTACTTGATAAAATCAGGCGATTTGGAATTACAAGGAAGATACATGCCGTGTTCAGATGCCCCTCTATGTCTACATGCCGTTGGTCTTCGTGTTGAAAATGATAGCGTTACCATTTACAACCCAAAAGTTACAGGAAAAGACAGATCTTTATGGCACAATTCTCTACCAATAGCCGGTAACCGTGTAATTGAAATCAACAGAAACTTTCGTATCATACCTATTGCTGCTTCTAAGCTGCGGCTGGCAATCTTTGGCTCGATCCAAATGAATATAACAGTCACCTTTCTAACTACAGATGTTATGATCACAGCCAGCTCTCACATTTGTAAAGGGTTGAGAGGACTATGTGGATCTTGCAAAACGTACAATGGCTCTGGTCACAGTACCAATAGATCATCCGAGTTTCTTAAAGTGGTACTGGAGAGGGAGAAAGTGAATCGAACGTCCGACAGTTTGTTTGTTTATGACAAATGGCCATTGTTTGAAAAGAGACAAATTTCTCACTTTGAGCACGTAGCCTTTCTGAATGGTTCCGGCCTAAGCTCCGGTGAACTACTGAATTTATTTGATCACTCATTAGACTTCACTATTGAGATGTTCGTCAAGCTTTCGTCAAGCAGAGGAACAATCTTATCCTATTCCAACGAGATAACCATTGGCGTTGTTCTTGCCGACAGTTACAAAATTTTCAATGGCGCGGAAGCCATTGACTGCAGGGTCAAGCCATTGCTCAATAGTTGGGTCAGATTAGTTGTGACATTCAATGCAAAAGATCGCATGCTTTCCTTTTTTCAATTCACATCCAGACATGTGTATGATATGCACCAAACTATCTTGAAACAGCCTCTATTCGGTAACAGAGGGCACCTGGCACTTGGTTATTGGCAAACAAAGCATTTCAAGCCTGGAAAGGACCAGCTTGCGCCGTTTGTTGGGACTATTGACGAACTTAGAATCTGGAAAAAAACTTTTAGCCAGTTCCAACTGATGTACTTACACAAGCCAAACATTAGAACTTTAAGCTCACTGAAGGGATACTGGGATTTTAACGAGGGTCACGGAAGAGTGATTGAAGACCATGTGTTTCGAATGAATCTTTTTGTTTCAAAACTGACCAATCCATTCAATTTGTGGAGGCTCTCTGACCTGGAGAGACCCGTCGAATATTTACAAACAGGAAGAGGCGTTTCTAACCAGACGTTGAGAAAAGCTGTCAAATTCCATTGTAGGTCAATGATTTACCACCAAGATTTGGAAATGCGTTGCGGCCGATTTATTGGCAGGGCGTTCGTCGACTTCTACTATCTCAGCTGCTTGGAAAGTGGCTTTATTAAGGGATCCATTCATGGAACATACGGTAGCGTCATTGCATATATTAGTTATTGCCAGTCAGCCATTGCGTTGGGACCTTGGCCCAGATCAAAAGTATGTGATTTTCTTCCAAAAGACTATCATACTGCAATAGATGCTACCAAATGTACTATAAAGTGTGTCTTCGGGAAAGTAGATTATGTCTCAGCTAGCTGTGTATGTTATCAGGGGTACTGGGACAGTGACTGCTCGAAACTTTGCCCAGGTGGAGATACAAATACCTGTTTTGGAAAAGGGGCCTGTAATGTCACTACCGGGGAATGTGACTGTCAGGAAACGTGGAAGGGAAATGCAAATTGTTCTGCTTGTACACCCGGCTGGACAGGCAAAGAATGCCAGACATTAGTTACTTTTAAACTGCCAACATCAGCTTGCATTGCCATGCCTGGGGGTCACTTAGTAACTTTGAATACTGTCCACACGACATTTTATGGGCATGGAGAGTTTTACTTACTTGGCAGTGAATCCGATGAGGTCAGGGTCCACTTACACCAGGTCCCTTGCCTTGGGGATAAGACGAGATGCATCAAAGGTGTTGCTTTGAAGAAGTTGAACGATGCTCTTAAAGTGGTAGCTCCGGATTATGACCAGCAGAGTCCAAAATTTTTCTTGAATGATAAAAGAATTAAATTGACAGGCAAACGGTATGATTTTAAAGATATAGTAGTCATTAGCGGAGAGACTTCAGTGTACAACATAGTGCTGGGTAACAACACAAGAGACAGCTTGAATGTTGTCGTACGGTGCATTGGCGTTGAGCTTATCATTTCATTAAAGGTAACAGGAAAGTATTGCAGATTGTCAAACTCACTTTGCAGTACTTGCTTTGAAGATGCCCGTAGACTATTTGATTTGTCTCACAAGGATATCGAGAAAGCAGTTAGAGTAGGTACAGGTGAGTTCGAGCTAGTGAAAAGCATACACGAAACTGCAAAGTTCCAGCTGGTATTTAGAGGGATAGGGGTCTCAACAAACGTGTTGCCAATTTTGTATTTTGACAAAGACCTCACCCTTGAGTTTCAATTTACAGCAAATGAAATTTCAAGCAAAGAGTCCACCTTGTTCTCTGTGAGCAGCAAATACAGTTTTGGGTTGATTGTTCAGCAAACGTTGAAGGTTGTTGTGTCCAGAAAGATATATGATACGGGTTATAGAGTTGAGAAGGATGTGATGACCCAAGTTATAATGGTGTATAGCAAGGTCAACAGGAAGATGACCGTCTACTACATCAATAGCAAGCAGGTAATTTGGCAATACGTTTTACAGCTGCCCCCCTGGTTCACAATTTTCTCCCCCATGAGTACCCTCGTTGTTGCCGAATGGATACCTGGGTACCGCGATAGATACTTTTATCCTGTCTCGGGTTTTCAGGGTGTTGTTCATAAGATGAGAATGTGGAGGCATGCTTACGGATTTGTAGACATGCAACGGTTAATCGACAAAAAACCCTCAGTATTGGATCCGGACATTTTGGGTTTGTGGACTTTTAATGAAGGTAAAGGAAGCACCGTGCGTGATCTCGTCAGTGGAATTGATCTTTTCATCCCACCTGTTAATCACGGACCTTACTGGGTGAGGCTGACAGTTGATAAAAATGCCATCTCAGTTGGAAACGATGTGCAGTTTGCCAACTTGAATTTAAAACAACAAGCAATTGGCTGGTGCCACGTTAAAATGTTTGCATCACCATTGTATTTGCAATGCAGCGCCCTTGGGAGGCCAAGTCTAAGGTATGTGTTCCATTTTTATGCAACTACATGCAAACTCAAGGCTGTTCGTAGATGGGAAGAAAAGGGGCAAGAAGGAGAATGATTGCGCAATATGCGTTAAAATTCGCCTCTTCCTATTTCACAAGTGGAAATTTTAGAGCATTTTCTAAAAGAAGCCAGGAGATTGGTCTTTATAAAACTGACAAACTAATCCTTTGACTTTGAGCATTAAGAGCGAAACTCACTGAGTTGAGAATAAAATTTTGACACCTCCTCCTCTGAATAAGCCCGCGGGGGCTGTTGGGCTCATAGAAAAGTTTCGGAAAATTTTGATCTGCTTGTTGGTTGTGAGAATCTTAAAACTGAGCCTTTGTCAGTCACTGCATTGAATTTCCATCATGGTAATGACTCTACCTTCAAACACTGCATGTCAAGGCGATTAATGCTCTCTGTTGACACATGTTCTTTTATTGTTAAAGCACAGAAAACAGCCATTATGTTACCTAGACGCTATATTCTATCTTGCAGCTTCTTCTATGTCTCCTGTCTGAGGATAGTATCAAATGGTGACCAAATTGACTTTGGTATCAAAGCAGTCTTAGGCGCGGCTGATTACTGTCATGCAGCTCTTTCAACTTCGGTTTGGCCAGCATGGCAGTTCTGCAACTTGTTTTCGGTCTCGTGGACAAGTAAACCACTCACTGCCTTCTATGGGAGTGACTGTAAGAAAAGATGCTACTTTGGAATAATTGACAGCGGTGCCTGCAGATGCTCCAAAGGCTTTTGGGGAGAGGAATGCAGCAGTGTCTGTCCCGGTGGCCTAGTCAATACTTGTAATAACAGAGGATTTTGCATCACATCTAGTGGCCGATGTAGCTGTAACTCGAACTGGCATGGCTCGTCTTCATGTACTAGGTGCGCTAAAGGATTTTCCGGCATCGACTGCTCTTTGTCTGTTGTGGGACGAAAGGACACCGGCTTACATTCTTCTGCAATTTTTGGTGACGGGTTTGCCCGAACCTTGGACGGTGCACGCGTATGGCTCAACAGCACTGGCGAACTGATAATCTATAAATCTAACAATAATAAAGTGGAAGCCCAAGCGAGGCTGGTAAGAAGGAAACGATCTGTTGTGGTGGATGCAGCAGCAGTTCGCATCGATAATGATTCTGTTGTACTTGTCTCCAAGCCAGAAGGAAAAGTAAGTGTATCTCTAAATGGCAAAGAGGTCGATGAGAACCAAGATCACACTTTTGTTACTCAAGGCTATCATTACAAGCACGAATCACGAGATTCTTTTACAGTTCGCGGCCCAAGTGGGTTTTTGATCACTATTTATCGAACAAAATCTTATCTTGATCTAGAGTTTCTCATTCCAAATGCATTCTGCAGTGATGCCACCGGGCTGTTAGGAACATGCAACCTGGCTGACACATCTGGGAGTGGTATCATGATACACTATAACGAAACATCATTTTCTGAAGCAGACTTGGTCAATTACACCTCGAAGTGGCTAGTGTCTCCAAGGGAAAGTTTAATACAGGTGGCTCTGAAGGCTACAGGCCTTCCTAGTTTCTTGACATCGGCAGGTAGTTGCATCTACCTTAACGGTAGCGGCTTTGTTACCCCACCTCTAATTAGTGTCTTCAAGGGCAGTCACGTCACTTTACAGATTATGTTTAAAGTAGAAGATGCCCGCAAGGCTGGTTCATTGCTGTCCATAGGTCGGAAGGAAACTATGGCAGTTGTTGTAAATAGCACGTTATTCATTCATTTTGAAGAGAAAAGCATCGACACTGGGATAGAGATCGACTCTAGAAAATGGTTGCAACTTACTCTGGTCTATCAACAATTAAATAACACGCTACAAGTCTTCATTTGCCAAAGTCCTACTTTAATTCAGCAAAGACTTTACAAGGTGAATAGTAGCGATTGGTTTGGCGATGGGTGTAGAGTCGGCATCGGCCTTTGGATTGCATCATTGAATATGCGTGCTGCTTTGCGGCTTTCGAGTTTTGTTGGGTGGGTGGACGATGTTCGTCTCTGGACAAAGAGACTCGATGCTATCACTATACAGGCAATGTGGGGTCAAGAAATTAGTGAGTCGGAGAGGAGCCTTACTGCTGTTTGGAAATTCAACGAAGCAGCTGGCTTTACGGCAAAAGATGGAATTGGTCGACATGATATTGTACTGACAGAAACAGATCCTCGTGCTTATATGTGGGTAGCTTCAGATTATAAGGCATCTGCCTCTGTTATTTACACAAATGTAACGGAGCTGATGAAGAAGAGGGTAGCTGCAGAGAGCATTTGTGCAGATGTCATTTACTCTGAAGCTATGAACAGAAGTTGCCTGGGCTTAATGGGAGAAGGCGTTGGGTTCTATTTTACATCATGTGTCGAGCAATACACATCCGCTCTCAGTGGTGATGTGTTGCACGAAGCCCTTTTAGCATATTCAACAGAATGCAAAAGCCTTGGGAACTTCTCTGAACACCCAGGGAAGGCATTGTGTAACATATTGCCTGGAGGACATTTCTTTCAATGGTTCGGAAAGGACTGCACCAAGAGTTGCCTACATGGGACCGTGTCAAAGCCAAATGGTACTTGCAATTGCAGTCCAGGATACTGGGGAGTACAGTGCGATGAAGTGTGCCGTGGAGGTGCCATACTGCCATGTACAGGAAACGGAGTTTGTGATGTCAAAACTGGCGCATGTTTATGTAATGCTAACTTTAATGGGAGTTTGGCATGCGAGAAGTGTTCCAAGGGTTGGTTCGGCAATAAATGTGAATACGTCATGCAGAACTCGTCCGCTAGTTTGAAATATGCTTGCGTCGTGGATGAAACAGGAGGATATCAAGCTTTCGACCGATTGCGATTTCAAGCTAGAAATGTTGGGCGCTATATTTTGATGACAGACAGAAACATAATGATTTACGCCGACCATGTTTTCTGTTACACTCAGTCATTGTGTGTCAATCACGTTTATGTAAAAGGAAAGGATGTTCAGATTGCCTTCGTGATGATAGAGCAAACGGGCTTGAAATTAAAGGTTGGTAGCAGTACTTTTGCAGACACAAAAGCAGATGGAACGATTGCCAATTCGACATGGATCATCCGGAAGACAGATCCTGTTACGTATAAAATGCAAGTAAAGAATTCGTTTAATTTACAGGTAAAGCTAGTGAAAAATTTCTTGACAGTCCACCTTTTCTCATTCAAACCTGGATGTCTCAACTACACGGGACTTTGCGGTGCTTGCAGATCTGATCCAGATGTGTCAGATGAAAGATTCAAACCAGTTGGTATTGTTCGGGCTACAAAATATGCTTTGCATTGCCTCTATTTTGGAGGTGCAACCATCTATTCAGATAAGCTTACCTTCATTAAAGGTCCATCAATAACGTTTGACTTGCTCGTAAAATCCTGTGCTGTGGCTTCATGCGGTGGACCGTTAGTGACGTATACAAGCAAGGTTTCATTTAGCATCAGCAATTACATCACAATTAGAATCTATATCGGGTCAGAGACTTACGACACCGGGCTTAGAACAGAAAGTAACAAATGGAACCAGATTTTTGTCACTTTATCAGAGATCGACTTGAGGATGGATGTTTACATAGTTTCAAGCTCATTAGTTGTGTCATACAGAACATTCAAGCTGTCATCGTATCCAATTTCAAACAGGGGCATTTTGGCTGTAGGTAGCTGGGTTCCATCACTGGAGAAAACAGACAGGCAACCTGAAGGTTCCTTCAAGGGCGAAATTGATGAATTGAAATTGTGGAATCATTACTTTGATTTCGCATCCGTAAAGAGAAAAGCATTTTTTAACCCTAAATTCAGAGTTCCAAAATTGCTAGCTGCATGGAAGTTCGATGAGGGAAAAGGAAACGTTACTTCTGATTTGTTGAATGGTGTGAAACTGAGGTTGCCTTTGTATCCATGGAAAAAACCAATTTGGAAGTTTTCTGATGCCCCATTGTTAGCTCCAAGTGGACGAGCAGGCATGAACGATGCACGTATTCGGAAGCGAGGCTGGATATTCTGTTCTGACATGCTACTAAAAGGCCCGATGGGTCGTGCCTGCAGCCGCATTATTGAGGCTGAGAAGCAGTTTTACTTGAAGCAATGTCTTGAAGTTGTTGTTCGAACGAAACATATTTTCTCTGCGCTTTCAACAGCAATTCAATATGCAGATCACTGTCAGTCCGTTCTAATGCTGAATAAATGGCCTGCGCAGTTGTTATGCAATCGATTTCCAAGCATGCGCTTCCCAAACTGGATTGGGGATGATTGCACTGTTCTTTGTGTCCACGGAAGCAAGCACAGGTCCAATCACAACCAATGTGTTTGTGATTTCGGCTTTTGGGGCTCATCTTGTAACGAAACATGTCCAGGAGGATTTATGCACCCTTGCACTGACCATGGGGTTTGTGATGTTGAGACAGGCGAATGTTTTTGTGACCTTAGTTGGCGGGGAAGTCTGAACTGTACCCGTTGCTCTCCTGGCCTTACAGGTACAAGCTGTGATATCACTGACATTGGCAAGTCATCTACAAGTATTGGTGTTCGTTTAGCTGTGGTTGGCTTCCAAGGTGCACTTGTTATGTTTAGCCAAACTGGCTTCACGCTAACGAAAAGAGGAGAATTTGTCTTGATGTTCTCATCCAAGTTCAGGCTGTCAGTTCAGGCTCGATTTATTCCCTGCTTTACTGACCACAATTGCCTTGTTGCAGTTTCCATCAAGTGTGGCTACCACTATGTTGTTGTCCGGGCACCGCTTGCTGATACCGGACATGCATTTATTTGGGTGAATGGGAGTTTACGTGACATTTATCAGTACCCGGTTTCAAAAGTTGAGTTTGGCTTTTCACTGTCTTGGGATCAAGAAAGGGTCATTGTAATGAAAATGCCACAAGGGTCAATAAATATTGTTGTATCGGGAAGGTTTTTGACGTTGCAACTGAACATAAACCCTGATGTCTGCCATGCTACTGTGGGCCTTTTAGGCAGCTGTAACGAGTCGAAAGCGGATGTGTTTGCACATAGAGTCGCATTTGCCAACTGCAAAATGAAAAATTTCACTGCAGAAGCAGCAGCTGATGTCGGAGAAGCAGTTGCTCCGGAGGCAATGAACAAAACACTTCTAAGCCAATTTGTGACACAATTTGCTGTTCAAGAATGTGATAGTTTGTTCATTTACAACTACAATGGATTTACCGAATACAGGAATGGAAATGCTGGATATGCACTGAAGATCAACGGATCAGCTCTGACTATAAAAAACTGCACTTCAATCGGAACAAGTAATTTCTTGACGATCGATTTCATGGTAAACATAGCTAGGCAGGGAACGGTTCTATCCTGCGGATATGAGACCATGCTTCTGCTAGCTGTAGAGGACAGCAAGGTCTACATTGCAATCAACAAAGTTAGGTATAACGCCACTCTACATATCGAAGTCAATGTTTGGAATCAATTTATTCTGCAATGGGATAGGCATCAACACCTACTAGTTTTGGCAGTCATCTACGCGAATGGGACGTTGACTCGCACTGAGCTAGTCGTTGACGCAGACCTGTTCAGTAAGAGAAGTATATTGGCGTTTGGGCAATGGCAGCCAGCAATGAACTCGAGTAACCTTCAACCGAACGGGTCATTTGTTGGTTACATCGACGAAGTCAAAATCTGGTCCCGCCTTTTCAGCCCGGCCTTGATTTGGCAGCTAAAGTCAAGGAAAGTCAAACGTGACTCGGACGGCCTTCTTAATCTTTTCGAGCTCAATGATGGGGATGGACTGGACGTGTTTGATAAGCGTTCTGCTCTGACGATAAGTCTAGCTGAAGCGCCTTGGAGAAAGCCGGACTGGGTTTTCTCTAGTCTAGTGCTGGAAACCCAACCCCGTGCAAGAACTTTACAGGAAGTTAATAGAAGTAATAAAGGATCTTTAGAAGCTTTGAGTATTTGCAAAAGGTTGATCAGATCCAACAGTCTGTCTCGAATTTGCAGGCTGCTCGGAGAAGGGCAAATAACATCATATGTCAAGTCTTGTTTTGAAATTATTCTCAAAACTAAGAAAGTTACAGACGGACTTAGAGTCGCTAAAATGTTTGCTGACCATTGTATGTATGCTTTGAACTTAACAGTTTGGCCAGCAAAAGACTTATGCCATCAATTTAATAGGTCACAAATGCCAAGGGACATGTATATTGAGTGCACAAAAGGCTGTTTGTATGGAATGGAGTCAAATAACGGCACATGCGAATGCTTTAAAGGGTATTGGGGGTCAAATTGTAGCAATGTTTGTCCTGGAGGCGTAATTAATCCGTGCAGCAGCAATGGTGCCTGTGACAAGGTCACGGGTCGCTGTATATGTGACATTAACTGGAATGGTTCTTCAGAATGTAGTGCCTGCGCCACTGGTTGGTTTGGTCAAGACTGTTCAATTTCGCTTGTGTCTGAAATTAGGCATTCAAAGAATGCTTTTGTGTCTGGAGGAATTCTAGGCCTTCTTAGCGGAACGGTAGTTGAATTTCGATATATTGGAAAGTTTCTGTTGCTACAGCATGCAAGCGTGCACAGTAGCATTGAGATATTCCAGGTGCCATGCCAGCAATTCAAGATTTGCATAAAGACTGTTGCGATAGCTCTAGAGTCGAGGGTGCTGGTACTGAGTATTGCGCTGAACAACCAGCCACCTGAGGTATTTGTCGATAATCGCTTAGTGGCACTTTCAAGTACCATGTTAAGCATAAAGGGTATAAGCGGCTCAATGGATGTCCAGTACGTTGCTTCAATGGAAGTTTCAATCAAAATCACAGGAAGTTTTGATGTTCGAATCCGGTTTTCCGAGGATGAAATAACCCTTGCTATCAAAGTGATTAGCACAAACTGCAATTCATTTAAAGGAATGATTGCCCACTGTGATTTATACGCACGTAATGTTACAACAGACATGATTGGATGGGACCTCTTCAAGCAGTTTGCTATTTCTGAGGACAGATCGAACATTCCTTCTCATATAACACCAAACCATAAACACAAAAGAGGAGAGTATGCTTTGCTCTTCAACAACACAATGGCTGTTTCTTCAATGCTATGCAAGTCTGTTTCAGAAAACAGCGATTTGACACTTGAGCTGCTGTTTAAACCCTTCACCTCAAAAGGAGTGATTTTGTCATATGCAAAAGAAAGTGTCATTGGACTTTTTATGCAAAAGAGCTTCAAAATGAATGTTGGCTCTTATGTATTAGATACTAAGATTAGGATTGCTACTGGTCATTGGTTTTACATTGCTATTGTTTGGAAGCAGCATTTACATCGCTTGGAGATCTTCATTAAGGACAGGAATTCGCCTGTGCAGCGGCGTACATTTTTTGTCCCACTAAAGCTTATTTCACGATGTGGTCTGCTCTCGCTCGGCAATTGGTTACCAACTCATGCAATGGTTGCTCCCCCTGTCACAGGAAATGCCATCTTCACAGTGGATGAGGTCCGAATATGGAGCAAGGCATTCGATGCTGTTACAATCCAGCAGAACTACAAATTAAGCCTGGTTAACACACACAAATCACTTACTGGATTGTGGAAGTTCAACGAGGGAAACGGCAAAATCGCGACAAATCTAGTAACTGGTGAAGATTTTTACTTGCCTTGGAAGTTTGGAAAAAGACCTCAATGGGTGTTGTCTAGCATCGAAGTTGAGGCTGTTACCCATTCTCTTATCCGTTCTCCTGCCCGATGGAGTAAAACTGTGTTGGTTGCAAAGCAACATTGCAGAGCACTTTTCTTTCACGGGCCATTATTCACAGGTTGTCCAGGTATTCATAGCCTTCGAGATGTATCATTTCTACGCTGCGTCAGAGATGTCACTATTAACAAGAATGAAAAAAGTCAAGCTATATTTTCATCTGTTACTTTTGCTGATCAGTGCCAAGTTTTGCTCAATTTGTCACAGTGGCCAGCTAGATCCATGTGCAATTTGTTCACGGGCCAAATATTTCCATATTGGATAGGGGACAATTGTGATGTAAAATGCATCTTTGGACGTGCTGATTTCTATAATAGGAGTCAATGCATTTGTGATGCAGGCTACTGGGGAGAAAGTTGTACGGAAGAGTGTCCTGGTGGAGCAAGTAACCCTTGTAGCAGAAATGGGGTTTGCGATAAAAGTGCCGGAATATGCAAATGTGAGACCAATTGGGATGGAGATCCAAGCTGCTCCAAATGCACAGATGGATGGAGTGGGGAGTATTGCGACATAGCGATCGCTAGCATAAGCTTCTTGTCATGTGCTTTTATGCCAGGTGGCAATGCTATAACTCTAAATGGAACATCTATGAGAGTTATAAACGAAGGTGAATTTCGTCTTATAAAATTGAAGAAGAGAGATGTCGCCATAAATGTTCTTCAAGAAAAATGTGATAGTGATTTGCTCTTGTGCATCAAGGCAATGTCGTTGCAGTTTGCAAATACCACTATCAAAGTGTTTGCGAACACAAGCAATGAGTTGCAGCCTGCGCTCTATATCAACAATGTCAAGACGTCGTTCGCTAGTCGATTCGAAAATGCTTCTGGTGTTATCATTTCTCTGGACAGCAGCAGCAGAGTCACGATGTCGCTTAGAGAAGTGATGGACATACACATTCGGCAACTGGCCGGAGAGTTATCTATTCAGATAATTGTCGAGGAAGGTTTCTGTGCTGAGCCATATTCAATATGTGGATCTTGTGAAAATGACACAGATGTGTATGCTGGGTTTGAGAGCCGAATCCAGGTGAAGAATAACGACCTAATGCTTGCTAGTGGTCCATCAGTCACCACTAAACAGAGACTAGTCTTTGCTGGAGTAGGATTATCAACAAATGTTCTTGCAGATATCTATTTGAAAAACAACATGTCTATTGAAATTCGTTTTGTACCTGATTCGTCTTCCCTTGTGAATTCTACACTGTTTTGCTTCAGTGAAGAAAGCTCTCTTGGTATCATAATCAGGAAAACAATCCACGTTGTCGTATCCATGGAAGTTTTTGACACCGGGTTTGTTGTCGACATGAATTCAACAAACCAAATTACGTTAGTGCATGAAAAGGCAACAAGAAAGTTGGTGGTATATTTTACCAATGCGGCAGGACTGACTTGGTTCTATCCAGTGCTGCTGCCATATAACATGACTTTGTTTGGCCGATTAGGGGTTATTAGTATAGGCCAGTGGATCTCGAGCAGAAAGACTAAGCTGTTTCTGCCTGCGGGTGGATTTTCGGGAGCCATCGAAACAGTACGTGTCTGGCGGAGACTATTCAGCTACCTAGAAGTACGGGCTTTGTTTGGCGCACATGTTGACCTAAATGATGCAGACCTTTTGAGCAGCTGGAACTTTAACGAAGGGTCTGGGGACATTGTATACGATCGGGTATCTGGTGTACATTTGTTTCTTCCTTCTGATTCAAAGGCACCCAGGTGGACTAGCACAGTTGTTGCATCGACTTCTTCAATCCAATATGAAAAACTAATGTTTCCATCGAGAACCTATGAGACAAAAGCGGAAAGGCTCTGCAGCTGGTTAATATTGAGATCTGATCTATTCCGCAACTGCCAAAAGCTTGGAAGAGCAAGGGTTGGGTGAGATATTGTTTGTTTACTTTCATCATTCATCTCTCATGTGACTACTAAGTCAATCATTTCCACTTTTCTTTTCTCGTTAATGACCACCTGTTTCTTTTAATTCCTTACGCGGTTCACACTTATTTATCTTACTTTTTATACCTGTAACAGGCATGATTACTTTAAAGGTGACTGTATTCCTCTCATTGCCATTTCTTCCTCTTTTTTGCAGATACTTTTACATCACGTGCCTACGTCTCACTGGAAGAGCAAGGGAATTGGATGCGGCTTACAAAGCAGCCATAATGTTTGCTGATAGCTGTCAGGCAGCCCTGAGATTGCCTGAATGGCCAGCACAATCTCTCTGTGCTAATTTCACGGCAGCAAAACGATACAGCCCAAATATCGAATTCGGAGGGATGAACTGCTCAGTCATTTGTTTGTTTGGAAGAGTTGTGAACGACAGTTGCAAATGCAAACATGGTTTCTGGGGGGACAATTGCTCTCAAGTGTGCCCGGGTGGAATTGCGAAGCCTTGCCATGACCACGGTGTTTGTTTGCGAACATTCGGCAACTGTCAGTGTGATTTCAACTGGATGGGCAACATGAATTGTTCAGCTTGCACTCCTGGGTACTATGGTGAAGACTGCTTGATTGCCACGCTGGGACGAGAAACTCAAGACACCAAACTGGCACAGGTTTTTGCTAATAGTTTCCTTAGGGCTTTCAATATGGTTTCTTTCAGAATAAAGCCGTATGGGGAATTCGTTGCGTTCTATTCGAAAGCTAAGCAATTACAAGTCCAGCTAAGGTTTGTTCAAAGGTATGACAATGTCATGCTCGGCTCCATTGCGTTACGTCTAAAAGCAACGATGGTTATTGTCGATGCCGGGATGTCTGGTGACTTAGCTGTTGCAGTCGACAATAAAAGAGTGTCCGTGCAAGAGGGCCTACCCTTGATCGATGGCTACAATTTCTACAGAAAGTCCTACAATCAATATATTGTAAGGTCTGCAGATGGTTTTGAAATGACCATCTCAAATCATACCAGGACCTTGTCACTCATTTTAGCTATGAAGAAGTCATATTGCACAGATTCCGTGGGGCTTTTTGGCAATTGTTCTTTTGAATCAAGTTGCGACCCTAGCTTTGGCCGCTGCAATACTTCAGAGCCATTCTATAATCAAAATTATAGCAAACCGGCAATGGACTTGCACTCTCTCCTCAAAGCATGGGATGTATCGCACAATGGAAGCCTTTTCATTAACACCTTGAGGTCGAAAGCTCAGACGTGCTTGCTTTTTGAAAGAACAGGAATCATTTCCTCCCCGCTTGTTGATGTTTTCAGCGGAGATTTCGTCAGCATTCAGATGATGATCAAAGTTTCAAACTCAACGCAGGCAGGAACAATATTATCATTTTCATTGACCACAACTTTGTCATTTGTCCTTGACACCACAGTGAAAATCTTTCGTGAGGACACTGAGCTTGATAGCAGGCTTGAAGTTGTTGACGCGGTCTGGACACAGTTTACCATAGTTTACCACAAGGCCACTGGAGTTTTACAGCTGTTTACAAAATCTGATGCCGGTTTATCCCAGTCGTTTAGCTACCATGTTGGTACCGGTTGGTTTGATGGCGCCATTTCAATGGGTGTTGGGGTGTCACTTGTATCGTCGAGTTATCGAGTTTCACTCAAGTATCCAATGCTGTCTGGTCTAGTCGATGATATCATGGTCTGGAATGTTCGATTAGACAGTATTTCTATAGAAGCACGCTGGAAAAAGGACTTTAGCCAGGATACCCCTGGATTGAAAGCTGCTTGGACCATGAATGAAGGAGCAGGCACAGTTATTCACGACTCTGTGGGAGCGAATAACATGATTATGCCTCCTAGTGGATGGGTGCAGCCTAAATGGAGAGCCGCAGACTACGTATCGCGAGAAGAGGCAGCCAGAGGCGAACCCCACGTGAACCCTCTAACCGCTGCGGCTCAAAGTAGGTGCAAGGAGCTCCTATACAACGAAAAGTTACTGGAGACATGTTCTGTTGACGTTAAATATACACTGGTTTATTACCACGCCTGCGTGGAAAGGGTTTTGATTGAAAACACAACTGATGCTGCTGATGAGACTCTACTGTCTTTTGCATCAGCATGCATGAAATTGCGAGGATTGGACAAAAACCCAGCATCTTTGCTTTGCGGCCTACTAGTGAGTAACCGTATCGATGAGAGCTTTGGTAACAATTGTACAGAAAGATGTGTTTATGGCGAGATTGTTGATGGAAGATGTGTTTGCTTTGAGGGGTATTGGGGAACAAACTGCACAAATGAATGCCCTGGTGGAGCCAGCAAATCTTGTAATCATAATGGCATTTGCTTGAGAAGCACAGGAACATGCGTTTGTAACTATAATTGGAGAGGCGATTCGAATTGCAGTATGTGCACAATAGGTTGGAAGGGGCCCTCTTGTAGATATGCTAATGTTCCTGTCAACAATACACAGATAAGGTGTTTAGTAAGTTCTCTCGGGAGGCTCATTAGCTTTTCTGGCCAGCAGTACCGACTGAAGCAAGGTGGGACTTACGCACTAGTGAGCAGCACTGTGGAGGAGATTCGCATTGACACTGTACCATGCTTAGATGATGGATTCTGCCCTGTTTTAGTGTTTGTTCAATATGACACGAACAATCTGACTATTCACAAAACATCACAAAACCCCGAGTCAGCAGTGCTAGTCAATGAGAGGAATGTTGATCTTGAGTCTCGCACTTTCCACGTGCTGGCCCCTGGGTTTTCCATTCAAGCGATTTCACGGACGTCATATCGCATTGTGATTTCAAGCAGCCTGGTCATAGACGTCTCTGCAAGATCTTTGTACTATGAAGTCAAAATACAGTCAAGTAAATCATCTTGTACTACTTTCAGCGGCATTTGTGGAAATTGCCTGCATGGGCTTGAATCTAATTCATCCACGTTAAAACCAACCTTTAAAGATGTACCATTCACATTTGCCAAGTTTTCACTTTTCTTCAGCAAGGCAACCATGTATTCAAAAGAGGTGCATTTATTCTCTGGCAATCATGTGACCATCGACTTTCTTATGAAAAGCTGCGAGTCAAGTATCTGTGGAGGACCGCTTATAACATACGCTGCCGACAACACTGTGTACATCAGTAATTACAGGACTCTGAAAGTGGTCATAGGCGACACAGTGTATGACACTGGCGTGCCAACAGTAGTGGACGTCTGGAGCCACGTATTTGTTACTACAAGTAGATTACATGGACTGCTAGACGTGTATCTTGCGGTCAATAACCTGAATGTTTACTTTCGGTCATTTAAGCTAAAGTTATTTCCATTTGTCAACGGTGGGCTACTTTCTGTTGGGAGCTGGACGCCTTCATCTGGTGGGAAGGATTTACCTCCTGAAAGAACGTTCATTGGTGAAGTTGATGAAATAAGAGTGTGGAATGTGTTTTTTGATTTCCCAATGGTTAGACAGCGAGTGTTTTCGAATATCAATAGGCCTATGCCAGGACTGATGGCGGGTTGGAAGCTAGATGAAGGCGAAGGCTTTGTAGCAAAGGACCTTGTTGGAAACAACCACTTGTTTTTGCCTCGATACCCAATGGGACGCCCTGTTTGGAGAATTTCTACAGCACCTTTGTCTACACCAGTAGAAAGGGTTCAGTTTGTTGATGACACGCCCATGCGAGTTTCAGCACAGAAGTTTTGTGAAGACGTTATGTTGAACGGTCATGTTGGAAAGGTGTGCGAGAACATTCCCTTTGAAACTAAGCAGTTCTTTGTCTCTAACTGTATTTCTGTAGCGTCAGAGTCAAGACTTTTATCAGCAGCTGTAAGCGTCATCACTGAGTACTCCAATGTCTGCCAGGAAACCCTGTCTCTAAGTGACTGGCCTGCCAGACCCCTATGCAATCTGTTTGTGGACGTTCAGTTCACCCATTGGATTGGAGAGAATTGCACTGTTAAATGTGTTCACGGTAATCGTTCTCATGAGGATGAAGAGGTTTGTGTTTGCCACGATGGATACTGGGGCACAATCTGCAATGAAACGTGTGGAGGAGGGTTCATCAGACCCTGCTCAGGACACGGAATTTGTGATCCTAAAACTGGGAAATGTACCTGTCTATCGAACTGGATGGGCAATAGCATTTGCTCAGAATGCACCGCTGGGATGCTCGGAGAAGACTGCTCCGTTTCGTCGAAAGCAGAATTATCTGGACAGGAAAACTACTCAATGATAGCCATGAATGGTTATGTCATGCTGTTTAAGGGTTATGGCATAGTGTTGAGAAGTATTGGCGAGTACAGACTAATACACACATCAACAGTTGCAGTTTATGGAAGATTTGTCTCTTGTATTGGCAAATCAGTTTGCTTGAATTCCGTGGCGATAAAGTCTTCCCTTTCAAAGGTTGTAATACATGCACCGCTTCTTGGAACAAAAACGATTGTTGTTTGGCTGAATGGACAGTTTGTTGATATATACAGGGATCTTGAGCTCATTCGCTCACACAGAGTAGAGATTTTGCAGATATCAACAACAATGTACACCATCAACATTGATTCTACTAGGTATGATATATCTGTTATAAATGCCTTTCTTCAGGTCGGTATAGCCGTTCCTCGGCACATTTGCCAAAAATCGTCTGGATTACTTGGAAGTTGCGACAGGCGACAATCATGGAAATACTTGGAAAAAAAGCCAGAGAAAGGAACTGTTCAATTAGTGAAAGCTACACCAACGAAACGGCTTCATTAGGCAGCATAAATGAAACGCATGTAGTCCAATTTATCCGCAGGCACAAAATAAAGCAGTGCGAAAGTGTGTTCGTTTATGAATTCAACAGCACCAGAGAATACAGAGAAGCAAACTCAGGCTATGCATTGAGGTTTAACTCGTCTTCTTTGGTGTTTCTGAATTCTTCATACATCAACAGCAAGTTTATGACGATTGATTTTATGATTTACCTAGAAAGTGATGGTACCATTCTGTCCTACGCCAGCCATGCGACCTTTCTTTTAGTAGCCATCGACTTCAACCTGCAAATATGGATTGGTAACAATATTTATGGCACAAAGCTGTATCTCGAACACAAAAAATGGAACCAGATTGTTCTTCAATGGAATAGGCAAACACCGAGCTTCACAATTTTTGTGTTTGATCGAAATGGATTGATACGGTGGCAAAAAATACATGTTGATGTGAAACTGAATTTTTTCAATAAAGGTGGTGTCTTTGCACTGGGACAATGGCAGCCTGCGTTTAATAGAAGTTTTGCTCGTCCAAATAGTACTTTTGTTGGTTTGATTGAGCAGTTCAGAATTTGGAAGGAGGAATTCAGCCCAGCAGTTACTTGGCAGTTGTGGAAGAGAAAGTTTTGCAATGACTCTTTGTCTTTGGCTGTGGCAATTGATTTTGATAATTCAGAAGCAGACCAAGTTATAGAGAAAGTGGCTAAAAAACGCATAATGCTTGCGATAAAACCATGGATAAAGCCCACGAAAGTTCCATCAAATCTTAGCCTACAAAGACAGCTGGTAGAAGTGACCAACAGAAAAATCAACTTTCAGTGGGTTCAAAAGGCTGATACGTTTTGTGCGAGGTACATCTATGGACATGTATTGAGCACTCAGTGCTCTTTGCTTGGCCACGGGGTTTCATCCTTCTTTCATCGCCTCTGTAGAGAATTGATAACTCAGGGAGGAAACTTGCATCTTGGTCTGCAAAGTGTTGTTTCGTATGCTGACTTTTGTCAAGCTATGACTAATGCTACTATCTGGCCGGGCAAGCCCCTCTGTGCTGATTTCAACGTTACCGACGATGTCCCGACGCAGATGAAGTTCTATTGCAGTCAGAGATGTGTTCATGGATCAAACAGTGCCGAGAAAAGATGTGACTGTGCAAAGGGCTTTTGGGGCTCAAACTGTAGTTATGTTTGTCCTGGTGGAGGTTGGACACCTTGCAGCAACAACGGTATCTGCTCATCTCAAACAGGCGTATGTCGTTGCGCTATCAACTGGGCTAGTGATAAAAAATGTGGCCTATGTACCAGAGGATGGATGGGAAAGCAATGCAGAATGGTGTGGATTGAGAAGAGCATTTTGCAGAGAAAGCTGTTGACGCGAAGCTATCTTTTTGACGGTACCGTTGTTCTCTTCTCGTCTCACGTTTTTCAGTTTAACTATTTAGGAATTTTCAGGCTGTTCAGAGACAACCAGTTGCACGTTGACGTCCAAGCTATTCAGACCTCTTGTTATGGTCACAAGATCTGCATTGCTGCGATACTTTTCGATGTCATGTATGACAGCGTTGTCGTTCAGGCACCAACACCCAATGCTCGCGAGGCAGTTGTCCTGATTAACAAAAAACATCGGAAGCTGACCAGTACGCCGTTACGTTTACCTAACTCAAACTACACTTGGACTATCAGATTGGCATCAAGACATGAAATCCTAATTGAGATTTCCAATAGTCATTTTGTGTTTGTAAGAGTATTTCAGAGCTCACTGAGTATCTCTTTCGAACGTAGCAGCATTGGTGGATGCAGAATTGACGGAGGAATAATGAGAACTTGTCTTGATGGTGCATCCATTTCGTCTGCCAAGGAACTAGCCGAAACTCTTCACCGCCGATGGCAAGTACCTGAGGCTCATATGAAATGGGGAATTGATGTCAACTCCTTCACCGCGGCTGAATATGGCCTATTTTTTGAAAACACTGGCGCAATGTCCGACCCTTTATGTAACACATTCAGAGTACGAGGAGATTACACAATGGAGTTTCTTGTCAAACCAACGAGTTTGCGATGCATGCTCTTATCATATTCGCTCACAACAACACTTGCTATATATATTGATCACACCTTCAAAATCTTCATCAATGAAGTTACTTTTGACTCCAAAATTGCAGTTCTCAACAACACTTGGCATCATGTTTCTTTGGTTTGGTGGTCTAGTATAAAGCGCTTTGAGATTTATGTGTTTATGCAGGAGGACAGCAGAAAATCGGTGGAGCGGCGCACATTTGATCTGCATACTGAACCATTCCATGCCTGTGGTATTCTGGCAATCGGACAGTGGCTACCTTCAGTAAGAGTACCGATCGGGATGAACACATTGACCGGATCTTTTTATATGGACGAGATTCGCGTTTGGAATCGCACATTTGACCCAGTGACCATACAGCAAAATTTTATGATGAACGTTCTCAGCTCTTTTTCAAACATAAAGGCACTTTGGAAGTTAAACGAATTCGAAGGTGATATTTTGCATAATCTAGTATCAAAGAACGAGAGTTTGTACTTACCGAGTTCTAATTGGCAAAGACCTGACCGCATTTTATCATCTGCGGCTGTAATGGAAATCACCACGGACATGCTGCCATTATCACCCTATAGCAATACTAATTTGACTGCCCCTGAGCTGCATTGCAAATCCTTGTTCTATGCAACGGCATTGATTGACAAGTGCAAAAGCCTCGCATCCATGCTGGAATATTTCTATTCCATCTGCGTAAGAGATGTCTCCTTGAACAATGCCTCGTATGCAAAGAATTCGATAGTTATATTTGCAGACATTTGTCAAGATGCTTTGAATTTGACGTTGTGGCCTGCAGAAGAGCTTTGTATTCGCCAGAGCACTGACTCTCTGCGTAGACATCCAGGTGACAAATGTAGCCGCGCATGTGTGTTTGGAAAACCAGCTTTAAACCGCAGCAAAGTTTGTCTGTGTGATAGTGGCTATTGGGGAATAAATTGCTCGCAGCAATGCCCAGGTGGTGCATTGAAGCCCTGCTCTGGGAATGGTCAGTGCGATTCTATGCATGGTCAATGTCTGTGCAAGTCTCAATGGAATGGAAACATCAATTGCACATCTTGTGGCCCCTTTTGGACCGGTGCTCTTTGTGACGTTGTTGTTGAGCCTTTTGGGATCTACAAGCACAAACTGTTTGCTATTTCATTTTTAACATCAGATGGATTTGTGACGACATTTAATGGGTACTCTTTTGACATCCGGGTGACAGAGGAGGTTATTCTCGCCAAAAGCAAGCGTCAGAAGTTCCTTGCCACCTCGAAGTTTTCACCTTGTACAATCTCAGGCGTTTATCGCAGCCACTGCCTCACATTTCTGACCATACAGTATCAAGACCTTAGCTTCGTTGTTCGTGCTCCTTACGTGATAAACGAAAACCAGGTTGACATCATTGCGCCCCTACTTGTCGTCAATGGAAAATTACAAGATATAGATCACGTGACGCATTTTTCTAGCTTAGCAAGAATGCTCAGAAGAAGTCGCAATGTATACGAGCTTATTTATGAAGGCAGTTTCGAGGTAACGATTACTGTTCGCCAGAACCTCGAGATCATTCTAAAACTTTCGAATGCCATTTGTAGTGATTCCATAGGACTTCTGGGAAGTTGCGATGTTGTGAGGGAGCCCATTTCTAGCTTGCAGGACAGACGCCAGAATTTTCGTATCGTCTCCGCTTTGTCCTCTATAATTGACTATACGCTGATAAAGAAATACAAAGAAGAAAGTCAAGTCTACCATAGTTTGTACAGTGTGTACTTGAAAGACAGTGGAATGATTTCAACAATATTTGGCAACTCTCTTGAAACTCCCGTTTTGACGGTAGAGTTGTTCATCAAGACCAAAAGCCACGGAGGGACGTTGATAGCTTATCTAGGCAAGAACATTTTCGCCATAAGCAATGAGGCACAGATACGAATTTTTGTTGGAAACAAAATTTACAAAACTGGACTTTTTACACAGAAAGGTGAGTGGTTGTAGATCTGTAAACCGTTTTTGCACTTTTGGCATGTGAGCTGCTTCTTTTACTACTTGCACTTTGAAATAGAAGTCATTCTTTCTATTACTGCAAACACCGAATCATTCTAGTGAGCTTATTGAAAGTTACGTTTTCTGCCTTAAGATGCGTGGTTGATTTGTTATAACGTAAAACATAAAAAAAATTCTGTAAAAGAGAAAATTTATTTTTTCGAATAATACTTACTCAACTGTAAATATTCTTGTAATTTCAGGACAGTGGAACCAAATGACTCTTGTTTACAGAAGGAGCGTTAACTTCGCCATTTTGTACTTAAAAAAAGCCAACAATAAAACAGAAACATTTTCATTTAGAACGAATATTGATATTTTCATCTCCAGTGGTATGTTATCGATCGGTCAATGGATTCCGTCCAGAGACAATGTAACGTTGATTCCAAACAGCTCTTTTGATGCCGAGCTTGATGAGGTGAGGATCTGGTCTAGAAGGTCGAATCCATCCCTAATCGAAAGAAACATGAATTTGAATCCGACTTCCTCTTATGAACAAGACCTATTGCATTTATTCAAGTTTGATAACCTATCAAATGCCTTTGCCAATGACGAAATGTCAACTTTGCAATTGAAATACCAAAAATGGTACCCTGGACTGCCCAAATATTCCGACCTTAGCATCAAAGAACAGATGGAGGTACGAATCTCCAGCAACGAGTCCCTTATGGTTAAAGCTGCTGAAAAGTGTCGGGCATTATTATTTGAAGGACCGATTTATCGAAATTGCCAAAGACTAGAGCATGGAATAATTTCCTATTTTTACGAGGTTTGTGTCAGTGACGTTGCAAGGGCAGGTGATGTGAGCGCTGCAGTTTTTTCAGCTGCATCATTCTGCAAGCACTGTGCCACGACGTTACAAATAGATGACCACTTTTCACAAATTCTTTGTCATCTGGCTAAGTTAGAAACCCAGTTGTATTTGATCAGCATAAACTGTAGCCAGCCTTGCTTGTATGGGAAATGGTCTGTGGACAAGGAAAAGTGCATTTGTGAGCCGGGGTACTGGGGCACAAACTGTTCTGGCCTTTGCCCAGGGGGCATCTTGAACACTTGCAATAAACGTGGCACTTGCGACATTGATAATGGCACATGTAGTTGTTACGGTAGCAGGATTTCCGATTACGTTAATGAAACTGCAATGCTTCCTTGCTCGGAATGTGTACCTGGGTGGAAGGGGGTTGAGTGTGATATTGCTGTAAAAGAGATCTCCACGCGCGCTGTGAACAGAATCAAGAATTTTGGACTCTGTGCCGCTTTTGGCACAGTGCATTTCAGAACACTTGACGGAGTATCATATGATCTAGATATGCAGGGAATGTATTTGCTGATTGGAAATGAAGAAAACAAAGTTTACATAATAATGAAGTCGTGCGGAATCAATCCTGGATGCCGGTACGTTTCAGAAATATTTGTTACTGGCAGGTTCGGGGACATTTCCGCAGCCTTTAACAATGGAATTCTTCGTATAGTATTGAGAAGAAGGTTGGTACCCAATGCCCATGCTTTTTGGAAGGAAGGTCTCTTTGAAGTTCATCCGAGCGTAGATTGGAAAAGCTTATTAAGCGATACAACTATACGTCTTGCTGGGAAGAGAAAAGACCGGGTCGAGATTCGTGTCAGAGAAAGTTATTTGATAAGAATCTTATTACAAGGTGGGCGGATGACTATTCTTGTGGACGAAGAGTTTAAGAAAGGCTATACGTCAGGAATCTGTTCCTTTTCATTGAAGAGCAACAACAAATCGCTGGTGGCTGGTGCTAAGTTTTTAAATGGCTCCTTTGTTGCTCCTGATAGAAGCTACTTAGTGATATCTGCGTCCGATGTTGCCCAGGAGATTGCCACGCACTATTCCTGGACAAATCACTCTGATGCTCTGTTATCAAATGCATCGAAGTATCTGCTTAGTGGTCCAGGCTACATGCTATTTTTCAGTAACAGCCGTGTTGTAGGTACTTCATTACCCTTGCACGAAGTCCTGCACGAGTGGACGTTAGAGTTCTGGTTTCACCCAGGAAAACCAACGTATAATTTGAGCAACAGTTGCAGTAATGAAACCAAGGTGCTCTTTCGGCCAAAGCAGACCGTTCTGTCCGTCGAGCACGATGAAAGCAGGTACTTTTCTTTACAGTACGATGGCCACATTACCTTTGAATGGGACGGGGTCTCTCTAGCAACGCCCTTCATAGTTCTCCCTTTTGTTTGGACGCACATTTCAGTTTCCTGGAGGACGCACGATGGGAGAGTGGAAATTCAGGCCAGCTCAAATTGTCTGGGCGTCAAAGTTTCAACTCATTATGCCATAAAACTTGGATCTACGTTCTCTTGGAATGGAACCCTTGTCATTGGGCAGTACCTAAAAAGTGGACGCCAAATTCTTGAGTATGATTTTATTGGTGCAGTAGACGAGCTCAGGGTTTGGGCCTTTGCAAAGTCTCTTTTTGACATTCGAAATCTAGCTACCCAACAGATTTTCTTCCCCCATGCTGGTTTGCTTCTTGCAGGATATTTCGACCAGATCAATGAGCAAAATGTACCAATTCTTCTAGCAAGTAATTCATCCGATACCTCTAAAGGGCGCAACGAAACTGTATTTGCCAGAACGTTTAATATGACTTCGCTGCCAGTGGAGAAACCAGCAAAATTTCTGCCATCCACCATACCATTCCAATTGCAGCCTGACTATTCTGTGAAATTTCGGTCAAGCCATATTGAAGAAACTTCTCGTGAGATTTGTCGTCGTAAGTTTTACACTGGTGTGCTAAATCAATATTGTTCTATCAATTTGCCACAAACTGCCCTGTTTTATTTTCACGCATGCATATCTGACATTGCTGCAACCGAGGACAGTGCCATCTCAACCCATTCTGAAATCGTTTTTGCGATTTTGTGCAATGAGTTAGTAGAAATCCCGTCGTGTCGTCTCCGTTCCGTTTATGATGGCTTTCCACTGTGTCCTGATACAAGGGGTGAGCCAACCTGGACTAACACTCGTGTTTTTCTACTCATCTTGGCAATACTGATCGCATTGATCATCCTAATTGTAGCTACCCTTTACTTTCGTATGAAACGGAGTAGCAGGCCACAGGTAAATCCAGTTTCTGGAGGTAAGTACCAATGTGAGCCAGAAGACATTTCTTTAAACGACCAACAGCCGCTGTTTTTAGAAGACACATTCAAGGCTAGTTCCTTTCGCGATCTCTCTGCACCAAAACTTTCATCTGATCTAGGCCCCGTTGCAAGAACATCAGCCGCATTTTTGGAACCAGCTGGACTGAATGATTTGCCTGTCTTTGTTGAAACGTCTGCAAGAAACCCAAATGAAGACAGCCATGAAAGTCATCTTATCAATTCATATGAAGAATTTGAAACACGTTTTTAAAGTGGTTATTTTATCTATTTTATTGTTTATGCTTGTTTTTGTTTTCTGCTTTACGAGGTTATCTACGCGAGGGAGTTTGAACCTGCAGGTTTTTTGACTTTGCCCCAATTTGAACAGTTTCTTCACAACACCAAAGCTGGCTGTAAATAAAGCAGACGCCATTTATTTGCATGCAATGTAATCAATTTATTTGTCCTTCAAGAAGATGACCCTAACCTGACAAACCAGCGAGCTCTGATTGCAATGCAAATGAGTCAGTTGATCAACGAAATTCAAATTTTTCTCTTTCTGATGATTTTGCATAAGACTCAATTATACCTTAAGGAGAATCATTTTTAAATCAGCTGTATAAGATTAGGCTTTGATAATCAGGCAGTTATGTTAGTTTTTTTATTAATATTGCAAGCATTAACCTAGTTCACCCACAAGGCTACTGAAGGCGGTAAATCAAGCTGTAGTAGCTATTTTTGTGATCGATCTAAACCGAACCATGAATGTGCACTCCTCAACATCACTCATAAATGACCTTTTGCTGGCCGCTGCTGTTTTCTTTGTGATGTTATACTGACATCTTATTAAACGTCTCAGATGACCTACGTGTCTTTATTTTGTTTGCAAGCGTACACTGTTCTGTTAACCACCTTTATACTGTACATCGTATTGCGTACAATGTACATTGATTGAACATGAATAGCACCAGCTCTTGATCCTTTTCAAGTGGCCATTTACTTTACTTGACTCTATAGTTTTTCTTTAAAAGATTTAGATAATCTGATGCATATTAGTTTTCAATGCATTTAGGCATTTGAGTTTTGATAACATAATTCTTACCTTGTGATTCTTATTATACTACAAGCTTTACTTGCAATAAAACTTTCTTAATGCCTCTTACTGTGCGTTGATACCCACTTACCCTGAAAATAAAGGAGATCATTTTCTCAGGCATGCTGCAGCTGTCTTCTCTTGGGCTAAATTTTTCAGAAGTTTTCATTGCTTCGAAATTGTGGTAGAGAGCTTTCACGATTTTTTATTTCAAAATCCTGATACAAGATATTAACTATTGAATGGACAGAGCATTTTTTTGGAAGCACAAAAATGTATTTAATTTTTCTGCAGCTTTTGCCATCGAAATGTCGTTGAAATTTCTGTATTTTGCTGACATTTCTGGGAATTCTACTCTTTTCGGTGTAACTACCGACATTGCCGGACACCACATTGCCTCTCTACAGTTCATTATCATAAACTCACAAGAAATTTAGCAACTCAATATCAAATGATAGAAATGCGAATCATAAACGGGGTTTATCAGCTATATTTGTTACAAGGGCTTTACAAATATTTCCTTAGCAACAAAAGTGATATCTTAGAAACTGAAATGTTTCCTTCAATATATGGAAATGTTTTCCATTTGTGCCTAAAGACGGGCTAAAGCTAACTAAAATGGGCTAAAGATTGTCAAAGCCTATTTTGGGAGAAAGTAAAACAATCGTTAGGGAAGAGGCGTCAGTCATAGCAATATATGGAATGCGGACAGACAAACTCTGCCATAGTTTATATAAGAGGACTGAAGAGGATGGTAGAACACGGGTTTGTAGAAGATTGTGAAATAGTGTTAGCGTTATACTCATCTCAACTATTGACTTACTTTGTGAGGATAAATTCTTTAATGATGGCCTTTATGCTCATATAAAAAATAGCCTTTATTCTAACATCAAAAGGCTTCGTTATTCGCATCAAATGAGTCACTACTCAAGGCAGAGGTTTCAATGGCTTTGTAAAAATATTTGAGCTTTTAGATCAGATTGAGGCTAGAGTCTGCTAACAGGTTACCTACTGCTCAAAATTTTCACAAAGAAATTAAGTATTACCAAACCAAGAGAAACACCGTGACACCAAAGGAATTACCATAGATAACCTCGATCTAAAATCATGAACGATTCTAGTTAAAACGCTAGAATTCCACCCAGCTAGAAGTGAGGAAGAAAAATGCTCCCAGCACAATTTTGACGACATCTGTATTGTAATAGGGGAGAAAAAGAATGCAGGGTTATGGGGTGATCGCTTCAGGGGTGAAAGAAATTGAGGATCCAGACAGAGCGTCATAAAATTTTCTAAATAATCAAGATTATTTTAAAACTTGATCATGCTTATGAAACCCAAATTAAGGCTCAAAATAGGAAAGGATGACAGAGCTGGCACAGGAACAAACAAGATAAGCCGTTCTCAGATACACAATGTTAGTAAGGTATTGGTTAGCAATTTTAAATGTTAGACGAGACAGTAAGAACCCCAAATTAAGGCTCATAACACGCAAGGGTGATATAGCGATCACCTAATAGAAACAATATAAACCATTTTAAGGTATTGTATTGGTATTGTATGTATTGTATTGTAAACTTAGTAAGGTATTGGGTAGCAATTACAAAATTTTAAGCGAAACAGTTAGAATCTCAAATTAGGGATCAGAATAAACAAGGGTGATATAGCTAGCACCAATTAGAAACAAGTAAACCCGTTTTCTAATACGCAAAGTTAGTAAGGTATTGGGTAGCAATCACAATATTCAGCGACCCAGCTAGAAACTGAAAAGCAGGCTCATTATAAGCAAGGATGACAAAGCTAGCACCGGAACAAACAAGATAACCCGTTTTCTGACACTGAAAGTTAATAATGTATTGGCTAGCAGTCACAAAATGTTAGGCGACACATTTAGTACCCTAAGATAAGGCTCAGAGTAAGCAAGGTTGACATAGCTAGCATCCACAAAAGAAAAGATAAGCCGGGTCATGATACACACAATTAGGGTGTTATTGGGTAGCAATTACAGAATGCTGGGCGACCCAGTTAGTACCCCAAAACAAGGCTCATAATAAGCAAGAATGATATACAATCTCTGCCAAATGTTTTGGAACACTTGCCCCAATATACGCATCATGCAAATTGCCAAACCCCCTCGCCCCGCAAACAATGTTGTGTAGCGCAAAAGTGAATAATCCTAAAAACAAAAGTGAAGTATTCCCATGAACCTATGGTCTTCCTCTAAAGATGCAACATTGTTTAAGGGGGCAAGGGGGTTGCAGCTACCAAGGAGAGACAGAAATAGAACGGGGGTCGCAAAATAAAAAAAATCTCACGGTGTTCCAACTACTTTTGGAAGAGATTGTAGCTAGCGCCCACAACAAACAAGATAAACCGTTTTCTGATAATGAAAGTTAGTAAGGTATTAGGTAGCATGCAAACGAGGCTAAAACCAAATCGAAGCTAGGTTTTTTAGCGCAAAAACAAGGCTAACTCGAAAAGAGGCTAAAATGGAGACGAGGCTAAAACCAAAACGAGGCTAGGATTTTAGCACCAAAACGAGGTTAGAACGAAAACGAGGCAAGCATGGAAACGAGGCTAAAAAGAAAACGAGTCGATAGCTTTTGGCACCAAAAGAAGGTTAGGACGAAAACGAGGCTAGCATGGAAACGAGGCTAAAAAGAAAACGAGGCTAGGGTTTTTAGCACCAAAACAGTGTATTATCACATCAAAAACAGAGCTATTCTCCGTTTCAAAGTAGTTCAAAAAACTGAAGATATATCTCTTAGTTGAAAGACTTTTGCAGCCATTGCAAATGCAAATGCGCATAAATTTTTGCACACAGGATGTGAAGTCGGCCCCAATCTAGTAATGGAGGAGAGATTTGGGAAGAAAGATAGTCTTGGTGGTCCCTGCTCTTCTGCCAGTGAAGCTGATGTCAAGTTACGTCGTTTGGAAAGCAAATATCGAAGGCTCACAAGCCAGCTTTCAAACTCGCTTCTCGAACTAAGAAGTAAATGACATCAGTCTGCTTCAAGAAAGCCAACTACGGTGTTAGGGTTTCACGAGAAAGATTTTAAATGAAAATAATATAATAGTAAACAGCGCGAATGGTTTGAGCTACAGAGAGGGAAAAAGAGTAGACAAAATAATGTTGGAGGTGCTAGAGAAGAGGAAAGCTCGACGAATGATAACCGTTCCGATGATGATGGTGGTATAATAGGTCTATACACCCTACAATCCTAGCTAAACCGTTTACCTAAACTTGTTTGTAGATTGTGTCATTTGCTTGCCACAGTAAAAAGGGCTTTGTAATTGGAAATAGAATGGTTTCAGGTATACAAAATGTATGAAAATACTACACCATTCGCAATTAAATGCATTGGCTTCTCTACCTTTTGCAGATGCAGATGAGAATAGTTATGTTCCGTCAGATGAAATCGAAGATGATGATCAACATGGGCATGGTTTAATATAGCTGATCGAAAAGTTTTTTTCTAGCTTAGGTTAACTTTTTCTTTTCAAATGAATCTCATAATTTCAAGACACCATTAACCTCTTCCAATGAATACACAAATTCTTCTTGATAATCCTGTCTAATTGACATCCCTTTCTGTCTTTTTTCTAACATATTTTTGGAAATATGAAAGCTACTAATTGCCTTTAATATTCCTTAAACATTGTAGAATTAACCAAGTTGATTGCAGAATGTAAAGACTTAATTAACTTGGACACATCAGAAGCAAAACAGAGATCATGTAGAGATCGAATGGAACAGCTCAACGATAGCTGATCTAGCCAAAGGAAGCAATTAATGGGGGTTGTGCTGGAATGCAAAACACAGTCTTCATCATTCTGTTAAGTGTACTGTGTAGCAGAGCCAGCTTTGTCATGCACTGTTTGCAAAAGCTGGGGCTACTGCTTATGCGCGACATGTTATGATGAAGTTCATTCTGGCCAACCATTCCATAATCGCAAAAGTTTTATGGCGGGTTTTTTAAAGCAATCTCTCCAGAAAGACATATGCTTTCAAAGGGGGATGTGTTTATGACCAAAGATTTTGAATTCACTTTGATAGAAAACAATTTATTCCTCAAAAAAGTATTTTGTTAGAAAAGTGCTCACAATTTTAAATTACAAAAAGAGTTGCAAATTTTAAACTACTAAAATAATACATTACTGAAATATCTACCTAAAGTTACTGAAATATTTGAATTTTCAAAAACTGATAATCAGTTTTTTATGGATTGATTTAGTTCACTAATTAAATTTCTGCAGATTTTATTTTGTGCTACTATGTCCCATGCACTCAGTTTCACACCCAATCAGTTTCACATCACTCTCAAATTGTTACATAGCAAAATTCAATGAAAACATTGTTTCTATATTTCTCACCTAAAAGTCCCAAAAGCAGCTTATCTGAGCAAGGCACTTTTTCTTTATTTATTGACAGATCAATATGACTTTAGAAAGTTGGCAAATAATGCCCCGAAATCGGTCTAACGGCACCCCGCTTTTCGATACCAGGGCGATGGTTATTATTATGATGATGACGCGAACTGGGATAGCCCCTTCAGGGAATATCCATTCTTTACACCCTGTTGACGCCTAAACGGGTAAGAATATCCCTGTCATCTGATCATATGTTTGAGGTGACGCCTAGTACTACAAGCTATCAAAGTCTCAGCTTCCTAGCTATTTATGCTGATTTTTGGTTGAATTTTGAAAATCCGACACAGTTAAGAGACTTAAGTATGTTGAGGTCCGCCATTACACCTGGAGGAGGTGATCTGAAAGTTTTTCGAACTTGCCGACTATGGAGCCGGTCAAAAAAAAGTGTTGTAATGCAAATGATTTGTCATGGGTTGGATAGATAATTTCAAGCTCTTTAAATCGGAATTAAGTTTGAGGGGTCGCAAATGCCAATTTCGTCGAGATATTAAGGGTCAAAGTTGGGAGAACAATGGCCAAACAAAGGAACGCAGAAGAAGAAAATTTTAAGCGAACGAAAAAGAGGTTAGTGAAGTGAAGATTAAGCGAGGTTAGTGTAGTGAAGTGGGGAAGGACCAATGAGGTGAATAGAATACGCTAGAGGGACAACAGGAGGCTGTGCGAATGAGCAGCAGTGAGGCCCCGTGGCAACAACACACTTGGGAGAATTTATAAGTCAGTAAATACTTCATCTGGTTGCTTTCTCTTGTAAGTAGATCTTCTGCTATGGCAATGATAGACTTTGCTGCAGAAACAAAGCCAAGGATGAAGGACTTTCTACGGTTTTCAGCAAGTAGCTGGTTGTCGCTTGCTTTTAGTGACAAAAGATACTCACAGACCTTCCTGACCTGATTCTGCACAGTGCTGAGGTTTGATTTACTGATGGGGGACTTAAACCCTTTCATCATTGGATGCCTGGAGTTCAGCAAATCAAACAGCCTATCAATGTTTCTTATGAACTGGACTGTAGCACCACAGTTTTTGAAATCCTCAGCCATCATATCATCCTTCAAAAACTCCAATGCATCTGCTACTGAAGAACTTAATGTTTGGGCTGCCAACTTGACTCTCATTTTATGCTTTTGCCAGTTAGTATGCACCAAGAGCATTTCTAGCCAGCTTTATCATGTGATATGCATCTAGTGTGGCATACACAAAATAATCCCTTGTGGGGTGTTTAAACCTGACTACCATTTCATCATACTTTGTGGAAAACGTGCACCAAAGGCCTTTTAAGGAAGCAAAATTGGTATAAGTGCCATCACATGTAATTGACCATATTCTTAGTCCATGATCGGCAGCTAGAGACAAGCAGGTTTTGATCAATGAATCCTGTGTTTCTGCATTGCATTTATCTATTAAAAAGTAGCCAACTTAGAGTTCTCCCGATTCATGATTGACTGTAAATAATGATTCAATTGACAGAATTTCCTTTTTGAGCTAGCTTTCTGATATTTGATGGAACGCCACTTTTATTTCGGAGACTGAGTAGATTATTTGGTATGCAATACTAACGAAGTCATTTAATGAATATAGCAAGACCTGCAATTGCTCCTAAGTCATCATAAAATCTAGCAACATAGTAAGCTTTTGTATCGTTGTAGCTAAATATTTTTATTAGAGTAAAACAATATTGTATTTAGCTGAAGAAATTCAAGACATGTTTATATGAAACTGACTCTGAGTGGGCCTGTCTAACTCAACAAATCAGATATGGCTTTACCTAATGCATAAATGCTAAAGGAGAGAAATCACCTTTAGCCAAACATTGATTCATTTAGTCAATCATCATGATGGAGAAACCAGAATCAGAAGGAAAATAGCCTCGAAGAGTCAGGGGCAAAATCATTCGAATTGTATGGTGCATTTGATGGAGAAGGTTTAACATGCACCAAATTAATTTAACCAAGCATATTAACTTATGAGCAATGCTGCTCACACCATAGTGCCAGAAATATTTTCTGTGAAAGTAGAATTCCAGTCCCCATCTCAGTGTGAATCATGGTTTGTATTAAAAGCTCAGCTGCCAAAAAAGTTTTGGTGGTGAGTGGTTGATATTTCTGCGAGATGGTGAGTGTAAATAATATGCACAGAGAATTTCTTTCCAATGGAAAGAGACTATGCCCTACAGTTCACTAACAACTCAGATTTAGCTGCTCAAATGCAAGTTGAAATAATATATTCTGCTCATTTGACATAACTTTTGTTCTCAAATTTTTACTTAATGTAACACTTCAAAATTTTCTGTAAAACTTTCTGCTGATATTTTAATCAGGTTCCGATACTTTTTCCACCTCTGCTTCAACAACACAAAAGTGGCCGTCTTCTGACACTCACAAACCTTTGATTTTCTAGTCAGTCAGAGCCTCGGTCGGCCTGAACTCTTGCTATAATGTTGTACTAAGGTTGTTTCATGCACAGCTAGCATGGTTTGCCCCCTCGGAGCAAGCGTGGATTTAAGTCAGCCTTTACACCCGGAGGGGGTGTAATTGCCAGTTGCCTATACAAGTCTGTGTATATTTCCGAGTCGGGATTTTTAGTGATGCCGCCCAGTCATAGTGCCCCCATGGCTTACTCAAACGACTATATCAATCTTTATTTCTTTTAGGTAAAGGCAAGTGAACGAACGTTTCTTGACGCAGAAACTGAAGATTAAAGAAACTTTTATATCCTCATGTTATCTGTTGATTGTACATTTGATTTAATATGTTGTGGATAACACAAATGTTTTCTTAAATATATTAGTTGTGTATAGTACTTATTTTTGAGTAATGTGTAATGTATCAAGAACATTATAACTTGACTCTTGAATCTTGACTTCAATCCTTCACTTCCAGCTTATTTGCATATTCATTTTACAGTCATGAGGTGACATAGTATGTCTTTAGGAGGTTCACGTTATATTGTAAGAAAGCTAAGTTTGAAATAAAACGGTAACAGCAGAAAGCTCATCAGCCTAGATCGGGCATGGCATTGACACCAACATATTCAAGGCTATTAGATGAACTAATTTACAGTCATTCCCTTCCAACGGGATGAGTATTTAGCATTTAACAAAGCGTAACCAGATAGGAAAACATGAATCGCACAAAAGCAGTTTGTCGACATACTCCCATCTATTACACGAAGACCCGAGGAGGTCACCTACCTTCAAAAGTATATCAAATCATAGAAAATTTATCCATCTTTCATGTTCTTGCACCCTCTTAGCATTTCCATTAAGAGAACACGAATTTTATTGCAGTTGAAAAGTGAAACCAGATAGAAAATCAAGAATCGCACAAAAGCCGTTTGTAGACATACTCCTCTGAATTTTACGAAGACCCGAGAGGGTCACCTACCCTCAAAAGTATATCGAATCAAGCAAATTTGATTTGATATACTTTTCAGGGTAGGTGACCCGCTCGGGTCTTCCTATAAAAGAGAGGGGTATGTCGACCAACGGCTTTTGTGCGATTCTTGATTTTCTATCTGGTTTCACTTTTAATCCGCCACATAATTCATGTTCTCATAGAGAAAATGCCAAAAGTGTGCAGGAACATGAAAGATGGATAAATTCGCTTTGATTCGATATACTTTTGAAGGTAGGTGACCCACTCGGGTCTTCATATAATAAAGGGGGCATTTCGACAGGCGGCTTTTGTGCGGTTCTTGATTTTCTATCTGGTTTGACTTTTCAATTGCCAATCACTTTTGAAACCAGATAAAAAATCAAGAACCGCACAGAAGCCGTTTGTCGACATACGAAGACCCGAACGGGTCACCTACCCTCAAAAAAATATCAAATCAAAGCAAATTTATCCATCTTTCATGTTCTTGCACACTCTTACATTTCCATTAAGAGAACACGAATTTTTTGGCAGTTGAAAAGTGAAACAAGATAGAAAATCAAGAATCGCACAAAAGCTGTTTTTCGACATACCCCTCTCCATTTTACGAAGACCCGAGAGGGTCACCTACCCTCAAAAGTAAATCAAATCAAAGCAAATTTATCCATCTTTCATTTTCTTGCACACTCTTTGCATTTCCTTTACGAGAACATGAATTTTATGGCAGTTGAAAAGTGAAACTAGATGGAAAATCAAGAACCGCACAAAGCCGTTTTTCGACATACCCCCCTCTAATAAAGAAAGACCCAAGCGGGTCACCTACCCTCAAAATTATATCAAATGAAAGCAAATGTATCCATGTTTGATGTTCTTACACACCCTTGGCATTTCATTTGAGGGAACATGTATTTTGTGGCAGTTAAAAAGTGAAACCAGATACAAAATCAAGAATCGCACAAAAACCGTTTGTCGACATACCCCCCTCTATAATAAGAAGACCCGAGCAAAACACCTTCCCTCAAAAGTATATAAAATCAAAGCATATTTATCCATTTTTAATGTTCTTGAAAACTCTTAGCATTTCTTTAACCAAAACATGAATTTTATGCAGTTAAAAAGTGAAACCAGATAGAAAATCAAGAATCGCACAAAAGCCGTTTGTCGACATACCCCCCTCTAATAAAGGAAGACCCGAGCTGGTCACCTACCCTCAAAATTATATCAAATCAAAGCAAATGTATCCATGTTTGATGTTCTTACACACCCTTGGCATTTCATTTGAGGGAACATGAATTATGTGGCAGTTGAAAAGTGACACCAGATAGAAAATCAAAAATCGCACATAAGCCTTTTGTCGTCATACTCCCCTCTATTATACAAAGACCTGAGCAGGTCACCTACCCTCATAAGTATATAAAATCAAAGCAAATTTAACGATCTTTCATGTTCTTGCACACTCTTACATTTCCATTAAGAGAACACGAATTTTTTGGCAGTTGAAAAGTGAAACAAGATAGAAAATAAAGAACCGCACAAAAGCCGTTTGACAACATACCCCCCTCTATTTTACGAAGAACCGAGCGGGTCACCTACCCTCGAAAGCATATCAAATCAAAGCAAATTTATCCATCTTTCATTTTCTTGCACACTCTTTGCATTTCCGTTACGAGAACATGAATTTAATGGCAATTGAAAAGTGAAACTAGATGGAAAATCAAGAACCGCACAAAGCCGTTTTTCGACATACCCCCCTCTATTATACTAAGACCCAAGCGGGTCACCTACCCTCAAAATTATATCAAATGAAAGCAAATGTATCCATGTTTGATGTTCTTACACACCCTTGGCATTTCATTTGAGGGAACATGAATTATGTGGCAGTTGAAAAGTGAAACCAGATAGAAAATCAAAAATCGCACAAAAGCCTTTTGTCGTCATACTCCCCTCTATTATACGAAGACCCGAGCGAGTCACCTACCCTAAAAATTATATCAAATCAAAGCAAATGCATCCTTCCTTCATGTTTTTGCACATCCTTGGCATTTTATTTGAGGAAACATGTATTTTGTGGCAGTTAAAAAGTGAAACCAGATATAAAATCAAGAATCGCACAAAAACCGTTTGTCGACATACCCCCCTCTATTATACGAAGACCCGAGCGAAACACCTTCCCTCAAAAGAATATAAAATCAAAGCATATTTATCCATTTTTCATGTTCTTGAACACTCTAAGCATTTCTTTAACCAAAACATGAATTTTATGCAGTTAAAAAGTGAAACCAGATAGAAAATCAAGAATCGCACAAAAGCCGTTTGTCGACATACCCCCCTCTAATAAAGGAAGACCCGAGCGGGTCACCTACCCTCAAAATTATATCAAATCAAAGCAAATGTATCCATGTTTGATGTTCTTACACACCCTTGGCATTTCATTTGAGGGAACATGAATTATGTGGCAGTTGAAAAGTGAAACCAGATAGAAAATCAAAAATCGCACAAAAGCCTTTTGTCGTCATACTCCCCTCTATTATACGAAGACCCGAGCGAGTCACCTACCCTAAAAATTATATCAAATCAAAGCAAATGCATCCTTCCTTCATGTTTTTGCACATCCTTGTCATTTTATTTGAGGAAACATGTATTTTGTGGCAGTTAAAAAGTGAAACCAGATACAAAATCAAGAATCGCACAAAAACCGTTTGTCGACATACCCCCCTCTATTATACGAAGACCCGAGCGAAACACCTTCCCTCAAAAGTATATAAAATCAAAGCATATTTATCCATTTTTCATGTTCTTGAACACTCTAAGCATTTCTTTAACCAAAACATGAATTTTATGCAGTTAAAAAGTGAAACCAGATAGAAAATCAAGAATCGCACAAAAGCCGTTTGTCGACATACCCCCCTCTAATAAAGGAAGACCCGAGCGGGTCACCTACCCTCAAAATTATATCAAATCAAAGCAAATGTATCCATGTTTGATGTTCTTACACACCCTTGGCATTTCATTTGAGGGAACATGTATTTTGTGGCAGTTGAAAAGTGAAACCAGATAGAAAATCAAAAATCGCACAAAAGCCTTTTGTCGTCATACTCCCCTCTATTATAGAAAGACCTGAGCAGGTCACCTACCCTCATAAGTATATAAAATCAAAGCAAATTTAACGATCTTTCATGTTCTTGCACACTCTTACATTTCCATTAAGAGAACACGAATTTTTTTGCAGTTGAAAAGTGAAACAAGATAGAAAATAAAGAACCGCAGAAAAGCCGTTTGACAACATACCCCCCTCTATTTTACGAAGAACCGAGCGGGTCACCTACCCTCGAAAGCATATCAAATCAAAGCAAATTTATCCATCTTTCATTTTCTTGCACACTCTTTGCATTTCCGTTACGAGAACATGAATTTAATGGCAATTCAAAAGTGAAACTAGATGGAAAATCAAGAACCGCACAAAGCCGTTTTTCGACATACCCCCCTCTATTATACTAAGACCCAAGCTGGCCACCTACCCTCAAAATTATATCAAATGAAAGCAAATGTATCCATGTTTGATGTTCTTACACACCCTTGGCATTTCATTTGAGGGAACATGAATTATGTGGCAGTTGAAAAGTGAAACCAGATAGAAAATCAAAAATCGCACAAAAGCCTTTTGTCGTCATACTCCCCTCTATTATACAAAGACCTGAGCAGGTCACTTACCCTCATAAGTATATAAAATCAAAGCAAATTTATCCATTTTTCATGTTCTTGAACACTCTAAGCATTTCTTTAACCAAAACATGAATTTTATGCAGTTAAAAAGTGAAACCAGATAGAAAATCAAGAATCGCACAAAAGCCGTTTGTCGACATACCCCCCTCTAATAAAGGAAGACCCGAGCGGGTCACCTACCCTCAAAATTATATCAAATCAAAGCAAATGTATCCATGTTTGATGTTCTTACACACCCTTGGCATTTCATTTGAGGGAACATGAATTATGCGGCAGTTGAAAAGTGACCCCAGATAGAAAATCAAAAATCGCACATAAGCCTTTTGTCGTCATACTCCCCTCTATTATACAAAGACCTGAGCAGGTCACCTACCCTCATAAGTATCTAAAATTGAAGCAAGTTTATCCATCTTTCATGTTCTTGCACACTCTTACATTTCCATTAAGAGAACACGAATTTTTTGGCAGTTGAAAAGTGAAACAAGATAGAAAATCAAGAATCGCACAAAAGCTGTTTTTCGACATACCCCTCTCCATTTTACGAAGACCCGAGAGGGTCACCTACCCTCAAAAGTAAATCAAATCAAAGCAAATTTATCCATCTTTCATTTTCTTGCACACTCTTTGCATTTCCTTTACGAGAACATGAATTTTATGGCAGTTGAAAAGTGAAACTAGATGGAAAATCAAGAACCGCACAAAGCCGTTTTTCGACATACCCCCCTATATTATACTAAGACCCGAGCTGGTCACCTACCCTCGAAAGCATATCAAATCTAAGCAAATTTAACAATCTTTCATGTTCTTGCACTCTCTTAGCGTTTCCGTTAAGAAAACGTGAATCATATGACAGTTGAAAAGTGAAACCAGATAGAAAATAAAGAACCGCACAAAAGCCGTTTGACAACATACCCCCCTCTATTTTACGAAGAACCGAGCGGGTCACCTACCCTCGAAAGCATATCAAATCAAAGCAAATTTATCCATCTTTCATGTTCTTGCACACTTTTGGCATTTCATTTACGAGAACATGGATTTTTTGGCAGTTGAAAATTGAAACAAGATAGAAAATCTGGAATCGCACAAAAGCCGTTTGTAGACATACCCCCCTCTAATAAAGAAAGACCCAAGCGGGTCACCTACCCTCAAAATTATATCAAATGAAAGCAAATGTATCCATGTTTGATGTTCTTACACACCCTTGGCATTTCATTTGAGGGAACATGTATTTTGTGGCAGTTAAAAAGTGAAACCAGATACAAAATCAAGAATCGCACAAAAACCGTTTGTCGACATACCCCCCTCTATAATAAGAAGACCCGAGCAAAACACCTTCCCTCAAAAGTATATAAAATCAAAGCATATTTATCCATTTTTAATGTTCTTGAAAACTCTTAGCATTTCTTTAACCAAAACATGAATTTTATGCAGTTAAAAAGTGAAACCAGATAGAAAATCAAGAATCGCACAAAAGCCGTTTGTCGACATACCCCCCTCTAATAAAGGAAGGCCCGAGCGGGTCACCTACCCTCAAAATTATATCAAAGCAAATGTATCCATGTTTGATGTTCTTACACACCCTTGGCATTTCATTTGAGAGAACATGAATTATGTGGCAGTTGAAAAGTGACACCAGATAGAAAATCAAAAATCGCACATAAGCCTTTTGTCGTCATACTCCCCTCTATTATAGAAAGACGTGAGCAGGTCACCTACCCTCATAAGTATATAAAATCAAAGCAAATTTAACGATCTTTCATGTTCTTGCACACTCTTACATTTCCATTAAGAGAACACGAATTTTTTGGCAGTTGAAAAGTGAAACAAGATAGAAAATAAGAACCGCACAAAAGCCGTTTGACAACATACCCCCCTCTATTTTACGAAGAACCGAGCGGGTCACCTACCCTCGAAAGCATATCAAATCAAAGCAAATTTATCCATCTTTCATTTTCTTGCACACTCTTTGCATTTCCGTTACGAGAACATGAATTTAATGGCAATTGAAAAGTGAAACTAGATGGAAAATCAAGAACCGCACAAAGCCGTTTTTCGACATACCCCCCTCTATTATACTAAGACCCAAGCGGGTCACCTACCCTCAAAATTATATCAAATGAAAGCAAATGTATCCATGTTTGATGTTCTTACACACCCTTGGCATTTCATTTGAGGGAACATGAATTATGTGGCAGTTGAAAAGTGAAACCAGATAGAAAATCAAAAATCGCACAAAAGCCTTTTGTCGTCATACTCCCCTCTATTATACGAAGACCCGAGCGAGTCACCTACCCTAAAAATTATATCAAATCAAAGCAAATGCATCCTTCCTTCATGTTTTTGCACATCCTTGGCATTTTATTTGAGGAAACATGTATTTTGTGGCAGTTAAAAAGTGAAACCAGATATAAAATCAAGAATCGCACAAAAACCGTTTGTCGACATACCCCCCTCTATTATACGAAGACCCGAGCGAAACACCTTCCCTCAAAAGTATATAAAATCAAAGCATATTTATCCATTTTTCATGTTCTTGAACACTCTAAGCATTTCTTTAACCAAAACATGAATTTTATGCAGTTAAAAAGTGAAACCAGATAGAAAATCAAGAATCGCACAAAAGCCGTTTGTCGACATACCCCCCTCTAATAAAGGAAGACCCGAGCGGGTCACCTACCCTCAAAATTATATCAAATCAAAGCAAATGTATCCATGTTTGATGTTCTTACACACCCTTGGCATTTCATTTGAGGGAACATGTATTTTGTGGCAGTTAAAAAGTGAAACCAGATACAAAATCAAGAATGGCACAAAAACCGTTTGTCGACATACCCCCCTCTATAATAAGAAGACCCGAGCGAAACACCTTCCCTCAAAAGTATATAAAATCAAAGCATATTTATCCATTTTTCATGTTCTTGAAAACTCTTAGCATTTCTTTAACCAAAACATGAATTTTATGCAGTTAAAAAGTGAAACCAGATAGAAAATCAAGAATCGCACAAAAGCCGTTTGTCGACATACCCCCCTCTAATAAAGGAAGACCCGAGCGGGTCACCTACCTCAAAATATATCAAATCAAAGCAAATGTATCCATGTTTGATGTTCTTACACACCCTTGGCATTTCATTTGAGGGAACATGAATTATGTGGCAGTTGAAAAGTGACACCAGATAGAAAATCAAAAATCGCACATAAGCCTTTTGTCGTCATACTCCCCTCTATTATACGAAGACCCGAGCGAGTCACCTACCCTAAAAATTATATCAAATCAAAGCAAATGCATCCTTCCTTCATGTTTTTGCACATCCTTGGCATTTTATTTGAGGAAACATGTATTTTATGGCAGTTAAAAAGTGAAACCAGATACAAAATCAAGAATCGCACAAAATCCGTTTGTCGACATACCCCCCTCTATTATACGAAGACCCGAGCGAAACACCTTCCCTCAAAAGTATATAAAATCAAAGCACATTTATCCATTTTTTCATGTTCTTGAACACTCTTAGCATTTCTTTAACCAAAACATGAATTTTATGCAGTTAAAAAGTGAAACCAGATAGAAAATCAAGAATCGCACAAATGCCGTTTGTCGACATACCCCCCTCTAATAAAGGAAGACCCGAGCGGGTCACCTACCCTCAAAATTATATCAAATCAAAGCAAATGTATCCATGTTTGATGTTCTTACACACCCTTGGCATTTCATTTGAGGGAACATGAATTATGTGGCAGTTGAAAAGTGACACCAGATAGAAAATCAAAAATCGCACATAAGCCTTTTGTCGTCATACTCCCCTCTATTATAGAAAGACCTGAGCAGGTCACCTACCCTCATAAGTATATAAAATCAAAGCAAATTTAACGATCTTTCATGTTCTTGCACACTCTTCATTTCCATTAAGAACACGAATTTTTTGCAGTTGAAAAGTGAAACAAGATAGAAAATAAAGAACCGCAGAAAAGCCGTTTGACAACATACCCCCCTCTATTTTACGAAGAACCGAGCGGGTCACCTACAATGCCTGCCAAAAGTCCTTGGAACACCTCATTATTTTCTCTGGTTTTCGCATTTTTCATTTCCTTGACACGCCACAAGCTGTTAATCCCCTCCTCCCCCTAAAACAATGTTGGTAACAAAGTAAAGCATCCAGTCAATCTGGGGAAAAAGTTTGGTCTAAAATTGACGCTTCGTTTAGCAGCAACACAACATTGTTCGAAGGGGGGGAGGGGGATAAGTGAACGCGAGTCAAAGAATTGTCGTAAGTGTGCCAACAATTTTGGCAGGCATTGTCTGAAATTTTTTTTGAAAACTGGGGGTTTTTGAAAAATAAAGGCTATTTGACATGGGGTTTTCGATGGCGCTGATTCATTTCTGGCAAAAAAGTTTAATTTTTTCAGACCCAGTAGGGGTTTCAGGGGGTTGGGTCTAATTAGTGCTTGTCTTGGCACCTTTCAATGCAATAAACAGCACTTCATGCTCATGGGACTTTTCATTCATATTTTAAGCTTGGAAAACTATTCACCAATAAGAATAGAAGAAATTTGGCGAATTAGAATAAAATTGGCTAATTAGAATATGCAAAAAGGTCATTTCAAAGAAACACGATTTTTCTTTGTTATGATTGAAATTACTTCACACTAAGTATGAAAGGGTGCATCGGTCGCTTTTCAATGGATTGTTGCAAAATATGTCTAAATATAGAATAGAATTTAATTATACGACACGTGTTTCTGGAGAAAAAAGTATAAAATCCTAGATTTAGAGCAATCAGATCTAACAGAGGACTCACATCTACAGAGGATTACTCTTGATGCTTCAGAGGATGGTCTTCCATACAAAGATAAGTGCAAAGACACGGGCCTATGCCTACTATCTACGATTAGAGAGAGGAATATCGTATCGGAAAGTTGCTGATATTTGCAAAATATCTCTTCGAGTGTTGTACGAATTTCTCGAGAAGGTCTTCAGGTGAAACAACACAAAGAACGAGCTGGACGACCATCAGTTATGAACAAGAGAGAAAGGGCAAGATTCTTAGAACATTCAAACGAATGAGGAATGAAAATTCAAATATCAAAGTGATGGATATAGCCAAGGAGAGTGAAATAACACGCAACGTTAGCTACGGACACTCGTTAGAGTTTTGAATCAAGCGGGGTACAAGTGCTTACGGCCGAGACGCAAAGGAGTCTTATCGTCTGCAGATAGAAGAAAAGAGTTCGCTATGCCAAAGAGGCCCTTCGAACACACGACCAAAGGTTTTGGTGTGACGAAGTTCTCGTTTATTTGGATGCAGTTTCATTTGTACACAAACAGAATCCTACAGAGATGCATTGACGCCATGTGGAAGAATCTGGAGAAAATCAAGTGAGGGACTGGAATATACGACAAAAGGAAGCAAAAGCCTACCTGAGGGCGGAGGTTGCATGTCATGGTGGGCGTTGGATTTTCTTCAGGGGTAGTAATTGCCGAAGAATACGAGAAGATGAATGGAAGGTGGTTTGCAAAGTTTGCAGAAATACTTTACAGCATGTACTTTAGAATGCGCTCATTTCAAAAAGAGGGACAAACTGCTTTTTGTAATGGATAATGACCCAAGTCAAAACAGCAGAATAGCCAAAGATATGTTGACGAAATTGGTGCAGAAGTCGTAAAAATACCCCGAGATCAAGACTTGAATCCAATAGAGAATGTTTTCACAACGTAAAACGACAGATGACTAAAGAAGCGCTTAGGGGAAGAATAGAGAAGGAGGACTTCAACGGCTTCAGAAAGAGGGTACTGAGGACACTTGCCAATTTCAATACTTCTGTCATCGATTCAACGATAAAATCTATGCACGAGCGCCTGAAAATGGTTGTACGTAACGAAGGACACAGAACAAAGTACTAGATTAACTTTATAATGTTTAATACTGATTGATGGCTCTTGCATTGCAACGCTAACCAATAAAGTAGATGAATAGAATCGTTCCATGGTGCTGCTCCTCCGCACCGACAGCCAGGTGACAATAGAAATGTTTCATTTTTCCCACTTATTCTTTAATTTCTCATGTACACAATATTTTTTTTCATCAAAAAACTTTCGCATTCTGATTTAAATTTTGCTATTCGTTATTTGTAGCGCTTCTCTTCATCTAAAAAGCCGCTTGTTTGCTAGCAAGCAAAGGCGCGAGTTGAAAAGTGTCTGTTCTCTCACGGTTTTACCCCACGGTTTACCATTTGTAAAATGCTTATAACTTTGTTGTTAACTTGAGAAAATTAATTTTTTTTTTGTAAGAAGTGGTGCAATGCTTTTATGAAGGTAATTGTCAACTTTGATGTAGCTTTGATAAGTGCGAAACGAGAAAATCGAGAAATGGTCCACGGTTTACCCTTTTTGCAATTCAAATTTGATGTCTTCAGAAGCTTTCTCATTTTCAACGGTTTACCATACAGTTCCGTAAATTCTTCCCTCAAAGCGAGATATTCTAAAGAAAAGTTCATGTCTGGGTAGGTTTCGTAGAAGCACCACTTCTATAAAAAGATGGGAGCAAATAGTTCACGTGCTGATGAATAAATGGGGAAAAAGTGCCACGGTTTACATACGGTTTACCATTTGGACGACCATTCGGGGATGCATCGCAGCACAAGAATGTGCTCGAGACATTGCCACTGCCTAGGTGGTCTTTGTTAAGTATCAAGACTTTATTGAAGACAATAGCAATCCAGCATAGTAAATCAAGAAAAAACAAAGCATGCGATCATTAATGACAGTGGATGTCACTTTTTATTGTCGCTCTAAAACGAGTTTGGCAAAACAATGCCCACAGGAAGGAACACTTCTCTGCACACGCTCTTCGAACTGATGTCTGAAGTTGAAGACTCGCCATCGAACGTTCATCATTTCCGTCTCGCGTTCATCAAACATGGAGCCTTTGATGAAAGTGATGGGTGCTTTTGCAGTGGCAAAGACGGGAGTGCCAAGGCTGAGCTCGATATCCTTGCTATAGGATGTCTTAGGAGCAGCGAATGGACAACTGCACTTCGAGCAACTGCAGCATGTCACTCCACGGAAGTATGACAGGTGACCATCTCAAATCATTGAGAAATATAACCTCCTTTTTCTTCGACTCCAAGCCATGCATAGGAACATGTGGCTGGAGAAAGAAAGGCGTTATAAACAACCCTGACTGCGGTCGAGGATAAGGTTTTGCCGCAATTGCTGGCCACAAATGTAAATATTTCGGCCCTTGCCACGACCTTTGTCGAGTAACGTAAAGATGGCCTCGGCAAAAACAGGTTGGTCGATTGAATTTTTCTCTAGTATTTTCTAAGGCACATTGGAGCCATTCCCCCCTTGCAGACACAGGGAGAAGCCAGCTGTTGCTGCAAGATCTGAACCCTTGTCATTCCTGCTCTTTGTAGCTTCGAATTTGCCATCTCCATCTCCCACGTCGTATCCAGCAATTCCCTGATTTTCTTATCGCTTCGTCCTAGGACAAAGTCGTACAGACGCGAGTCCCCTTGGTCTACAGAGGATCTTGCAAGGCCAAGCAGCTCCAAGCGAGAATGCACTTTGTGCTTGATGGCCATCCTGGCAACATCAGGATTCGATAGACGCTTTGGTTTTTTGGACCTTTTAGAACATTTATTCCTTTTAGCTCTTGTAGCCTCTGCTGTTTTTGGAGCTGCTACATGAGGATGTTGCTCGCTTTTAATAAAAGCCCCGTCTTCCTTCGCAACATAATTGAAGGCAGTGTGGTAGCCACTGTGGCCAGAAAAGTTAACAGTAATTTTGTGGCGATCATTTAGATGCGTTTTTACCTTCACCCACCTTTGAATACGGTCGAGAAGGACACACATATGAAAATGATATGCACCATTCTTGTGCTGCTCCATACAGCATGCCCATTGCTCCACAGTAGCATTGGTGCTTTCGTTAAAAGCATTTACCACGATTGTGGAGAACTTTTCGCGGTCAAAGATTTTAGTGTCCGCATCACTGTATGTAATCAGGTAAACTTTTCTCACAACACGTCTTCCAAGATTTTCTGGTGCTTCCACCTCGTTAGATTGAGTTCCAGTTGCCATATTAATAAACGTAGTATGTTGCGTAAATTTTCAAATTGCACGACTGGCAAAAAAATTGGCAGTTATTACCTCGATCGCTTTTGTACACAGCCTCGATCTCAAAACGCCTCGGCTTACGTTTATGGAGCTTCTCAAAGTTTTACTCACGTAAAAAAATTTTTTATTCTGAAACAAGCTTAAAATGTTTTTGTCCATTGTCCATGCCCAATTTCCAGTTTCCCTTTGAGTAAACATTTTCATAATGTAGCTAGATAAGTCAATAAAGTAGCTCTTTCAATAGGACTTATCAATAAAAGTGCTACTATTCTAGCCTCCTTTAACTATGCAATTTTTCATAATAAGTCTAATATACTCAAGTTGACGTACGTGAAAATCTAACTAGATCACTTTTCCAAGCAAATTTGATTCTTCATGGATGCTTATGGGTAACAAAGTTGATCCCCGGGGGGTCACGGTATTCTAGTATTCAAGAATCAAGAACACCCCCATAGCTTAAAACTGGCTTGGAATTTTGAAAAAATAACCTGAAAAATGAGATCAGCGCCATCGAAAACCTATGGTTTGATAATGGTTTTGGGGTCATTATTAACAGTTTTGAATAAAAATTTCAGACAATGCCTGCCAAAAGTCCTTGGAACACCTCATTATTTTCTCTGGTTTTCGCATTTTTCATTTCCTTGACACGCCACAAGCTGTTAATCCCCCTCCTCCCCCCTAAAACAATGTTGGTAACAAAGTAAAGCATCCAGTCAATCTGGGGAAAAAGTTTGGTCTAAAATTGACGCTTCGTTTAGCAGCAACACAACATTGTTCGAAGGGGGGGAGGGGGATAAGTGAACGCGAGTCAAAGAATTGTCGTAAGTGTGCCAACAATTTTGGCAGGCATTGTAGCAATATCTTGGCCTATCAATATCTTGGCCTATTCTTCTCAAGGTACCTTGTGAGAAGTGAAGCTACATGGCGATACTCTTCCCATGGCGCATTTTGCTCTGATGAGTAATACTGCAAGACAAACAAATGTAACGGAAAGCTTAAACAATTGACTGAAATCAGGAAATGCATGAATCCAAAAACATTCGAAGAGTTAGTCAAAGTATCATATGCATCAACTCTCGACCATTATGATATCGCTTATCAAAATGCCTGTAAGAAAGAGCTGCAAAGAAGCGTAGTATGATAATATTTCATCAACAATCGATGAGCTGGGCTGGCTAACTATGGATAAGAGACGATTTGTACACAGATTAAATCAGATTCACAAATGCTTGCAAGGAAATCTTCCGCAATATCTGACAGAAACTCTGACAATTTATTATTATAATTTTCATAAATATTGTTTGTACACGTCAGCCCAATGGGTTGCACTCACCATTAGATATTTCAATAAGTGGGATCTGCTGACTTTAATTCTCCACCTACATAGCTCAGCATACAACCAATAGAAAAGGCTTTCTAGCCTTGGTCAATTCCTTATTTTGACATTTTCTTCATACCAATGACTTTCTTTACCTCTAAAAGTTGTACCTTTTGAATTTTTCATAGGTAGAATGTAACATTCTTATTCGGATTGCTTTTTATTTCGGACCCCTTTCAATTACACGACGCAATCCAAAGAACTTTGGTGGGCGTTACCGGAGTGAAAGTCGCTCTGCTCTGGAGGTGAAGTGAAAATAAATCCGAAGTACTTCGTTTCGCATTCCTTTTCGTGTAATCGCAGAACTGATTTTTACCTTGAAACCTCATTCCAGATTTCGTTGCCTCACTTTGATGCTGACTGTGCCAAGTGTGGGCGCTTGAAGAAACAAAAGAAGGAAATACTCAGCATAAACATAGCCTGCGTGCAGACTTTACAAAATAGCTTTTGAAGGTGGTACACTCACTAAGAAAGTTTCTATACTTTCCAATCACTTTTACATGGTTGGAATCACCATGTTCTTGTGCATCGAATGCTTTTAGGGAGAGAAAACTAAATATCGTGTCAGAAACGCTCACCGTAACAGTAAGCAAATAGGCTGGTTGAAAACACCTTTTTGTTCAACACGGAACAACTAACTGTTAAGATAATCATTTGGGTCAAAAGTACAACAAGGCGATTCAATCGGGGAATATCATTTTAATCTGATCTTATTAATAATAGATGTAAAACAGACATGGCGAGAAAGCAAGTGATAACTCTGTTACAATGCATCTACATCCGAACACGAGATCTGTTGCCTTGCGTGCTTCATTCAAACATACATTTCATTTAAGCTTTCTGTTAGAGGGGGGAAATTTCGTTTACTCCTTATTGGAAACCAAGGTTACTCCTTAAATAAAAGTAAAATTCAAGCAGGTACTTATGGCATATACAAAAGGAGTTCTAAGTTCTAATTTAAATTCTACGGTTACTGCAATCACCAGGGAGTAAAGTTACGATGACAGCTTGGAGTAGCAATTTTCACAGGGGGCTCGGTGTGGCCCCCTAATTGCGTTTACGTGAAGCTGGATTGAAATTGTTTGCACCGCGAAAGCATGAATCAAACAATTTTATATCGTGATTTCGTGAATGATGCTTCATTCCAAAGCCTTTTCTTACATTACAACTGTGAGCAAACTCCCCCTTCATAAGTTTTGCTCCCCCAGTCACACTGTTTTGACCGTACAAAATTATCCCCCTTTATAAAAATTTGTCAACGTAACGACAAAGTAGGCTATCATCCATGGAATTTTTCTGAACAAATAAATATCTGGAAAAGAATTCTAAGAAACCAGCTACTAATTGCTAAAATAGTGTCAATATTAGGGATATTTAGCTACATAAAGGTGAGAAAATTAGAATTTTGTGTATTGTCTTTGTTCTAAGAAACATGAATTCAGAAAAGGGAATTTTTCGCTAATTTTTTGCTTTTTGAGATTGTTTTATTGTGACGGTTTATCCAAAACAAGTTAGTTAGAAACATACCTGTGTTACGTTGTTTCTAGTCAATGTGAAAGGTGTAGTGAAAAGGGTGCTGTTCAACACTCACCTAACATTGGATCCCTTTTCGTCATCCCCCTCCCACTAAAAATTTGTTAAAAAAGAATCTGCTTTGTTCGTTAACGTGATACCCAATTTTTATGCACGGAATTCGTGAATCGATAATTTCCATACTGGAATTCTTGAAAGCTCCCATTTGTAACAATTTTGACAGAGATACTCGTGCTATTTTCTTTCTTTCTCTAAATAAGCATTATTTTTAGGTTGAACAAATTTTTGGCACTTACAATACAAAGTTACCTAGGTCGATTAACTTTACAACTGTCAGAAGAGAAATTTACCCACATTTTCATCGAGCTTTAGATTCAGAACACAAATTAAGTGAACGCGAATGCAAAAAACATTGCGTGAAATCGTGAATTTTAAAAAACTGGCGCCGTGAATTCTTGAGTCACACCCATGGTGCCACGAACAAGTTATGTGGGGTTGGAATAGAAAGTTACAATGTTGCTACTCCATTATCTACGCCCATATGGTATCTAAAGCCCAATCTCCACTAGGTGGAAAATATCGCGGCGGAAAATGCCGACTACAATCTCTGCCAAAAGTAGTTGAAACACCGTGAAATTTGTTTTGTTTTTGCGACCCACGTTCTATTTCCGTCTCTCCTTGGTAGCTGCAACCCCATTGCCCCCTTAAACAATGTTGCATTTTTAGGGGAAGGGCATAGGTACATGGAATACTTAACTTTTGTTTTTAGGATTATTCACTTTTGCGCTACACAACATTGTTTGCGGGGCGAGGGGATTTGGCAACTTGCGCGATGCGTAAATTAGGGCAAGTGTTCCAAGACTTTTGGCAGAGATTGTAGCGAAAAGTAGAAAGTCATCCAACTTTTCGCGGCACGACAATTTTCCGCCTAGTGGAGATTGGGATTAACACCCGCGACAGGTGTTTAGCGCTTTGCCTAATTCACGCCTACACACCTCCCTGGAATTGGTCGAGCACGGGGGTTGCCCAGCAAGCCAAATAAATACTTCTGGTGTTCCACGGAATGAAACCGAGACACAAAATGGCTAATCGCAAGAGAGAAGCAGTGCCGAAAAAGTCAAAGTCAAAATATAAAGCTGTCCAGGGACTTCTTGGCTCTAAGTACAATAATAAAACGCTTATAGCATATTTCACGGTATCATTCTCTCTGGCTTTGTTGCTAGGCTTGTTCGTGAGCTCCCCAGCACCAAGTTTATCACAGGAACTTGCTGATTGGAGAGACAGTGGATATATTTTTAATTACTCGGGATATTCTATATTCTTTCAAGGTACTCGTGTTTTTTTATCTGATTAAATTTTACTTATTCAGTCGCTGATAAATTTATTGTAAAGTATCTTTAGGTTTTTACTTCGTGTCTTTGCGATCCGTTAAACAGATGTTGCGGTTCCTTTCATTGGTTCTACTTTTATATACACGTAGCTAGACTCGGAACGCCCCAAATGCGATTTAAGAGTCAGATTTTTACTCTGGCAATTAGAAACGATGCGATGTGATATCTGCAGTAAATGATACCAAACACCTTCCACAAGTAATGGCTCTAATTCCTTTGAAAAATGTTTGCGTTGCTTTGCAACTGTTCAAAGAGAGTGTATGCTTTTAGAGCTGAAACTTGGAAAATCGCTTCCAAGTTCGAGGGCCATCGAAGTAGATTTCCCGATCTTTGGTGTATTTCCATTAAGAGCTTCAGTCTTTTTTTAGAAGTGCTTGCTGCGTGCATTCCGTATGCTTGCCAAGCCATTTGTGTTTCCATTTCGTATATGAATTAAAGAACCTATTCGCAAACTAAACTTTTTAACAATCTGAAGCTCTTTTTGTTCAAAGTGAGATCGAGAGCCTCCGTACCGACCTTAATATTCATCTGGTGATGTTCATCTAGTCATCAAACTCGTATTGTCCTCTAGGACTTCTCCTCCTTGTTTTTATGGAGGAAGGGCTTCATCTCATTCTGCATAGTTTTGTCCGCCTGCATTTTTCGAATTGCTTTGAATCTGAATCCCATAACAGACAGGGAGCATTAAACGATGCCTTATTCTTAAGAAATCAACTTTTATTACCATTTTTGTGCAGTAAAAAATAATTGGCAACTTTCAACATAATCATTTCCCCACACCTTACTGTGCATCTAACACCAGATGTGACATTTGCAACACATCAAGCACTATACATGCTCAGGGTGTCATGATGTGACACTTGCAACACATCAAACATTAAACATGCTTAGATTGATTTACCTGCAGATGTTCCAAACCTAAAATTGCCAAGGACAGGTCCAGACATTATGTTACTGCATGGGTTTCCGACCAGCAGCTTTGACTGGAAAAAGGTACTTGTTCCTCTATGACATTTCAGTACAAACTTTATCCTGTGTTTTTCTTTAACTTTTAAATTGAGAGGAAACTCTGGCTCTTTTTTCTTGATGTAAATTGGCTATTAAGGGCTCTTGAAACGATTTAAATTATTCTTTTTTTTGGTTTCTTTCAGTAATTGAAATAGTAGCTTGCATAAACATTTCCAAGGGAGACATCTGTTGTCCACATGCTGTAGCCATTTTGTTAAGCTTTTTTGTGCTGGAAGTATGTTCTACATTTTACTGTAAGCTTATAATCTCTTCAAAGTATATTTGCTCTTACTCTTTTAATTTTGTACTCCTTTTAACTTATAGGTGATATATTCATTGCCTGGTCATTTCAGTAGGGTCATTGCAGTTGATATGTTAGGACTTGGATTCAGCGACAAGCCTGTAAGTGAAAGTTTAATACAAAAAGGTATAACCCAACCCTTTCTGTTTATCAGAAGGGTATGATATAGCCATAGCAATAAATTTTTTTAGCTCAGTATGTTTTATTTCAACCATCATCTTCCACAACTAAAGATAAATCATTGTCTGTAACATTCAATGCTGTTTTTTAACTGTGTATGTTTTTGCATAAGGAGAAACAGGCTTTTTGTTTTGTAGATCAAATATTGATCTCAATCAATTAGGTGTCTGTAACGTCATGCCTGCATTATAACAAAAAGTAAATGCAGCCTGACATTGAGCTTTCTTTGTGTTTAAATTACATTTTGACCAGGGATAAGAACATTTCATTTACTGATATTAATTTGGTATGCAACTTGTCAATGTTTGATGTCAATATTTGTAAAAACGTCTTGATCTATTTTCCAGTGTTTGAAGCCCATGTGTGCATTTATTCAAGTTGTACGTGTATCCGCCCTCTAGATAGGAGGAGTTTTTTTGCTCTAAACATACCCTATAATGATTTGTAATGAAAATTTTTTATAAGCTCTTTTAAGTATGTTAATGCAGTGTGAACCTGTTTATCGTTCTTGACCATTTCATCTTTTTATTGGATGCAGTCGATTCATGACTATAGCATTGCTGAGCAAGCTACAGTTCATGAGGCAGTGTTAGAGAGTCTTGGAATTCAGAAAGTGCACTTGCTAGCCCATGATTTAGGGGACACAGTTGCACAAGAAATGTTGGCAAGGTATGCCACTGAGGCACAGAAAACTTCTGAAATTCTCTTCGAATTACTATAAAAATTGAAATATTCTCTGTGCAGAAATCTATAGAATGCATTAGATGTAGAGACTTCTGAGTATTATTTATCCCGTTATTGAGGGTCTTTGAATCCTTTTATTTGCATTATCTATTCTAAGTTATATTTTGACCATTTCTTCTGTTGCTATCTAGGTATTTGGAAAGAGTTGTCAACAAAGAAAATGGACTGAAAATATCTAGTCTGTGTTTATCCAATGGAGGTTTGTAACATTATTTTTTTTGAATTGGGAAGAAATAAAAAGAACAAGAAACATATTTTTTTAGAAGCTGTTGTTAAAACAAAACAGAGACCATTTTTGGTAGTAACAGTTAGCTAGCACTAATAACTTTTCCTGACTTAAGAGAAAAATTCCTAACTTCATGTGGTTCATAGTGAAGATTAATTTTTTCAATTTTTTGTTTATTGTTAGCCTTCCTATGCTATTTGCGATTTAAAAGATTTGTATTCAATCACCATTGTATTTGATTGCACATTTGAAATAATTTTCAACAGGAATATTTCCTGAGACCCATCAGCCAAGACTTGTTCAAAAGGTAAGCCTAAAATTTCCAAGATTTTCCATTTGTCATGACAAGACGCCTTTTAGATCTTATATCACTGTTTCCTGAAGAAAAATTTCTAATAAAATGCTGTTTTTTAATCCATGCAAAGAGCCAGCTGAGGAGTAATTAACTTTTCTTGAAAAGATCAGGTCATAGCTTGAAAATTGCCTCCTGAGAACATGAACTAAGTAGGCGAATTAATTTTTTTTGCATTTAGTCTATTTGTAAGTGTCATTTGACGCAGAAAGAAAATCCTACTCTCTACCTGTGTCAAAAGTATCTTATTATCCAAAATAATGAGCTGTTGTGCACAACCAGCTGTAGCTTACAGTTTAAAATTCTGTTTTTTATCTTCTCAAACGTCGCTCTTTGTTTAGGCGAAGAAATCTGTTTGAACTTTTCATTCATTCAGCTTTCTCTCTCCTTGCAGCTACTCCGGTTACCAGTTGTTGGAAATTTGCTAGCTTTTCTGATGAGCTACACAACTTTCAAGTTTAGGTAACTTTTATTTTCCAATGGGTAAATTTTGTTCACGTTAGAACCAGGGACGCAGAAGGTGATTTTGTCGACCAGTGATTCCAGAATAGATATAGCAACTTCATACAGGCGTATTCGTTTGAAATAAGTTAAGATGAATTGTGTTATTGTGCCATTGAGATTTTTTTAACCCTTTCGCTTTCTCCTCAAGTTTTGCTGCGATATTTGGCCCTTCGAGTCAGCCTACTGCAAATGAAATGTGGGACTTTTGGACTCAAATCAGGTTCAACGATGGCCATCTCGCTGCTCCAAAGTAAGATTATCAAAACGCTCAGTCATTTCTGAACACCCATTCCACGAGTATTCGTTCTACTTGGTTTCTCTATGTGGTTTTGTATGTGTATATTTGGTCAACTGATAGGGAAGCTAATTGCATGAAATGACCATATTCTCGTATCTATTAAGTGGACCAGTAAGCGTGCATAATTTTTATTTGATCTTGTCTGAAGTCTCTTTATAGCTTCATGATACAGTTCGCGTTAACATCAAGTAAACGCTTTTTCAAATAAGCGCATTTGTTCCAATAGACGATGCACCAACCTCCATGTTAACGGAATAAGCTACTGGGGCTTTTGTAAGCGAAGTCACTAAATTTTAGATCAATAAATCTTGTTATGGACTCACCGTAGAATATACAAATTTTGTTCAATATGCTATATAATTGACCCTGATAATATATTTGATACTAGCCCAGTGTACATTTCTTTATGTCTGCCTTATTCCAGAATACTCAAGTACATGGACGAGAGAAGAACACATAGAGACCGCTGGGTTGGCGCATTGGAAGCGGCCAACATACCACGTGAGTTTGCCCGCTTTTTGTTTGATTGGCGTTGCGTTTGTGTTTGTACCTTGTTTCGGAGATCAACACGAAAAAGTTCCTACTTTGCTAGCTTGAATTTATTGCAAAGAAATGAAGTTTATTTGAGAAGAAGCCAGGTCAACGGACAATTAGGTAGAATTCAAGTCGTTCTTTTTGCCAGTGTTTTGAGAAATGTGCTTTAAATATTGCGAGTTGTATACACTGAACACCATCGCCTTTTAATAAATAACGAAGATTCAACTAGAATAAGCAATACATTACATTTGACCTAGCGAATGGAACTTCTAGTCAAGTCAGTTATTCTGTCCCAAAAGAGTTGCGGCATTTGACTTGCAAAATTCGCATCTGATAGACGGGGGCACTGATTCATCCTTTTCCATATAGGATACTACGCAAGGCCTAATAGAAATTAGATTAAGGTGCTCTTATACCAAGGATAATTAAAGCAAAGAAAGAAATTATAGATACTATAGATTCAGCCTGTTCTCCAAGGGTCCGACAACTGAACGCTTAATAGAACAATTTGACATCCACAAATTTCTATGCTTCCCTTCAACGATTTTCATTTGCTGTTAAACACCCCGTTACTTACTTCTCGTAGTGCATTATATCCATGGTGGCCTGGACCCGATAAACCCGGAAAGCGCTTTGAAGCTTTACAGGTGAGGCCCTTTGTTGACACATCGACCACATTGCTCAAAAAGCAGTCAGCAAATGCACCCAATGCCAAACAGATGCAAAATATTTTGGTATTTTTTCCTGGGCTGAGTATTTCTAATTTGATTTTGTGACTACGTTTTCTCGAATAATGTGATTCAGTTCTCTTCTGTGAAGGCTAATGATTTTTTGATTTTGAAAATGACGAATCGTTTATAATTTGCATTGGAATAACTTAGGCGTATAACCAAATAATGAAGGCGAAAGCCTTAGGCTTTGTGCGTCTAGATGTATTAAAGGGAGACAAACAATGTTTGTCTGGGGCCCCAGACTTATGTAAATCGACTTGGTCAATATAAGTCGATTTCTTATTGTTATGGGCCCCTCCAACCGTTTTCATGCAAGCCTATTAGAAAATCAAATTACATATCATCTCATCATCATTGTTTTCTTAAATATAAAAATTTTGAGGGCTGTTGCTTTTTTCATATTTTTTGCTTAAAAAGTATTTACTTTACTTCGAGCTATTTAGCCGTTTTTGTTTTTCCGTGGCCGTGAAAATCAGAAACACGGGCAAAGCATTCCTTAGATTTGGTTTCACTGGATCGCTGTTCTTGTTCCTCAAATGACATCAAGCCAAATCTTTGATCTTCTTGGTACATAAATCATTTTATCTTTCTCATCTTTCTTCAAAGGGGAACTGTAAAAAACTCATCTGTCACTGTAATGCGAAATGTCGGACATTATCCTCATTGGGAGGATGCGGAGGGATTTTTGAAAAGTTATTTCGAATTTTTAGATCGTATTGGTGTGAAAATAAGTTGATATGATTACTAAATTATTGGTTGACATAAATTGACTTCGAAACTATCACGTTAAGGTCTTGCTATAAGCGCATAAAACATCACAGTTGCAACTAAGTACGAATGACCTTTTACTCGCATCCAACAGTTACCGCTGTTTAATGATAGATTGAATTTTTCTCTCTCAAGATTCAATTAGTTGACTTTTTGCAACAAAGAATTCACTGACCTAGCTTTGGAATAGTTTTACATTTTGCATTCCGACCTAGATTTTATTTCTATCACAACAGAAGTATGCTTTAACTAAATTTAGTTTAAAAAAGCCGGGTGTCACGTTAAACTGAGGCTATAGCCTCATTCACGTTCGGCTATATTAATAGGTTGTAATTACGTAAATGCTCTACCTAGCCGCAGCAAGTGGAACTGCGCGGCCGTCGTTAAACGAGCGCTGTTTCTGCCATCTTTGTCCATAGTTTGATCATTAGAACAAGAAATTTCAATTTCATGAAAAGAATCACTAACAAATGCTCGCTTGAAGAAGATATGAAGATATGATGTTTTGGAACGTTTGAAGAAGATATGAAGATGATGAACTTTTGTGCCTTTCTTTTAGCAATAAAACAAACATATGAAAGTTAGCAGCCATTGAAACTCAGATCTTTCTACAAGCTTACAATAAACCTAGTTTATATCTTAATACAAATAAGAAGAAGACCTAATTTATAAACTTCATCTTTGGTAGTCTGCCTTCAGTCTTCTTCTTGTAATCTGATGAGACTTTCAAATTCTCAGTTTCTTCACGGAGTTTGCAAGTGATCCCGAAAATCTCATGTTGGCAGAAATTCTTTCAGTCTCCCAAGTCAAATCTTCTGAATTTGTCCAGGTTGTAGAACTTGGCACTTAGTTGTCGACCTCCGAAAAACCTTCCATTCAAATCTATCAAAGCTGCAAGGTAAACCGTGTTAGTTGAATGATATTTTACAATAATGTTGTATATATCTCGCAGTATTCGTTCAATAACGTGGTACTAGACATTGCTTAATAATATTGCATTATAAAAGTTGAATAATATCTCACAATATAAGCTACATAGTATTACACAACAGAAGTTGAATAATATTCTAGAAGAACAGATCCTTCATGCATTTGACAACGAAATGACTCAAGTCCTTTTTTCTGTATGCTAGCTACAAAGCTATTGTTTTTAATTCCGAAATGCTACTTTTTGATTTTCGGGGCCATTAATAGCGAGTGATCAGTGATACCGTAGTTCTCCCTATCATGACTCGTTCTTTCATAAAGCAAAATATGCTTCAAATACTGATAAGGTTTTCAAAACAAATTTTTTCCAGGAAACTGCTGTTCCATATAGCATATAGCGATCCGTTGCTTCGTGTTAGGCCACATCTAAATGCCCGGCGGTTCAAAATGCATTGTGGGATAGGAGATGACTACTACGCATGCTGGGATATGCTCAATGAGTTTACCTTTAACTGCTGATTCGTTTCTTCTGAACTCGACGAATATTCGCACTGCTTCGTCGTCCGGTGCACCGGGCATCTTGAAGAGAAAACGGTACCAAATAAGCCAATGATGCTCATTGAAAAGACCTTCAAAGTTTACAAGACAGTAGTAACCTATAAGTGGTGAATGTCCTAGAGTTCTCAATACAAGACATGAAATACCAGTCTTGATAGAATAATCTTACAATATATAGGCCTAAAGTTGTAGGGCTCTCATGTTGTTCAGAATACCAACGTTAAACACCAAATTGATATCGAAAAGAGAAAAATATCTCTAAGGCACCTCGAAAATGATGACTTTTGCAACTTCTCCGTATTTCGTCTGGCATTCCTCTTCAACTTCGGGTTGCAACTCGTCGTCCACTTCCCCAGGGCCTACCATATTCTGCGAAGAAAATACAACACTGAGATAAACAAAGGAATTATAGTTTTTTGCGAAAAGCAAACCTGGAGGTGTGAGATAAATATTAAGCAGGATTCTACTACAGCAAAGAAAAGCATTTCACCCTTATTTTTATCACTCAAAAGTAGAATGACATTAAAAAAAAAAACAAGTCATGCAACGTAAGACTTGACTTGTGCCTTAACAATATTAAAAGATGATAATTAAAATAAGATCAAGTCGGTTAATTTTCATTTAATGCAGTCTTACTGTAAGCACAACGACTTTTGAAATATTTTTCAGCAATGCCGCATTTGTGTCTGTCTGTGGTGGCTCTTTAACAATAACGTCTGTTGAAAAAACAAAAAACAGCCTTATAGCAAAGCTTTCACTGAAAACCAATCAAAAGGATTATTTCCATTCCTTTGTTGTAATTGTTTCAAGTGATTATACATTAACTGTTATTCGGAACATTCTGCAACAAAGAAGAGCCACAAACGTTGTATTTCAACGCGGAATCGTCAAATATTTAAGCAGCTCTATAGCATTTAAGAAGACAACGAAACTGTTTCAAAGCCCAAAGCAATGAGATCTCAGCAAGATGACATTGCACCCTTTTTGGTGCGCAAGCAACTGTGCATTGTTTCCTGTGGAACTCTAAATTTGGCAGCCGTTGAGGCTCTGATCTTTCTACCAGCTTACAATAAACCGAGTTCTTTTCTAAATAAAACGAAAATAACCTAAACAGCCACGTTGACCTTGTAGCAAACCAAGTACAATTAAAAGTGAGAATGCATAGCAAAATGAGACAGAAAACATTAAAATAACAGTACCGTTACATCTGTATTAGAATACGCAAGGTTAAAAGCAACATTTTAAAATACAGTTGAAAGATTCCTTTGCTAAAGAGTATTTGCATGATACCGACCCTGCTCTTGCACTATTTTATCTTTGTTTATAATTTTTCCACCACGTTTGCTCGTTTTCTCAACCTGAAGACACGTGCTGAGTCCCTGCTCGTCTTTACCAAGACCTGGGATGAAAACAAGAGTACATTTTGGTCTATTAAAATGATGATAACTAAATTTGTTGTGAAGTTCATTTTAAGTATCAACAAAGAAGAGTTTCTAAATGGGAGTAAATGGATGCTACAGACGCTATTACAGGACAATCCATTCATTTATTTAACACATTCACGTTATGAATTTACACATTTTAAGCCTTGCTATCCCTTTGAATGTCTGGCCCATTGAGAAAGCCCTCGTTGTTAACTTAATGTTTTACAGACACCATTCTATAGTTGATAACTATTGAGGTAACTAGGGCCTAAAACCACCTAACGACAAACAGGCAGTTTAAGTGAGACTTTCTACAATTTTAATTCATAATTCTCAGAGAGTTGCTGGCAAGAGGTAAATACATCTGTCTTTAAACCGTAATTTAAAGTCTACATGGACATAAATAACGTCATTATGCCAAGGGTCCACAAGGCTCCCTACAGGCACTAAAGAATGAGGCTGCGCAGGCACCCAGGATGACGGAGATGCACGACAGTAGCCACTCTCTATGAGTAGCATGGCAAACAGGAGTTGCAAAAAGACTTTATGTCATAAGCGGAAACAAAGCAACCGAGAACACACCTTGGCCTTCCTTCCAACCATACTTAGCCATAATGTTACTCGCGACCGCGTTCCTGCAAAGGCGGGAAATAACTCACAACGAGGCAGGTATATTAACAGAGGCGGCATTGAACGAGGCTGTCGATTGGCACTGAACGAGGTTGCTATAGGTATTGGACCGTAATAATAAAGAAAACGCTTAGCAAAGGCAATGACAGTAAGAAACGAAGTCTTTATAATGATACCAAAGGAGCTGATTGCACATACCCGGTAGAGAAACCACCAGTGCCTGCACCAACCTTCTTCTCTATATCATCTGTGGAGAAGAAACAGGCCTACTTTGTACTCAGAGTAATTTAAGGCGTGAAGAAGAACTGTGATCCCAAAAAATAAGATACAACAACCCTACTTGGCTATGAAGGTAGGAAACCTTAATTAAAACGAACAAAAAGGCCCCTTCTAGCTTTTAAAAGAAAATTTATGAAATATCGTCCAGAATTCAGCCTCTTACGTCCACACGATATATAATGAAGGAAATACATTGAAAATGAATGCCTTTAAAGTGTTTTATTTTGCGATATTTTTACTAATAGGAAAGTTATTATTTAAACAGAAATAACTAGGTAGGTTCCCGTTTAAAGTGTTTTCTTTTGCGAGTCTTGACAAGGTAGGTTTCCCAATGCAGTTAAGATGAAAGGCAAAACTGCAATTATGTACCTGGATCCGGCGGAGCGATACTGAGCGACGGTGGAGGAGCGATACTGAGCGACGGTGGAGGAGCGATTGCTGCACCACTGCGAGGCCCTGAGTGCAAGCAAAGTAAAGCAATCAATAATATAAAACACATTTGCGCAATGGTGGAGAAGAATGGAGTATAGCAACACTTGATCACTACAACAGTGAATTCGAATAACAATAAATATTTCCTGCTGATCTAGATTTGGAACCTATCATACCATTCTTCACTGGTGAATTTCATTATTTATGTTGCAAGACATTAATGCAGGTGGCTTGCAATGCGAAGAACGATACATTGTGTTTCTTTCCTGCCAAGCTCATTTTATCATTAACAATGTGTATTGTTTAGCTTTTCTAACATTTTTCATAACCACTCACCTCTTCCCCGATCATCCTCTTCGTCGCTGTCTCTTCTTCTCCTTCTTCTCTCACGATCTCTTTCTGGGTCACGTTCGCGTCTCCTTAGTTAAACATTCAAAACAGTGTTTATTATTTACATTATGGATAAACTTTATCAATAATCTAGAAATAAATCTATTTTCACCATAGTGTTAAACTTTCTGTGTGTTATGTCTATCAAAGTCAATGATCATGGCACCCCAAGTTTTTCTGTTATTAATGCTTTGTTTAACGTCATTTTCTGTCCGAGATTGACAACTCTTTTTTTTCATAAATGCACCATCTGCCTGCCACTGGCTTTCTCTTGTTAACACTTTTCTGTATTGACCAACAACTCTAGTGTTTTGTTTCATCATATATCATCAATTATGGCTATTTATGTTTTGTAATTGTTTTGACTATTTTAGAGTATATTCTGGAGCCCCCCTCCCTAATAACTGTCAAACTGTAGTATTTTTCCCTTATAATGGTTTACTGAATGAGCAGTAATACAATGGACAGTACCGCCCCCCCCCCCCTGCCAATTTATATTTTCTTCAGATGGTACTGGAATTTACATAAGAGTTCTTGAACACAACATTATGAAAGATAGAGAACAAAGCCCTCAAGAGACTATAGCAAGAAGGGAAACACCTGCATGGTATCAGCTACTGTAAAAGGCTCAAAGCATGAATAGTTACCTTTTTTCGTCATCATCTCTGTCCCTTCTTCTATCCCTGTCTCTATCCCTATCTTTATGACGATCCCGGTCTGTGTCCCTTTCACGCTGTCTCCTTTCCCTCCGTTCATCCTCTTCCTTGGCCTTGAGTCTTTCCTTCATGTCTTGATACTCATTGGGTCTGAATGGGTCATACTCATCAAGAAAGTTAGATTTTGAATCAAGGCCACCTGTCAGATTTGCCTTTAATGGAAAAAGCAAGCAAACATTAGTAGAGCTGAGATATCTTGAAATAAACTTAACACTAGTGACATAAAAAAATCAAGGTAATAAATGGTATTCAGATCACATTATAGGGAATCTTATCAAAGAAAAAGCACACTAAAAGAATGTTGATAATCTAAATAGCACAAGTGCACTATTGTTCCATTTTCAGATTTGTCTAATAAGAGATCATTTGTCTAATAAGAGACAAGATTTTCTTTTTCTCAATAAAGATTAAAACCATACTTACAAGGGTTAATGTTCCAGGGCCACTGCTGGTAAGAGATCTGCTTTTCTGAAATGTTGGGTAACAGACTTTCCATCAATGCACATTATACTACAAGTCTTCTTTCTAATGTTATAATGCTCTGTTACTTCTCTATATCATTTCATGAAATAATAGCTGCCTTCAGAAAATTAAAAAAGGATAATAACAAATGGTAAAAAAGGTTTGAACTCTCAAAGTGTCATTATTTACTGACTGCCTCAAACAAACATACAGGAGGCTTTCCTTGTGATGCCTTTTTCAGCTGCAGTTGCGTTTTCATAAATTGAAGATTTGACGACCATCCTGCTAAAGAAATAAACAAACATCTAATTAGATTTGATGTTACAAGTTGCGGTATCTTGGTTCATGTTTTAAATTCATATCTTATAATTCTGCTTTTTACGTCATTCTGTGAATGAAAGTGTGGGATTGCCATTTGCGACACGTGAAAAAGGAATTAATAGAGGAGATGAAGTTAATAGGCCCAAGTAGTATCGTTTCAACATCTCCGTGGTAGTTCAAGTGTTGAAAATGGCTGTTAAAATACACGACACTTTTCTTTTTAAAAAGGGGCTCAAGATCAATGCACCTTCAAGTGCGATTTTGAAAAACAGTGAAATAGCGAGTTCGTGATGGTAGTGGTGGTGGAAAATGATCTGTTTGCTGCACATTTCATGCATCGATGCGCTGTTCGCCAGTGCGACATTTCAATACCGTTTATTAAATGCATCCCTTGTGTCTTTACTTACATATTTGACTCGCGGTGAGGCTACTGGATAAATCTTTTTCTTGGCTACTTTCAAGGCCATCGTACAGCGACATTTTCGTGCAACTTCTGCGAATAATAAGGTACAACAACAACAAGAAAACAGAATAGCACGAACGCGAGGCAAACTGATAAGGGCGCATCATTCTGTTTTTGGTATACTGTGTGGTGAGTAACGGTGAAAAGAAGGAATCATAAAATGGCACAATATAAAGGTGCATCAAGAGATGCTCACAGAGCAAAAACGCTCGAAAAACGGCGGGAAAGGCAGAAAGAAGAAATGGAGCTCATGAAGAATAAACTATCGAAGGTGAATGACATTGTATTTGTGAAAGAACCGCATGCCGCCTAGCTTTGTTGATGTTGCTATACAATTTTCAAACCTTCTGAGAATAAATGATCTGCTCAATATAGAAAGAGGGAACAGTAATGGTAAAATATTTAAGTGCTGTAAATAGATGTTCATGATGTAAAATTTCTAGTAAATTTCGACTTTTTTAGAATACTTTGACTCAGGTGACTAAAGGTGTAATTGAATCAGGTTTTTCTCTTGAATTCAAGTTTTGAAGGTTTCTTCATTTAATTGAGTCAACGTAAGCTGCATGAAAATGAACTGCAAACTATATATTATAAGTTGATGGTCATGAAGGCATCTTTATTATGAATATTTTTTAACTGAAATTAGTCATCAGATTCTCTGATCCAGGAAATTTTAAACTTTATGTTTGGCAAAAATAGATCATGGAAGTGGCATCTTCATAATCAGAAATTTCACTGCAGCCACAAATCTAAAGACCGAAAGAAAAATCTAAATATTCAAAACAAAGTAGCTTGCAACTGAACAGTCCAAACAACATAATTTTTGCAATTAGAAATTATTTAAAGATTAAGATTTCAATTCTGAAGTTCATTTTGTTTAAGGTTGTAGATAGTGAGACACACAAAAAATGAAGTCAGCCTGGATTGGAGACTACTTTAATTGAACTCTTTTCCAAAAATTTGTTTAAATTTTTGCATTATGATGAAAGTTCAAAATTTTTCTACAGGATTTAGAATCAAAGGGAGGAATTTTAAGAATGGGAAACAAATTTCAGTCCCATTTTGATGCTGTTGAACAGGAGCTCAAGACAAGTACAATTGGTAGGTTGAATGTTATAACATTTTTGAGTTGTTGCATTGTATCAAATTTTCTGATAACTTATTGAACCTGTTCAGAAAACATTCAACTTTTAAAGCTAAAGCTAGCATTAACCTGGGAAAACTTTAAACAAATACTTCAGAATGTCTCATAATAATTTATTAATAATTAATGATAGAAGGAAAGCTAAGTATCATAAGAAGTACTTGACCTATTATATGCAAAAAGAGACAGGCTTGAAATACTGATGACCAAAATATTTTAAAGGTTTTGGGAATTCTTCAAATCCAGGTGCAGGCTTTAATGAATACTGTTCAATTACACACTAGATAAACTTTTGGAATAAAACTGATCAAATACCATTAAAATTATTATAAAGATGTTGCTTCATATTTTTGTCAGTAGTATCAATGAAGTCATAGAAAGCACAATAATAAAAATAACTACTCAAATTCTTTTCCTTTTTCTGGATTCGCTGCTAATTATTGAATTTCTGATGATACATTTTGTGATGATTGATGACCAATATTTCAAACAAAGGATTGGTAACTTTGGATGAAATGAAGGCTAAACAAGAAATCATTGTTCAAGAACATGAAAAACGAATCGCAATAGAAACAAAAGAAAGGTATGAGTTTAGATGTTGATCTGTTGATATTCAATTGCTTTTGTATGCTTTACTGTTACTTTTAATTACAGTAGTTTATGTTTCTTTATAAACATGGCTGGTATAAGTAGTAGCTGTTTAAGTTGTGAAGGTTAAAGTTATTTCTCTGGGTCTAGTTTGTTAGCTTATTAATGAGGTTCTTCACTGTTATTTTGTAACAAGCTACAACAAAATTTTGCCAAGATGTGCAATCGTTTTCGTCAAAAAAATTTTAAAAGCTTTGTTAGAATCATGTATTACTTTTGCTTAAGGTTTTTATTTCAGTGAGAGAAGAGAAAGAAAGCGGAAAAAGCAAGAAGCAAAGGAAAAGGCTATGAAGACATCAAGTTTGTCGTTCAACCTTCAAGAAGATGAGGAAGAGGAAGAAGAAACGTCTGGTAAGTGAAGTCTAATATCATTTGCTGCCTTTGTAGATCGGTGTCAGTTCTTGAGTGAAAACATGTTGTGAGCTTATGGTTGTAGGGGGATATTCACAGAGGCTATTGGACATGGGGATAAAAGGGGTAATGGGCTGGTGCAAATTTGCAAAGCACAACCTCCTTTGATAATTTGTTGTCAGGTACTATATTCAATACTTACCTGACTTCAGTGGTACTTGTACTTTCCTGTAGCTTTTTTCCCAGCTAGCTAGTGAGAGGCTGAATGATAGTGTATAGGTGATTTTTCAATGAAGATTGCAAGGAATAGCTTCCTTTTCTACACTCTTTCTTCTGAGAAAGTAGCAATGCAGATTGCTTCCTTAAGGAATGTTGTTAACTTTTCAAGGAAATCAACATTTAATTAATTGCAAAAGACTTCAACAAGCTTACTAAGAAGTGCATTTATATTGGCATTGGGCAATCCATAAAGTTGTCATGTTTGCAGCTCAAAAGTTCTTGGCCTCTTTTGTAACTTCCATTTTTTCTAAGCTAGTCTATTTTTTCAGAGTCAGCACCATCTAGAAAGGTAATGAAAAACCCTGATGTGGATACCTCTTTCCTGCCAGATAGAGAAAGAGAGGTGAGCCAGCTATTGAAATTCTGAATCAATTTGGTAAAGAGCTTGTCATTCTGCATGCATGAGCAGTCTTTGTAATATGAAAATAGGCCACGTGCGTCATTTCGCACGCCTTGATTACATTGCGCGTGTGATAGCGTGCGAAGCGAACCGCTTCTTATCGGTTGTTTCTCATACCTGTTGTCAAGAACTGGGTGCTGCTTTTAAGGAGACCTAATTTGGCAACTTTGAGTTACCGCTGCTTTGAAAATCTTCAAAACATAAGCAATTTTTAAAAAAAATGTAGCAAATTCTTTGTTTTGCCCGTGTGATGATTAGCACGCCTTGCACAATTTGCGCGTGTGTGGAGGCGTGCGCGTATTCGAACGTTTCTGAGAACAAAGAAAACATTTAATCCCTCATACATGCCATCTACCTCTCAGTCATAGACCTTTCATCCGTAGACATAACCTTATCGTCAGCTTAACAGCAATAACATACTCATAACTTTAGAAGAGCCCACTGATAAAAAGTTATTTATCGCCCGCAATAAATACGTGGGCTTTGACATTTTAAATCGTAGGTGTTTTTCAAGTATTTGGTACCATAAGTCGTGTTATTTTTGCAGGAGGAAGAGAAGCGAGAAAGAGAGAGACTTCGTCAAGAATGGGTTGAGACGCAAAAGACGATTAAAGGTGATTGTCTTTGTTGAATCGTTTTTTGATTTGATTTTATATAACTTTAAGACTGTTGATCCTGTTCCGTCATATCAGTGTAATAGATCCAGGCTTTTTTGAGGACACTTCACTTAAGAGTTCATTCTCAAAAAGTGAAGCATTTCTTCTTGAGCTTGAGACCTAGAGCTTGTTGAAGTGTCTGAATCGAGTAAGAGTCATGGGCAGTATCTTTGATTTTCTTGAATTGCTTGGAGTTAATATCCAATATCGATGTAGTGTAAAAAATACCATAATAAACGCTTCAATTTTTGCTATCATCTCTCAGATTGCCTGTTGGTTAACCGTCCGTTATTGCACCATCTGTAAGTCAAGAGTGTTTGTATTTGCTTATTAATATATCATTGTTGTTATAGAGGAAGAGGTAGAAATCACATATAGTTATTGGGATGGGTCTGGCCACAGAAAAACCTGCAAGGTTTGTTCGTTTCATCTCTGTCTTTCTCTGCATGTTCCGCTGTCTCCTTTGGGGAGCCGATTAAGGAGCCCCCTGTTTAAGATCTTCTTAGTTTTATTGTTACCACAAACATCTTATTTTTAAGCATTCTTCTGTCTGTGCTGTTGTATTATTGAACGTACCAAAGTTGAAATGTTATGATCATCATTTTTACTGAATCCCTTCTGTTTGTCATATTCGGGGTTTACCTCAGACCCTCTTTCTTATTAGATATTTTTACGCACTGATATTTAGGCTTCTTGTTGGAGACCTCTAGCCGAGACGCTCAAAATATTATTCCAGAAGGCTTCTCGATATGTTGTCCTTCATATCTTGAATGGCGGATGTCATTAGCCCGTTACCATTCTCTTCTTAAAAATTACCTATCAAGGATAAACAATTATTTTGAGGAAAGTTACGATAGAGATGCGATGTAGAATGACCAACAGCCAATGCTCAATGAAATTATTAAGCCGATTTTTTGTATCATGAATGCACTGAGCAACGATAGGCATATTTGTCATTTAAACGATAAAATGAATCGACAGTGAGGAAGTCAGCTCCCCATAGTTCAGGTTTCATTTTTTGCGGCTTATTGAGATGCAAGAAGAAAATTAATAGTCTTTGTTTCTTCTTGCTAATCCTTTTCTACAAGTCTCTTTATTTTGATTAAACTTTGTCTAATGATAATTTCTTTGTTTCTAGATGAGGAAAGGAGATACCATTCAGAAGTTTCTCCAGAAATCCCTCTACGATTTACGGAATCAGTTCACTGAATTGAGGTGAATTTGGATTCACGTTTGCTCATATTGAAGGCTAGATGATTCATGTTTGATGCTTCTAAAGATACCTTTCTTGAACTGTTTAAATGAGGTAAAAAATCAGGCGTGCGGATTGGTTGTTTAATCAAAGTGATCACATGGGGGCCGCATCGTCCTGTATCCTTCACACGAAGCGGTATTTGAAGCGATCACATGAACATCTGCTGTTCTCAATCTGATTGGATAGCTAATAGGTTTTTTTACAACATTTCGTCTTCATTCCAGAGCTGCTGGTGTTGAGCATCTAATGTACGTGAAAGAGGACCTTATTATTCCCCAGGTATGTAAACATTGGAACTTTTTCATTCAAGTGGCACTTGACGTTTATATGGTTGCAGATTAACCATGTCATTCTTAGTGCAGGAACACATCCACCCTACAAAAAGCACTAAATAGAATTCTGAATTTGAGCTTTTCATTGGATTTGCCCTTGCAAGGCTTAGACTGTTGTCAGCTCCACAGTATGCAAAAAATGAATTTCCAGTACAGAATGAATTAAATATTTGTTAACGTTTGAGCTTTTCAGGTCATAGGACCCTGCTGGAAATGTACACTTATTAACAAAGAGTTTAGCCATATTCTTGTTTCTTTTTTATAGAGTTCCATTTTTCTGAGACCCCTAACATAAGAGACGCATAGTCAGTTTGAATGCTCTAGAACGTTGTATAAAAGAGTAATAGAGTGCATTTTCTGCTGTGTTCTTCATTCTCTTTGGTGAGTTAGCAATACGATTACGTTACTAGGCTTCATCTCTGCTTGTAACTTGGTTGATACATCTTATTGTGTGTTTTTAGCATTACACATTCTACGATTTCATTGTCACAAAAGCACGAGGCAAAAGTGGGCCTTTGTTCAGTTTCGATGCCTATGACGACATCAGAATAAAAAGTGATTCGAGGATTGAGAAGGACGAGGTAAACAAATTGCTTCCATCTTTTTTGCTACAGTCTACTGGTGCTACAGTCTACAATTTAATCATGCATTTGACCGCAATAAAGACTTGTATTGACGGCAGTAACGACTTGTGCACTGTAGAAAACATCAGGTAGCTACAGCTCATGGTTTCTAGTGATTTATTTTGGTTAATACGATTTCCACTATTGCCAAAGCATTCTAGCTACTGTTGGGAAATTCAGTCACTCTTGAAACTCGTAGAGCTCAGTGCGATGCAATTGCAATTGCACGTGATTTAAAGTCAGCATGGAGCGACAAAAAGCATAGTTCCTGCATACGTAAAACGCGTTTCGTCCGATACTCCTCAGAGTATGCAAACGTCGAAAAATAAGCTAAAGTTGACCATATAAGTAGCCTGTGGCTGATCAAAATCACGTGACGGTTATTAGAAGCGTGCATGATTGGCTGTTGTACGACCAATCAGCGTCCACCCACGGCTTCTTATGGACGCTGATTGGTCGTATAACGTTATGGACAAAGCTATGCTTCCGCTGTTCTCATGGTACTTTGAAGTTTTGTAACATGAAAAACGTGCTCAGTTGCACATCAATTACAATTCCTACCATCATTTGATTTCAGTCGCATGCGGGGAAGGTTGTCCTGCGAAGTTGGTATGAAAAGAACAAGCACATATTTCCTGCCAGTAGGTGGGAGCCCTATGACCCCGAGAAGAAATGGGAGAAGTACACGGTGAGTCTTAACTGCGGTCTCAGTTCCATGTTGGTCGAAAGCGAGGTTTATGGCCAGCATAGCTGATGCCTCCAAAGACTAGGCCTTTTATACGAATGCATCCCTGCAGTTTCCATAAGAGATTAGCATGGTTTGGTTCTCCCGGGAGCGTATAAAAGCCTCCTCATTCCTTCATTCGTTTAGAGATTTTTTTCACCACCCACCAGTGAATGTATGCTCAAGTAAGGGGCCTGCCGAATACTGCTGAAAAATTAATTTTATGAAATCAACACAGACTTTTCGGTTTCATCATCCCATCTCTGTCATTCTCTATACTTGGACCTATGTAGTTGGTTATGCAACATCAAATCTACGCTAAAATGTATTTTAAACAAATTGATGAAATTATGACTAACATTTTCTCTCTATTGTTATATAAACAACTAAAAGTTATTATTTATCCTTTCCAGGTTAATGACAAAGGCAACGAGTAGCGATTTAAAGACGGAACCAAGGATGACCGGAAAGTCTTTTTGTCAAATAACTCAAACCTACTTTTTTTTCTCTACGAAATTGTTGACTCCCCCCAATGCTTTTTCTACTATAACCGGATAGCTGGCAGTGGTTACTACGTCAATTGTCAAATTAAGAGAGATCATTCTTTTACTTTAAGTCACTGAAGGAGAGAATTAACAAAATACAAAGATAACCGTTTTTAGGAGATCATTTTTGTTCGTAAATCCACTTTTAACCACCTAAACATCACTAATACAACCAACAAACATGCCTCAGGTGATTGGCAGGGTTGCCAATAGCCTGGTTTTGGTATACCGCGCACTTCATTTTTCGACCAAAAAGCAAGGCTATAGCCTTGGAAAAACACCCATTTTTTGATGGAAAATTTTTCTTCGTAAATCCACTTTTAACCACCTAAACATCAATAATAGAACCAACAAACATGCCCCAGGTGATTGGCAGTGTTGCCATTAGCCTGGTTTTGGTGTACTGCGCACTTCATTTTTCGGCCAAAAAGCAAGGCTATAGCCTTGGGAAAACACCTATTTTTTGATGGAAAATTTTTGTTCGTAAATCCACTTTTAACTACCTAAACATCACTAATACAACCAATAAACATGCCCCAGGTGACTGGCAGTGTTGCCATTAGTCTGGTTTTGGTGTACTGCGCACTTCATTTTTCGACCAAAAAGCAAGGCTTTAGCCTTGGAAAAACACCCATTTTTTGATGGAAAATTTTTGTTCGTCAATCCACTTTTAAACCTAAACTAAATTAATACAACCAATAAACATGCCCCAGGTGATTGGCAGTGTTGTCATTAGCCTGGTTTTGGTGTACTGCGCACTTCATTTTTCGACCAAAAAGCAAGGCTATAGCCTTGGAAAAACACCCATTTTTTGATGGAAAATTTTTGTTCGTAAATCCACTTTTAACCACCTAAACATCAATAATACAACCAATAAACATGCCCCAGGTGATTGGCTGTGTTGTCCTTAGCCTGGTTTTGGTGTACTGCGCACTTCATTTTTCGACCAAAAAGCAAGGCTATAGCCTTGGAAAAACGCCCATTTTTGATGGAATATTTTTGTTCGTAATTCCACTTTTAACCACCTAAACATCAATAATACAACCAAAAAAACATGCCCCAGGTGATTGGCAGTGTTGTCATTAGCCTGGTTTTGGTGTACTGCGCACTTCATTTTTCGACCAAAAAGCAAGGCTATAGCCTTGGAAAAACACCCATTTTTTGATGGAAAATTTTTCTTCGTAAATCCACTTTTAACCACCTAAACATCAATAATACAACCAATAAACATGCTCCAGGTGACTGGCAGTGTTGCCATTAGTCTGGTTTTGGTGTACTGCGCACTTCATTTTTCGCCAAAAAGCAAGGCTATAGCCTTGGAAAAACACCCATTTTTTGATGGAAAATTTTTGTTCGTAAATCCACTTTTAACTACCTAAACATCAATAATACAACCAATAAACATGCCCCAGGTGACTGGCAGTGTTGCCATTAGTCTGGTTTTGGTGTACTGCGCACTTCATTTTTCGACCAAAAAGCAAGGCTATAGCCTTGGAAAAACACCCATTTTTTGATGGAAAATTTTTGTTCGTAAATCCACTTTTAACCACCTAAACATAAATTATACAACCAATAAACATGCCCCAGGTGATTGGCAGTGTTGCCATTAGTCTGGATTTGGTGTACTGCGCACTCCATTTTTCGACCAAAAAGCAAGGCTATAGCCTTGGAAAAACACCCTTTTTTGATGGAAAATTTTTTTTCGTAAATCCACTTTTAACCACCTAACATCAATAATACACCAATAACTGCCCCAGGTGATGGCAGTGTTGTCATTAGTCTGGTTTTGGTGTACTGCGCACTTCATTTTTCGACCAAAAAGCAAGGCTTTAGCCTTGGAAAAACACCCATTTTTTGATGGAAAATTTTTGTTCGTAAATCCACTTTTAACCACCTAAACATCAATAATACAACCAATAAACATGCCCCAGGTGATTGGCAGTGTTGTCATTAGTCTGGTTTTGGTGTACTGCGCACTTCATTTTTCGCCAAAAAGCAAGGCTATAGCCTTGGAAAAACACCCATTTTTTGATGGAAAATTTTTGTTCGTAAATCCACTTTTAACCACCTAAACATCAATAATACAACCAATAAACATGCCCCAGGTGATTGGCAGTGTTGTCATTAGTCTGGTTTTGGTGTACTGCGCACTTCATTTTTCGACCAAAAAGCAAGGCTATAGCCTTGGAAAAACACCCATTTTTGATGGAAAATTTTTTTCGTAAATCCACTTTTAACCACCTAAACATCAATAATACAACCAATAAACATGCCCCAGGTGATTGGCAGTGTTGTCATTAGTCTGGTTTTGGTGTACTGCGCACTTCATTTTTCGCCAAAAAGCAAGGCTATAGCCTTGGAAAAACACCCATTTTTTGATGGAAATTTTGTTCGTAAATCCACTTTTAACCACCTAAACATCATAATACAACCAATAAACATGCCCCAGGTGATTGGCAGTGTTGTCATTAGTCTGGTTTTGGTGTACTGCGCACTTCATTTTTCGACCAAAAAGCAAGGCTATAGCCTTGGAAAAACACCCATTTTTTGATGGAAAATTTTTGTTCGTAAATCCACTTTTAACCACCTAAACATCAATAATACAACCAATAAACATGCCCCAGGTGATTGGCAGTGTTGTCATTAGCCTCTGGTTTGGTGTACTGCGCACTTCATTTTTCGACCAAAAAGCAAGGCTATAGCCTTGAAAAACACCATTTTTTGATGGAAATTTTTGTTCGTAAATCCACTTTTAACCACCTAAACATCAATAATACAACCAATAAACATGCCCAGGTGATTGGCAGTGTTGTCATTAGCCTGGTTTTGGTGTACTGCGCACTTCATTTTTCGACCAAAAAGCAAGGCTATAGCCTTGGAAAAACACCCATTTTTTGAAGGAAATTTTTTGCTTGTAAATCCACTTTTAACCACCTAAGCATCAATAATGCAATCAATAAACATTCCCCAGAGTATTGGCTGTGTTGTCATTAGCCTGGTTTTGGTGTACTGCGCACTTCGTTTTTCGTCCAAAAAGCAAGGCTATAGCCTTGGAAAAACACCATTTTTTGATGGAAATTTTTGTTCGTAAATCCACTTTTAACCACCTAAACATCAATATACAACCAATAAACATGCCCCAGGTGATTGGCAGTGTTGCCATTAGTCTGGTTTTGGTGTACTGCGCACTTCATTTTTCGACCAAAAAGCAAGGCTATAGCCTTGGAAAAACACCCATTTTTTGATGGAAAACTTTTGTTCGTAAATCCACTTTTAACCACCTAAACATCAATAATGACAACCAATAAACATGCCCCAGTGATTGGCAGTGTTGTCATTAGCCTGGTTTTGGTGTACTGCGCACTTCATTTTTCGACCAAAATGCAAGGCTATAGCCTTGGAAAAACACCATTTTTTGATGGAAAATTTTTTTGTAAATCCACTTTTAACACCTAAACATCAATAATGCAACCAATAAACATGCCCCAGGTGATTGGCAGTGTTGCCATTAGCCTGGTTTTGGTGTACTGTGCACTTCATTTTTAGGCCAAAAAGCAAGGCTATAGCCTTGGAAAAACACCCATTTTTGATGGAAAATTTTTCTTTGTAAATCCACTTTTAACACCTAACATCAATAATACAACCAATAAACATGCCCCAGGTGATTGGCATTGTTGCCATTAGCCTGGTTTTGGTGTACTGCGCACTTCATTTTTAGGCCAAAAAGCAAGGCTATAGCCTTGGAAAAACACCCATTTTTGGAGAAATTTTTGTTCGTAAATCCACTTTTAACACCTAAACATCAATAATACAACCAATAAACATGCCCCAGGTGATTGGCAGTGTTGCCATTAGCCTGGTTTTGGTGTACTGCGCACTTCATTTTTGGCCAAAAAGCAAGGCTATAGCCTTGGAAAAACCCCATTTTTTGATGGAAATTTTGTTCGTAATCCACTTTTAACCACCTAAACATCAATAATACAACCAAAAACATGCCCCAGGTGATTGGCAGTGTTGTCATTAGCCTGGTTTTGGTGTACTGCGCACTTCATTTTTCGACCAAAAAGCAAGGCTATAGCCTTGGAAAAACACCCATTTTTTGATGGAAAATTTTTGTTCGTAAATCCACTTTTAACCACCTAAACATCAATAATACAACCAATAAACATGCCCCAGGTGATTGGCAGTGTTGTCATTAGCCTGGTTTTGGTGTACTGCGCACTTCATTTTTCGACCAAAAAGCAAGGCTATAGCCTTGGAAAAACACCCATTTTTTGATGGAAAATTTTGTTCGTAAATCCACTTTTAACCACCTAAACATCAATACAACCAATAAACATGCCCCAGGTGATTGGCAGTGTTGCATTAGTCTGGTTTTGGTGTACTGCGCACTTCATTTTTCGACCAAAAAGCAAGGCTTAGCCTTGGAAAAACACCCATTTTTGATGGAAAATTTTTGTTCGTAAATCCACTTTTAACCACCTAAACATCAATATACAACCAATAAACATGCCCCAGGTGATTGGCAGTGTTGCATTAGTCTGGTTTTGGTGTACTGCGCACTTCATTTTTCGACCAAAAAGCAAGGCTATAGCCTTGGAAAAACACCCATTTTTTGATGGAAAATTTTTGTTCGTAAATCCACTTTTAACCACCTAAACATCAAAAATACAACCAATAAACATGCCCCAGGTGATTGGCAGTGTTGCCATTAGTCTGGATTTGGTGTACTGCGCACTCCATTTTTCGACCAAAAAGCAAGGCTATAGCCTTGGAAAAACACCCATTTTTTGATGGAAAATTTTTGTTCGTAAATCCACTTTTAAACCTAAACATCAATAATACAACCAATAAACATGCCCAGGTGATTGGCAGTGTTGTCATTAGCCTGGTTTTGGTGTACTGCGCACTTTTTTCGACCAAAAAGCAAGGCTATAGCCTTGGAAAAACACCCATTTTTTGATGGAAAATTTTTGTTCGTAAATCCACTTTTAACTACCTAAACATCAATAATGCAACCAATAAACATGCCCCAGGTGATTGGCAGTGTTGTCATTAGCCTGGTTTTGGTGTACTGCGCACTTCATTTTTCGACCAAAAAGCAAGGCTATAGCCTTTGAAAAACACCCATTTTTTGATGGAATATTTTTGTTCGTAAATCCACTTTTAACCACCTAAACATAAATTATGCCCCAGGTGATTGGCAGTGTTGCCATTAGTCTGGTTTTGGTGTACTGCGCACTTCATTTTTCGACCAAAAAGCAAGGCTATAGCCTTGGAAAAACACCCATTTTTTGATGGAAAATTTTTGTTCGTAAATCCACTTTTAACCACCTAAACATCATAATACAACCAATAAACATGCCCAGTGATTGGCAGTGTTGTCATTAGCCTGGTTTTGGTGTACTGCGCACTTCATTTTTCGCAAAAGCAAGGCTATAGCCTTGGAAAAACACCCATTTTTTGATGGAAATCTTTTTTTGTAAATCCACTTTTAACTACCTAAACATCAATAATACAACCAATAAACATGCCCAGGTGATTGGCAGTGTGCCATTAGCCTGGTTTTGGTGTACTGCGCACTTCATTTTTCGACCAAAAAGCAAGGCTTAGCCTTGGAAAAACACCCATTTTTGATGGAAAATTTTTGTTCGTAAATCCACTTTTAACCACCTAAACATAAATTATACAACCAATAAACATGCCCCAGGTGATTGGCAGTGTTGCCATTAGTCTGGATTTGGTGTACTGCGCACTCCATTTTTCGACCAAAAAGCAAGGCTATAGCCTTGGAAAAACACCCATTTTTTGATGGAAAATTTTTGTTCGTAAATGCACTTTTAACTACCTAAACATCAATAATGCAACCAATAAACATGCCCCAAGTGATTGGCAGTGTTGTCATTAGCCTGGTTTTGGTGTACTGCGCACTTCATTTTTCGACCAAAAAACAAGGCTATATCCTAGGAAAAACATCCATTTTTTTATGGAAAATCTTTCTTTGTAAATCCACTTTTAACTACCTAAACATCAATAATACAACCAATAAACATGCCAAAGGTGATTGGCAGTGTTGCCATTAGCCTGGTTTTGGTGTACTGTGCACTTCATTTTTAGGCCAAAAAGCAAGGCTATAGCCTTGGAAAAACACCCATTTTTGATGGAAAATTTTTCTTTGTAAATCCACTTTTAACTACCTAAACATCAATAATGCAACCAATAAACATGCCCCAGGTGATTGGCAGTGTTGCCATTAGCCTGGTTTTGGTGTACTGTGCACTTCATTTTTAGGCCAAAAAGCAAGGCTATAGCCTTGGAAAAACACCCATTTTTGGTAGAAAATTTTTGTTCGTAAATCCACTTTTAACTACCTAAACATCAATAATACAACCAATAAACATGCCCCAGGTGATTGGCAGTGTTGCCATTAGCCTGGTTTTGGTGTACTGCGCACTTCATTTTTAGGCCAAAAAGCAAGGCTATAGCCTTGGAAAAACACCATTTTTTGATGGAAATTTTCTTTGTAAATCCACTTTTAACACCTAAACATCAATAATGCAACCAATAAACATGCCCCAGGTGATTGGCAGTGTTGCCATTACCTGGTTTTGGTGTGTACTGTGCACTTCATTTTTAGGCCAAAAAGCAAGGCTATAGCCTTGGAAAAACACCATTTTTTGGTAGAAATTTTTGTTCGTAAATCCACTTTTAACCACCTAAACATCAATTATACAACCAATAAACATGCCCCAGGTGATTGGCAGTGTTGCCATTAGCCTGGTTTTGGTGTACTGTGCAATTCATTTTTAGGCCAAAAAGCAAGGCTATAGCCATGGAAAAACACCCATTTTTGATGGAAAATTTTTGTTCGAAAATCCACTTTTAACCACCTAAACATCAATAATACAACCAATAAACATGCCCCAGGTGATTGGCAGTGCTGCCATTAGCCTGGTTTTGGTGTACTGCGCACTTAATTTTTCGGCCAAAAATCAAGGCTATAGCCTTGGAAAAACACCAATTTTTTGATGGAAAATTTTTGTTCGAAAATCCACTTTTAACCACCTAAACATCAATAATACAACCAATAAACATGCCCCAGGTGATTGGCAGTGCTGCCATTAGCCTGGTTTTGGTGTACTGCGCACTTCATTTTATCGTCCAAAAAGCAAGGCTATAGCCTTGGAAAAACACCCATTTTTTGATGGAAAACTTTTGTTCGTAAATCCACTTTTAACCACCTAAACATCAATAGTACAACCAATAAACATGCCCCAGGAGATTGGCAGTGTTGTCACTAGTCTGGTTTTGGTGTACTGCGCACTTAATTTTTCGGCCAAAAATCAAGGCTATAGCCTTGGAAAAACACCAATTTTTTGATGGAAAATTTTTGTTCGAAAATCCACTTTTAACCACCTAAACATCAATAATACAACCAATAAACATGCCCCAGGTGATTGGCAGTGTTGTCATTAGCCTAGTTTCTGTATACTGCGCTCTTTATTTTTCAACCAAAATTCAAGGCGGTAGCCATTTTAGTCGACTTTTTTGGAGAAACAACTTGCTTTTTATTCCAGTTTGATATTTTTCACCAGTTTTTTTAGAAAATGGTTTCACTCCTTTACTAAAAGATAGGAGTAATAGGCTTGGAAAATTGCTAATTCGGACCCAAAACGTTTCTACAAGGTCAATCGGTTAATAGTCTGAACATTTTACCGTTGATTTAAAGTAATTACTTCACTTTTAAATCAAATAACTTAGATTATAGATTGGGGAAATGGCTTACTTTGGGCAGAATATGTTTTATGAAAACGCAAGCTTTCCCTGGTCTAAATTTGATAAACGCAACATGAAAAATTGACCCATTCGCTGGCAGCTCATTTGCTACGCGGGGTTGGGAAATTTTTTTTACTTTAATCATCAGTTAAAACGAAGGTATTTGACTTTAATGATGGTTTATTTCTAGAGTCTTCCAAAAAGAAAAGACAAAAGAATTTGCATGGTATATAATATGGCACCAAAAGAATTGAAATGGGGGGGTTTCACATTAAAAAAGCAACATTTATTCAAGAAGTCAAGTGGAAGACTGTTTCACTTTGTTTTCCAGTTCCTCCTTGTCTTTTTCCAAAACTTGAACCACCTGGCCGAGCCCAGACTTAAAAAGAACGAGCAAAAGAATGACATCGACAATTGGTTTGTATTGGCATTGGTTTATATTATAAAAGCTGATGTCTTAAATGCTAAAAATAGTATGTAGCTAGCTGAAGGAAGTTGCTGAAAACCCTTCGTGAAAGTCTGAGACCAAAATGCCTGTTGTTATGTCATTATATACTTTAGATATATATCAAGGTACATTATTATTGTAAGTATCATATATCAATTTTCATTAGATATACAATATCACAAATAAATAAATATCAAAGCTAAAAACAGTACGAAAGCCTTTTACGAAAAAAATTTCATTTATCGAAGGTCAAAGGAGGTTTGCTTTGGAAAATATTATCGCAGGTTTCTCACGGCATTTCCGAAGTCAAGGATAAAAATGGCATTCACACAAGTTGTGATACTGAAATAATGGCACGATGTTTAACAATAGCTAATACTTTGGATGCTATGAGAGGAGAAGCAAATCCAATAAATCGTTGAAAATGCAAGATTTTTAGTTCAAAATTTGCTATAGTTTTCATCTTGTTTAAAATACCACGTCCAAGAATGGAGCTTTACAATATCAATATTTATGTAAGGTTTACAGAGATTCAAACATTATGATTAGCGAAAGGACGAGCAAAGTTTAGTAAACAAAGGAGAACGTGGATGAGGGATTACGAAATCAAACCCAGACTCGCTAGCATTTTTGCCCCACTGCACCTGCTAATGATTGCAAAAAGCCGGCATTGCCGACTAGGGCTTCGGTCTCTGCTAATTCTAGTCAGGTCTTGAAAAACACAACTAGAGGTGACACATGCAAGAAAAAGATGCTCTAGATTTCCCAATCGATCGGAGAACTACCTCTTGAATCAAATATTCTGGAAGGGGAGCTCAAGTCTAAGTTGAAGACATCCACTTGAAAAAATTCCATGAGCGTCCCAGATCTCTATTACCGTACAGATTCGGTGTTCAAAACTGCTACAAAGTGGTGGATAGGTAGCTAATGAACTTACAAGCGCAGACTACTAAGCAAAGAATACTATGAAAGAGACAATAAGCACACTATTAGTTTAGTTTGTCAGGTATCTTCGTCGATTTAAACCACTCCGGAGAGACTTTTTTCTCATGTCACGTCTAGACAAGGGTTAAGTTTCTTCTAAAAGCATGAGCAACAGAAATCAAAGATTCAATGATGTCATCAAAGGGGATGTAAGAAGTTGTCTCCAGAAAGAAGATTTGAGATGGAAGAAGGCATCCTCGGTAATTTCTCTCAAACTACATTTTGCGAGCATTTCCATGAACGCTCCAAATCAGATCCTTAGTAATTCATTTTCCATATTCAAAGCATAGGACACCTCAAGCAGATGTGAGAGGGAGGATTGAACAATGGTGTTCATTGGAAAACATGCTTTGCTTAGGAGAAAACGCAGAGGATCCCTCAAAACACTGTTTTTTCCAATTTACGTGATTGCAGTATCATTTGATAATACAGAAGAATCACTTGTGCTACTAGTAAGGGTCTGGGTAATCCCATAATGCATGGCTGAGAGACGGACAGCGTCTGATCTGCTTATGCTGGTTCCGTACGAGGCCTAGCCTGATCTCTGAGAGACGCTGGATGAAAGCAATAGACGCCCAAAGCAAGAAGGCACGTCTGATTCCCTGGCTCAAACCCCTGGACTGGAGCTGCAGCATTAAACATTCAGATAGCTAAATTTGTTCACACACATGATGTTTGAAAAGTAGGGATAGCAGTAAGCCATTGAATGAGTAGGTCATCTGTCTCTCTAAGAAGTGTTACAATCACAATCTAGTGAACAGTACCTACCTGGAGCTTAGCTTTGTGGTCCTTTGCTTCTTTCACAACAGAAGTTAGAAATTCGGCAATCTTACTCTTCTTCTCTTTAATTTCTTCCCTCTCTTTCTCTAATCTAAAACAAAAGACAACAATTAGCTTTTACTGCTCTTGGAGGAGTTTCTCAATTTGCGATGATCCCCTAAAAAGGCTTTCCCTGTACTGTCAACAAATTACTTTCATGGAATTCAGGAGCATGTCGAACTAACCTTTCACAGTTAAGTATTTAGACTGCGCCCCAAACACTTGACTAACAAAAACACCCCTCTACTACTTAGTTTATTAATGATAAGTGCTTTGCAATATCAACAATGTTGAGACTTTCTCGATATTATCAAACTAAGAGAAACTAAAATCACACCTTAAACTTTCCAATTCATTCACATATTCATCGCTTTTTCAAAAATCCAAGTTAGTATTCTATCGACTGATAAGGTTGATGACAAACCATACCATAGACCGTCATTATCTAAGCAATTGCTATAACGTCAAACTAATACGTACTCTGTCTTGAGGCTAGCGAGTTCTTTACTCTTTCTGTCCAGTAAAGAACTGCTTCCATGCTCCAATGCTTTTATTTCCTCCTTCAGCGAAGCAAGATCTTCCTCTGCTTGCTTTTGCTCCAATTCAGCTTTCTAAAAAGACAACATATGAAATCAGGTCCAACAAACTTTCTCGGTGCATTCTTGCTCCATAATGTCAAATCGAAAATGCTAATATAGCAACAAAGGAAGAAAGTTTGCACGTAATATGAACAAAGAGAAAAGAGTTGGCTTCTGAAAACTCTCCATCCATCTCTATTCCTTCTTTTTCTCCCCCTTATTTTCCTTCCTTATATCTTTCCTTCTTTCTTTCTTTTCATTTTTTCTCTCTTTTTATGTCCCTCCTTCCGTTTCACTTTCTTTATTCCTTTCTCTCATTCTCTATTTCTTGGCCATACCTTTTGTGCTTCTTCGATTTCAAGCCCCACTGATTCCAAAAATGTTTTCATTGATTCAAGCTCGTATTCCTTTTCTTTGATCAAGTCCGTGAGCTGAAAGCAAATGCAGGAATGAACTTGTCTGTTCAGCAATGGGAAACTCTACTAGAAAGCTAACGGTACCATTCAAATCAACTTGGGTAATACAAGGAGTTTACAGCTATCTAGAGGTGCGCAGAAGTAACTCCTTCACAAACAAACTTCAACAAACAAGCGTTTCTATCCAGCATTGGTTAGAATATGAAATATAGAAATAAGCATTTGCCACGGAATTTCTATTTTACAAATCATCGTGATTAAAATGGATTGCTTTCTTATAATCAAGATAATTGGCAGATTACAAGTCTTGTAAATCAGGTAACAAGTAGTATAAAGGAAATGATACAGGATGAAAAATGTCAGCTTTACGGACACAACAAGAGTTTAAAAAACACAGATACCTCTAAAAACAACTGAAATAGCGAAAAAAGTTTGCAAAGACCAAATATGGGCAAGGTCATCTGCAGTGATTAACGCATATGATTCTATGGAAAAATACTTTGAAATGCATCAGGAAAAAGCTGGAAAACTCATTAAGAATGGTCCTTTAAAAAAATTCAGAATTTTATTAGAGTCAGAGGTACCAGTTGACGTTTCTACTTCAGGTGCACTTTCTATCTGTTACAGGCGATTGGACAAAATTAGACTGGGTACAACTACGTCAGTTTATGACTAGCAAAATACCTTTTCCATCTTCTCTTCTTCGGTGATAATTTGGGATTCCACTTGGTTCTTGTTGGACATGACCCTGTTTTGTGCTTTGACCAAGGTCTCCTGCGACGAAAAATGAGCAAAGAATTAAATTACACAGAAAGGTGGGCTAGAGAAGAAAAGGAGCGCATTTCGCATGGCAAAATAAAACAGTAAGTATGTTGATAGAAGTACGTAAACAAGAACTGAAATTAGAATGTACCTTGATGGTGTCTCTGAACTTAGAAGCATTCTTCAAACCGACCTCGGCGTGTTCTATCTTCATTCCAATGTCGACGCCTTGAAGATATTCCATCGCATGTTGGTTGCACTGAATGTTTCGCCAAAGATCGTCGTACTCTTTTAGTGTTTGGTTCACCTTGAAAGGAAAAGAAGAAGCTAGAAATTGCTTGATGTAAGTAATTGAAACAATTCTAACTAGTTTTGGAAAGAGTACTATTAAAATATAAAACAAAGCCTGTTTATCAACTATTTACAGAAATGCCACTGTTCCCGATTCAAATCGGGTTGCAGATATTTGCCCCAGTAGCTGATTTAATGAAGAACCAATAACTTTGGGTTCAAAACAAGCCTAGAATTTCACACAATGTTCAGAAAACGCTGAGAGCTAGAAGGGGAAAGAATTATTACTCTTATGCAAACAATTTGCTGAAAGACCTAAATGAAAGATGAATACAGAGCAAAAGTGTCTTCGTGGCGCACAAACATGGGGACCACCAGTCCAAGACATCTTACTGAAAACGGAATCTTCTTATGTAAAACCCACCAAAACTTGATAAAAGTTGAGACTTGATGTTTGTTATGCTAGTGGGTGGAGCGCAAACCTTTTTATACAGCTTAGAATAGCTGATTTCTCTTTCCCAACAGGCCGCTTGCAGCCTCTCGTTTTCTTCGTCAGTGGCTTTCAGCTTGTTTCCCAGGGCCTCCTTTTGGAGTTCAATGTTTTTCGCCGCCTGTAACGGAATGGCAAAAACTGAAAAATGCACTTAGCTATCGTGAGTCCCTAATTGGCCCCCTTAAGCTAAAACTTGCAACTCACTCACACTGGCCTAAACTGCTACCAATCAAGCTTCTTACTCAGGATCTGTTTCTGCTTTACCTAAGCTTGCATTTCTGTGATGCAAGTTCAATATTACCACATCTCTTCTATTTTCTATAGCGGCACAAAAACCAAAGGATCGTGCGATTCAGGGGGAAACGTTCCAGGTCGACTGCCTAATGAGCATGTCTTCATTGCATGTCAACGCAAAAATATAACAACTTGAATGACGACGACAGGACATTGTGACGTCATAGCTTCAAAACAAAAAGGCTAACTCTGCGAATTTCGACAATACTTGACACTTGAAGAAAACTGAATTGACTGTACTGCTTTGTACTTAAAGATGCAGCCAAGACATACGACTATTGGTTCGGTGTCTCCAAGAATGTTGTGAAAAGAATAAAAGAAAATACCAGGTTTTCCATTGGTTATTCGCAGGTCATTGAACAAAGAGCATTTTTCCAGAATTAACAAAGGGCCTTTACAACATCAATTGCACAATAAAGCTACTCTGCTTTTAAACAGAAGGATTCTGTCTTATCTATAAAACGGCTCTAATTGAAGTACTTATTTGGTTTCCTTATGTACACGCCATAGCTTTTCGAACACAGGATAACAAGGCAGCGAGCTAACAATCCTCTAAACTGAATCTGATCTAAAGCCTACCCTGACCCTTAAAAGCGTGATTGGAAGATTTTCGCCATATTGTCAGCAAATGTTTACTGAAATCTTTAGTGACCGAAAAAATGGTGTTTACCTCGATTTGTTTTACACGTCGGTAATCTGAAATCGACAGAGCAAATGCAGATTAGAAAAATTATTAGAGAAAGACAAAATGAGTAAAAATCCACGGATTCTATATCTCGATGCTGGTGGCTTGTCGACTGTGAAAGCGCAAAGATTAAACGTTGATTATTTTGCTAAGAGGCACTCAAATTAAAATGCAATCATTGGAAGCTTGGAGGCCACCTGCTCAAATTACAAAGCAAACATAATCATAGGTTTGGGCGAATAGAAATCACAATTTAAGCATATTTTTACCATATTTTTTCAGTTCATCGTTCACTTTCTTTTTGTCAATTTCTCTCATCTTTGCTTGTTGCTTTAAGTCATCTTGCTCTCTTTCGATTTTTTCACTTGAAAAAAAAAACAGATTGATTTATCACTTTTATTACTTGTAGTAACTTAAATGTAGATCAATTAATTGCATTGACTGACCTCAAAAATTCCAGTGCTTGTTCTGGACAAGGCAAGACGTAAGGCTGACAAAAAATTTTGGAAACACTGCGGGATGGTAAATTACGGTTGGTAAATGTACAAGCATGCTGGTTAATTAGAAACCGTTCACTGATAACGTGATAAGCAAGGACGTTTGAAATCACAGAAATGATGAAGATGATCAAAAAAGAAAAACAGCAAAGTTCCATGTTTCCGATGATTATCTAGTCCTTCAATATGCAGGCTAGAACTGAAGCTGCAGCAGCAGAAATTCATTTCAATGGCCTTGGTTCTTACCAACTAGCCTTCCATGCAGCTATACTGTCTTGCATCTCTTTCAACCGGTCCTACAAATGGATTTTAAGAAGCATTCAACTCTGAACTTTGACATCAACTTTTTAGAGGGGTCATCGCATAATAGAGGATCATTTACGCCACTATACAAATTTTGATAATCTTTCACATCTATGTTTGCATGGTGTAATTAGTATGGTAAGGATGTTGTCTCAATAAGTGGCTTTGATTATCTCTAATGATCTCCCTTCTAATCCGTAGAGCATTACTTGAAGGGAATGTGTTTGTAATTGATGAAAAAGAAACAAACATGATGACTGGGTTACGAGGTGAAAACATCAACAAAAGCTTACCGGCTCGGCCTCTAATTCAGCCAACCTCCTTTGCAGCAACTCGACTTCTGTCTCTAATGCTTCTGTTTCTATTGGAGACAAAAGCAAAGCGATGATACATTGCTTGTTATCTACATGCAGACTTTAGATAGATTAAAGAAATGAGTTGAGGGAGGCAAGCTGCTTACAAGACGTTTATGTATATCTGTATCTAAACTTTTCCAGAGAACAGCATAAGGATTGAGAGTTGGGGTACAAAACTGTTCGCATTCAGCAGCGTTTTAAATTCACCGATACTGCGATTGCTGCCTGATTTGACACTAAAGCAAACTAGGTTATGTTAAGAAAGTCGATTTTCTTAAACTTTAACGATTTTCTTAATCTGTAACCTTATACAGCATATGATCATATACATACTAACAATAAATCATCGAGAGAGGTAATCTACAAAAAATGTTGTAGCAAAAAAGGATTAAACATGCGCAAGACATACCATCTTCCACAGCACCAGTGTTCTGAACTAAAAAGAATAAGGGAAGTTTTCAGTCAAATTGGACAACTGAAGAGATGCGACATATGAAGAAGTGAGTTGGCAGTCCATTTCACATTGTAGCCTAGACACCACTAACCTTAGCAGTAGCCCATTACACCTAAACCTACAATCTATCATTCTTGCAGCGTTTGTGTTCATGGTAGAGCCAATGATTCTTCAACGAAGCCTCGAGAAGGCAGAAAAGGTAAGAGTTGCGGTAAGACCAAGACTTTGCTTGCAATCGGTTGCGGAAAAGTGATGTGGAACTTTCAAATTCTATTTTCTCAGGAGTGAAAAGAAAATTGATGGGGACATTTGATAGCTAGAAAGGTAACTTGGAAACGTTGACCATGCCCTGAAAGAGTGCTTTAGCTTTGTGAAATTGCATCTTCGTAATGAAAATGTCTGTTGGAAAATGCACTCTAAAGTAGAAGAGTTAGGACTAGGAGAAATGACATTGTGCGTTTTTTTGTCGGAAAGATTTAAACCAGAAGTTAGACCAGAAGTTAAAGACTTAAATCATAGCAGTTCGCTTCGTAATCGTGTGAGATTAAATCTCTTATCTCCAGTAATCAAGAAAAATATGAGTGTTCGACACCTGGCCACTTTTGTCTAACATGTCATTGCGTAGCCATTTGATGAATGGCTCGAGACTCGAAGTCATACTTCGAAGAACAAAACAAAGGCCTTAGAACTGCCTTATCAGTCGAAGACCTTCTGATGAAAACACAGAGAGCTATAATAGGCATTCATTGCTTAATGAAAGCTAAATTGTATCAATAATTTACTCAGATTATTTACGAGCAATGATGAACTTACGTATCGCCTCTTTGAGTCTGACGTCATCCTCAGGGTCGTTGCAGCTATTCAGAAAGTCGTTGTATGTTTTCTCGTAATATCGGTTAATAATCTGTGTAAAGAGTAATGAATAGTAGAAAGTAATTAATCAACCAAGAGGTTATACCACATTTTCAACACAGATACGCCGTCTTAATTTGAAATTGCTAACAAAAGGTCAATTATTATTACCATTAGGTGATGTGGGACGTTTTTTAGATGGAGAAAGGGAAGGAAAGTTCACTCACTCGATCACAGCCAGATAGCGGGTTGCTTTCATCATCTGGAGAAAACAGAAGGGATTCCACATCCACTGCTTTGGTCATCTGAAATAAAAATAACCATTGCCTAGAGTAGGCAGAAAAGAAGTGGCTCTGAAACTAGTTCAGTATAATAAGAGTATTTCTTGAAGGGCTTGCGTTCTCTTTATGGTACTTACTCAACTCTATCTACTAAATGTTTCTAGAATGCTTGACACACTTCTGCACATAATCAAGGCAACCTAATTGTGGCTATTTGAAGTTCCTAAATATAAATTATGATAATTATGTCATTGTTCGGTTTATACATGCTATAACCATCCTCATTGACATTTTGTTCTATCTATTGTAACTTTGATAAAGAAGAAAATGAATTTATTTTTCAGCTCTTCCTGCCCTTAGAAACTCCCCAAACTAAAATGTGCACTTCAAGTCAGGCACTGTTCTTGCTGATTTGAGATGTTTGCAATCACAAGCTAAACCAAAAGGAATTGGTTGGAAAACGGGGTAATCATAGAAATTAAGAAGCTTGGCAAGCATTCCCCTGAAACTCCTTACAAAAATACCTTGGAATGAAAGCTTAATCATAGTCTTTATGTTAAAAAGGTTCATACTGGCAGGGCATGTTTAGAAGGTATATATATATAATTATATAAGCTTTTAGATCCCTAAAAATGATAACCATCAGCTAGCCATTACCATTGTACAAAAAACCTTTATGTAATTCATCAAAACATATACCAAACAACAAGCATACCTCTATCAAATTTACCATCCAGTGCAAGGCTCCAAGCAAAGTTGGCCAAGTGTGCAAACTACCAACAGTAAACATGGCACTTTTGGCAATCGGAAATGGGTATCTCAATTGCTTCAGCAGCCTTGGAACTTCTTCCTCCCACTTTGGGCCAATCTTGTCATTTTTGTCAATAAAGCCAAAGAGGAACTGCAATGATGATTGGAAACTTTATAGATGTTTTCAGCGACACCAAAGTGAGGGTTCAGTAAATGCCTAATGGTTGTATATTATGCCAGTTCTAAAAAACCTTGGTCAAGTCACATACATACAAAATGGTTTCTGGATCATTTCCGTACCACTCCTGTATTGCAAAGCTGATGTCTATGGCAGGAAATTAATCTGAAAAATTCTGGGTATAGAGCCTGGATGCTTATATAAACTTTTTGATAAAGCAAATGAAAAGAAAATTGGAGTTCACTGCTCACCTCAAAAATTCTGCGAAACTCCTTGCCAGATGGAGCTTGTAAAATCTTTTGTGATATTTGGTTTGGAAAGCCATTTATTTGTAGAAACTACAAAGGAAAACATGTGTGAGATTGTGAGAATAATTCTGAACATTCCAAACTGAATATTTTTAAGAAAAAATTGAAATAAAAAAAAAGTGGTGAAACATTGCCCTTTTTCTATAAAACCATAAACTTCAATTTTATTTAAGATATATTTGTAACTGGAAGTGGTTAAATTTATAAAAAGTGCTCATTTAAAAGTTTTAATAAATATGTGTACCAAAAACGTTTTTTTATTAGGAACACATGATATGGGAAATTCTCAGCTAAAACATATCAATAAATGCGGAATCTGTGGGTCATTTCAACAGATATGCCTTACAATATATCTGGAATAACTATAAAATTTTGACTTGAAAATATATTTATATATACTATCTTTTACTCACACAAAGGATGTCATCTATCATTTCTCTTTGGACTCCTGTGGATCGGACACATAAAAAACTGCAATGTTCACTCATAAACAGCATTCTCTTATTCAACATGTATATATACGTACTTCAATGGAAACCAACATTTCAATTTATGGACTGTCTTGTGTTGATAAACTTGAATCAAATATATAAATAAATTAACAAAATGTAGTTATATATATTTAAATGGACAGCTATGTGAAATCTTCCCCTCATATGAATCATTTGATTTTACTTGAACCTCTTATAATGCATCTGAAAACTTGATCTAAAAAGTTGGGTTCAATTCATAGATCAGCTAAAAGCCTACCAAGCTACTGATTCACCCTTCACTATTTGGTGTTATATTTGACTCCAGGAAAAGTTCAGGATGAGCCACATGTCACATCAGCAAGATTCTGTCATTTGGCAAATTTATTTGCAGGACAATCTACCATAAAAAATTAAGCTACTATTTAAAAGCAACAAAACACACCTTTATTGGAAAGATTTCTTGGGTCTTTCATTGTTCCTTGCTCACCTTTTCTGCAAAAAGAAGTCAAATTAAATGCAATACAAAAATAGAACCATATGGAGTACTTGTTTTCACATACCATAAAATAAGTTAAAAATCTTTCCTTGATAATAATGCAAATTTCCAGTAAAAAATAATTTAGCATTTGCATTCAAAATAAATCTTCCAAAACAACCAATTATCCCATGGTTTTTGAGCCTTATTGTTTGCCTCTCTTACATATAAGGAAACATTCATTTTTATCACTTACTGATGACTCTAGCTAAAGAGAGAAGGTTGTAACCAATGCAAAAACATGTTTATATCATGCATAACATAGTTTAGAACTTATGTTGATTGTGATAAAGTGTATTATATCAGTGTACTAGGTTATTTGATCTATAAATGAAAAACACCTGTTTCTTGCCATGTATGATGCTCTAATTTAGATTTGTTTTTAACTCTTTATATAGCTTATTTATGTTATTCAGCTTCGTGAACAGTTACAGACAAATCAAAGATCAGCTCAATTAGATCACAGATTAAGTAATTATTGCATTTTGTTCCTTGGTATGACAAGTTAAACAAGTTATTCCAAATTTTGTGCTCTGTAATAAAAAAGATGAAATTGCGAAAACAAAACCTTCAACATTTAAGAACAAATAGTTTTTGTATAGCTTCGTATATGAGCCCTATTCATCTCCATTATGTCAAAGATTTATCCAAAACAAGACTGCGATCATCTTACGACAGAATATGGGGTTTTGTAACTAATATTGCCATTATTCCGATTGTTGTTTTCATATAATTGGGAGTTGCACTGCTAATCACATATTTAGCTATTTCAAATTGCTTGCAATAACGGCAACTCGATGAGTCGAATTAGCAAGTAATAGTTGTATAAGGGAAATAGATCCATTCGAAATAGATCTAAAGTTTAAACGAATTATGGCCTAAGTTTGTTATACCTTCTCACTGAGTTGATCCTGCTAACGCTCCCGGGCCTTGAGTTGCTCAACATGGAGTCTCTGTTCTTTTTAAACACTCCAGACAGACGTTTACGAACAGAGTCATGGTGGTGAGACATTGGCGTGGTCCTTTTCATCGTGAAAATTTACCAAAAATTTATCGCTGTGTCTCATAACACAGTATTTCGGTTGAGTTTTGGCGCCCTCGATAGTAAATCTCCTTCGCAGTAACCTTCTTCCCCGCCACCCGAGATTGTGACGAATCATCCCTTGCACGAAATTTTCATTGTCAATAAATTAAATTTACTTTTAATATTTCTCCTTTCTCAGACTAGAAATAGGTCCATTGTAAAGAAAAATGGCCAAGAAGTAGATGTAATGATTAGAAATAGCCTTGAAATTTGCCGTTAGCGTGCAATTGAACGCAACTTGCGAGGTAACAATGCATTAGCGAAGGCACACGGGACATACGCTTGAGACTGCTTACATTTTGCTTGTTTTTGTCAACCGACTAACGCTGCCGGGTCTGTTTGCCGACGAACCCTTGCCCTTGGCTGATCCGACATCTTTAATGGATGCGTTGAAAGCTCCCGAAAGCCGTCGCTTCACAGAACCACCGAACGTAGCTCTCCGACTCATACTGATGCACTAAGGCCAAAGATTTCACCCTTCACTTTTAATGAATACACACAAACAAGCAAATCTAGTGGGAATGCACAGACTGGCATTTTTAATCCCAAATAAGCGTGCATTCTTGGCTCATAAAACAACAAATAGAATGCAAGAATCGGTGACGTAATTCCCTCATGACCCGCATCCACTTCATCGGCTTCGAGCGACTCGAACCATGCTCATAGATTGTGTAGAATTAAAATCACTTTTTTCCAACTTGTTATTTACACTCTCAAAATTACTTCCTGGGCTATATGACACTTACTAAGTTCAAAAAATTAACAATGTGCTTGTTAAAATTCTTCTTTTTCGAAGTGAAACTTATTCAAATCAGTAATTCCAAAAATTTTCAGCACTAAAATAGGCCCTAGATGTCAATCAATGCCCCTGAGTTGATTCTATCCTTTAAGCCTTTATCAGTTGGAAACTTAGCTCATTTTATTATAATTACTCGCCGTTGGAAATGATGACAGCTCTAGTTAACAAAACTGTATCTGTAAGAAAAACCAATTCAAAGTGGTATTCCCTATCCAATATAAAGGCATTGAGTCATGATAAATGAAAAGCGTATACCCAGATTGCAAAAATTGCTGAGCCATTATGATAGCTACGTTAATCTGATTGGCTGTCAAGCAAACTGCACACATGATGTTTTGACCTCGCAGTTGATGTCTGATCACATGAAAGCCGATTTATCACATGAAAGCAGACAACAGACCGAGGAAAACCGCTATCTACTATGACTCAATACCTTTAATAAAAATATACTGACATCATTTGTGCTAAAGGTGGTTTTGGGGCCAATATGAAACTATTGCATTGTTGGAAAATGATGGGAGGATCCTTGCTCTGTGAAAATTGTAAATTGCTTATTATCAATTTGTCACTTCTTGTATACTATACTAAAGCTTGCCTGTTTGACGCCTTCTTTGAAATGCATGTTTACATGAAAACCATTTTCAGCAATAAGAAAAGTCCCTCATTTACCCGCTCTCAATCCGTAGGACAACATTTATTGCGGACTTCTATTAGTTTGCAAAAAGCTACAAATTGAAATAACGATTTTTCGATTACGATATTAAAAATATGTTTATCGGGTTCGCCCTCAAAGAGAATGACTGTCAATATTTTGCTTCACACAATGTCTTGCGTTGACTGCGATCATTCCATCCCAACTCAACACATCTATATTGGTTTTAAGGATCAGTTTGTGTTTGCAAGTATATCCAAATGAAAATGAGTGGAGATGCCTTCTCTTTGTCATTTGTTTTCGTGTTTATCTTGCCTTGTAAAAGTCTCTTCACGACAAAAATCGCCGTAATGAATTTGAAAGAGCTCCAATCGAAAAAAAGTCATGAATGAGGATAGCCTGAATCCACATCGCTGTATAACCAAGGCGAAAATTTAACTTCGTGCAAACAAAGTCAATACTCGAAATAAAAGAGAGACTCTCTGTTGTTAAAAGAAGCGGATCCATTAATAAACAGCCTTTTTTGCAAGTTAGCAACAGAAAACATATAATGTTGGCTGAAATTGTCTTTTGATTAACTTGATTTCATTGAACTTAAAGTTGAAGGTTGTACTTGATTTCCTTGTGTTTCTTGTCTCTTTCTTTATGATTCTGTGTTTTTATAGTCTGTAGCCTCTTTCAACCCATTTTAATTTTTGTATCTTTGCAAGGAGATAAAACTTACGTCACTTTCACATGCATAAGGCAAATATATCACCTAAAGTACATTTTATGAAAAATTCTGCTATCATTAAATAAGATTACTTTGGAGCTTCTAGGAAATTATGGCACTGATGCAAAAATAAAAGTCGAGGTTACTATTCTTCCTCCGCAAAAATTGTTTGATCAATACAGCTATGAAAACAGCTATGAAAACAGCTATGAAAACAGCTTGCTTTTATGACCTAAATTCTCCACCTTTGTTCTTGAGAAAATTGACGTGTGGAAATCCAAGAAGAAATCCTCTTACCTCTGTTATTATCAGAACTAAGGCTCTTTAGTAATTAGGAGCGACATTAGATAAAATTCTAGGTTGATGTTATTCGAAAATGTCTAAAATAGAATGGCTTAACTTTCATTGCAAACCAATTCATTGAAGCAAAGCTAGCATAAACTGCTGTTAATTCTATTAATAATGAAAGAATTGGCCACGTAGTTTATAGGTAAACATGCGTTCAAACTTTAAGTATTCCCTCAAACTCTGATGGAAAACGGCATATAACGACATATTGACTTTAGGCCCATTTCCTAGCTTCTTCACCTCTAGTTGGATCGCTGTTCGCCCTAATTATGTTGCCTTCACAAGTTACCAACTAGTGGAAAGTTCGATATGCAGTGAGGTGGCAATGCTTGTGGGTCTCTGGCGTCGCCTTGACAACATTTACCACAATACCTGCAGCGTTTGATACCTCACTGCATGACTCAAACTCAAGCAGACGATGTTTTGGCTGCAAGTAAAGTCACATTGAAGTGGTTGGCTACAGAACGATAAGACTCTCTGCCCATAAAGAAAATTATTTCTAGACGGGGGGCGTTGTTGTTTGACATTCTTGCCCATCAAAATGCACATATAAATGGGTTAAATAGTAATGTTTCTCAGGAAGTGTGAATAGTGGGTACAAAGCTCTCTAATTGATGTCTAAAGATACAGTTTTCCAAAAATAATTCGAGTGATACCTTTTCTTCTTTCCTAAGCACAAAACTCCCGGGTATTACTAGCTTTTATAATTATCAGAATATTTGGTCAAAATCAGAATAAGATAGTAGACAAGTTCCCTCAATAAGGTCCAAATCTAGAAAACGTAATGTCTGTGATGTTTTGAAGATAACGCTCTTCTCAAATGCAGGAAGCCTTCACAGGAGAGAAGTACATTAGTACATTTTCATGAAGTACATTAGGGTAACTTTTGTTACCTGTGGGGTAAGCATGCCTTTGCTTTTAAAACGTGTGGCGTACCTGAAAAACGTTTCTGTCATTTGAGAGACGAGAGAACGACAGTGATAGGCAATTTCGATACCATTGCGAATACCACATATTTAATAATAACTTTTAAAGACTCTGGGAATACATTAACTGTTTCAATATTTTCTACAGAGGTATTGATAGGTTTTTCAAACACTCATCTAGGAAATGGCTGTTTAACAGCGACATGAAAAGACCAAACGTAGCAATAATACTCAGTGAATAGTGAGCTACAAATGTATGTTTGCGAGAAAGTACCAAAGTTCGTAGAGTGAAAGAATCGAAATTTAGGGCTAAATGATAAAAATGTTCCCGCCACTTGAAATCCCCAATAACGATTTATTTTCTCAGATAATATTTTACAATGTACTGTAAGAATGCGAAAAATCTTACCACGATCATGCATATATTGGCACAGACTAGAAGGAATAAGTCCGTTGGAGGGTTTTAGAGGAAGTCTGGTCCGATGGGGCTTTGAGTGGACTGTTGACGAATAAATGCCTTGCTAAATCCGAATGGCCGGAAATGAACGAGGGGGCTGTGAGTTGGCGAAATATTTCAAAAAAATAATTTAGGGTCGGTCGTGAGCAGATACTTAACCAGGAAAAGATTCTTTCGCGCGCTTTCGATTAGAGCAGGCTTATGCCTTTAAAATTGTTACGTTATAGCTTTGTACCTGCTTCTTAGTCGGCCTAAAGTTTCTTTAGTGTTTACATCCTCCCTACAAATGCACAGTATTCATCGCAAAAACACCTGCAAAAATGTTCCAAAGTTTTGCAAGGAGAGAAGTTCATGAGCTGGCTTGCACACTCTCTCTGTAATAGTTCCACAGCTTATGTGGAAGGCCTAAATGGATTAATACCACTACATACCTATCGCTCCGCATTGCTATCAAATGGAAAGTCACGATAGCAATTTACATAATAGAACTGAGGCTCAGTTCTCTTACCATGTGATTGGAAACAAGGCTTCTACTTGATAGATTTGATCCAATAACAATACCATCACACAATAGTCGTTATAGTTGGAACACTTTTGGTCCTTCTTGCTTCCACGTCGTTTATGCATTCTACATTGTCAATAGGATTACTGGGTCTCTCTGTCGGCTTCACCTTGCCGTGCCTAAAAAACCTCCAAGAACTGGCAGGAGCAGAATGTACGCGCCCTTCTGGGGTGCTCCCCCAAGCTTCAATGTCCCTGTCGCCCAAGCCGGGCACTTCTAAGCGCTTTTTAAACATATTGTTCGAAGACTTGGTACTTTTACTCGCCCGTCTGATGTCGCGTCGAATATCAGACTCCATTTTCAGATTCTTCGCCACTAACTGTCTTTTCAGCACACAGCGGAAGATCTCGGGGATCTTTTCCACGGGCGTGTCTTCTGTGACAACCCTTCTAAAGTCTTTAATTACGAGGGGTGCTATGTCTGCGTCGATTTGCATGCATAATTCTTCAACTTCGATTTTCAACGGCCGAGGCAGTCTATAATGCTTAACAGACTCGTTAACTAGCCAACTATAGTCCGGTCGACCAGCCTCTTTCTTTCGCTTGGCCTCTTTTTCCTGCTGAAGGGCCTCTATTTCTTTGAGACACCCATTAAGCTCCTCAAGTAACGTCTCTGAAATCAGCTCAGGCGCCACGGGGGTAGGCGATTCCCTAGAGCCTCCACTTAGGACAATGTTCCACAAATACTCCAGCATGTTTCTCCTCGCACCACTTTGACTTCTCAGCTCCGAATGGACTTGCAGTATCAGACAGAAATTTCGCAGACCAAAGATGAATACAGCTTGCTTTAGACGTACGCAAGGAATAATGAATATAACATCGATAGATATTGTCTGTGGATAACTTGCTTGTCAAATCGTGTAACTGCAGGAATAGTTCACCGTTGTCTTAACAGCATCATTATCGGCAATCTTTAGAGTATATCATCGCAGTAATTGGTTCCACCAAGCTCACACTTTAGAGCCTCCAGTTGAAATTTCAAGTTAAAACGCAAGGCTGGTTTCCTCTGATCACAAGCAAGAAAAAGTTCTGCATCTGAAACTCGAGGAGCGACAAGAAATCCTCACCCTGTGTTTGCTCCCTAGATCAAAGATTACTTTTAACTTTTCTAAACATAGATTATCCTTGAATCCGTTTCGATATTCTTTATAAGAATATGGGAAAACTATTGATAAGCCTTGGCTTGCTTAGGGCGAGAACACGTTCAATTTAATCCGCCTGTAAACACCGACTGGTGATTCTTTGGATGTTTGAATAACACATGACAAGCTTAATTCTCATCAATGTTGATCTTCGTCTTTCGCCGTTTCAGCTTCTTTATTGCCTGAGATAGCTACACTGTTTGCATTCCAGCCTAAAAAGACAAATTGCAAATAGTTAAGACGAGTTTTTGACAGTGGCCAATCTAACATCGGTGATTGTCTTGTTTATCGCAGGGAGCAGGGGCCTGGAGATCTACCATCAAATGCAAAGCTCCCTCTTATTAAGTGAACAGCAAGCACTCTTTGTTGCCAAGAATTCTGATGCAAACGTTTATGTTAAGTGAAAAAATTAATAAGAATGTTTTTGAAATCCAAATGGGGGCATCCTGTTGATCTCAAACTTCCTTCTCCTGCCGATAGCTTTTAGCTGAAGCCCCATACAAACGATGCAGAAAGCCGGAGTACATACAATTCAAGTCACATGACAAAATCCGATTCTGGACAAAAGTCATCATTTTGTAATGCCCAGTTTTATGTACGTATAAGGCTTGGAATTGATTTTTGATCTAGAAACATTTGGCACAAGAGCAGTATACAAGAAAAACAAAACATTTCAACCAAAGATGCGTATTAAACTGATAAACAATGTGTTATTGTGTACACAAAGTTCATCTGATAGATTAACTAGGGCTTGGTAAATGCAAATCATTGCATGTCTAAAAATGACGGTGGGTTCCTTTTATTGTCCTTCGCAATTCCATGTTATCTACGCAACGTGACATACCACTGTGATAATGCACTTAAATGAACGCATTCCTAAGAAATAACAAATTTTTGTGTTGGCAGAAATTAAGAAAAAGAATTCGGATATTATCACAATGAATCATGATAACTTTGAACAAAAATCAAATTTTTGGTTTGCAAGACACCGCAAAAGCTAAGAACGAAAAGCCATTTTGAGAGAGGAAAATTGCAAAAATGAGAGCTAGAAGTACGCTTTATTTTAATTAAAGAAGAGGAATTCGGGCTGTCTTCGTTCATTATGACTACTCTTTGAAGGAGGGAGGGAAAGAAAGAAAGAAAGAAAGAAAGAAAGAAAAAAAGAAAGAAAGAAAGAAGAGAAGATGTTTTGAGAATAGCCTAGTTCCACAGTCGTTTTGAAGCTGAGGTCATAAATCGAAAACGAGGTTAACGATGATCAAACTTAGAGAACAGTTTCTAAAGAAGTGCCGAGAAGCTACCTAACAGCCCAGCATAGGCTTGAATGCAATCGAAGAACGGGTGCAATCGAAGCTTTCACGCAATCTTAGCCTTTTAAGCTGTAAAATTTCAACAATAGTGAATCTGAGCAGAGGCAATAAATTTTCTCGCAGTTGCGAAGCTGAAGATAAGCTATAATGTCATTGTTAACCATTGGCAAATAATTAGAGGTAACTAAGTATGTTGAAAACATGAACACTTAAAATTAAATCGCGATATATCAATTTCAAAGGGGTAAGTGTCAGCGTAGGATTACGTTAACTTGAAAAGGGCATAAAATTAAAAGGAGCTCGTTCCGATATGAAAAGCCTTTGACAAATGAAGTTGCATCGTATTTAACTACATAAGCAATTAGATGGTGAGATACAAGAGAATGTTACTCATAAGAATGTTACTAAACTTGTCTTGAATGCAGTGCAAGTTTATTAATATCGGGGATAGATTATACAGAGAAGAGACTTATTTGAAATCAGGAAGAAAATCTGCGAGTATCCGCGCTACAACTTACCCTCCCGCGTTACTATTTAGCCTCCCGCGCTTTTTCTTAGCCTCCTTCTCTCAATCCTCTTAGCTCGGGTCTCCACTAACTTACTGCCAAACCTCCAGGCATTCTGCCTTCCAGTAAAGGCCAGCCGACAACAACAAAATGTCAAACAGATTTACACGATATGGAACCAATTTTATACCTAACAAAAACAATTTCTGGCTTTGCCTTCAGATAACCTAAACATTCCGCTCTATTATCTTTCTTTCTCTTACATATATTCTTCAATGTTTCACTTTGTGGTCGACCGTCGACGTGATAAACAGTAGAATTCATGTTCTATCCCGCATCGGAGGGCTCTCGTAATCCAAACAAAATTAGAAAACTTCTCACGGAAAATGACTTAAGGCTATCAGAGCGAAAATATACAAAAAGCGAAGAGACTTTGAGAATTGATTGGACTATAATCCCATCCTTGAATTAGAGAGAAATGATGGAATGACTAAAGCAAAACTTTTAGGCATTATCGAGAAGCAAGTATACTCCCAGCTTATACTTTGGATATGGATCAAGAGGATGGTGGCTTCAAGTTAATTAAAGTTGATTATGAGTGGAACAAATTAGTTCGACTTATTGACCATTGAAGATGGGGGCGGGTAGTAACAGAATGATAAACACTGAATCGCATATCAAATGACACCATACTAATTAAAAGGGATAGACCTAAAAATAAAAGGTGATTCAATTGTCTACATGCATATGAAAGGCTGGTTAACAAAAAGTGATCACTTGGCTACTTGTGGCAATGTTTGAATCAAAAATACTGTTTTGATATTCAGATTCACTTGGTTTAATGTCATGGCAACGCCCGGTGGGTCAACCAGCTTATGTGATGACATTAAGAAAATTTCAGTAAAGAAAAGTGAATGATTTTCGCATCCTATTTAAGATAATTCACATAGGGCCTTTTTCATTTCTTAATTAAATGCATCATGTTTTACTTCTGTTTAGGATGCCTGTAATGGTCAGCAGAACTCAATCGACAGTGCCAAAGAATCCTTTCGCTACCTTTAAACAAAATGATAATTGTTTAAATTATAATAAAACTTTGATACAAAATACAAATGAATTCAAACACGACTGGAAAAGAAATTTAAGCTGGTATTGAAATCAGCGAGACGCAAGAAAACTCGTTTATTTGTCGGGTTCATAATACTTTGGCAGCAACAGAACGTAAAGTAACGTATAGTCCTTGGTGTAAAAAGTAACTCCTAACAATGCCAATTTGGTCGGCAAAACGCTTTCACAAGATGCGATTGATTAACCAATCCTTATCGTATCTCAACGCGTGCTGAACACTTTGATTGGAAACGAATCAAGCAGCCACCTCCGTTTGACACAATTTCGACACTTTGATGTAACGAACAACTAACAACCGATTCAACAGGCCTAAATTAAATGTCACAGCTGCACACGAGGTGCTATTATCACAAGCCACAACTGGCCTTTTTCATGGCTGCAGAAAATCTAAAAATGAATTGTGAATTTGAATAAGAAAGCATCTTGCATGTTCTGCGTCTCAAGAAAAACTGTTGAGAAAAACTTGATGATTGTCTCTCTACGTTTAGACAATCATCAAGTATTCTGGAAACAAATCCTTGTTCTTCCCATCTAACTTTGTCAGCTTGATAATCCATTTCCAGAAGCTCCGAACAAGCAATTTAACATCAAAGAATCATGTTTCATATTTAACATAAATACCAGTTGCTATATTTTCCGTCAGTCAAGTCATGACACGATGTTGATAAATTTACATCACGTTCTTCAAGAATATAACAGCGCGTTCTTGGTTATACCCGATTCATGATGCTCTACACTGCTAACTAAAGAAAAAGATTGTTACTGGGTGTAACAAAGTAAAACTAAGAAGGTTTAGGAATGAAGGAACTTTCGGGGGTCTTGCAAAGACTCTCTGAATGGCTTTCGTAGCATTGGCAAGTTGACTTTGCGAACAAGGACAGTATAAAACTGTGAATTAACAAGAAACAAAAGATACCTACGTAAAATGTTTTGCTGCAGAAAACAAACTAAAGAAAGGCTGCTCTGAAAGGCACAGCACCAAGCTAGTGGTGGCCGAATTCAAAGCAATACTGCATTTCTATACTTCTCTACATTATGTCAAAATACAACTGCACCCAAAATGCATACAAAACTTGCGAACTTAATGTGATACTATTGGACCTTATTTAATGAGCATTAACGTTTGCTGGGTGAAAATCCAATGAACCTTCAAATAAATATGTGCATCGTGAAAGCAAAATCAGACCTTCAAATAGCTACATATTGCTTCAACCCGTGCAATTCTAAATCATTTGTTATTTCCCTAATTGCCACAATATTGATTAACTGATTGTATCATTGTTTACGCAGAATTGGTTAGTATGATGCTGCAAGCTTGATAGGTCTCGTACCATTTCAAAAACTTTTGAGTCCAAGCCAACATGGCATATGGAGAGGTAACGCTACCATATCTATAAATTGACATTATAAACGAACAATGTTATCAATTTGATTATAAAACAATACTCACACTGATAAACTGACAAGAAAAACTTTGATGCTTGCCTTCTGCCGCAATTATTTTCGTTTCGTCGTCAAAAATCAATAATTTATTTGTTCAGTCCACGACCTTCTTTCAACGCCAATTGCCCATGCTATTCATCATGGAATTTTTCATAAAATGCTTTAGTTGGTAAGCGCGTCAATGCCTTTTCACTGCCTCTAATTAATTATTTAAAGCTTCGTGATTTGATTTTGTTCGCCGCTTACTGAATTGCTTGCGCATGTTCTGACCAGGCAATCGTGCGAAAGTTCTGTTCTTCAAAATCCTATGTTTGCAAAATGAAGAATGAGATGGATAAACACTCTTTATTTGCTAATTCTACACCAAAGCATTGTGAATTCCAACCAGCAACTTTGCCGCGACGAAGTCTTTTTATTTTTAACAGCAGCAAGTTATTCCGTGTAAAGATTTACCCGCTGGTTGCTGCAAAGCTTTGAAGATTCTATATTCAGTCTGGTTATTGCTAAAGACGATTCACTAGAAATGTTGAATCAGACATAAAATTCTTTTTGCATGATGACAAACATAGTTTCGCTGCAAGTTTCGTATGAAATATGCTTCCCTGAATCTCAAATAGAAGGAATAAAATAGTAAATAAGAAAGAAATAAATAAATATTGTAAAAAAGATCATCAGACGAATAAGCTTCTTAATTTGAACAAGAATCACAGAGATGAAAATTAAGCTATATGTTAAAACTATAGATTAAAGCTAATTCGATGGTAAGTATTTCATAACAGATTAATCATGTAAGAACGCTTTAAAAAGATTACTTTTAGATTCAATAAAGAGAGCAGAAAATTATGTGTTCATCTCACCTCCAAATCTTCGTCATGCGTTCGAAAAACGAAGACAGGCTTTGAAGTATTCTAGAAGGAGCCTGGGACCAAACTTTGCATAACGTGCAACAGTTTTGGCCAGTGCCCACGAAGGGTGTTTTCGTGAGAATTAACGGGTCACAAATACGGAACAGCTGGCTAACTCTTGACCAAATGTCTGTCGACAGCGCTAGCCTATTCAAAATGTTTACTACCTAACGCGTTCGTGTGAAAATTTGATACATTAACACAACAGTCGTGGTATTTGTGGGTCTTTTTGAACGGATATAATCGTCCTCCTACTGAACTTCTCTCAACACACATTGACAAGTATGAAGGCTAGCTGCACTGCTTTTCATGAAAGATTAACATTTAGGTTAAAAAACAAGTGCACACATTGCATCAAGATGCGTTCAATGCTTAACATTTGCTGAATAGGTGAAAGGCTTGCAAACTCACAGAAAATGCCAGAGGGTAATTTCTTCTAATTATCTGGGTCAAATTCATTTCCCAGCAGCTAAGCACAATTGACGAACTTAAAGGTCACACTTGAATGATTTCATCGATGTTTTATAAAAAAACTCGCATTGGCAAACACAAAGACCGTTCACTGATTCCTGAATGTCAAAATAATTAATTAGAACTCTGGGATTTCTGCCTTTGAGGTTTCTTGCATATACGCAGGCATGCATTATTTAAATACGTCTTTCGGGGTAGCGAGATTTTCTCCTAATCCGCTTTAATTGCGAGAAGCTTTCTCGATAAATTCTTTATTCATGTTTATTTCTCATAAGCAAAGATGGCAATCGTGAAATTGTAGATTAGAGTATAATAAACTGCATGAAGAATGCCTGAAAAGTGTGAGAACATTTTATAGCATTGATTTTGACTGACCTTATTCTGTTTTTGAAAGACCTGAAGTTCAAACTGCAGTTAGGAGGCGCCTGAAAAATCAGCTAGCACCTTAATGCACGGATGAGTATATTTGAGTATACACCAGCTGGTACGGGCATCAGGTTCGTTTTGAAATCTCACCAATGTTAATTATGTGCGCATACACAGAACTGCGAGGTAGATGAGTGAAGACGGTATAACGAGGAAAGCGCTCGCTTAGAGGTGTAAAATATTTGCTCTGCAGGACCCTTTGCTTAAATCCTCAATTAAATAAAAATATTAGTTTAACAAACGATCAAAGCGACTTAAAAATGCATGTTGAAATGCAAGGTTAATTACACGAGATAAACATTCGATTCGACTTATGACCCCAATGATTTAAGAGCCAATGATTCGACTTCAACAGTACAAACTTACTGATGGACTACAAAGGAACGTAGCCCTTGCTTTCACTATTTCCGTATTTATTACACAAATCAAGTCTTTAACTTTTCTATGATCTTCATTCTAACGATCATTTAGACTCTAAAGTCTAATTAAACCTCTGTGAAATATCCCTCTCCAGATATTCGTGATATTTTTTCACCAAACAGTTTTCGTAACTTCATATTAGCAATAATATTATATGTACGACAATTGCATAAACGCTTTCTGAGTTGCAAGCCCCAAAAGTTCACATCAAGATTCGAGAGGCGAAGTAAAACGAACTCGTTTCGCTTGATATGCTTTCATAAACAGAAAGTAGCCTAACATAACTTGAATTATAAGCTGAATCCTTCTGGATCATGTGCTACGATACAATATATACGTGTAACAAGTCACGTGGGTATCGTTGTAACAAGTCACGTGGCTTTTTTCATTGAACTTCAAAGACGATGAACTAAGAAATGTATCCATAAAACTTGCAGACTTCGAAAAATAGCATTTTGAATGACCCATCTTTAACAAAAATCCTTTAGGCCTCTTTAAAGATTCTGAAATTCCCATTTGAGAGCAACTATCGCCTTGTAGACAATTCCGCAAATTTTTGGCGTTAACATATAAACACAAAATTAGGTTGCAATGAAAGTAGCTAGATAACTCGCAATTGACTTGAAAAGCCGGCCTTCCCAGACATTCATGTTCAGGTCACCTATTGTGAAGGCATGTGTGCGATAGATAACGATTTTATCAAGTCGTTACTAGCACTGAAAAATTCATATTGCGATATTCAAGATATTACAATTTCTTTGACACTAAAAATAGGCCAGTGGGCACTCTTGATTCAAGCAAAAACATTCTACATCACCACGCGCAACCAGAAACACATTCAGTTTCATAAATAACGGCTTCAGCAGAGCAGAAGCCAAAACAACAATGTCAACATTAATTCATTGTTTACTATTCGAATGAAGATGCAGCACATTTGCGAAGATAGGAGTTGCACTTTTGAAAAGAGGGCTTGGTCTTGAAAGGAAGACGCCTTTAGATCTTTACCCGTGTGCGACTGCCATTAATCCTGAGAATTCGCAACTTAATTTTTATCCTAAGAATTTGCATATTTTCATGAATACATTGTTTATTCATGAGAAAAAGAGAACAGCGACGTCTACTTAAATCTTCTTTTCTGCAAAAGCACAACGATTGCGGAGTTACTCGTACAAAAACACGTGAACACATGCTGAAAAGGATCACTTTTCCGGTAGAAAAACACATTAATCTCCCCGTTTACTAATGCTTTGTGAGAAAAACGAAACATGACATGCCAAGTAAGTATTCAACTTCGAGTCTGATTGAAAACAAAACTGTGCCCGACGTTTTCCTTTCCTTTAGACAGGTGCAATACCGCGAGAATGGACATCCTCTTCGCTCAAGACCTTAAAGCAAACCTGGATCTACACTGTTTACATAACACCAAGATGCGCTGTGGATGCAAGCACCATCTATAGTAAACATATTGTACCAAGGGTCAACACCTGTTATGTATAACTGCAAATTTGTTGTTCTCGTCGTAAATTTCGGTCTTGAAATACTTATGAAAGTTAAAACTTTAAAGAATTAGTAAACATTGTCATAGGCAGCGGCGAAGAAAAAGTTCACTGGTGAACTGGCCCCTCATAAACGGGTTCTCATTTGCAAAATATGTTGCCTTCCTCTTGATGTTTTATTTTGATGTTCTAGTTTGTAATAAATACTTTATTAGTGCTTCCCATGGTAATGTTGTTAAAAAGTTGGTGAAATATCGATGATGGGTGGAAGGGATGATAAAAAGGCGATAGTTATGCTGGTAAAAAGTTGTTTGATTTATCAATTGACCACACTCTTGCTTGTATCCATACCCATAATCTGGTCACCCAACCAAAGCCGCTTTAAGGTCCTCGTGACGGGTTCAAAATTCTGAGCAAGTGCATTACTGGTCACTGATATCGAAGAAGTTCTCCTTTTCTGCACGAGTCCTGCTCGCAAAGAACAGCGTTGGCGATCTACCTCACCAGAAGAAGTGACATGGACGCAAGCACTAAATCGTTGAGACAATTAAATGAAAGAAATTAGATCAAGAACTTCACAGCCAGAAGATTATTTTCAATGATGACACTTTCAGTTCTAACACCCACGGACGCAGGGGCCATCTAATGGGAGGGCAAGTCCATTAAGGGACACATGACCACGTCCACTAGGGATTTAGAAGAGCCACTTCTGGGGCTCACTGGGGCACTTTTGTATGGTTTGCCAAAAGGCTGAGGGGTATGGCCTCTCTGGGCTCCCTGTTCCTATGTCTCTGCAGATATAATTTTTAATCTGATAACGTTTTTATGTTCTACTATAAATGTCTAGAAGTTTGGTTCAATAATGTCATGGCTGATGGTAGGTGCTGATGATAAGATTCAGTTTGTGATCTATAATTGATCCCAGTTGCAGATGTCTCTGTTAGTGTTCAACTGTCCAAGCAGTGGCTCAATTTATGTTTATAGAATGGATGAGTGGTTGTTTTCAGGGCGGTTGAGTTGCTGATTTTGGAGGGAAGAATGCAGACAAACCTCAATGACAATTATTTATATTAACCTATACACAAGTATGCCCAACTGTTGTCTAGTACTTACAGAGATCTTAAACAGTCAAATAGTCGAGCAACAATGTCGCTTTGATATGGATTTAAATACAGATGTCGAACAAAAAGTTCTGATTACATTAGATAAAGTAGACGCAATTAATTTAATCAAAGACAACTGTATATGTTGCAAACAAACTCAATCCACCATACCATTATTCAATTTTTCACGCAACAAAAAGGGTTCATTTTATGCTTTCCTCTCCAACAAAGTTTTCAGGAGCTCAAGATGGCGTTGAAAAATGAACTACGTGTAAACACCTCAGGAGGCAAATTAGAGGAACGGTGGGCAAAAACGGTGCGTCAGAAACACATCACCATTATTCCAAAAGTGCCTTAGAGAAGACCTTGCATTTTCGACTAAATTAACTTTCGAGCTTTTTCAAGCAATTGGGTTCAAAACTTTGTTCATATGTCTTAATTGATATGTGTATTTTGTATAAAACAAAACAGTAATTTACATCAGAAGCAGCTTGTAGTTCTGACTGGTATGCATGAAACTCAATTTGGTCATGTCTGAGGGGCAAATCACTCCAAAAAAATCTCGTTACACCTTTTGTGAAAATCCTATTGTTTTATCAAAAAAATCCCTGGAAATCCTATTGCTTTTGTGGAAATCTCGTACGCTATTTGCAAGAGTGAATTGCCCCTCGGTCATGTCAACTTGCAAAAGTTTATATGCAAAATAAACTAGGAACGAAGGATAAAATATCCATTGAAAAATGATAATCATTGAACCGAGACGATTAAACTTGTTGACAGACAATAACAAATGTCATTGCCGTGAAGGTTATTTAAGGCAGGGAAATTATGACGGCACATTTCATATTCTTGTTAGCATGTTACTAAAAAGAAGAATTCGCAATTATGGCGAGCACACCGCCAACACAATGAAGAAATGCAAATCAGTGCATTGTTTATTCTCATGTCTGGTATTTTATACGTACGTTGGCGAATGTTTCATCAAATTGGCTGGGCAAACAATTAACTTCGTGAAAATCAGCTTAAAATTTTTGAAAGAGTGTTACAGTCGTTTCTCCTGGCTTCACGCACCTGTTGCATATCGTACGAGAATCCTTTGATGAGCTCAATAAACATGGTTTAATCAACTTTTAAACTAGATTTCTGACGATCTAGCCTTGGATAAAACTTGGTGTTCAATCGTAAGGAAGTGTTTAAGAAACAACAGCAGCTCATCTATAAAGTCTCTTGAAGTACGAAAGATAAGGACAATAACACAAGGGCAATAGCATGACATTGAAGATAACAATACGATTTTGAAAACAATAAAGCAATTATACAAAAGATAAAAAATTTAAAAGGCAATTGTAAAATAATGTAAAAACAAGCACAACCTCGAAAACAACTACATAGAACAGAGATAATTGTGGCGTGGAAACCTGCGCTTTTCAAATTCAAAACAACATTATTGATAGAAGCAAAGGACACGTGGTTGCCTGTTGTTGATTCGAAGTTTTAAACTTGCTTTTTATAGATCACGTGCTGCCCAAAATGCTACATTCAGTCAATATGGCGACAATGTACTTCCAATTTTAGAATGGTGCTACTCAAAGCGAATTTCAATTGAGATAATCGAGTGTTTCCAGACATGTTTTGGACACTGCTCTGGGTCATTCTTGTTATCATGTTTTCCGACATCTCTCAGAAATAAACTGGGCCCTGTTTGAAGCATGGGCGTTGCTGAATAATTAATCTGTAGATAGGCAGTTCTTCGAATGACTCAAGCCTTGGCGGTTTACAAACCAGTTATATTCTAAGAATAATGTTGTTGGGGAGAAAGCGTTCTGATACGACTAAGGTGGACCACAAACTACCTTCTATAAAGAAATGAAATCTTCAGCCTGATTCCAAGTACACAAGGGCAAACTCGCGGTTTACAAATACCGCACGAATTCCTCCTATTTAAATGTACAATCGGTGTTTATTCATCGAGAGAGCAAGGCCAAACGGTTACACAAATAGCGAGAGCTCTTTCCAAAATATTAGTTTTAGTAATACAGCCTCAAAAAGCTTTGAATTCAACGGCTTACATTGCAACCAGAGAAATGTGTCGAAAGGTCAATAACGAGCCACAGGGATACCATGAGTCGTGCTGCTTCGGGGAGTATTTCGAACGTAGCCATAAAACAGCAATGAAAACATGAAATCTAAGCAGTTTAATGGACGTAATTTATTGGACAACTGTTTAATGAGTCGATGAGGACTCAAGGTATCGCAGCCGTGGTTGTAACGAAAGAGGCCATCTATGAAGGAGAGGCAGCTTTGAAAGGGAGGCAGTTTTTGAAAGAGAGACAGCTTTTCCTAAAAGAGGCTGCTACAGGTCGTATTCATTTATGCTTTAGTTCAACGCCTTAATATTTAGTTAATCGATTAAAGGGCAGTTTCTATGACTGTGAAGTTTTTCCTGGTGGTAAAACGTATATAGTAAAGTGTGAGGGTAATATTTAAAAGCAGATGACAACACTGCTTCGTCACGATTGCGCTAGCGTTTGCTTATGGTCCCCCAACATTCCCTTCGAATTCTTCCCTGCAACCTTTAAACAAATAAACATCCTTTCAACACCATGCACGAACGATAGCAAAAAAACCATAAACAAAAATCGGAGAACGCCAGCAAATTATCAGAAACCGAGGTTAATTGCAGTGGTCAATACAAAACTCAGATCCTGACAAATGTTTACGCTTAAAATATAACGGCCTTTGTCTATCAAAATGAAAATGTGTGAACTGACCTGAAGAACGAGTGCACGTTTGCATAAAAAATACCTTGGGTTGGGTATTAGCGCTTTATTCAGCCGTTTAAGCAAAATCATGGGAGGTGAAAGCTGAAAAGCGAGTATTAACACCTTGGGTTATCAGATCGAGTACAGGTGATTGCAAGCTGTAAGCTTCTTAAAGTTTCTCAATGATATCATTGATTGTATGTGTAAACAGCAGGATATGGCATACACATGGCACAGGGTTCGGGGTGCGTAGGGGTTCTAGTTGCCTTGATAATATGAAAAGTATTCTATTTTGCTTTGAGACACCAGTCGATATACAGCCTGAGGCATCTCATGGCTCTCTTTTTGTTTATGGCTTGCATCTGAAGCACATCTCAATCAACCAAGAATATACTTCTGCGATGATTCATCGACTAACCTAGTTTTGAAAATCCCAGACAATAAACGTGCATAATCGAACATCCTGGATTTAGGATTATCTGTAGGATTCTTCAAATCGTAATTATGACACATGCCAAAATCTTATTAAAGCTTGTAGACTTTATTGTCATCCACCAGGAAATAAAATAGGTTATAGTTATAGTACGGATATAGGCGTTTCTAAAAAGAGGCATGTCTATCTATTAGGAGGAGAATCGAAATTTCTCTCACAATTTTGATCTTTTGTCTGCTTCTCCCTCTACGCATTTCCCATTCAATTATTTGTCAAAATAGAATTTATTTTCGACAATAACAGTGCAGACTCGGTTTTCAACTGAGAAAGCACCAATTTTTGATGGAAGAAAGCGTCATCGAAAACTGAATAAGTCGATGTAGGGCATCATTTTATGGAGGGGGGCTCTATCGGGCATAATCTCTTGGCTCTTTCAGCTGAGTCCTCTGATTTACACGCTTTTTTAAAAGGAACCACTTTATAAGGAACCTACATATAGAAGACCGAAATATTTAAAGAACTTATACTACTAAAAACGAAATACCTAAGGAACTTTTCGATTTGAAAATTTTTATAACTGCAAGCATCAAGAACTAAAAAGCCGGTTCCATTCATTTGCAGCCAATACTCGCATCGATTATTTGTTATTCGTGTGTCGAGTGCTTCATTGAGTAGTTTCCGCATATGCTGTCTCGCCCCTCGCTCTATTAAATGTTAAGGCTTGTTGCAGTCAAAGCACCGAAAGTGAAAACTTAAGGATTTTTTAAGGAACTTTTGGTACTAAAATCTGATGATCGAGGTCTAGGAATAAGGAACTTTTGGAACTAGGCCTTGAGGAAGGTTCCATGGCGTGTAATCGGCCAGAGGCAGTAAGGAGATTTGGTCGTTGGGTGGGAGGGAAACTCAGAATTCAATAGCATAACTTTCTTTCACGTCACTAACAGGAGCTTAGTGATAAAGTACAAAGGCAACGAACAGTTTGTTTTGTGCAACAAACAATTCCGAACGAAAACCGTATTCCTACAACAATGTGAAATGTCAAAGCACACGGAGGAAACTCGCAGTCAAGGGCTATCATTATGCCAACTGTTTAAGGTCTTATTGAATTTGCACTCTGTTAATTATTTCGAAAAACACAGGTCACGCTAGACAAAATGGCACGGTGTTCGGTTAAAAACCACACGATAACTCTGTGTCTAATCAGATCCTTTTTAAAAACATATTTCCAGCTAAGCAAAACAAAAAGGTGTGATCTAATTACATTTTCGCATTGTTGAAGGATTAAGAAACTCCTTGGGATTAGCAATTTTCAATGCAGCTAGTTTCATCAGAAGGGAGTTCGGCCTACTTAAAATCAGTTATTTCTGCTTGGAGACAAGGCAAACTCTGCAATAAATTTTCAGCGGAAAAAAACAAGAACACCCTTTCTGTTGACGTCAATCGTGGGAATCAGAACGGGTTGTTGTTGCTGCAGAGTTGTTTGTTTACAATTGATTGAAGGTTCCGTTAAATTCTACCTGCTTAAAACTGTAAACAGAGTACACTTTTATTGGCTTGATACCAAAGGCCAAAATTTAACAGTTCAAAAAATGAGAAACGGGTCCCACAGCAATGTTATATAATTGTTTTTAGCAATAAACTGGTTCTAAAAAAATTATGGCAAAGTTCTAGTAAACAGTATAAAGCGTTTCTTGCAAACTGAGCTCAAAGAAACATTGCATTTGAAAGATTCTGAGTAAAAGCACTTTCCAGTTAACCAACTGGCGCGCAAACGATTCAAAGGCAAATATACTTGAGTAACTGTAAAACATTTGCTACTCTGAACTCACGCATCTTCGTTGGCTGCCACGAGGCAAACCAATATCAAATACAGAGTACCTCGTCATAAAACTTCAACAGCGTAGACCTGCCTGCAATCACCAACCCACAAGATAATGATTTCTTAATACATACCTGGATGTGACTTACTGCAAATCAACGAGCTTTGGAGGTGAGTCTATAAGGCTGTTGTGTTTGTTGATCCAGGCGATTATTTGCCTATATCCACTTCAAAAGTTCTGGCTATTGCATCCGTGGAAATGTCTGAAACACGGTACCCGCTGTTTTGATGCTTCTCATCCCGTGATTAAAGCCTTGATAATGCCTCGTAGGCCGCTAACCGGCTTAACGATCTTTCTTTAGTCACTTCCAGGGCAATCCAACTCTCCGGCAACTCGGTCGATTCGACTGACATTCGCTACGCAAGGACGGTTCTGTTCGCGCCACGGAACAATGATTGCTATAATAGGAGGAACAATGAGTGTTTGCGTATCATGGCAGGTAAAAGAGGTCTCCTTCCACCGTGTTCCATTCATATCCACTGGCAACCGGTTGCGGAACAGGTAACAAGCTATCCAAGATTTGTGCTTTGAGAATTGGTCATTCCGAACTGCTCTTGGGTTGGGGCTGTTCTGTCCAGATATGACTCACATATCTCGAATTTCAGAATAGACAAGATGTGTGAACGACATTGATAAATATACATTCTCCATATTAAAAGTCTAAAGCGGCTTGAATTGCGTGAAATTTAAATGCAAACTGCACCAGATATAAAACAATTTCAAGAAATAAGTGAAGAAAGTACATAGGAATAACTCAATGAAAACTTCAAGAAGCACGAACGCCAACTTTAAAGACTAAATTGGGGTTTTAAAGTCATCTTTCTTCACAATTTTCCCTGTTCTAGAAGCCGTTTGTGTAGCTCTGAAGAAAAATTTAAAGAAGTAAAACAATTCCGTAAAACTGTACGAGCAGAAAAAGCAAACTTAAATTTTAATCGTGAAGAAAAAATAAGAAACTAAACAATCTAAATAAACACAATTTGGGAACATGACATGTTGTAGGTGGAACTTGTAAAGAATGAAATCTGTGTCCTTTCTACAACTAAGTGAAAATTCTTTTCGCGCACTGCCATTCTTCTGACCGTTTCCATGGCTACAAAGCCCCTGGTAACAGGCTTTCTAACCGCCCCTAACCCTTTACTTTTACCCCCATCAAGGTACAATGCCTTCCACCAGTTGAAAGCTAATCTCTTATGGAGGTGAAATTTTATGTAGTTGTATCTTTGTTAAATAGAAGCACGTGACGAATCATGCACTTTAACACACTTGCATAATTTTCTTTATTTTTCTACCCTACCCAGAACTTCCACTGTTGTTGATTTAAATTTTTGCAAGCTAGCCGAAAATCAAACCAACATTTAGCATAGTTTCAAAAAAACAGATTGCTTTGCTGCATAGTGGTAGGCCTTGTCAAAGACAGCAATATCACTCACATCCTCACACAGTGCAATATGCAGAAATTCTGAAAAACTCTCATGGATGACAATAATACCTTTGAGGCATGCTGGCAGAAACTTCAATGCAAGAAACTGCAGAATGAGAGCAGGTTCTAAAATCATTTATATTGAATATTAGACAATTCCAACAAATCAGTCTAATTTGACGTATCGAAATCATTAATCCTCATTGTTAAAGACAATATGTTGCTTCGATTTGCGGGTTGTCTATTTATATCTAAGATACCCACAAAGCAAGCACTATTGTTTCTTTTCGAAATTCGATTTTCTTTAACTGGTGACGTCAGAAGCTTGGAACTGGAAAAGGATAAAGACTGATCGTTCTGGCTTGGAGAGAGGTGTCAAAATGTAATTCAGCTTTTAAACGAATGATCGTTTTTTATCGCTTTTAGAAGACTTAGGGGAGATAAGCAACTGTTTGGGCTACCAAGCTAACATCCTTTCGAAAGATTGTTAGGTTTGGAAGTCATGTGAAACGAAAATGAACTTAGACATGAATACGCTGAAATGGATCAAATTAGAAGAAAACACTTCCCTGCAGTGTTAAAACGCGGTCAAAAAACATGACCACTAGAAGACTTATTTTAGTGAGCGTATTTGTATCAAGATAATATAAAAAACAATGAACGCAATCGCCAAAAAATCAGCACAATAAAGGAAGCAAACAAGCCACCAGAAATGAATTCAAATGCTGAATTACAGCAACTTTGCTTTGATTTGAATATATTTGCAACAAAATTATTTTGCATTGCATTGTCTTCAGCTTTATGCTTTCCTCCAACTCAAATTGAAAAAAAATCAAAAGGCTTAAAACAAAGATATTTCATTGCGGTTTTGAAAACAACATTCTAAATCCATTGGCAGCAACTACAGATTGCTACTGACAAAGAATTGTGACTTGAAGAAAAAGCTTTGGCAGAAGAGAAGAAACACTCGGCTTGAAGTAGAAAAGGATACTGCAAACAGGAACCTAGGGCTAAGTTTGACTCACGAAGCTTAATGGGATTTTTGATAACTGGCGGCTTTTAGCTTTCTCTGTAGTGTTAAAAAGGCCAACCTGTTCACAACTGACCACACCCTTAAAGCAATAACTGACAACAGCATCAAATCGTGTAGCAAGAATATTTGAGGTTCAGTTGAGACTTTTTTGGTGAGGGCCCAAAAAGCTTTGCTGTTGTCTACTTGAGTCAAAACGTTGATGATAGCTAATTGTTAGTATAGTTCTGTTGATATTTTTTATACTGCAATGCTATTTGGTATAATACCCCTCAGAGTATGCAGACATCGGAAAATGACTAAAAGCTGATAAAATAAATATCCAGTGGCGGATCGAAAACACTAGAGGGTGGCAAGAGAAGCGTGCGATTGACTGTCTGACGACCAATCAGCGTCCATGCCACACCTTTAGTGGAGTTTATGTGAAGAGACGAACTCTTTCTGTTTATATAGAATTGGATTTTGCATAGAAATGTGGACAGATTCCAAAGCTCCAAAATGCAAAGACGATCTAGCTTGCTGAATGATACGAAAATTGTCACCGGCATATATTTAAGCGCATCTGGATTCTGTAAAATTATAAACTGTGTGAAAACTACTAGGATAATGCGAATAATTTTGGCTAATTGAAGTTATTCAGACTCTCCTACCAGTTTTTGATGAGGCGATTTCTGTCCAATCATTTGCATCACTGACCCACCGTGAAAGTTGTAGCTCTTGCCTATCAATTAAGGGGCCGGTTCTGGGATTTGAGTGGGAGATTCCGATCCTCATTTCTCGTTACTCATTTCTGTTTTCCCTTTCGTGGCTCATCGTTCTACGCTTATCAAACTCCGTTTCCAGCTCAGCCCATCTCTTTTCACCCCCCTCTCTGCCCCTTTTCCCATCCCTTTTTCCAGCGCCCTTTCTCTGCTTCACGTTGTCCCTCCTCTAAAAATCCGCCCTCCGCCCCCCATCCTCTTCCTTTTCTCCACTTTTGACTCCCCGCCCTCTTTCTCCGCCCTCTTTTTCCGCCCTTCTTTTCCGCCCTCCTTTTCCGCCCTCCTTTTCCGCCCTCCTTTTCCGCCCTCCTTTTCCGCCCTCCTTTTCCGCCCTCCTTTTCCGCCCTCCTTTACCGCTCTCTTTTCTTCGCGCGACTTCTGAAATAGCAAGTATGCTGCGGTCATTTTTCATCATCAATGAAGCCAACTAGCATTAAGATTGGTTTTGAGATAGGACGCGGCGCTTGTAAAGGTAATCCTAGCGGGACAAATGAATTGGTAGCAATGTCGACGGTAGCAACCGCAGAATCCAGGGCGCGTGTAATAAACTGATTTTCAGCGTGGCTTTACAAAGATAACGAATTGGCACAACATTCACATTTGATAGGCAGTTACACTTGCTCTCAAAAGCCCAACTGCTCCTCCGTAGTACAATATATGACTACACACTTTTTCTTATAAGAATAAAGTCTGTAGGAATATTGAGGCTTAAAATTGCTTAAATTTAAGAATAATTTAAGAATAACTTCAGGCTCAACCAAAAATCATTTTCCTTAACCTGAGTTTTCTGCCAAAACAAAACAGCTGTCACGGGATCGAAGCAACGCTTTTGGATTAGAATCGTATTCGTATCATTAGATTTCGCAATTTAATATTAAATTTGTTGTACTGTCTGTTCTTGTTGAAATTCATGATGAAGCAAAATATCAAAGAGGATTTGATATTTTTCCTTGATTTCAAGGCGAATCTACACCTTTTGTCGGGCAAGAATAATTTTAGAATAATCTTAGGTTAAAAGTCGAAATTTTTTTAGAATATCGAGGCTCGGCAAAAAATCAGGTATTCTAATAAAAAAGTGTGTATGGCACATGCCCATACGATGGGTACTTATCGAATCCTGGAAAAATGCGTTTGAATTAATCACAGTAGCAAAAAGCTTTAGCAAATTATATAAATTTGGCACATCAAACACCAGTTCGTTTAAGCAATTCCTCTCTATGATTCAACAAATATTGGGGAAATATTTCGGTGAAAGGCTTTGGGGGAGAAAAACTAAACGGAGTTTCCTTGTATCAACATGTCCTCTAATATTCGATTCGCGTACAGACAAATGTATTGACATTAGTCGAGCATCTATTTAATGGGGCCGTTTTATCAAAAGCCTTGTACGATACAATATTGACTCAAGCTTTAAAACAGGTAAATAGCTTCTGTAAATGTACTTAGTCCAACAAACTTTTAGCTACGATGTTTACGCAGCAGCCCTATGAGGTATTGTCGTGGCACTTGAGATAAAGTGCACCATTTGCAAATGGTGCTGAAACCTCTTGAATGGACAACAAAGTCAATCATATTACGTTGCATATGACAGCTAAATGCAACTTTCTTTGCTGCTATTCCATTCACTTTTTCAATCGCTGGCTTTTGTCAATACAAACTGGCTTCATTAGATGACCAAATCTACTAAAAGATGAACTATTACCCTTGACAAGCATAACAGTGATTTTGTTTGAAAATACCAATTTTCTAAACCATTGGTAGACCTTCTCTTTTCACCCCGAATTCAATGTTTATTGTACGCTTCTTGGAGGGGAACTGGTGGGACTAAAAAACAAACAGAGTAGAAAAAAATGAAGTACATTCTGTTCCAAATATGTGGTCTGCATTTTGTCTACAAGACAGTAATCCTAGACTTTCATTCTTTCTCAATAGAAGGACACCATATTCATATCCCTCATTTTTAATGCTGCAGATGACGTTTTAGACAGTCTTTTCTTCAGTGCAAGTTTTGCAAAGTAGTTCAAGGGCCAAATCCCGCTGAAGGGCTTATTCATAAATTGTGTTGTGAAGTTATTTGAGGCTGCCTTTTCTTCATGATAGAATTTTTTTCTGAAATTAAAACATAACAACTTGGTTTGAAAAAGTTGAGTAACGCCTCGAATCGTTTGATACAGTGTTAGCATTTCCTTCTAGCAAATGTTCTGATAAACATGTGCCATCTTGTTCACAAATAGCTACGACTGCAGCAACTGCTAGTACCACCATTCAGGTCATCGAATTCTAAGCAAAACTTGTTGACTACTTGGACGTGTTTCCCTCATCCCTCAATGAGTTTTAGCATAGGTACAGAACAACAAGGGGGCTGGGGAGTAGCCTTGAAGAGCAAAAAGGAATTTAGCAGCATGTGCAAATTGTACAACACCTCCAAAATTATTGGAAAACTAACGACAATGTTTTTGCATCCAACCTTCTTACTCTTGTTTCCCAGATCGACTGGGCACTGGCATTGTCTGTTTGGGGGGGGAGAGGGGGTTAAGAGCCAATTGCGCGTAAAACAAATAAATCATGAAAAACAGATGACAATACTGAGGGGTTGCAACGACGTCGATTGTTAAGAATTAGAATTGAGAATTAAAATATTTTAATGTAATGTTTGGTTAATTCAAAAACCTTTATTGGCTTATGGTAATTTTCTTTTCAGCATGATGAACTTTAAATATTTTTCGACTTTAAGTTTTGTTTTCAACTTAACACAAAATAAAGGGAGAAGAAAGCTGATAAGATCAAACCAAAGATTGCAACAACTTAATGTTTCTTAGCTGACATAATTAAGAATTCATATTATCTTATCTTAGTATTCCATAAACATTTTCTAACAAGTCAAACACAACAGGCATCTGGTGAATGTCAAGATAACTTGCTTCCTTGAAACTCGTTTTCTCAAAATTGACGGTTAAAGGAACATGACTGGCATAAATATCATTAATGGTATGAGCGTAAGTTTGGAAACATTTCGAGATCCTCTTGCTCGAAAATATTCTTACACAACAAGTGGATTTCGAAACTTCTCGGTCATCTAGCTTCTGAGGGAATAGTTTTTTTGGACTTTAAGGTAACACAGGACCGCGTTACCTTGCTGATGAGACTTGCACAGAAAAAAACGTGATGACTTCTGTTCTTCATTGATGTTACGAAGAAACACTAGATACAGATTAGTAGCTCTCTTTTCAACAAGGCGATAATTACAGCAACACATAACATTAATCCTGACATTAGTCGAGGAATATCTGCTCAGTTCGGAGAAGAAAAGTTAAAACGCCATATTTTGGTTGTCAATAGGCCGGCATCGAAAGACAGAAATGGTGGGACTGGCATGGCACAGAAGCAAAAGGCATTTCAAACTGCTAATTCAAGTAAGCATAAAGGAATAAACACAAGTTGTGGTCTCAAGTAGACTTATAATACTAGGTGCAAAGGCTTTCCAGCTTGGCTGAATACTCCCATTTATTGTGACGAAGATATAAAAATGTTTCGACTGCCAACAAAACCTACCACCCTGGGTTTAAGCAGACCCCTACAAGAACTTGAATGAAATAAAGCAGTTGAAAGGGCATCAAAAATGCTCCAGAAAAAGGTTACATGATGCCAGGGAATACAACGTTACTCAGCGTTGCCAAAAGGATCACTTCTAGTTTTATTTGATATCGACGAAAAGCTATGGCCTAGTGTAAAACGTCTGGTATTTCCAAGTGAAATGTCAAAATTATAAAATTATTTTAACAGTTATGGGGAAGCTCATGTTTGAAGCGTATGCTTCGATAGACTGAGCTTACCATACACCAAATGCATCTACTCCTCCCAGTTCTCAACTCCCTGAGGCGTACAGTCTTGTCCAAGCTTTAGCTAAAACAGATAGTAAATAAGGCACCAATTATTTTAACATAACATAAAAAAATGTCAAAACAAAACATAACAAGAAGTCCAGCTGCAAGAATCACAAAAATCGATTACACGTTAACAGCAGTTTCCTGTTCTTTATGATATAATTAACTCCCAAAACGTAACAAAGCGAAAATTTTCCAAAAAACAGAAAGAAATTCGGATGGCAAGAAAATTAAAACCGTCTTTTTAAGCAGGCCTTTCTACGCCTGAATCTGAGTACAAAACAGATAAGATGATGCGGGTATTCTTTTGTAGCTAACAATTGGTCTTTGGTTGTAAATTGAAAGAGCTAACAAAGGGGTGTAAACAAAAAAACAAGGTTAACAGATTTAATTTTAAATAAGACAGCAAGCAAAAAACATTGAAGAATTTGGTTCATAATAATTCAGAAATCAACAATTAAAAGGGGATGTTTGGTTTTTTCAAAGTTATTTAGCTACTGGTTGACCTAGTTAAACCAGAGAATGGTATACATGATTTTTTGCATTTACTAATCTGAGTTCATGTCTCTGAATTCCCTGATGAGATTTTTCTATTTGTTCATCTTCTGTAATCATAAATTTATACAATTATCACCAAATTATTTGACAGTCTGTTTTTTCTTTGAGCTTCTATTTTTTTGATATCCTTTCATCAACCGAAAAATATTTGTTGCAATGATGTTTCAAATGAGTATCTGAATTACTAGGGTGTTTGGAAATGATTTGGACATGCACAAGTATCTGAGCAAGAAGCATACTGTTGCATGCTTTTGATGACATACTTGGCATATTCCTACTAGGAGCAGCAATAAAGATATTGAAGAGTCCCCAGAAAAGCAGCATGGAGCAATTAAGAATGTTTTGAGAAGGGAAAACATGGAACTGTCATCTTGTGACAACATACACAAAAGTTGGGTTTACATATGATCTAAGATGGATTTCTAGAAGGTGCCAATGAAAAGGATGTTGAAAGCTGAACGACATCTGAAGATGCTAGGTCTATATCTAACAAGAAACAAATGTGAACCTGTTTCAATAGCTTGGCTTTCATTGACTTTCCATTGTTCAGCCACATCATTTGCCAAAGGATCATCTGGATTAGGGGCACTTAACAATGCCTGAATGGAAAGCAACACTGTTCTGATTTGCAGTGCAGGACTCCATTTGTCTGTTGAATCAATAAGTAAATCCAGTTCATAGCATGCATCAAATGCATCAAAGCAAACATTTACTGCCAGATTGAACACTTATTTGTCTTGAAAATGAAACATATGCCCACAGATGGTAAAACATTGGTAACAACCGAAACACAAAAAAGGATTTGTTTCTGTAAATAAAGCTCACCTATTAACATAGGTGTCTATAATCTTTTAAAAATGATTGAAAATTAATTTTACAATGATTTTAAACTTTTATAGTGATGCACACAATATAAAGCTAATGAGTTGAAATTTTTCCAAACACAGAATGCTGGCAATTGACTCTTAAGAAGCAAAGTATTTATTGAAGCCCCCCCCCCCCCCCCCCCCCCCAAGTTCTGCCTTTAAAGTACACATCTTATAGCCATTCTGCAATATGGTACTCCAACATTTAAATAGGCATGAAATCATGACTACCCCGAGGTTAGTATGAAAACATTGCAATGATCTGACTGCTTACATAAACACCATAAAACCATTCCATTCTATAATGACAAATGCATCCAGCTCTATGTTCACAAAGCTTAAAACTTTTTAAGAACAAGCAGCCATATCTAAAAAGTATATATAATTACCTTTGAGAATGTCAAGACAGATTCTTCCTAACTTGTCCACATTTGGGTGGTAAATTTTAGTCATAAACCTAACTTTTGGTGCAGACATGGGGTATTCTTCAGGAAGAAATAGTTCCAGCTTGAAAATACCACCTTCAAAAGGAGACTAGAAAAAAATAAAGCTAATGAAAATTTTTTGAAAAACCATCTTTCTAAGTAAGGAAAGTTTGGGTGCTGGGGAAATACTTATTCCTTTCTCTTGATTCATGCTTTTTCTCCTTAAAATGTTTTGATTTCTTTGCAAAGGATGGCTTTCAAATTCATTGCAAACAATTAGTAATCTATTACCAGATAACTTTGCAAGTACTTGAAATTCATTCATACTGCTATTTGAACTAATATATCATTCTATAAATCCTGGCCTATACTGCTATTTGAACTAACAAATCATTCTAAAAATCCTGGCCAAGCCACAAGTGACTGGATAAGGCAGTCATTAAGTTAGCAAGTCAGATCGAAATAGAAAGAGTTTGTAATAGTCTTATAGATGTTGGTCAGAGATAAATGCTTGCAGAAATACATTTCTTGCAAAGGTTTCAATTTACCCTGATATGCAAATATCGAAATCTTGAGAAAAAAGTGATTTGCCTTAGTAGTTAAAGGAAAACATGTTTGTAGCTTTATACAAAAGACTGATATAAGACACATAAACATTTATCATCTACTAACTTAGGAATGGATGTTTAACACAAAAATGAGAAATAAAGAACAAGATTCTTACTTTGAGACAAACAAATTGAAAATCAAGCTAAGGCAATGTAACCTAAGATAACAAAGACATACATTATTGATATAAAAACTTTAGTTAACAGTAGGTACGTGGAATTTTCTACTGTGAAGTAATGTTATGCAGCAGAAACAATAAAAAGCAACCTCTGATAAACTAGCAAGATGGAATGTCTCACATTGCATTTACTTGTATAGGAATATGTTGACAAAAAGTACAATATTAGATGACTATTGTACTTACATCTTTAGGTCCTGATATAACTACGTGGAAATATCTTGCATTGTTTTCATCTGGATTCGCTGTTATGCCTGGAACTGGCTCTGCAACAAGCTTCTGTGTTTCCTGCAAAAAAATTTATCATTTAGATACCTAAACCAACATTTATATGACACTTTGATAGTGCAATTATTTCAATTAAACAAAGAAAATATTTTCAGTTTATCTGATAATAGATTTGGTACATGCATGTTGCAAGAGGGCTATTTCAAATACATTAAAATTCTACATTTTAACTACATTTAAAAGTATATAAGTTATATGAATGCTCAAAAGTTAGTATAGGATAAACCTAACAACATTGCTACTTAACAACCTTCTTAAGAAGAAAAGAAACAAATTGAAACTTAGCTTAATCAACTGATTTTTCACAACAGTGACGCACTTAGAACCAAATATTGTTTCTGCTTCAAATTGATTCTTAAAAAACTTTTCAAAAATTGACAAGCCATTTCATGAAATATAGCCTAAATTAGTAGCATAGTGCTTTTTAGACTAATCTTTTGTGAGTAAAATTGCTCAAGGTTAACATATGAACTGAGAAAGAATCAACATGAAATATACTGTGTCTAAATGATGCAGATAATTTGATGATACAGATAAAAAATACAGATAATTTGGTGAGTAAATTTGATGAATCTCAGAAAAATACAAGTGAAATACATAATGTATAGTTTGGGCAAGGGCCGACACAACTGCAAGTGATCATTTCTGTTGGATGAAAAGACCTGAAACGAAGCCTTGAGTTGCACCCCACTTAGCAAATTATTTGCCACTTTTCTAAAGATGGTTGAACAGTGAAACTTTTTCTTTGACAAATATCCAATAAAGCCCTGTCCAATATCCAAAAAAAATTCTTCAAAGAATGTTGAATAAACTTCTCCAATATCACAGCAATAAGAAAAGAAGCCTTCTTGTAAACCTCTAGTCCCTTATTTTTTTAAGAAAATTTTTGCTGTGGATTTGCATTCTTAACTTACCTGAATCTTCATTACAGCTTCATGCTAAACTTCCTACCTCTTCCTTCCTTTATGAAAAAACTAGTTTCCAACCTCATGCATATACAAACTTTCAACAGCCCTGGTCTCTTAAGGATATAATCTTCTTGTTGTTGTTTTTAGACTGAGCGTGCCTTAATACTAGAATGCTAAAAAAAACTTAAATGTTACTATGAAAAAATGGTTTTCATTTAAATGTTTTCTTCCCTATAGTGATCCTTACTTCTGCTTAAGTAATCAAAATCAAAACATTTTCATAGTAACTTTTTCTTGTGGCAATCATGTCAAATTAAGTATAAAAACTGATAGAATGTGCATGGCCTCAAGCTTCCTCTACAATCTTGTACCAAATAAATCCAACAGTACCTTTGCAAATTTCCATTCTAAGCATTAGTAGGAAAATCTAAGAGGGCTATTTGCATCAAGAATTTTGCTTATGGAAAGGTGGGGTTACATGACTTTGGGTAAATGCCTCAACCAAATAATTTCAAGCCATTTGTCTCAAAATGCAAATTAATGAAAAAAAATAAAAACTAATTTCATAATAAACAATTAAATTAAAGTAAAGTTTGGTTTTAGCATAAATAATTGAAGAACTAGTAGATTAACAATTTTGATATGTTTTCTAGGTTGTTGATATGTTCAAAATGCAACAGATAATATTGTAAAAGCCTACTTCAATATTCCTACAAGACAATGATAATTATTAAATAAGCAAAACTGAAATACGTACATAAAAATAATAAAAATGAAAGAAACTAAACAGAAAAAGTCACCTGTCCTTTTGTTTATATTCTAATAACAAAGGAGTTTACAAAATTTTGTTTCAAACATAATTCTACTCAACATCCAACAGAAAAAAACTAGAGTTTTTTCAGGACAAAGTGTAACATGATCAGAACATTTTACGTTTCATATTCATTGCAGAAATTTACATTGAAAAATTCGAGATTGCATACCGGTATTGACTGCTAGTGCGAATCAAAGTATAGAAGAATGCAAATTTGCAACCAGCTTGAATATGGTTTTAGGGTGTTTGAAAAGTCACATTTCACTCATGGGGCAACCTCTTTGTTTGAGGATTTTAGATCTTTTATGAGTTGTTGCAAAGTTGATAGGGGCAGTGATTTAGATAGTAGATGCACTTTGTAATGCCACAAGATGTCATGACAGAGCGAAAGACAAGGCAACAACAGGTACCAAGAAAAGTTAAAATCCAAGATTTTGTAGCATAACCAACAGCGAACCACACTTCCAAACCGAAATAGCAAGAGCTTATGTTCAAATAAACTGCTTCAATATCTTTCAGCATTGTCAACGTGGATAACGCTGAAAAATGTGCAAGACCGGTTCCAGGGGCCTAGTTAGGCCATTATCAGTCGTGGACTTCCTTTGTCTTCTCGGGAAGCAGCTATGGATCGATTGGAGAAAACAACCATTGAACTCACCTTCATGATTCTTCTTGGCAAAGCAGCCATATTGGTATCAGTTTGCTGAGAATTTCAACGATTTCTGCAGCCAACTGAGAGTTCCTCAAGCGAAGAACTGGGCGTAGAACAATCTCCTCAGATTGGGGGAAACGTTCGTAGAACTGGCTTGATGTAAAGGTCGAGATGTCATATCTCAGGAGCTGTAATTCAACTCAATGTGGAACCGATGGTACTTCGCTTTTGGGAATGTTCATTTTGCTCAGATATGATTTAAATTTTTGATTAATGATTGAATGTTAATAAATTATTGTGAATGCAGGTAACGGGGACACAAGGGGGCAGCCCCTGACATTAAAGCAGCTTAGATAAAGTTGCCCTAGCCCACCTAATTGCATTGCTCATCTTCTTCTTGCATATGCGTCCCACTTTTAATATGTCCTTGTTAATATAATTTGTATCCCACCAACAATTAAACAAGTATAAGAAACTCTGAATGTCAAGGCATATGCCATCTCTTTCTAGGAACACTTTCTTTTTTGTGGACTTTCTTTTCTTTTTCTAGGAACACTTTCATCTTTTGTTTGGCACACGGAGATCCACGGACAAATAGTTTCCAATCCTAATAATGAGCTACATGACAAATTTGACAAATCTGCTTTAGGATGCCGCGCTCCCTGTCCACTTCGCAACTTCAACAAACATTTCAATAAACAAATGAGTGTACAGAATAAACCCTTGCAATAACAATTGAAAGGTAACGATAGCATGGAAGGCAATTTACCAATCTTAATTGGTCCTATTAATGCTTGTTGATCTTGTTACCTGTTCCCAGGTTATCATAATGGGTCTCCAGCAAATTAAATTTTCGTTAAGTTGTTACAAAAAGGAAGCAACACGCCATTTTGTATAAAATGTGCAGGGATATAGTGGTAGGGGGTACAAGAGAGGTGCAGACCCCTTGTTAAAATTTTCAAAAAAAATTGGGGATCTCAATGCACCCAGTCCACCATCATCGTTCGCGCTTAGAAGACAAGTGCTATGAATTTTTTTACTTTTTACAGCAACCCGCTAATTGTCCACTATGTCCTCGTGCACCAAGCTGTAATTATTTGGTAACTGAATACACAATCATTTTTCAGTCGTTATTATTTGTATATCTGTCTGGCCTACATTTGAATGGCAGAAGAACTAGAGCAAATTATTTGGTGAGTTATACAATAGTTTTAAGAGATGTACCGTGGTAACAGACGCTAGAAATTAATATTATGTAGTCTTTCATTCAATCTGCCAGAGGCAGTACATTTTGTTTTAACTGACAGTAAGGTCCAATCACATCAAAGAGACCCAGATTTAGTTGCAAGCTAGGAAACATTAGGTATTAGAGACCACGCCCATCAGCCTCTTGCACTAATTCCGCCGTAAATTCTCTTTTTAGCACCCCCAGGGCTTATTGCTTCTCAGCACTTCAAAGGGGGGCTAAATTGAGAGGGGGGCTAATATTTTGTAATTCTCAGTGATGGACTAAATTTCTATCATTTGCAAGATAAAACAAAGCCAATCGCCCTTCTACACCAATAGCATTGTCATTATATCCATCAGTTATTAACTCTATGATGTCTTCTCAGGCAATTCCTTGGGTCTTTGGGCTTATTTCTTTTTCCCTTCGAACAAGGGGGGCTGATAAGAGAAAGAGGGAGGGAGGACTCAAAGAGAATTTACGGAAATTTTGGCGAATGAAAAAATTATCACACTTAAATGATGGTCATTTGGGTCCCTTAGAAGCATTCGCGTCAACCATCATATTACTCGCGGTATTCATGTCATACCAATCAATGTTTCTGTTGCATTCAAACATTATTTCATATTACCTAGCTTGTTGCTTTATCCATAAAGTACACAGTTTCAGTGCATACCGAAATTTGATCACTTGGCTTAATTTGATGCTTGAATTTCCCCAACGATTTTATTTCAATTTACTTTCTCATATTGCATAATTTCGCAATCATCGATTAATATCAAATCATGCATAATTCATGCCTTTATTTAGATTGTCTTCAATTTAGCAAAAATGCTGATCGCCATGAAATGGATTATCACATTTATGAAAAGCGAACAACAGTGATTATTTTTTTAATTGCTGACAAACGCAGTCATATTTATTCAGTTGCCATTACAGTTGAATCTTTGTATGATTGTGAGCCACAAAGAAATGATTTCATAACGGATGCTTCCATCTTGAGTTGATAGCATACAGTGCTCGGTGAAATAGCATTCGCCTCAATATGAGCATAGCGCTGTTTCATGGAAAAATCTACCCAGGGATTGGGTGTATCGGAATCCTTGCCAATTTTCTCCTGATTGCACTCATTTTGAAACGACGCAAGTTGAACAATCCATTCCAGATGACGATTGCAAGTCTTGCTGCAGCCGACATGTTGAACTGTTTGTGGATAACAATTGCCGGTGTGCTTCATCCTGCTGAGACAGATGCACGTATTGACGCCTTTAATTTTGCCTATGTTTCCGTTGTGTCTTTCTCGGCCATAACATCGACTCTTCATCTGATGTTTATCGCGTTTCAGCGTCTAATTGCAGTGTTTCTTCCGCTTCAAATCAGACATCTCATTACCCCGTTTCGTTGTCGCATTTTCATTGGCTTGTTCTGGCTCTCTTCAGCGGCCCTCATAGTACTGTTGTACTTCCAAAGAGCTGATAAAGAATTTCAAATATTCATTCCTGTTCTGACTTTCTGCTGCGCTGTTCTGCTTGTTGTCTTCTACAGTTTCATCTCCTATCGACTGAGGAGCAGAAATCAGATCATTTCGACTGCTCGTTCATCTAGATCAAAACAGGTTCTTCTTTATTCTGTCCTTGTGGCTGGTTTGTTTATTCTCTGCACATTCCCTTCCTGCATTTTTCTGATTCACTTCAGAAGGATGGATGGTGATTTAGACTATCTGATTATATTCTATTGGCTTAACCCAGTTATGGACCCTACAGTTTACTTAACATTCGAAGCGCTCAAGAAGATCAGACGAAACAAAAAAGCCCGGCTTTCTTTCCAGAATCAGCGTAAAGTCGAACCGGTGGGATGTCACGAGACTGCTTTGTAAAGGCTTCTTCTTATTAATGACGATATCCTCGCAACCATTGATAATTGTTTAGTAGCTCTTTAAATTTTCAAGTAGTATCCGTGTTCCACTTAACAATGCAGTATAGGCCTTTACATGAATGTTGTAAGCATTTGTGTTGATTTGTGTAAGATAATGTTGATTGATACCGTATCGAAATGCAAACGATTTCTTCTCGAAAAATTCTAGATCTCGTGTAGCTGCGCGTTTGCTGTTGTCTTTGATGCAATTTTCTTTTCGCAAAGAGCATGGCTAAAGATTCCCGAAAACTGTTGATAGGGCATCGCATTCGGAAAAAAGCCAACAGAAGATCTCGTCTCTGTTAAATAAATGTTAACAAGGAATATCACACTCGTTGTAGTAAGATAAAAGCAGTGGCATCATAGAATCGTGAGTGCAATAAAATCAAAGTTATATACAGCGTTTTGAAAAAATCATTTTATATTATTGATATTTGAAAACATATTCAAAAAATTGGCGGCCACTTAATATGTGGGATAGTTTAAAGAGAAATGTCCCGGAACAGGAGAAAATTGAAAAACGCAGAGAAGTAAAATAAAGCTTTATTCTGGAGTACAATATCGATAACTCTTTCAGTAAGGTACTTTTGTACTAATTCGAATTATAATCATGACGCGAGACGAACTCTGCATGAAGCTTTAAAGTCAAACATTCAAGGTTTGACTTTCATTAAATGGAACACGGCGAACCAACACTATTATACACTGTGAACGGGCTTATGCGAATAGTGAAGTTCCTCAAGCATTTATACTGGGGCCAGTGCTATTCATCTTAAGATAACATTTGTACTTCTTTTGAAAAACCGCTTTAGATTTTTGTGATTGTTAATTAGAAATTAA